>CM038145.1:443720628-444320628 GCA_021437245.1 Aegilops speltoides | reverse complement strand
TTTTTATGCGTGCTTGCCCGGTAGGGCATAGTATCACGTGGAAAAAATTGGGCACGCTTACGGATGCGGCGGAGAGGTGCGACCGAGGGTCCCTCCGCCATACCGAAGCACCCCTTCCACAAAGCAAGTACCGACCAGTTTGACGGATTGCACCCAACTTCGGGAGCGCGTGGGGCTCACCGGCACCCCACGCCCAAATGAACGAACCGACAACGAACGACGCTATGTCCACGTCCGGCAAGATTTTCGTGGTTTTGTGCCCAAAAATTGTAGTAAATGCATACGAATCGAAACGGAAAGTTTTTGCGTGCTTGCCCCGGTAGGGCATAGTATCACGTGGAAAAAATTAGGCACGCTTGGCGGATGCGGCGGAGAGGTGCGACCGAGGGTCCCTCCGCCATACCGAAGCACCCTTCCACGCAAGTACCGACCAGTTGACGGATTGCACCTAACTGGGAGCGCGTGTGGGGCCCCACCGGGCACCCCACGCCCAAAATGAACGAACCGACAACGAACGACGCGTTGCGCCACGTCCGGCAGTATTTTCGTGGTTAAAAATATGCTATTTCAATTTCTAAAAAATGAGGCCTCGAAAAAACCGCTGGTCTTCGCTAACCGACGCGAATGCGTGCATGGGGCCGCCCCACTAACAACGACCCCGCAATCAGCGCCGGGCGACGCCGTTAGCCGACGGCATGCAAAATTTCCTTGTACGTCCGCCGCCTCGCCGCCGCCGCGATCCGCACTCGCCGCCACCGTGACGCCTGCCGCCTCGACACTCCAAAACGGCGGCGGTGCGGCCGCCGCTGCCTACCTCGACCTCGCCTCTGCCTCTCCGCCGCCGCCCCACCGCACATACTACGCTCGGTGCGCCCGCGCCGTCTTCCGTCCCCCCGACCGTCGCCGTCGTGTAAGTTTTTTTTTCCACTTCTTTTATACAACGAGGCTCATAGCAAGATGATGGTATGTGATGTAAATCTATTTCATGCAAGATGAATATCGACGGTGTGATTCCATGTTCGTTCAAAAGTGGGTTAGCCTAGTTGACAAATTGTCACCCAATCGAAATTCAGGTTTTACTTAAACGGATATGCGAGGGCATGTTTAGAATACCATCGATAAAGATGCGTGATTTTTGCTTCACTTTTTACTCCAAGGTTACAATCCGAGTAGCAAAAATTCATGGTTCAACAGAGTTCGAAGTATCTTTGGATGTAAAGGTCTTATTTCATTAAGGCACGATGATGTGTACTCCATATTTGGTTGGAAAAACAATGGAGTGGATGTTTTGGGTTTCTAAGTAGTGAAGGAGAAAAGCAACCAAAAAATACCGTTAGTTTTGTTAGCAAGAAAATGGTAAGATCATGATTGATGATCTCATAGAAAAGATTGTGAAGGATAAGAGCATCGATGATGACTTTATTCGATGACATTTCTAGTTCTCCTAGGAACTATAATTGCACCAGTGTCTCATGAGTACGTTCGAAAAAATACTATGCCTTAGTGCAAAATATTAAGTTTATAAGGAAGTTCAACTGAATGCATTCACTTCACGATTCTGTTTATCGGAGATTGGTAAGCTTGTGCAGACGGCCATGTCGTGCAAAGGCCCAGGGAACCTCGCCTTTTGCAAGTACGTTGTATTTATTAATTTCAACAATTTTGTTATAAAATTTCACGTAAGAACATGTAATTTAATTAGTTCATGTGTTTTGCAAGACCTATATTTGGGAGAAGGTGCAACCAATCACGGTCCAAAATATGATCCGTTGGCATTGTTGAGCCCACCGATGAGGAACCGGACGGAAGATATGGCAGTGAGAAGAGATAAATACGACTATGAATATGGTCGTGGTGTTGGGATGGTAATCCTAGTAATCATTTTTTACATTTATGAAGTAAAGTAAAGTGTGCATATAGTTTTTATGTATAATTATCTTGTTGCACTTGTAGATCGATGACAACATTACAGAGGAGTATAGGCTGAAAAAATTGCGGAAGAAGAAGCTCAAAACCAAGAAAGCTAGTAGCAAAAATCTAACGTTCTCGAATGAGGAAAGAGGGCAGACCTCGGAGGCTTGAGCCAAAAGCCTACTATGGACCGGATTTTGAGTGAGATGAATGAGCTTCGAAGGAAATGCTTCGTTTGCGAGTTATGCGCAGTAACACTTGATCACGCCTCGTAATGTCCATCACTCAATTGAAGAACTAAGATGAAATGTTTTCTTGCAGAGGATGATTGAGAAACTGAACAAAACCGGCGTCTCCTACAAACCCAAAGAACTCGGAAGAGGACGAAGAGAATCTGTGCGGAGGCATTAATGAGTCTTCAAACGATGGTGGACGTCCGCAAAAAGAGTTTGTATATCAAAAGATGATTCAGACCGTTCCGCACACCTTCCAAAATGAATTTGCAAAAGGATGATAATGGCGCTGATGTAACTTCTCGTGGAAACACACCTTTTCCGCACACCGAGTACCGGGATAGTTTCAAGGGTGATATGGATGATCCCGTCCAAGTACCGTAAGTATCGATGAGAAAGCTGCCACATCTTTGGAGACGGACGAAATCGCATCGCATGCGCCGGTTGGTTCTCAAGGAGTACAAGAGGAAGTGGAGGAGGTTATCGGGAGGCGCAAGCGTGAGGATCACAACATGTCAAGTCTCCTTATGTGGTCCCTAAACCAAACAAACGTGCAAAACGCTCGCCAAAGGAAGTAAGTTTTCTTTGTATCTAATTGTTATTGCGCCATAATTATTTATGTGTTTGCGCTTATAAGTATTTGAGTGGTGCGGTGAGAATTGTTCCAAAATGGTGATGTTAACAAATCTGGTGATGAGTATGATGTGGTGAAAGCGCCCATCAAGTACGTGCGTCGCATGAGCATTCACAAAAACATGCCAAAACAGAAATTTTCAATGATGGCATGGAAGAAGGTCTCACTTGTCGCGGAGAGCTTGTCGATTATTAACCATGAGTGGCTAAGTGGCGGCGTAAGTTAATTTCATATATTGTTTTACAATTGATTCTAAAATGCAATTGTTTAATGTAACACATTATTTATAGGTAATTGATGCATACTCATCATTTTTGGTGGACAAAGTTAATGATGATCATTTCATGTTAACAACTTGAGGGTACATTGGTTGCTTCACGCTAGACCCGAAAAAAGACCGTCGGCAATGATTATGAAGCGAGTCGCATAGTAATGGACCCGTGAACAGATGTGAGGACGAGTATTTCAAAAAACAAAGGTAAGTTTGATTGTTAACACGGAACATACATACGATATTATGTCATGATTGCGTTTTATGGTCCTTGTGATGCAGACTTACATTCCTCTAAACAAGGACAATAATCACCGGATTACCGTCGTCATGCATAGTGGAAAAAGAGAGTTTCAGGTTCTTGACTCGTTGATGACCGGAAAACTTGACATCATTATTAGAGAACTCGTTGAGGACCTGGTAGGTTTAACTTGCAAATGTGCATTTGGTAACATTCGCTTTCTTTAATACATCGAATGACATGCTTTCCATCATGTTTATTATATCTTTAGAGAAAACAACTAGCGTAAGATATCCAAGAAGCAAATGCAACCGAATTGTGAATTATCCGGATGTTTCCAAGTGGCCTATTCAAACGTATGACATGCCAAAACAACATGATGGGTGAGTTTTACTACTGACGTATCGTTGGTCTTGTATGTACAAGACAAATTTAATCTTCGTAAGTTGTATGCACTAGGAATTCGTGTGGAATATTTCTCCTTCGATGCTTTCAATATTGGGATGGTGACAAATGGACAGGCTTATTTTCACAGTGCACGCAAGTCATATTTGGACTACGATGTATAATGAATGTTGTGGTAACATCATTTTTTTGCAGACCTCTATTGATGATTCGAGAGAGTTAATGATTGCGAACTTATCTTTTCGAAAGAAACAAGCTTGATGAAGTGAAAAACAAAGTTATTCGGATATCGAAGAAGAAGAAATAGATGCGGATGCAGAGGAGTTTTGCATGTGCTTTATGACTTGCTTATGAATTTTATGTAATGCACTATGCTTCCGAATAGTTATATGTAATAGACTCGCACTTTTCCAAAAAATTTAATGTTCACATGATATTTTTTTGTTTACATGATTTTTGGTTGCGAATAGTTATATGTAATCATGCCGTCGTTACAATTTTGTGCACTAAACTATGGCAGCACACTACGTGTTATTGAAAAATTATTTGACATAAAAACGCCTCGCCGCCTCCACAACGCTCTTAG
The DNA here is from genome assembly GCA_021437245.1 of Aegilops speltoides. Classification (NCBI taxonomy): domain Eukaryota; kingdom Viridiplantae; phylum Streptophyta; class Magnoliopsida; order Poales; family Poaceae; genus Aegilops; species Aegilops speltoides. The sequence goes on along the minus strand of CM038145.1, from coordinate 444,316,347 downwards.
TAAGCCCGTCGTTATCAAGCCCAACGGCGATTACATGAGCGCTTTGAGGACGATTGAAATCAGGCCCAACAAGGGCGTAATCGATCGCGACATCGACGGGAAGTATTCAAAGGAGCTCGGTCAACGACGGAGCAGTATATAAGCAGTCGTCGCCCCTTCGCCGCCGAGGGGGACTAAACTTCCGTCGGCCGCGGGCGACGTGGACACAAAGAAGACGCGACGTGGGCGCCCAAAAAGCAAGTGGACGGCACGGTCTTCTCTCTCGCCGACGCCGTGGGCCGCCCAAAAGGAAGTGACGGCGCGTCTTCTCGACCGCCGACGCGCTGGGCCGCCCCGCTATACCACCGCCTGGACGCCGCCCGATGAAACCGACGCAAGTTTAGTCCCACCTCGACGGCCGGCGGCGGCAGCGACTAGTTTATATACTCGGCCCCGTCGTTGTATTGAACTTCTCGATTACTACCCGCCGACTTGCGCCGTCGATGCTGCCTGTTATTGGTTTCTCCACTGCGTCCTCCGAACGCCTGCTGGTCGTGATAACGATTTAGCTTACTAAGAGACGGCGTGGAGACGGGCGGCATTTTTTTCCTTTGTTAAAAATAATAGTACACGTAGTACTTCTTCTATTTTTGACAAATTGACGGATCTGTAGCAAATACATGCAGAATTAAAACAATAAGCAATGAATAGTGAATTTTATATCAACAAAGAATGTTGTGCGAACATAAAATTGTCACCACAATAATTTTATTGTAGTTGATGTAAAGTAACACGTCTGAAATGACAACGTCCAGACGTTAATAATCATGTTTCACACATATAAAGTACTCAACACGAACAAAAATTTAATAAATGTTCTTCATATAAATGGAAGAGGTAAAACACTCGTGATCGCCTTCACTTGAGTCTTCAAGCCCATTCTGCACACAAAAAAAATATGAGAATGAATGCACCGATAATGAAACAACAAAACCGACATAAATAAATAATAGACATACTCTTCATTTGTTCTCGCATGTGCTCTGTTATGACTGAGCCTTTGCATAAGCTACATTTTCGCCCAGATTTCGCCAAATGCTTTAGGCCTCTCATTTTTGTCACATCTGGCCACCCTTACGCGACCTCTACTGTTTCGCTTAGGTGCGCCTTTGGTGGAAACATTTATCGGATCACGAACAAGAATATGATCTCGGTTAGGCTCAAATGGATTATCACACTTAAACTTCATTGAACATCATCTTCATTTCCTGAATATCCTTATTCACTATAACATCATCCAGAGCTGCCATCAACTTGTCGAATAAGAAAGGATTATCGCATGCGACATGACAAAGCTTCAAGATTTGATGGTCAACTCACTATATCTAGCTCGTCCTCACCACTCGACCAACCCCACGCAAACAAATCACGGTGCGCTTCATCGGCAAATCCACTCGTGCTTTTTTTGAGAATCTTCGCAGACACAACACTTGGGTATCACAGTAAGTTCAAGGCATTCAAAACATGAATAATATGCTTACAAGGAAGCCCTTTATGAGTCATACTTCAAGAATCGCACTTTATAGTTTCTGCCGAGTTACCCGGCGATAGTCCACATTAAATCTGTGATCCTGTTATTCTTCCACGCAACCACAAATCTCGACTATCGGTCCTGTCGCTACCATCAATTACCTCAAGCTCATGTACCTTCTTCATATCTTGTTGCAACATATAAAAGTTTACTGCGTGAATGCTTTCGCAAAGATACGACTCAATGGCCCGACACTCACCACCATTCATCGAAGAGTCTGTGATGCCGTAGTCATCATAAGCTTCATTCTCACGGAGGCGAACAATACAATTCTCGTAGTGTACAATCATGTCAACGATCGTCATACCATAGTCAAGATGAAGGTGCAGCCGGAGTTCGACTCTCACTCCTCGATTCAAGCATACCAAGGAAAACCCACCGACAAATATGATGCAGCCCAAAGCGCCCTCTTCCTGACATCCTATGGAGCCATGTTTTCGTTTTCTCCGCTCGCCATTTGCGCACAAACGCGCCCATCTCTCCTCAAAACCTTATGTGTAGTGGCATAGTACAAGAATGCCCTAAACTCCTTCAATGACTTGTGGTTGAGGTGTTTCGCATATTCTTTTCAATATGCCATGAACATAGACGATGCCACACGCCGAAAGCACCTTCCTAATAGCCCTTATCATCGCCGCATCTCCATCCGTAATAACAGATTTGGGCCTCTTCCGACAGCTTAGCTTTCAAGAACGTGTTAAGCAACCTGACATATGTAGCCTCGCCTCGCTCAAACAATGGCGCAGCGAATCTGAGAGTGCAACGGTGGTTGTTCAGACCCACGAAAGGGATGAACGGCATTCCATACTGCTCATCTTGTATGTGCTATCAAGACAACAACATCACCATAGTCTAGATAATCCCTGCGGATCGCGAATCACACCGGAAGAGGTTTTGGAGCCCGCCTTCGCCACAACCGTGTGCTCAAAGAAGAAGTCCGGATCTCATTCTTTCGTCAACATGATTCCTACTAAGAAGACAAGATCACCTTGTGCAAGCAATTTCATCTTCTCCTATAGCACATGTTATACAACTTTTCCTCTCGAAATGGTGACTTTGCATACGACCCATACCGCTAACGATGTTGTCAAAGATGATATGTTTTCTTATCCCAGCTCGACCATAGCCAAGATCTCACTCTCTCAAATGCTTTGATCCGATTATGAGATCGGAGGAAAGGGACTTCGTCCGGCCGCAAGAGTGTGGCGTGATCATCGGAGAAACCACGACATACCAAAGATTGAGCTTTTATCAAGCTTAATCACAAATGGGCTTCGCATAAGAATCGACTCTCCTGGTCTAAGCTCGGGTCCGCCTTCCATGGTACGTAACTTGGCTCGTCGCTTTTCTGCGGCGAACAGTAGATACCTCCTCAAGCGCGAGTCCTTGCGCGATCCTTTGAAAATTTAAGCGAGTCCTTCCGACATCGAACCCACGCTTCTCGCGTGCTTGTTGTAGAACGTGTAAACCTCGCCTAATGACCAATGTCTTTACCATCACCGCCCAATGCCTATCAAGTGACTCCTGCCGATATTCATCATAGCACATGTCAAGGTCAAATCGATCATCATCGCCAGGCTCATCATTCCCGCTAGGACCATCAACACCTCCTGCAAAATATGACATATAACCTTGCATGTCAATCTCTTCTTATGTTCGTATTAACCATAAATAATGTAAAGAACTTACTTGACTACCGCTCACACTACGAGATGCATGGACCTCGCTCTCGGCATTGTCATCATCTATATTATTACGCCATTGTCACCATTAGCATTTATCTGCACATTTAAAGTAACATAAGTGGTCATACAATTTTAATGTCAATCATTTTTCTACAAGTTTTTCAATATACCGCTCACACTATCTCGCATAAAACTGCTCATCTACATCATATTCCTCATCGTCAAGATCGCCATGCACCTGCATAAATTTAAAAGGACATGTTAGGGTCAAATAACTAGTTTTTGTTCAATATGTTTTTCTCAACATTGAAGGTACTTACATTACCACCGCATTTATTCATCCCGACTCATATAGTTGTTTCCGGATGTTGGTTCGCATTCAATGACGAGGATCCATTATCGCTACCGAATCATCACCGACGATCCTAAGCATTTGCTCCATCTATGCACATACAAATAAGGTGTGAGATCAATGCCAACATTCCACAAAAATCATCGAATACAAGAATTGGCCAACAGCGGACATGACTATGTGGCATGCATACAAATTTGAACATACAAAATCATTATGAGGTCATTAAGAGGTCACTACTCTCTCTCTTATTTACCTAAGTAAGGAATCATTTTGCATTACAAAATGCACAAAATGCAATGGACAAATCATTATCATAAAAAAGAACAAAAAGACATCCTAACCCATCAGGCGCCGTCGAGGGTCTCGCCGGGTCGACGCCGATGTGTCACGCCACCGACGCCGTGAGAGCGCGACCAGACAAAACGGCGAGCGAAGGCTGGCGTTTCACCGCGACACTGCGTGGGTCACTACGGACGCCGTCGGTGCTAGCGATTAGGCGGCACGCCGGGTCGACGCCGTGATTTCGGCGGTGGGACCACACGGCGGCGCGATGCCGCTTAGGGTTTTCAAGGCGGGGATGGGGTGTTTGCTTTCACGGCGCTGGTCGATTACGGACGCCGCCGACGTCGTGGATTCGGCGATGGACCACTACGGCGTTGATCCCGCTTAGGGTTTCAGACGTGGAGATGGGGTGTCGGGGCTGGGCGTTTTTTCCTTTCCGATAGCAAGATCGAATCATTAGCGACGACGCTGCAGAGTACGGTCACGACGACGACACCGCGCGGCCGCCCTACGACGGACGGCGGGTATAATGTACGTGTAATTTAGTATGGACAATACTACCCCTTATACGTTTATTGGGGGGGGGTTGTACCGAAGTCCTTCTCATGAAAAATAACGACATATTTGTTGGCAGTGCTATATAAGCTGAAAAATCTCTTTACAGGACACAAGAAAGATGAGAAATGCAACACACGCACACACGGATGATTTGCTAGGGGCAACCATAAGAACAAGAGCGCTATATAAGCTGAAAAATCTCTTTAGAGGGCACCACAAAGATGAGAAATGCAATACAGAGATAATTTGCTACGGACAGCAATAAGAAGAACAGATAGCAAGATAATACCAGGGAAGTGACGTGGGAAGAAGAGCCGCAGGATGACGACAATGAACGCAACCCAGGCACCAACCTCTCCCCTGCAATTTTGATGTTTGATGATCATAAATTTGATTCAAATATCTGTATCTAATGCTGTACAATTAAAGCAAAAGAGGATATAGCACCATGGAAGTATCATTCAGTGAGGCAGTTATCCTCCAACCAATAGACAACAAGCATGAAAAAGGTACCTCGACTTTTGCAGTCATATAGCAATAATCTATATTGAGCATGTACTCTATCTTACCTCACTTTATCAACAACCCATAAAGCTCTTTGATTCTATCCTCAGTCAAGTGAGATTTTTTAAAAGAAGACCAGCACTCAGGCCCTATAGCCGGTGATATCAACCAACAGTGCACACTATGACACCTTGACAAGTGCAGTACTTTTAAAATTTTTGGAAAAAGATAATGAAGTATCTTGAGTTTGTAAGTTCAGATTTTCGGATATTTCAAATTGGTTAATCCGCAGGAATGCAACAATCCTCCACAGCTACTAACAACTGCATTTAAACTGAAACATGAACTGTTGCTGCAGAAGGGAAATTGCGAGTTTGCGACTATAACCACCTTACGAGAGAGAACAGCACACCAGGCAGGGTGAAGAAAATGTAAGGGACCAAGAGTCCGGTCAGCATGTTGGTCTTCCAGTTTGTCCGGTCCAATACCAAAAGGTACCTGCAGTAGAAGAAGAACAAAGTTCAGACAATGCATGATCCGGCGACCAACCGGCAATTGTCAAGAAGGTAAACAATCTCAGGTTAAGTGGACACATAAACTCCTCAAAGTTTTCAAAGTAAAGGTTGAAGAGACCATCATGTACAGGCTGCAGAGTTATCCTAACAGGTACTCCCTCCGTCCGGAATTACTTGTCGCGGAAATGGCTAAAAATGGATGTATCTAGAACTAAAATAAGTCTAGATACATCCATTTCTCCGACAAGTATTTCCATACGGAGGGAGTAATAAGCTTAACTTCACAGCAAATGCACTTTGATAAGGTCCGACTTATATCTATATGTTAGGGATGTTTGCTTCGCAAGTCCCACAAAATTAATCGTGAAAATTTCCTACCAAGCTTCCGTTATGACCGAGGTTTTCGCACGAATTTGACCGCGTTCGGCAATTGGCATCTCTCTATAGGATACCGCAGTTAAATTACACGCTCAAGCTTACTAAAAAAATTACTCCACTTCCAAGGGAATATATGCTGTCCTGATGTTGTCTCGCAGGCGTCTCAGCTGCCCCGTGACGTGGTCCTCCCGAAATGGTCAGGGGGCGAGGGAGATCGGAGATCCCCTTTGCAGAAACCAAAGCTCGTCGCAACAAGGAAAATAAAGGGGGGCTGGTGGTAAATACTGACACGGCGGCGATGAAGGCGAGCCACTTGAGGAAGTGGCGGCCGAAGCCGAGGCCGCCGCCGAGGACGATGGCGTGGTTGGCGAGCTTCCGCGCCGCCAGGCCCAGCTCCCGCAGGTCCGACTCGAGCAGCGCCTGCGCGGCCTCCGACGCGCCGGACGCCGCGCCCGCCTTCATCGCGAGGAACGACGGCGCCATCTCCCCCGAATCGCCGAGACCTCGAGAAGAATTCTCAAGATGGATGGATGGATGGATGGATGGCGTCGGGTCTGGGTTTGATTTGTGCTTTGGCTTTGGCTGTGCGGATAGGAGGAAATATGTACAGGCCGGCAGCTGAATTAGCTGGACCTTGCTGGGGTCGACGGAACAGGTGGCGCTCGGTCTGGACAGTTCTCCACGGACCCGCTGGACAGACACGTGGGGGACAGATCGCAACTGTATTATTGCATGCATACAGTTCTTTAGCTTTAGCTTGCTATCACGGGATTTGACTTTTGACCACAATATGTATTTCTGTATTATGTACTCCCTCCGCTCTGTGTATCCGACAAATCTAAGGCAAGTAATTTGCGATGGAGATAGTTTACAGAAATGTTGTTCTGACATATTATAAGAGGTTTCAAAGATTGTTCGCTTTTATGTCTAAAAATAAACTTACGGTCCCCCCAAATTACTTGTCTTAGACTCGAGACAGAGGGATTTATCATTTAAAGATTCTTGTTTTACAAAGATTGTTGACTTTTTTATAAGATTTCTCCGTGGTTTTGAAGATCTCCCACCAAAGTAGGAAAAATACGACGATTAGTTGAGTTCACAAACTAAAATAGAGGGTGAATAGAGTAATTAATAAGCTCATAACATATCAGTTGCACGCAACCATCATACGGACATCCATGAGAGAACTTGGCAAGCAGCTCATCACTTCAATGCACCCACCGATCAACAGAGCAAATGTTTTTATTGATGGCTATGTACCCACAGATTAAAGGAAACAAAGACGTGACACCAACTCGAAACATGGCCAAAACAGTCCGTCAATCAACAGGTACAGACTCGCACGGTCCATCGACACCAAATCACCGGAGAAAACATCGCACGATGAACCCCAAAACAGCGGCGAACGGTCTACAGGAACCACATGACGACGGCCCAGACCGGGTAGATGAAGAGGAGGAGGATGCCGATGGTGTTGGACCAGCCATTGGTCTTCTGGAAGGCCTCCTTGAGGCCCCCCGACGCCTTGATGTGCTCGTGGAGCAGGTAGCACCCGATGACCAGGCACACGCCCACGCCGATGATGAGCCAGGAGCCCCGGAAGGTGTCCGCGAAGATGGCGGGGGCGACCACCGTGAGGAGGATCAGAGAGCCAGGCAGCTCCAGCCAATCTGATGAGCACACATGATTAGAATCCCCATTGTGAGATTTATGCAACATTTTAACGGCTAGCTTGTTGAGTACGTACATGACGGAAAACCAACACATATTTGCTGAAATAATTTGCTAGGGGGCAACAGTAAGGACAATAAACAGAGAGCAAAATGATAGTACCAGGGAAGTGGCGCGGGAAGAATAGCCGCAGGACGACGAAAACGAACGCAACCCAGCTGCCAATCTCCCCCCTGCAATTTTGATGTTCAGCAATAAGGAATTTGTAACGGATCCACAGAAGATTTAGCATCATGGAAGTATCTGGACTGCAACTATCAGTTATCCTCCAACCCATAGACAACAAGCAAGAAAAGGGGAGCTTGAGTTTTGCCGTCAGGACTCAGGACAACAAGCTTGAGCAAGAAAAGGTCAGTTCTCAGATTTTATTCTCGGTCGTGAGATAACTTGGTTTTAAAGAAAATCGATCTTCAGGCCCTTGACTTATCATGTGCATCAAATGCCAACAACACCGTACCTTTGATATACAGTATTTTCAACGGTACAACCAGAAGGCCTGTGCTCACTATATATCACTGATAACAGATTAAACCACGTCTAGACCAGCATCTAGTGTCGACGCACAAAAGGAAACTCAAAACTAAAAGCAAAACTACACGGTTTTCTCCCAGTTTTCCCAGACTCGCGAAAATCGTGAGTTGCAGAGATGAGAACCATGAAAAGCAAGATCCCGAATAAGAAAACAGAAACCGAGAAAGAGAAAACCACTAGTATAGTCTCGTCTTTTGTCATTCTTTGCTCCTTTTTCACTCAATACTTCTCAACTCTCTTCTGGTTACTTAGGGTGCGTTTGGATCTAAGGCTTCATTAGCTAGCCTTGCCTAGCTGGGGTAGATTTTCCTAGCTGGCTTGCCCGCATGAGCGAGCCGAATTGGCTCTCCTCCGTGAGCAAGGTTTTGACAGCGGTTACAGGCTTATTTGCCATCAAAAGCTAGATTTTTCTGTCCACACCAAACACCTGACCTTGCCTAGCGAGGCTAGTTTAGTTCTTGCCTTAGATCCAAACGCACCCTTAATCTTTTGCTTCCTTTAAAGAAAAACTAAAGCAAACTGCTGAAAAGGGGCTCCGGGTAGCAGAGCGCTAACCAGCCACCAGCACCACAGCTGGAAGTTCACCACTGTAAGCAAAAGGTATTTTCTCTTTCTGGGTATGGGAGTGCCGTTTTGGCTTTGGGGAGAGCATATGCTCCGCTCCCGGATTAACAGTAAACTCAAAATAAATACAGTAGTTTTTTTTTGTAGATGTTCATTTCAGTCTAACAAACGTGGTTGACAATTTTAATGCGAAACAGGATAGCAGTGCTTTGTCGATGAAATACATAAATTTAAGTGTAACATTTGGAGGTGACGTTTGTCGTTCGGCTTGTCTTTTTTGTATAGGTTAAAATGCTTAAGCTTTTCCCCTAAAAATCTGCGGGTAGCATTTTGGTGCCACAATGAACACATATATATTTTTTTTACATTTGCAAAAACATATTTTGAACGTGCAAAGAGCATTTGCTCCCTGGAGCTGAATTGGATTATCCGAATATGCAGTATTTTGATTTTGTGAGCTCGCATCGTCCAAACTGAGAAATTGTTAGTAATCCATAGCAACGCAACAGTCCTACAGCTCGCTGGAAAAACAGTCACAGAGCTCGCTGAGAAACAGTCCCGCCGCTCACTAATAATTGCATCCAAAATTTAAGATCCGAAGGGACGCTGCAGACAGCAGTAGTAGAGAATTTGCGAGGATAATCACCTTATGAAGCCGAAGAGCAGACCGGGCATGGTGAAGAAAATGTAAGGGACCAATAGGCCCGTCAGCATGTTGGTCTTCCAGTTCGTCTTGTCCAGCACCAACAGATATCTGCAGCAGAAGAAGATAAACAGCGAGGTTCAGACAGATGCATAGCTCTGTGACAAAGAAAAACTAACAAGATAATAAGGGGGAAAAGGAGGGGAGGGGGGCTGGTGGGAAGGCACTGACACGGCGGCGGCGAAGGCGAGCCACTGGAGGAAGGTGCCGATGAAGCCGATGCCGCCGCCGAGGACGATGGCGTGGTTGGCGAGCTTCCGCGCCGCCATGGTCAGCTCCCGCAGGTCCGACTCCAGCAGCGCCTGCGACGCCTCCGACGCGCCGGCCGCCGGGCCCGTCTTCATCGCGAGGAACGACTTCGCCATGGCCGAGCGCGCGAGACCTCCCAAACCTCTCTCTCAGTTAATCACTCGATCTTTTCTCTCTGGGTCGAGCTCTGCTGTCTGCGCAGCACAGGTCGAGAGTTGGGTATATGTACAGGCAACTGAACCGGTGTGGTCGACGGAACGGAACAGGTGGCGATCGACCTGGACGATTCTGGTGGGCAGCGTCCGCTGGCCCGGGGGACACGTGGGGCATGGGCATTACTGGAGCTGCATTATTGCGTGCATGCATGCATTATTACAGCGTTATCGAGTTTTTCTTCCGGTGAACCATCATCCGAGTTTGACTTTTGACCTCCGGACGGACGGCGACCCAGGATCAGTACATAATGTAGCAAAGAAAAAACAGGCAAAGTGTGAGTGACTTTTTTTTTCATGAAATTTCTATCTACTCATCTCCAACCATGACAGTACAACGAAAATCAGAAATAATATAAAATCCATTCAGATTCATAGATCAGCTAAGGACGACTACAAAAACTGAAGCGAGCCGAAGACGCGCCGCCATCATGACTCATCTTTCGTCGGAGTCGGACAAAACTTGTTGTAGTAGACAATCAGAAAATCGTCACGCTAAAACCCCATAGGACCAGCGCACTAAAACAACAACCGTCGGCGATGAAGAATATCTTAGATCAGAAGGATCCGACTTGAAGGCACATAAACGTACACAAACGACGAACGTATCCGAGCAGATCCACCGAAGACACATCTCCACACGCCCGCCGACGGTGCTAGACGTGTCACTGGAACGGGGCTAGGCGGGCAGAACCATGTTCCATATTCAGGGAGCCGCCGTCGTCTCGTCTTTCTGAGTAGGACACAAACCCTAACAAAATATAAAGTAACATCTAAAAACGAAGCCCTCCCGCCGGCAATGACCGGAATCCACCCTAGCCCAGCGAACACTCCATCATTACCTAGTGAAAACAGTTAAATTTGTCATGTTGTTACATAAGAATTTGTCTATGTTGTTGCAGCAGGGTAATTTACATGCGTTTTTTGGACTTTCTCATAATTACATAATCAAGAATTGTCATGCTAAAAAATGAAAATTGGCATGCTCGGGATTTGTCATGTTGAATGAATGGAATTATCATACTACAACAACGAAAAGGGTGAAAGTTGTCATGCTCTAAAAACTCTTGAACGTGTTCACTCAGATTGCCTTGCTGAGCGAACCAATTACTGTCGTTGTCTCATAGTTTGCTCGGAGTGTGCGCTTGGAGCGAACGCTTTAGGATCCGTGCGCGGGATCTTACATGCATGAGGGTGTTCACTCGGAGTTCTTAAAAATCCAATGTCGGGTGTTTAACATTTGGGTATCAATAAACTCACCACGAAATGTATTTTTGTACGATATAGATTTGACATATAAATCACATTACATTCAATATTGTAAATGTTCAATTTTCCCATAACCATTGTATCTACTTTTTTCTGACAAAAAGGGGCACATGCCATATATTGAAGTCCACCAACCTTTATAAGGTCATTGTCGGTGTCAAAAACGGCGGATCTCGGGTAGAGGGTCCCGAACTGTGCGTCTAGGCGGATGGTAACAGGAGACAAGGGACACGATGTTTTTACCCAGGTTCGGGCCCTCTCGATGGAGGTAAAAACCCTACGTCCTGCTTGATTAATATTGATGATATGGGTAGTACAAGAGTGGATCTACCACGAGATCAAGGAGGCTAAACCCTATAAGCTAGCCTATGATATGATTGTTGTAATGGTTGCTCGTCCTACGGACTAAAACCCTCCGGTTTATATAGACACTGGGGAGGGCTAGGGTTACACAGAGTCGGTTACAATGGTAGGAGATCTACACATCCGTATCGTCAAGCTTGCCTTCCACGCCAAGGAAAGTCCCATCCGGACACGGGACGAAGTCTTCAATCTTGTATCTTCATAGTCTTGGAGTCCGCTAACGATGATAGTCCGGCTGTCCGGACACCCCTAGTCCAGACTCCTCAAGAGCTCCCTCGAACCAGGCTTCAATGACGATGAGTCCGCGCGCATATTGTTCGGCATTGCAAGGCGGGTTCCTCCTCCAATAATTCATAGAAGATTGCGAACACCGTGATAGTGTCCGCTCTACCAAATAATTTCCACATTCCACCGTAGAGAATAATATGTACACAAGTTCAATCCACGACGATTTTGTGGCATGACGCCACGCCACTACCAAGCCTTTACTTGAATCGCTTTTTATTATACCACCTCGCATAGCGTTTAGCGGCGGTTTCTCAAGACGCCTTGTCGGGCAGAGATCGTGTTCCCTTATTCCGGATTCTCATCAATACAGACGTAGGTAACCCAACCGCGCCATTGATGGTGGCGCTTGGGAGATAAGCGAGTTTTACTAGGCGGGGGGACGATAGTCTTCGTCCGCCCATATATAAGGGATAAGGATCCACCCTTTTTACCACGCCTTCTTCCTCCTTTGCTTATCCATCTCGCAAGACTGAGCTCCAAATACCAAGTCCGCAAGATCTCGCCTCGACCTTCTCCGACCATGTCCGGAGCGGAGGCAATGGCTGGCCTCCTCCGTGACGGAGGAGCACATCGCAAAACCGCACAATACGGATACCTTTCCGGCGACATCACAGACCGGCCGCCCGGCAAGGGGCAGCTCATCCCCACCCCTGTGCCTCATGAGAGGGTCGATTCCTTCCCCACTTCCTCCGCGGATCGGACTTCCCATTGCATCCCTTTGTCCGGGGCCTCATGTACTATTACGGCTGGATTTCCACGATCCGGCGCCAAACTTCATCCTCAACATCTCGGCGTTTATCGCCGGGTGCGAGGCCTTCCTCGCATCCAGCCCCACTTCGGCTCAGGGCTCAAGACCTTCAACGCTGCCGGTGGTGAAGGGCACTCAAGCGAGTGCGGAGGCGCCATGTTGGGCAAGATGCCCAACGCCATCCGCTCAAGGGGCCTTCGTGGAGTCCGCTAAGGGGTGGCAATCGGGTGGTTCTACATCACCGAGCCGCGGCGACCCTAAATGGGCGGCGCCCCGAAGTTCAGATCTGTATCCTGTGCAGCTCACCTCCGGAAAGAAGAAGGGCTTGCTATGGGGTAGTTCGAGGAGCCGACAGACTCCAAGCCCGTATCCAGAAGCCGTGAACAAAAAGCTCAGCTTTTCAATGTGGTCCAAGTCATGCTCATCCGCCGGATTCTCCCCGCCAACAACGGGCATTTAAATTGTGGAGTTCAATCCGACAAGACAGCATTGAGCGGGCTCTTCGATACGACGATGAAGGCGCTCGAGGGTGCTATTGGCGGCGCCGAAGCTCACGATCCGCCATCAAGATCGCGGATTTCCGCAGCAGCCCAACCGACGAGGTAAGTGATTCTACCCTTTACGGACACTTGTTTTTAATAGTTTGACCTACGCTGGTTTCAATCTCCCTTTTCCTTTGACAGATCGGATGAAGAAGGCCGAGCGGATCATCCGCCTGGCCCCATGCCGAAAAACCCAGAGACGCCTGCCTAGCGGGAGCTGCTGGTTCCAAGACCGCATGTGGTGCCGGAGAAGAAGGCCAAGAAGGGGGCCACGGGTACTCGAAAGAGTTCCCATTTTTAGGTGTCCGACGACTCTGGGGCGGACTCCTCCCTCGAAGGCGAGGAGGAAGAAGACTCTCTCCCAGAGGAAGGAGAGAGGAAGAGGAAGGCTTCCCCGACCGAGGAGGCCGAAGGGTCCAAAAGGGGAAGGACTATTCCCCCGGACAGCTCCGCCAATGCCAATGTTGGCGACGAAGAGTGGCCCTCAAGGGCCAGGCCTCCGGCAAGATCGTAAGTATCCGGATTCCTGAATGATTTTTAATTTCTTTTGTGTCACATAGTGTCCTTCTAATGCCACATACTGCCTACAGTCCAGCCGATGATGATCTCCTCGCTTCATCGAGCGGGTCGTTGGCTCCGTCGGATGTGGATTCCATCCCGACTGCCTCCACCCCTCGCGACGCTGAGGACGCCGAGGTGGGATCCCAGGAAGGGACCCATCAGGAGGAGGCTCCAGAGGCGCCGCAAGGCAGCCTCCCGGACTTTGCGCCGATTCCACGCCGAACCCGCAGCCGTTCCGAGTCCGGCAGCGCACCCCTTCGCAAGAAGGGCAAGACCGTGACGCCGGGCGGCCCCCATCCAACCGAGGCGCCGGACACTTGTTGGAGGCGCCAAAGGCGCTCCATCGAGGAAGAACACCACACTATTATGAGTGCGGTGATTCGAAGGTTCACCGCCAAGAGCGGGCCGACCGAAGCCTACAAGAGCCTTCTAACAGTGCTTTGAGGTAAGAAGTTAAAATATGCAATGTAGTACCGCATAGACAGAGCCCTCGATGCTCGGTTCGGTGTTCTAAAGAAAAGCCGACCGAGGATCTAAAAAGATATACGCAGGGTTGCTAAAATTATGTCAATATGGGTTTGCAGGCTCGCGCTGCCGACCTCGCCAAGACCGACCGCAGAGATCGGTGCTTGAAGCAGACTCGAGCGTCCGAGCAAGAGCTCGCCATGCCAAGAAGCAGCTCGAGGACAAAGAAGGTGAGTAACACCACTTTGAATAGTTACCTTACGTAAAAGGATTTAGGTTGCAATAAAATAACAAGGATAACGTGGTACTGCAGGGCCACGAACGAGGTGGCAACCTCGAAGGAGGCCGTGTCCGCGTCGAACGCAATGCGGCCGCTGAACGGGCAGAGCGAGAGAAGCAGGAGGCGCGGTGGCGGAGGTGCGGCAAGAGCTCCGTGCTCAAGAAAAACATGAGAGTTTGGAGCGCGACTCAAGACTCGAGAGTCCGAGCTTGCCTCGGCCTCGAAAGTGCCAAAGCCGCCAAGGACGAGGCCCATAAGGCCCTTCAGAGGTTGAGGATGTGAAGAAAATAGCGCGGTAAGGCATTTTTCATGCAAAGCAAGCATGTTAATGTAAACTTCCGACACTTACCCGAATTCGAGCTCTCGTAGGCGTTTGCAGATCTGCCTCAGCAGCGTGTCCGATGTCACCGTGTTCTACCGGGCCAAGGAGGGAGCTCAACGGAGAAGGTCTTCGTCCCAAGATGTCGAGGCCGCCATCCGGCAGCTTTCTAGCGACCAAATGGCAAATGGTCGAGCTCCACAAGGTAGCCGAAAGGTTATGAAGGGCCTCATAGTCCGGCAGGGCTCGAGAGGCCATGCCCGACCCATTTCGCCTCGCGGGCGGCCGGTGGATGCGTGCCTCGGTGGAGGTCATCTGCTGCCCGCCAGATTGAAGGTGCTCGCGGGCCCTCGCCCACGCAAAGGTGCACCGGGCAGGCGGGATGCGAGAGGCTTATCATCGACGCACCGCCACGGGCAAGGAGTATCGACGCCGAGATGTACTATAAGACTGTCTCAAGGGTGCCCGCAAGATTGCGGATGAGTGCCCCTGAGATGTAATTATTGAGTAAACTCGCTATGTGTTATCCTCGCGCGCCGAAAACTTTGTTCATATGCGCTAAGCAACGCTTGTTTGATTTAAAATATTACCTTCAGGCGGCCGCTTATAAAATATGAGAGATGGCAAGTCGTCGGCTTCAAATTTCATGCCACTAGTGCTGGGGTGTTCGGATAAACTTGAGCACTCTTGCTCCCATTTTGGGTCCATCTAGGAGGCGCCAACACAACGTAACAAGGCAACCGGACTTATAATGCTTGAACACTCTCACTTAGCCATAGAATTCTATAATTTTAAATTTCGACGAAGCCCCTAGTATTCGAAGACCGAGTTCGGGCGCTTATCCACGCCTTTGGCCGGACATTATCCGGTTCTTCGCTCAAGCGGCATAAGTCTTTAGGGACTCAAAAGACCTCCTCAACAGCGACCAGTCTCGCCTTATCATGCCGCCGCTTTTAGCTTTCCATCGAGGTGCTCGCCACTCAACCGGGCGCAATCGCAGTGGTTCTCCCAAAGCTACCTTAGCCGACGTAACGGAACGAAGGTACCAAAACATGGGAGCCGCAAACCCAACTATCGACCCAAGACATGATTCGAGCCGATTCATATAATGCTAGAAGTTCGGGTGCCGACTTGTGAAAGTGTTCGGACTTATCACACCATAATGCGGGGAACATAAGCCCTCGGTGTATTCGGCCGCACTAAAATATACGGTGCAAGATGTCATTAATGAACATATATGTAAAGTAATGCAATTATAGGCAAAAAGTGCTGCATTATTTATTCAAGGAATTCGCTATGAGTGCGGAATAATACAAATAGTGCGTAAGCAAGGGATTGACTAATTAAACATGTCCTCCTCCGGTGGGCTGTGGACTGGTGTATATAATCAATTTTAATGCTCGTAATGGAGACCACCCGAGTGTTCGCCGCAGCCTTTTTCCCTCCCCGGCTTTTGCATCGTGAGTTCGGCGGGTTCGCCACGGACAGGCCTCCGTGAATGGAGTCCTGTATAAAAAGAAGGAAAATAAAATAAAAAGAGCGCCACACTTGGGAGCCCCCGTGTGGTCGAGCCGCACTGGTCTATTGTGGTCGTGCCCTCCCCTATGCCCATGGTATCTCCAGAGCGTAATGATGTACGCGAGAGCTGGTCTTGCAATCATGCGAGGGCTGGGTTGGGGCGCATTGCTACACGTGTTCTAACGTGCTGTGGTCTTGATTGATGTTGCTCCGGCGCGTTTGGCCGTGTTCAGTCGCTTAACGGCCGGACTCGAAATTGCCTTAGAAGGCTGCTCAGATTTCCGCCGCGAGAGCCAGCCAGATGTTCCTCCGCTCGGAGGAGCGCCCGTATTTCCGCTGACCGTGATGACTCCACGAGGGCCTGCCATCTTGAGCTTGAGGTATGCATAATGCGGCATCGCGTTGAACTTTATGAACGCGTTCGTCCGAAAGCAGAGCGTGATAGCCGCGAACGGAACTATGTCGAAAATTAACTCCTCACTTCGAAATTATCCGGGATCCAAGACCACTTCCAGCAGGACCGAGCCTCGCATAATTAGCCTCAACACCGTATGACGCCTTTGAAGGTCGTTTTGTAGGTTTAACCTTGAGGGTCTATGCCCATCTTGCGACCGATCCCGATAAAGCAGTGTTCAGCACGCCGCCGCCCATCGTGACTCTCGAAGGTGAAATCCATCGACGATTGGGTCTAAAACCACGCGCGAATCCACCATGGCGGATATCGGTCGGATGGTCTCTTCGATCGAAAGTGATCGGGCAAGAGGACCATGGATCGACTTCGGGCGATCGCTCCATCGCATATATGTCCTCGCACGCTTCGCCCCTCTTGGGTATGTGGGTTATGATATCATGTTTACCGTCCGCACTTGTGGGGAGAAGCCCTTTGTCCTCTATCGCTTGGCGGTCGGGTCTCTTCCTCGCCATCGCCAGGCAGCCCTTTGTCATTGTTTTCGCAATTAACTTGCTCGCCGCTTGAATACCCAACAATCTCTGCTGGTGTGGTTAGCTGGTTTTTCGGGTGCTATGTATCTCGCAAGAGCGGTCGAGTATTCGGTCCAAATTGACGGACCCGAGTGGTTCTTTTGAATGGCTTCTTCCACGACCGGTTTAGAGCCTCGAATCCGGCGCTGACCGTCAGATCCTCATTGTTATCGCCGCTAACGCTGCATTTGTTTTGCTTCGACGCGACCGCCGCTGTGGTCCTTAGTATCCGGACCGGCAGCATTTTTTTGAGGTTGTTGCTGCGAGCTAGCTAGCTATCCTCTCCCGCACGTAAGCGGGTCATTAAAGATGTGAGGGCTGCCGTGATTTCGCTTTTCCCGCCCTAGGTGCCGGGCTAGCCACTCGTCGTGGATGTTATGTTTGAAGGCTGCAAGGGCCTCTGTGATCCGGACAATGACAATTTGATTTTTCTTTGTTAAGAACCGTGTCCGTAATTGTCCGCCGATTCGTCTGGGTCGCTGAATTATGTGGCTTAGGTCATCGGCGTCCGGTGGTCGCACATATGTGCCCCGGAAGTTGTCGAGGAATGCGGTTTGTGTCCTCCCAACACCCAATGACTCAAGGGCAGCTGTTAAGCCAATGCCGAGCTGGTCCTTTAAGGTTGAGCGGAGGTATTTGATGTCGTGGAGATCGCCACCGGGCCATATGGATATGAAGGAGATAATCTTTGATCCAATCCGCGGGTCTCACAGCCGTCAGAGGATTCAATGTTTATGTGTTTAAACCCTTCAGGATTTGATGATCCATTACTTCGCTGAAGCATAGCGGTGTGCGCGCTCAGATTGAGCAATATCACGACGTAGCTCAAGAGAGCGTTGTCTCTGTGTTTCGCCCGCCGAGTTGTTGTATCCGCGCGACGGTATTCGCTGTGGGTCGGGGCACCTCGTGATCCATAGATAGATCTGGATTGTCTTGCCTTGTCCTCCAATATATCCTGAAGTCCGACGCTGCTCCCCGTGGCTTCGTGACTTTTCGAGCAATGCCGGGTACGGTCTTGATGGAGGGCCCGATGCTCTTCGCGACCCACGGGTGGTCGGTCGGCCAGACAGCGCCGGTGATGAAGGTATGTATGCTTCCTCCTCTAATCGGGGAGCAACTTGCGCTTTGGGTAACTCTTGAGGGCGTCGAAGTTCATACTTTTGCCGCGAGGACCTCGGTCCATCTATCGCCAAAGAGGTCTTGATCAGCTTGAAGTCGCTTGCTGCTTTTTCTTTAGGCTATTTGTCGTGGCCATTAGTCTGCGCTTGAAACGCTCTTGTTCGACGGCATCCTCGGCACGACGAATTCATCGTTGTCGAGGCTTGCCTCGCTCCGGCGGAAGGTATGTAATTATCATCCTCGACCTCTTCGCCCGCCGCCTCTCATGAGGGCTTGCTTCGCATCCTCCCGCTGAATCTTGCCGAGGGATTATCTTCGCACTTTCGGGCGTTATTATCTCCGTGCCGGAATTCCATTTTACCGTGGCGGATTTAGAGCGGCGCCACGACGCCGGCGCTTGGGCTATTGCTTTTTTAGGAATCATCACGCTTCTTCGCCATCCCCATCTTTTGGGGTGTCCACCATGTATATGTCGATGACGAGGTGGTCTTCCAGCGCCTCAGAGGCGCTGGTTCTGATCGCTCCAAAGATCGCCGCCCATACCGCCGATGTCTTCGGATTCGTAATCTAGCATGTCCGCTAGATCATCGGCGCTGCTACGGCGGGTGGTGGCGGGTTTGAATTTTTCGCCGTCTGCATCTCAACCATCTCGCCGTAGTCCGCCAGGCTCTCCGGATAGCGAGAGATGTTTTAGCTAATTTAGGATGTCGCCAAAGGGTGAGTGCCGAAGATGTCCGCGGCGGTGAACTCCATGATCGGGCGCCAATCGGATTCGATTGGCAGGGCGCAGGAGGTTCGAGTCCGCAGGAGTCCGCACTCGGAGTCACGAGCTTTATAAGGGACGAGGTCGGTTCGCCCATCGCCGCGAAAGTTGCAGCCCCGAGGCGTGTCCAACCACCCGCCCTCGACCGCGCGATCGGTTCAATTATGGATCGGTGCGATTCGCAGCGGCCTCCAAAGTACCGTCCCGGGCAGAGCTAGATC
Source organism: Aegilops speltoides (assembly GCA_021437245.1). Classification (NCBI taxonomy): domain Eukaryota; kingdom Viridiplantae; phylum Streptophyta; class Magnoliopsida; order Poales; family Poaceae; genus Aegilops; species Aegilops speltoides. Next base: position 444,297,073 of record CM038145.1, on the reverse strand, counting down.
ATATCCATCGTGATAAAGGCGCCACGCCACCGCGGCTTGGATCCGCCAAGATCAAGTCTCCGCGATATCCGCCGTGAAGTTTAGGGTTTCCAAATCGACTCGACGGCCAGGGCGAAGCTTTCGATCTGCTTCCGATGGCCAAGTGAATTGCCCGCAGCGCGGCCGCCGAATACGAAGATCTGTCCGGAGAAAAGTCTCACCGACGGCGCTTGTTGTTGATCAAGAAGCCATCGCCTTATCGCTGACGACTACGAGGAACTCTCAATGAAAGCACCAATGTCGGTGTCAAACCGCGGATCTCGGTAGGGGTCCCAAACTATGCGCCTAGGCGGATGGTAACAGAGACAAAGGACACGATGTTTTTACCTGTGTTCGCCCTCTCGATGGAGGTAAAACCCTACCGCTTGATTGATATTGATGATATGGGTAGTACAAGAGTGGATCTACCACGAGATCAAGGAGGCTAAACCCTAGAAGCTAGCCTATGGTATGCTTGTTGTAATGGTTGTTCGCCCCACGGACTAAAATCCTCCGCTTATATGTACACCGTGGGGCTAGGGTTACATAGAGTCGGTTACAATGGTAGGAGATCTACATATCCAGACGCCAAGCTTGCCTTCCACGCCAAGGAAAGTCCCATCCGGACACGGGACGAAGTCTTCAATCTTGTATCTTCATAGTCTTGGAGTCCGGCTGACGATGATAGTCCGGCTGTCCGGACACCCCCTAGTCCAGGACTCCCTAAGTCATCGTTTTAAAAATTAAAACTCAGACGTACATCATTGGAAAATGTTGTTGATGCATTGCTCGGCAAGAATCCTGGTCAAAGTCAGAAGACGCGAACGACAACAATCTAGGACCCTGGTCGCCATCCCAAAGAAGAAGGCAACAAGAGGACCAGGCGACACCTTAAATCCTGTCAGACAGATCCAGCGATGACACCAAAGTTGGTCCTACGTATCATCGGAGAGAGGCCCAGAGGACCAAGACATGAAGCGACGAAGCACGCTTTGCGCTAAACGTCTCTGAAGACCATCCACACGGGAGAACCAGATCCACCACTCCAGAAAAGCATCGACCATGCGATCCATCACCCTTCTCTATATCGACGATGAGATTACCACCAAAGCGGTGTATCAGAAGTCCAGGAAACATTATTCTTGATCCACATGATGCTGCCATTGACACCATAGTGTCGTTATTGGTGAGCGAAACTCTAATCCTAAGAAACCTAATGAGACCTAACCACTCCACCCTCTAAAGCAGCAGACAAAGGAGGAGGAGAACCGTGGCCTCGCCAGCGAGAGATGGGTAGAGCAGTGGCGACTGGGGTTTCTAGGGAGAGATAATCATTGTATATATTTGAGATTGTAATTATCCAAAGCGACTGGTGTTTCTGACCTAGTATGCCGGGGTGTGCCGCCTCGGGTGGTGGGCTGCATGGTTGGCTCTCCGGCAGACACTATGGTGGTGGTGGTGGCTTCCATCTTGGTCGTGTGGGCAGCGAGGGGGTAGCGTTGGGTGGCTCGGGCTCGTCCTATGTCGTTAGACAGTAGCGACGCGCACATCCGAATCTGGGAGTCTGGGGTCGCCATGGTTGTCCCGAGACCTCGTGTGGCACAGTGAGCTGTTGAGCGAAAACTCCGTGCTTTGGCGCCGACGGCAACGATGCTCACACACACCGCTCTCTTCTTGAAGACGCGATTAATGGTGCCAGGTTTCAAAGGAAGCTCGTGTCCACTTTGACTTGCGGAATGCGACGACGTCATACCGCCTTCCCTCTTGAGGGCATTGTCGTGGAGTTTAGGTGTGCTAGGGCGTTGTGTGAAGTTCTACCTTGCCTTCCGTGTCCGTGTGTTCTCCTTCAGTTGCAGTAGTGTAGTTGCATGTGTTCTACGTGATACGATTATCTCGGGATCTTCTTTGTGAGAGGGATGTCTCTTATTTTTGTGTCGTTCGTTCATGTACTTTGTTTATCGTTTATTTTGAGAGTAATTATCCGAAGCTAAAGAGTTTGAACAATTTTTTTAAATGGTCAGCTTGGACATGGCTAATTGTTTCTTCCAGTTGGCGGCGCAAACAAAAATGGACCGCGGGTTTTTCTTCTATTCACAAGTCCTATCTACATTTAGCAAAAGTAGAGCGAACAACGTGTCTGCCGTATCCTCCACACACGCAGTACCCTCAAAAGTATCTCATTCGGCATCCACATCTGGCAGCCGTACACATCATCTTAATAAACGGATTACTCTCAGAATCGCCGTCGACATAGGCTCCGCATCAATGCGTGACCACCCACCGCCGGGGACCATCAGATTAACCCGAAATCCAGCACCAAACCACCCGTGCTAATCCTAATTAAGCCTCTGCGTCGACCACAAAATATCCAAACGTAGGACGCATCCATCTCTATCGGCTTCCACGTTTTCGTGCCGGATCGCCATGGTCGATTATCTTATTGGCCGTGTTCATGTGGTGGGGCCCCGTGACTCAGCCGGCGCGCGCGCTGTCACGTCTGGAAGTCGGCACGAGGCCCCGCGCCACTGGAACGCCGCCACGTGGGAACTGCGAGGGACGTGTTGGAGCACGTACTGTACGTCGCCCTTGCTGTCCTCTCGCAGACGAACCTATCGGAAGCTCCTCAAGGACTGCATCGCCGTCGTCGATGCCGTAACGGGTCGGATATTCGGCGTGCGTGGCGCCAAGGGCCAGCTCGTAACAGCAGGTTGTTGAATCTAACGGCGTGCTCGATTGCGCGGTTTGTTTTTGGCCGTCCAGCGCGCCGTGACCCACTGTAGACTTGTATAGACCTTTTTTTTTTTGCCGGATACGACTTTTTTCACGAATACGCAAAGCTTGCGTATCTTTTCATTGATAGAAAGAGAAGAATGAGTACAACAAGGAGTACAACTCGTGACATGAACGCAAAGAGGCATGAACATGGTGCCCGGAGCATAGAGGGACAAGGTGCTCAGCCCGAACAGAGTAAAGAACACAACTAAACCCACCAAGCCTAAAACTAGAGGAGCAAACTGAAGCAGCAGGACGTCAAACATCTTCAAATCCAACACCGGGGACACCACGAGCGAGTAAGATGACGCCTTCAAGAAGGAGGAACGACGTCGTGACGCCGCCGCCATCCGATCCGGTGTGCCAGACCTAGGGTTTCCCCTGATGCTCGTAGAGGGGCACAGATAAAGGCCTTGGCAGCGCCTCCAGGAAGGAAAACGACACCCACAAGCGTCGTCGCTGCCAGCATCGGCAAGCCGAGCATGGATTTCGCCTGGCCTGAGTCCGAGCGATCCCAAAGCCACCGGATCAAGATCCGAAGATGCTGGAGCCAACCTGCAAATCGACTGAAACCTAGGAAGGGGGGGGTGGGGCTGCACTCGCCGCCAACAAAAACACAAGCTTTGGAGCCGCCATGACTCGTAGGTGGACGGGATCGGAGAGGCAGCGGTGTAGAGAGCCGACACGGATGGAAGGAAGGCAGCCGACGCAACCAGCAATCCGGAGCCGGAAGAGAACGCGGATCCAGACGCCGAGGCGGTTACCCAACTCCGGCGAACCGAGGTCGGAAGGGCGCAATTGTCGGCAGATCAGGGCGAAACCGCACCGCAAAGGACGCCGATGCACTAAGGACACCGGAGAACGCAGTCCATGGACGCCGGGACCGAGCGCGCCGACAAAGATCCACCGCAAAACTACACCGGATCGGGTCGAGGATCGCCGTGACCACACACAAGCGGTCGCCATCGTAGCTCGGAAGAGACGCCGCTGAGGACGGAGGGCGCTCGCACCGAGGCAGACCGAAGCTCGCCAATTCCCCAAGGGCCTTGCCCAACCCAACGGACAAAGAAGAAGAAGGGGTTGCACCAGCCAAGGCAGAGGCGACGGGAGGAACACGCGGCGCGCCGCCGCCGCCGAGAGGTGATGGTAGGACGCGGCAAGCAGCCGGACGGGAGGAATCCACGGCGCCAGATCCGATCTGGGGGCGGGGAGCGAGGGTCCTCGCCGCAGCGGGCGAGAGGGCGAAGGTCTGCACACACACCGCAGCCAACCCAGTTCGGCGGCCACACCGCCGGCCGACGGCAGAGATGCATGGGAAAGGGCGACAGAGAGAGGATCGCAGCGGCGGGGTGCGGTGCAGAACGAATCGCCTCGCCGCCATCCCGGCGCTGGCGCGGCCACGGCCCGCCCTCCGCGGCGGCGCAGCGGGCGTACTGGTGGCGGAGGGGAGCTCCCGACGGCGGCAAGGGTTTCCCCCGTGTCGCCAGACCGGCGGATAGACTTGTATGGACTGAAACAAAGGTACGGGTCAAGTTAGGGATGTAGATGACAAATAAACGACGTCTGCAATCCCGTTTAGTTAGTTTTTGCTAGCTTGATAGTTCATTTTCCTCAAACAAATAAAAAACCTTTTTGAACTATTATATCATAAGTAGACTTTAAATGTGATTAAAGGAGACCCGGTTGACATCCCTAGGTCAAGTTCTATGAAAATACACAACGGAACATGGGTCTAGGCACACCCAAAAAAATGTAAAAATTACGAAACTTTATAGGAGCAAGTATTGTCTAATGTGGGCGCTACTACGCGTCCACCGCCCGATGTTTAAGATTTTATCCGTCGCCTCGACGGCCGTAGGATACCCGAGCTGATAGCCGTCCGATCCGGTGTCCGCGCATGCCCACTCGTTATTTCCTGCAACAAACGCTCTGTTGCACAAACAAGACAGTCTTGACCCAACCCTGCGCCCCACACGGCGCCGCCACCAACGCACCGCAAAATCAGCCCACCACCAGTGTGTAGGAGCTACTCTAGTTGCGAAACCTCCTCTTCTCTAATTTCCTGCAACAAGAGCTTTGTTGCGAAACTTTCTCGTCTCTAATTTCCTGCAACAAGAGCTTTGTGGCGAAAACTCCTTTTCTCTAATTTTCTGCAACAAGTCCTCTATTGCAAAAACTCTTATTCTCTAATTTTATGCAACAACACCCTTGTTGCAAAATTGAAAAGACATCTCATGCCGCGCCTAATTTTCTGTAACAAGACCCTTGCTACAAAAATTGCAACAATATATCCGGCCGCGTCGCGCAGTCTTCGCTGCCGCCGTTCCGCAACAACGTTGTTGTTGCAGAAACTTGGAGTGTGCCTGGACGTAAGGCGTTGTGATGTGGTTGTGTGTAGTGTTGGTGGTGCCAGGACGGTGGTCGCCCAGAAATGCAGGGGGAATGGGAGGGGGGTCTCCGATCCATACCTGCTGGAATCGACGGCGGCCACCGCTGAACTTGTCATGGTCGCCACCGCGCTGGATATGCCCAGGTCGCCGAACACCGCCGCCCCCCCAAATCCAGAAGCGTCGCCCTCCCAGAGACACGAGTCAATGGAGGCCAGTTGCACGAATGCTTGTCTTGAAACAATAGCTCTGTTTCAGAAAACGAACGTGCGTGATGCGGAAAGCGGGCCACTCTCGTCCGTCTGATCAACAGGCGATCCAACGGACACAGAGTCGGCGGATGCGCGCGCGAGATCGATCGGCTGAAGGTAAGCTTTTCCCATTGTCTAAGGGAAACAATAACTATCACCCGGCGGATTATAGCGCATCGTCCGCCGCCTCAGACGCGCGCCACATGTCCCATGTAGCCAAATATATTATCATCAATAGTAGTGGGAGCAAACTCAACAAAATAACTATCACATGATACTTGATCCACATAATCAATTTGAGCATTAAAATCATGATGACAAGTTTCTTGGATATCATTACTCTTTATAGCATACATGTTATCACCATAATCATCATAAATAGGAGGCATGCAATCATCATAATAAACTTTCTCATCAAAACTTGAGGGACTAAAAATATCATCTTCATCAAACATAGCATCCCCAAGCTTATGGCTTTGCATATCATTAGCATCATGGATATTCAAAGAGTTCATACCAGCAACATTGCAATCATGCTCATCATTCAAAGATTTTTTTTGTCAAATATTTTAGAGAATTCTTCTTCTATCAATTGAGCACAATTTTCACGAAAGACATTATAAAGACGAATAATATGAGGCAACCTCAATTCCATTTTTTGTAGTTTTCTTTTTATAAACCAAACTAGTGATAAAACAAGAAACTAGAAGATTCGCTTGCAAGATCTAAAGATATACCTGTTGACATCGGATTTTGGCAAGGTACAAAAGGCAAGTAAGATGGCCTCAAGTGAAAGAGTTTTCAGCATGCAAAGTTTCAGGTCGCCGAGTGGAATAACTTTGATGTTTAATTTATCGCCATTCGACCTTATCTCGGTGGCCGAAGTTGTACTCCGAGTGACAAAATTCAACATTCCGAGTGGTTTTTGGCCGATCATGCCTTCAAGACGACCTCGGATGAAGGAGTATTCTAAAGGAATTGTCTTCGTCTCGTCGAGGCAATCGATTTTGATATATAAATCATCTCAATCCAAGTTCATATGCAAAAGTTAGAGGCAATACACTGCAGGTCAAGTCGAATGGAAATATGGCGCAAAGTACCAGACGCCCTGTCTGATGGGTCGCGCGAGCAATTCGGCCCTTAAGATGTCCTTGAATCGGAAAAACTTCAACACGAGAAAGTTTCGTCTCGTCGAGCCGATCGATTTTCATATATAATTCGTCTCAATCCGAGGTCGTATGAGACTTGGCGAGACCAATCAAGATCAGGCATTGTTTTTGGTCGAGTGAAAAGCTTACCATCCGAGTGAAAACTCACCGGTCGAGTGAAAGCCTACCTTTCGGGTAAAAACCTACCGATCGAGTAAAAGGTCGAGTGAAAACCTACCAATTGAGTAAAAGGTCGAGTGAAAACCTACCAATTGAGTAAAAGGTTAAAAACCTACCGATCGAGTAAAAGGTCGAGTGAAAACCTACCGATCGAGTAAAAGGTCGAGTGAAAACCTACCGATCGAGTAAAAGGTCGAGTGAAAACCTACCGATCGAGTAAAAGATTGTCTTCCGACTGAAAATGTGGTCATCATTTGTCTTTCAAGTGAAAATATAGTCATCCGAGTGAAAAAGTCCAGTCGGACCATCCAAGTGAAAGACTCTAATATCCGAGTGGATGAGCTCAAATCCGAGTGAAACTGAACATGTGCCCAAAAGTTTATCAAGATGATTTCGGATGAAGAAGTGTTCAATACAGAAGTTGTGCGTATCATCAAGACGGTAAACTTTGGTTTTGGAGTCATTGTCATCAGAGATAGTATATGGCCTGCAAATTCACTACAAGACTCGGATAATTCAGTCTACCGCAAGACCGAGTCCGACTGGAAGGTAAAGACGACCTTGAAAAGTATTCAAGATGGCCTTATTTGAAAAAGTGATCAACATGAGAGTTGTTCAGATCGCCGAGGCGCACAAGTTTGATATTTGGGCCATCTTGATCGGAGGTCATATGGAGGCTCGGCGGCCTGCACAAGGAGGAAGACAGAAGTTGGGCCAGATTCGCACTAAACCGAGTTGAATAGAACTAGGACTCTAGGACGCGAATTGATGTAATTTTTCTTGTAAGGAAAGCCTAGATGAATCCTTTACTTGTACGGAAGTCCAGCCGCCTTTATATATGTTAGGGTGACGGCCGATTGAACAACACACAATCGAACAAATCAATATACTACTTTTTCCCGCCTACTTTTATCTCTCCACCGCTTTTCTCTCTCGCTCTTCGCTGTTCTTCGTGTTTGAGAGCTGCGAATCCCGAGGCTCTAGGGGCGAGCGAATCGACCTAGGGCAGCCCATAGCTACCGCAATCCGACGGGTCCCTCCCGTGCGCTGGGTTTCGGTTCTGCAAAAGCACCCGCCGATCGCCTTGCGATCGCTACCGTCGGTCGGGTCTCCTTCGACGTGAGCTGCGTGCATCACCCCGGCGCCGAGGGTACACGTGACGGTTCGTGTGTCAACACACTTTTGGCGACTCCATCGGGGAACGAAGATCAATCATCATCATCCACCATGTCCGATCTTCCCAAGCCATCCGAGGTAGACGCCGATAACATCATTAAGCCCGCCTTGATGAGATATCGGCCGATCATCGCCAAGTCTATGAGGAGTACAAGAAGGCGCGAAGAGAAGGATTTGCAGGAGTTCCTTGCAAAGTTCAAGAAGGATCGCCAAGGCAACATCACTCCGATTGAAGAAATCAAGTTCCCTCCTCTTCAAGCCGAGCGTGTTAAACCTCTGTAAGTACCGCTTTTCTCCCGAAAGCAAGGCTGAGATTGAAAGTCGATTGCTGATGGTAACAATCTAGTCTATCAAACTTTCATAGAAAATACTAATGCTCGTAAGAATACATCTCAATCGACTAGTGGTAATGATGGTGTAGCTGCTAGTGTGCAAAACCCTAATATGGCTTTACCTATCTCATCGGCGCCCCGCGCCGATGACTTATTATCCTACCCAAACAAATCAGATTGTGGCTGCACCCATTAATCCTATTCTGAGCATGCCAGTTCGGTGGCAACGCCAACCCAACCTTACCTACAACTACAACCACTGACCACTAGCAAATTATGGGTCGACATACCGCCACAATTCCTACCTACACTAGTAACCCTACTCCTCCTATGCCACCGCCACCACCTTCATCGCTCTACTATGGATGATGGTTTAGCTAATCTTAGAGAGGAGATGGCTAAGATGCTTCGAGAGAATTTTGAGTTGAGTTACCTCGAATCGGATTTACCAAAAGCCGCACTCGAGTACTTTGATGCCATCCAAAGGCCTCCGTGATATAAAATTCCAGATTTTGTTAAGTTTAATGGAGAAGGCACAAAACCACATGGGAGCATGTTAGTCAAGATTAGCACAATTGGGTGAGGCAGCTCACCAATGAGTTGAAAGTGTGTTTATTTCCTTTGTCATTAATCGGTACCGCATTTTCATGGTTTTCTTCTTTACCACATGGTTCCATTCGAGTTTGGTCGCAGCTACAAAGCAGAAATTTCATGATCACTTTTATAGCGGCGATAATGAACTCAAGTTGTCACATCTAACATCGGTTAAGGTAAGCATGATGAATCGGTCTCCGATTACGCTAAGAGATTCAGAGAAACGAAAACCGTGTTTTAGTTTGGTGATAACCTAGAGAGACTTGGCGCACCTAGTGCCGAGTGGTTTGAGAACTCCCATTAGAGAAAAGCTAGAAGGCTATGAGTTTTAAATATCAACCAAGTCTTACAAAGGGCCTTGGCTCAGAAAGCCAAGCAAAGATCTCAAAGAAGTGCATAGATACAAAGCCGATCGACCAAAGATGAATATGGTGGAATATGATAGTGATCACTCTGACGATGAGGGTGATTTTTTGTTATCAATTTGTTTGGCCATCTAAGGCCAAACCCTTTACTTGCAATGATCTCAAACCGATTCATAAGAATCATGATGAAGAGATCAAGTTTACTTTTAACATTGCTAAGTGTGATAGAATATTTGATGCTTTGTCTGCAGCTAAGATTATTAGAATATCTCATACTTTACCGCCGCTTGAAGAGCTGAAACGGCGTGCTTATTGCAAGTATCATAACTCTTTTCTCATGCTACTAATGATTGCAATGTTTTTCGACGACAGATACAATCGCCATTAATGATGGACGATTGAACTTTTCCGAGATGCAAGTTGATAAACAGCCCTATCCAATGAACACCATGGATTTAGAAGGAAGAAGCTGCTCATTCGGCCGAGGTAGCCGAATCGCTAATAAAGCTAATGTCATTGTTGGTGAGCCCAGGAAAGACAAGGAGGGTGACAAGGTCTTGGGGAGACACGTTATGCTTGATAAGCAACCCGATGGCAAGGAAGTCATCAAGATCACCATCAAGAATCCTACACTGGGGCAAACACAAAAGTGTATGACACTCGAGTTAAATTTGTCAAGCCCAAGAGTCCGTGGTTGGCAAATGGAAGAGGAATGAAGCTAAAGTGCAACGCAAGCGATCAAGCCAACTTATGATATGTTGTTGTCCAAATATGCTAATCACCGGTTGGTCCCAGCTCTAACCGCCATCACACTTGAAGCGACCAAGGTCACCATCGATGATATGTTCACCAGGTATGCAAAACCGAGTGGACCAAAGGCACGCTTTCGTAAGAGCAGAGGCAAACCGTTTGGGATCGACTTGAATACTCATATAATGGCCGATCGAACATTGGCGACTATCACCGGCTGGTCAAAATATGCATCGAGTGGAAACTATCCTAGTGTAAGAATGCACCTGTGGAAGCTATCCATATGAAAAATATGGATGGGTAGATTCCATCGAGTGACGCCCATCCGAGTGGATTCCATCCGAGTAAAAAGGTGCGCTCGAGTGGAAATTTCATGCATCCGAAAGTCGAAAAGAATGGCGTGTTAAGTCACCAAGTGTTGCAGCAGCTTGAGTCGGGAAAAGGCAAGGAGAAAATGGATGTCGACTCACTTATCTTGGGCAATCAAACATTCCCCATACAGCAGCCGATCAGGCATAATCACTCAACCGAGTCAATACTTGCTATCGCGCCAAAGCACTCGGTTAATGACCATGAAGCAAGGACCAGCCAAGTAAAGGTGAGAGATGCTAAATACACTCGACCAAAGTGGTGTCCTCCTGTACAACAAAGACACGTAAGAGGAAACTACAGAGGTTAAGGAGTCAAGAGATGGCGGAGCAGAGGCCGAGAAGCAAAGGGATAAGTTGTTTAATGACACTCGCCCATGGTTCCAAAGAAACAAGTGTGGAGGCCTAAACAAATACAAGATACATCAGCTTCTACATCTATCACAGAAGTGCCTACACCACCCAAGGAGGACGATGCGACAACTATTACATTGTCTGTGACACTTCTTACCTCTCCTTCACTCGGACAGATTTCAGAATCGGTCGATCCACTTGAAGAAGAGGTTGATATGTTGGACTATGAGTCTACGCCGGTTCGTGAAGGCATGGATATCAATATGGTGTATTACTTACCTGCTGAGTTCCGTGTTGTAGATGAGGAAGGGGAGGTGGCTCAGCTGGATTTTGGCCCTAAAAATGCAATATTCGAGAAGCCAAAAGAACCAGTAACGCATTTGAAACCGTTGTATCTCAGAGGCCATATCAATGGGTCGCCGCTCACTCGGATGCTTGTGGATGGAGGTGCTGTGGTAAATCTTATGCCCTATTTGGTCTTCAAGAAATTGGGTTTGCCTGATGAAGAATTGATCAAGACCAATATGGTGCTCAACGGGTTTGAAGGCAAAGAGAAAACTGAAGCCAAAGGTGTAATGTATGTAGAGCTTACAATGAAGCAAAACTTTGGCCATCGTGATTCTTTGTCGCCGAGGTGCAAGGTAACTACAACGTTATACTAGGCCGTGATTGGGTTCATGCAAACTAGTGCGTGCCATCCACTATGCACCAGTTTTAGATTCAGTGGGTTGATGATGAAGTGGAAGTCATTCATGCGGATAACTCGGCCTGTGTTGCTTTGGCCGATGCATCGGTGGATTGGCAACATCCCAATGCTACTTGCTTGACGGACGTGACTTATCGTAGTTTGATTTTCTCACGACCAAGAATGGTTTTGTGCCCGTGTCTTTAAAGCCGATCAATGCAATCGGCTCCAAGGTATGATATGTTTAAATGGATTCTAGTTCCGAGTGGTTACAAAACGTTTTGTAAAATATCGATCCAAAGGAGGACGATATGTATGAGTCTATAGAGGAGTTGGATGACATGGATAAACTTGGACAAGGTTTTACATCGGCCGATCCATTAGAAGAGATAGATATTGAGATGGTTCACTCACTCGACCGACATTTATAAACAAAAATTTGAAAGCCAATTGTAAGGCTAAATTAATCGAGCTATTGAAAGAGTATGTTTGTTGCTTTGCATGGGAATATCATGAGATGCCAGGGTTGAGCCGAGAGCTAGTGGAGCATCGGTTGCCTATAAAGGCCGGTTTTAGACCTTATAAACAGTCGGCCAGAAAGTTTAATCCGAAAACATATGACCGGATCAAGGAAGAGATCAGTCGACTGCTTGAAGCTAATTTCATTCGACCTTGCAGGTATACCGAGTGGATTTCTAACATTGTCCCAGTAGAGAAGAAGGGATCCGGAAAGTTGAGGGTGTGCATTGACTTCAGAGATTTGAATAGGGCTACACCCAAAGATGAGTATCCCATGCCAATAGCCGATATGCTTATTAATGATGCTTCTGTACATAAGGTTCTTAGCTTTCTAGATGGTAATGCCGGATACAATCAAATTTTTATGTCCGAAGAGGACATGTACAAAACAGCTTTCCAGTGTCCTGGTTTCCTTGGTTTATTCGAGTGGACAGTGATGACATTCGGATTGAAAATGTCAGCCACATATCAAAGGGCTATGAATTTGATTTTTCATGATTTACTCGGTGTCATACTTGAAGTTTATATTGATGATATTGTTGTCAAATCGATGCTTTTGAATCTCACTTGGCGATTTGCGCTTAGCTTTTGAAAGGATGAAAAGTATGGATCAAGATGAATCTTTGAAGTGTGCATTCGGCGTGTCACCGGCAAATTTTGGGTTTCATTATTCATGAAAATGGCATCAAATCGATCCCAAAAGATAGAGGCCATACAGAAAGTGGAGGCTCCAACATGCAAGAGAGATATGCAAAAGTTCCTTGGCAAGGTCAATTATTTGAGAAGGTTCATAGCTAATCTGTCAGGGAAAGTTGATGCATTTACTCCTATCCTTCGTTAAAGAATGATGTTGATTTCACTTGGGGGCAAAACAACAAGAAGCCTTTGATATGATCAAGGATTATTTGTGCACTCTCCGTGATGAAAGCACCCAAGCATAGAGAGCCTTTTAAACTTTATATCGCAGCAGAGGAAGGTGTTATTGGTGCTGTTTTGACTCAAGATACCAAGGAAAAGAGCATGCCATTACATATTTGAGCAGACGCTTATTGGACGCCGAGACAAGGTATACATTTATTGAAAAACTATGTTTATGCTTATATTACGCTTGCACAAAATTGAGACATTACCTAGTGCCGAGTGCTTGTGTAGTAGCTTGTCAAACCGATGTCATTAAGTACATGTTGCATAGGCCAATTCTTAGTGGTAGAATTGGCAAGTGGGCTTATGCTTTGATTGAGTATGATTTGGCTTATGAATCTCTAAAATCCATGAAAGGCCAAATTGTTGCTAATTTCATTGTTGAACATCGGATTAATGACAAGCATGATGTTGATATGAACCTTGTTTCATTAGTGCCATGGAGATTGTACTTTGATGGTTCAGTTTGTAGCAATGGCCAAGGTGTTGGTATTGTTTATATATCTCCTCATGGTGCTGTTTTTGAAGCCTCATGCCGCTTAGAATATTTTTGCACAAACAATCGTTCTAATATGAAGCATTGTTATTCGGTCTAGAGATGTTACTTGCTATAGGTGTTACACATATTGAGGCTTACGGTGATTCGTTACTAGTGGTGCAAAGAAATATCCGTAGTCTTTGAGTATTTTGACTAATCACTTAATGTTTATCTTGATAAATGTCTAGATATAATTTCTACTTTGGATTGTTTTAGCATTGCACATATATCTAGACATGACAACTGGAAAGCAAATGAGTTGGCACAAGAAGCATCCGGATATCATGTTGATCATGGCATGTTTCATATCTCTCAAAGACCGATGTCTTGTCTTGCCAAGATAGGAGAGGTCGAACTGAAACCCACTAATTCGCCATTAACAAAAAATCTAGTATAGGTGATAATTCGATCGAGAAAGCCCATTGTTGATTACTTGTGCAATCCGAGTGAAAGGGTGGATGTGGTTGTTCGCGATGGCTTTCAAGTATACAATGAGAGATGATGGTCTTTATCGCGAACAATGATGATGTTCTTCTAAAGTGTTTGGATGAGGACCAGCAAGAGTTGCTATGGGAGAAGTACATGAAGGTATTTGTGGCACTCACCAATGGCTCCCAAAATGAAATGGTTATTGCGACGCGGCCGGGTTTTATTGGCGACTATGATTAATGATTGCTTCAGATATTATAAAGGGTGTGAAGCTTGTCAAAAGTTTGGTGATATTCAATTGGCTCCTGCTGCTATGTTACATCCTATTATCAAACCGTGGCCTTTCAGAGGTTGGGGTTTAGATTTCATTGACAAATCCACCCGCCTTCCTCAAAAGGGCATCGGTTCAGATTGGTGGCAAATCGATTATTTCACTAAATGGTCTCAAGCAAGACTCTCAAGAACATGACACATACGGAGGTAATTCAATTCATAATCGAACACATTATTCATAGATTCGGTATTCCTCAAACGTTAACTACAGATCAAGGTTCATCTTTTATGTCACACCAAGTCAGAGAGTTTGCCGAATCTTATAATATAAAGTTGCTCAATTCCTCGCCATATTATGCCCAAGCTAATGGACAAGCCGAGTCTAGCAATAAGATTTTAATCAAGCTCATCAAGAAGAAGATTGAGGACAATCCGAGGAGATGGCATGAGTTGTTGTCTGAAGCTTTATGGGCACATAGAATTTCAAGGCATTGTGCTATGAAGGTAACTCCATATGAGTTAGTATATGGTCAGGAGGCCGTTTTACTAGTAGAAGTAAATTTGAATGCTTTGAGAATAGCCAAACAAAATGATTTATCGGCAGTAGACTTTTATGACTTGATGATGGACAATATTGATGAAGTTGCCGATAAACGTTTGGTTGCTTTGGAGTCCATAGAGAGATACAAGTTGAGTGTTGCAAGAGCTTACAATAAGAAAGTTAAGTTGAAGAATTTTCAAGTTGGTGAACTCGTCTCGAAAGTGATTCTCACCGATTGGTTCAAGAGATAGAAAATTCGGGAAGTGGTCTCCAAGTTGGGAAGGTCCTTTAGGATTACAAGGGTTGTTCTCGAAATTCATATTTGGTAGAATCAATACAAGGGCATTGTTACCCGGCTCTCAACGGAAAATATTTGAAGAAGTACCACCCGAGTGTGTGGCAGAAGCCCGAGTAGGCAATGGCCGATATACGATTATCGCCTTTAGCACAAACATGGCCGATACATAATTATCGCCTCGAGGAAAATAAATGGCCGATGGAGTGTTGACATCTTCCTTAGAACAAACACCGTGCATATTATTTTTCGGCATGCAAGCTTTGCCGAAAAACAGGGGGGCATGTGTTGACATCGGATTTTGGCAAGGTACAAAAGGCAAGTAAGATGGCCTCAAGTGAAAGAGTTTTAGCATGCGAAGTTTCAGGTCGCCGAGTGGAATAACTTTGATGTTTAATTTATCGCCATTCGACCTTATCTCGGTGGCCGAAGTTGTACTCCGAGTGACAAAATTCAACATTCCGAGTGGTTTCCGGCCGATCATGCCTTCAAGACGACCTCGGATGAAGGAGCATTCTAAAGGAATTGTCTTCGTCTCGTCGAGGCAATCAATTTTGATATATAAATCATCTCAATCCGAGTTCATATGCAAAAGTTAGAGGCAATACACTCGCAGGTCAAGTCGAATAGAAATATGGCGCAAAGTACCGACGCCTCGTCTGATGGGTCGCATGAGCAATTCGCCCTTAAGAAGTCCTTGAATCGAAAAACTTCAACAGAGAAAGTTCGTCTCGTCGAGCCGATCGATTCTCATATATAATTCGTCTCAATCCGAGGTCGTATGAGACTTGGGGAGACCAATCAAGATCAGGCTATGTTTTTGGTCGAGTGAAAAGCTTACCATCCGAGTGAAAACTCACCGGTCGAGTGAAAGCTTACCTTTCGGGCAAAAACCTATAGATCGAGTAAAAGGTCGAGCGAAAACCTACCAGTTGAGTAAAAGGTCAAGTGAAAACCTACCAATTGAGTAAAAGGTTAAAAACCTACCGATCGAGTAAAAGGTCGAGTGAAAACCTACGGATCGAGTAAAAGGTCGAGTGAAAACCTACCGATCGAGTAAAAGGTCGAGTGAAAACCTACCGATCGAGTAAAAGATTGTCTTCCGACTGAAAATGTGGTCATCATTTGTCTTTCGAGTGAAAATATAGTCATCCGAGTGAAAAGTCCAATGGACCATCCGAAAGTGAAAGACTCTAATATCCGAGTGGATGAGCTCAAACCGAAAGTGAAACTGAACATGTGCCCAAAAGTTTATCAAGATGATTTCGGATGAAGAAGTGTTCAATAAAGAAGTTGTGCGATCATCAAGACGGTAAACTTTGGTTTTGGAGTCATTGTCATCGAGATAGTATATGGCCTGCAAATTCACTACAAGACTCGGATAATTCAGTCTACCGCAAGACCGAGTCCGACCGAAGGTAAAGACGACCTCGAAAAGTATTCAAGATGGCCTTATTTGAAAAAGTGATCAACATGAGAGTTGTTCAGATCATCGAGGCACACAAGTTTGATATTTGGGCCATCTTGATCGGAGGTCATATGGAGGCTCGGCGGCCTGCACAAGGAGGAAGACAGAAGTTGGGCCAGATTCAGATCAATCCGAGTTGAATAGAACTAGGACTCTAGGACGCGAATTGATGTAATTTTTCTTGTAAGGAAAGCCTAGATGAATCCTTTACTTGTACGGAAGTCTAGCCGCCTCTTATATATGTTGGGGTGACGGCCGATTGAACAACACACAATCGAACAAATCAATATACTACTTTTTCCCCGCCTACTTTTTATCTCTCCACCGCTTTTTCTCTCGTTCTTCGCTGTTCTTCGTGTTTGAGAGCTGCAAATCCCGAGGCTCTAGGGGCAAGCGAATCGACCTAGGGCAGCCCATAGTCACCGCAATCCGACGGGTCCCTCCCGGTGCGCTGGGTTTCGGTCTGCAAAGCACCCGCCAACCGCCTTGCGTGATCGCTACCGTCGGTCGGGTCTCCTTCGACGTGAGCTGCGGTGCATCACCCCCGGCGTCGAGGGTACATGTGACGTGTTCGTGTGTCAACAATACCTTCGAGCACTCACCTCCCCGGTAACGGCACCAGAAAAGAGCTTGATGTCTACTACACAACTTTATTCTTCTAGACTTGTGTTGGGCCTCCAAGCGCAGAGTTTTGTAGGACAGTAGCAATTTTCCCTCAAGTGGATGACCTAAATTTTATCAATCTGTGGGAGGTGTAGGATGAAGATAGTCTCTCTCGAGCAACCCTGCAATCAAATACATAAACCTCTTGTGTCCCCAACACACCCAATACAATGGTAAATTGTATAGGTGCACTAGTTCAACGAAGAGATGGTGATAAAAGTGCAGTATGGATAGTATATATGAGTTTTTGTAGTGCGAACAATAAAAAACAACAAGGTAGTAAATAGTAAAACGGAGCACAAACGGTATTGCAATGATGGAAAATGAGGCCTAGGGTGCATACTTTCACAGTGCAATCTCTCAACAATGCTAACATAGTTGGTCATATGATTATCTCTCAAAGTGCAATAAAGAATCACTCCCGAGTTCCTATTAGCGGAGAACAAAAGATAGAAATTGTTTGTAGGGTACGAAACCACGTCAAAGTTATTCTTTCCGATCAATCTATCCTAGAGTTCGTACTAAAATAACACAAAGCTATTCTTTCCGATCAATCCAGCCAAGAGTTCGTACTAAAATAACACCATATGACACACACATCAACCAACTCTAATGTCACCTAGATACTCCAATGTAACCACAAGTATCCATGAGTTAATTCTATGATATGCATCAAACAACTTCATGATCATAATATTCAATGCACACAAAGAACTACAAGTGGACCCCAAAGTTTCTATCGGAGAAAAGATAATAAAAACGTGCATCAATTCCTATGCATAGATTACCCCAATGTCACCGTGGGAATCCGCAAGTCGGGTGCCATAACATACATCAAGTGAATCCATATGATACCCCATTGTCACCTCAAGTATTCATACCGCAAGACATACATCATGTGTTCTCAAATCTGAACATTCAATCCGACATGACAAAACTTCAAAGGGTAAATATTCAATTCATCACAACAACAGTAGAGAGGGTAGAACATCATATGATCCATCTATGTTAACAAAGCCCATGATATATCAAGATCTTGACATCTCGAGATCGCGCGCGAGAGAGAGAGAGATTAAACACATAGCTACTGGTACAAACCCTCAGCCCCAAGGGTGGACTACTCCCTCCTCATCGTGGTGGCCGCCAGGATGATGAAGATGGCCACCGGTGATGATCTCCCCCTCCGGCAGGGTGCCGGAACAGGCTCCCAATTGGTTTTCGGTGGCTACAGAGGCTTGCGGCAGTGGAACTTCCGATCTAGGTTTGTCGTGAGGGTTTTTGGAATATTTGAGAATTTATAGGGCGAGGAGGGGGTGCGGGAGGCCACCAAGGTGGGCACAACCCACCGGGGCGCACCTGGGGGCCCAGGCGCGCCCTGGTGGGTAGTGCCCCGCTCTGGGCACCCCCTAGGTGCTGCTCTGGCCCATTGGTAGTCTTCTAGTCCATAAAAAATCCACAAAAAGTTTCGCGGTGTTTGGACTCCGTTTGATATTGATTTCCTGCGATGTAAAAAACTATCAAAAAACAACAACTGGCACTAGGCACTGGGCCAATAGGTTAGTCCCAAGAAATGATATAAAGTTGTTATAAAATGATTGTAAAACATTCAAGAATGATAATATAACAACATGAGTAGTTCATAAATTATAGATACGTTGGAGACGTATCAATCTCCTAGATAGACCTTGCATGAGTGTAGAATTTTTTTTTGAAATTGCATGCTACGTTCCCTACATCTTTTATGTGTTACACCGGTGTCATGGTTTGCATAATATTGCTTTCAACATTAATCTGCGTACATGAGATATAGTGTTTAATTCTTTGTCCATTGACCACCTTCGGGTTAGTACCTTCGACATTATTAATCTTAATAGCTCCAGAGCGATAAACTTCTTTGATAATATATGGTCCCTACCATTTGGAAAGAAGTTTTCCTGCAAAAAATCTGAAACGAGAGTTGTACAATAGAATATGCTACCAACTTTGAATTCTCGTTTTTGGATTCTTTTGTCATGTCATCTTTTAACCTTTTCTTTAAATAGTTTGGCATTTTCATAAGCTTGGGTTTGTTGGGGAACGTAGTAATTTCAAAAAATTTCCTACGCACACGCAAGATCATGGTGATGTATAGCAACGAGAGGGGAGAGTGTTGTCTCGTGCACTCGTGAGACCGGGCGAAGCGATCACAACGTAGAGGAAGTAGTCGACGCTCTCCTCGCGATCCAACCGATCCCAGCCGTTACATCCGGCGCCCGAGTTCTTGACACACGACAGCTCGGTGACGCCCTCGGCTCCAATCCAAGAGAGCTTGGGAGGAGAGTTCCGTCGACGACGGCGCAGGACGATCTTGATGTTCTATCGACGCAGGCTTCGCCTAAGCACCGCCACGATATGACCGAGCTGGATTATGGTGGAGGGGGCACCGCACACGGCTAAGGAACGATCTCAAGGATCAACTTGTGTGTTCTAGGGTGCCCCCGCCTCGTATATAAAGGAGCAAGGGGAGGGCCGCCGGCCCTAGGAGGCGCGCCAGGGAGGGGGAGTCCTCCTCCTAGTAGGAGTAGGACTCCCTTTCCTAGTCCAACTAGGAAGGAGGAAGGGGAAGGAAGGAGAGGAGAGGGAGAGGAAGGGGGCCGCGCCTCCTTGTCCTATTCGGACTGGGGCGCCACCTCCGGTGCGGCCCTCTCTCTCCTCTTGGCCCACTAAGGCCCATAACTTCCCGGGTTCCAGAAACCTCCCAAGACTGGTTTTCTCCGAAACTTCCGAACCTTTCGGTGTCCGAATATAGCCGTCAATATATCAATCTTTATGTCTCGACCATTTCGAGACTCCTCGTCATGTCCGTGATCACATCCGGACTCAACTTCTTCGGTACATCAAAATACACAAACTCATAATATAACCGCCATCGAAACCTTAAGCGTGCATGGACCCTACGGTTCAAGAACAATGTAGACATGACCGAGACACGCCTCCGGTCAATAACCAATAGCGGACCTGGATGCCCATATTGGCTCCTACATATTCTACGAAGATCTTTATCGGTCGACCGCATAACAACATACGTTGTTCCCTTTGTCATCGGTATGTTACTTGCCCGAGATTCGATCGTCGGTATCCAATACCTAGTTCAATCTCGCACGCAAGTCTCTTTACTCGCTCAGTAATACATCATCTCACAGCTAACTCATTAGTTGTAATGCTTGCAAGGCTTAAGTGATGTGTATTACCGAGAGGGCCCAGAGATACCTCTCCGACTATCGGAGTGACAAAACCTAATCTCGAAATACGCCAACCCAACATCCGCCTTTGGAGACACTGTAGTACTCCTTTATAATCACCCGCACGCTGTGACGCTTGGTAGCACCAAAGTGTTCCTCCGTAAACGGAGTTGCATAATCTCATAGTTATAGGAACATGTATAAGTCATGGATAAAAGCAGTAGCAACATACTAAACGATCGTGTGCTAAGCTAATGGAATGGGTCATGTCAATCGATCATTCAACTAATGATGTGACCTTGTTGATCAAATAACAACCCTTTGTTCATGGTTAGGAAACATAACCATCTTTGATTAACAAGCTAGTCTAGTAGAGGCATACTAGTGACACTGCTTTGTCTATGCATTCACACATATATTATGTTTCCTAAATATAATTCTAGCATGAATGATAAACATTTATCATGACATAAGGAAATAAATAATAACTTTATTATTGCCTCTAGGGCATATTTCCTTCATCTCCCACTTGCACTAGAGTCAATAATCTAGATTACATAGTAATGATTCTAACACCCATGGAGTCTTGGTGTTGATCATGTTTTGCTCGTGGAAGAGGCTTAGTCAACGGTCTGCTACATTCAGATCCGTATGTATCTTGCAAATCTCTATGTCTCCCACCGGACTAAATCCGGATGGAATTGAAGTGTCTCTTGATGTGCTTGGTCCTCTTGTGAAATATGGATTCCTTCGCTAAGGCAATTGCTCCAAAGATTGTCACGTAAGATTTTCATTGGACCCGATGCACTAGGTATGACACCTAGATCGGATATGAACTCCTTCATCCCGACTCCTTCATTAGCTGCTTCGAAGTTGCTATGTACTCCGCTCACATGTAGATCCCGCCACGACGCTTTGTTTAGAACTGCACCAACCGACACCTCCTCCGCTTAGTGTAAATACGTATCCGGTCTTCGATTTAGAATCGTCCGGATCGGTCAAAGCTTGCATCAATGTAACCGCCATTTATGA
This sequence comes from Aegilops speltoides, assembly GCA_021437245.1. Taxonomy (NCBI): domain Eukaryota; kingdom Viridiplantae; phylum Streptophyta; class Magnoliopsida; order Poales; family Poaceae; genus Aegilops; species Aegilops speltoides. The sequence continues at coordinate 444,275,793 of CM038145.1, read as the reverse complement.
GTTCTTTGTCACCTCCATATACGAGAAACATATCCTTAGTCCTTTTCGTATTTCAGATGTTCTTGACCACTGTCCAAAGATCCACTCGGATTACTTTGGTACCTCCTGCTAAGCTTATAGCAAGGCACACATCGTGTCCAGTACACAAGATTGCATACATGATAGAGCCTATGGTGAAGCATAGGAACATCTTTCATTTTCTCTCTATCTTCTGCAGTGGTCGGGCATTGAGTCTTACTCAACTTCACACCTTGCAACACAGTGCAAGAACCCTTTCTTTGCTTGATCCATTTTGAACTTCTTCAAAATTTTGTCAAGGTATGTGCTTTGTGAAAGTCCAATTAAGCATCTTGATCTATCTCTATAGATTTTGATGCCCAATATGTAAGCAGCTTCACCGAGGTCTTTCATTGAAAAACTCTTATTCAAGTATCCCTTTATGCTATCCAGAATTCTATATCATTTCCGATTAGTAATATGTCATCTACATATAATATCGTAAATGCTACAGAGCTCCCACTCACTTTCTTGTAAATACAGGCTTGTCCAAAAGTCTCAGATGAACCCAAATGCTTTGATCACACTATCAAAGCGCTTATTCCAACTCCGAGATGCTTGCACCAGTCCATAAATGGATCGCCGGAGCTTGCACACTTTGTTAGCTCCTTTGGATCGATAAAACCTTCGGTTGCATCATATACAACTCTTCTTCCGTAAATCCATTCAGAATGCGCTTTACATCCATTTGCCAAATTTCATAATCATAAAATGCGCAATTGCTAACATGATTCGGACAGACTTAAGCATCGCTACGGTGAGAAGGTCTCATCGTAGTCAATCCCTTGAACTTGTCGGAAACCCTTTGCACAAGTCGAGCTTTGTAGACAGCTACATTACCGTCGGCGTCGGTCTTCTTCTTGAAGATCCACTTGTTTTCTATTGCTTGCCGACCTTCGGCAAGTCAACCAAAGTCCATACTTTGTTTTCATACATGGATCCCATCTCGCATTTCATGGCCTCAAGCCATTTTATGAATCTGGGCTCACCATCGCTTCTTCATAGTTCGTAGGTTCATCATGATCTAGTAGCATGACTTCCGAACAGGATTACCGCATTCACTCGTGCGGATCTTACTCGTTGATCTCGAGGTTACAGAGTAACTTGATCTGAAGTTTCATGATCAACATCATCAACTTCCTCACTATTTGGTGTAGATGTCTCAGAAACCGGTTTCTGCGACAAACTACTTTCAAATAAGGGAGAAGGTACAATTACCTCATCAAGTTCTACTTTCCTCCCACTCACTTCTTTCGAGAGAAACTCCTTCTCTAGAAATGATCCATTTTTGGCAACAAATGTCTTGCCTTCGGATCTGTGATAGAAGGTGTACCCAACTGTCTCCTTTGGGTATCCTATGAAGACACATTTTTCCGATTTGGGTTCGAGCTTATCAGGTTGAAGCTTTTTCACATAAGCATCGCATCCCCAAACTTTGAGAACGACAACTTTGGTTTCTTGCTAAACCATAGTTCATAAGGTGTCGCCTCAACGGATTTTGACGGTGTTCTATTCAAAGTGAATGCGGCCGCCTCAAGAGCATAACCCCAAAACGATAGCGGTAAATCAGAAGAGACATCATATATCGCACCATATCTAGTAAAGTGCGACACGACGCTCGACACACCATTACGCTGTGGTGTTCCGGTGGCGTGAGTTGCTAAACTATTCCGCATTGTTTCAAATGTAGACCAAACTCAGAACTCAAATATTCGCCTCCACGATCGATCGTAGAAACTTAATTTTCTTGTTACGATGATTTTCAACTTCACTCAAATTCTTTGAACTTTTCAAATGTTTCGCACTTATGTTTCATTAAATAGATATACCCATATCTCGCTTAAATCATCTGTGAAGGTGAGAAAATAACGATATCCGCCACGAGCCTCAACATTCATCGGACCACATACATCTCAGTATGTATGATTTCCAACAAATCTGTTGCTCTCTCCATAGTGCCGAGAACGGGTTTTAGTGATCTTGCCCATGAGGCACGGTTCGCAAGTGCCAAGTGATTCATAATCAAGTGACTCCAAAAGTCCATCAAGATGGAGTTTCTTCATGCGCTTTATACCGATATGACCTAAACGGCAAGGCCACAAATAAGTTGCACTATCATTATCAACTCTGCATCTTTTGGTTTCAACATTATGAATATGTGTATCACTACTATCGAGATTCATTAAAATAGACCACTCTTCAAGGGTGCATGACCATAAAAGATATTACTCATATAAATAGAACAACCATTATTCTCTCGATTTAAATGAATAACCGCCACGCATCAAACAAGATCCAGATATAATGTTCATGCTCAACGCAGCACCAAATAACAATTATTTAGGTCTAAAACTAATCCCAAGGCGATGTAGAGGTAGCGTGCCGACCGCGATCACATCGACTTTGGAACCATTTCCCACGCCAAGACGCCACCTCGCCCTTTGCGTTGTTCGCTAATCCGTAGTCCCCTGCTTCGAGTTGCAAATATTAGCAATGTAACCAAGATCAAATACCAAAGCTATCTGCGAGCTCTAGTAAGGTACACATCAATAACATGTATATCACATATACCTTTATTCACCTTGCCATCCTTCTTATCCGCCAAATACTTGGGGCAGTTCCGCTTCGAGGACTACCGCTTGCGGTAGAAGCACTCGGCCAGGTTTAGGTCCGACTTGGGTTTCTTCTCCCGAGCGACAACTTGCTTGCTGTTCTTCTTGAAGTTCCCTCTTTTTCCCTTTGCCTTTCTTCTTGAAACTAGTGGTCTTATCGACCATCAACACTTGATGCTCCTTCTGATTTCTACCTCCGCTGCCTTTAGCATTGCGAAGAGCTCGAGCATAGTCTTTACTAACCCTTGCATATTATAGTTCATCACGAAGCCTTTGTAGCTTGGTGGCGTGATTGAAGAATTACATCAATGACACAATCATCCGGAAGATTAACTCCCGCTTGAGTCAAGTGATTGTAATACCCGCATATTCCGAGTATGTGCTCACCGACGTAACTATTTTCCTCCATCTTGCAGCTATAGAACTTATTGGAGACTTCATATCTCTCAATCCGGCATTCTGTTGAATTATCAACTTCAACTCCTGGAACATCTCATATGCTCCATGACGCTCAAAATGTCGTTGAAGACCCGGTTCTAAGCCGTAAAGCATGGCACATCGAACTATAGAGTAGTCATCGACTTTACTCGCCAGACGTTCTAACGCCGTCGGTTAGATCGGCGAAGAGTTCTGCACCTAGCGGTGCATCCAGACATAACTCTTCTCGGCAAAGAATGAGGATAATCCTCGTGTTACGGACCCAATCCGTGTAATTGCTACCATCATCTTTCAACTTTGCTTTCTCAAGGAACGCATTAAAATTCAACGAACAACAAAGACGAGCCATCTATCTACAAACAAACATAGATAAGCAAGATACTATCAGTACTAAGTTCATGATAAATTTAAGTTCAATTAATCATATTACTTAAGAACTCCCACTTAGACGACATCCTCTAGTCATCTAAGTGATCACGTGATCCAAATCAACTAAACCATAACCGATCATCACGTGAGATGGAGTAGTTTTCAATGGTGAACATCTTATGTTGATTATATCTACTATATGATTCACGCCGACCTTTCGGTCTCCGTGTTCCGAGGCCATATCTGCATATGCTAGGCTCGTCAAGTATAACTGAGTATTCTCGTGTGCAAAACTGGCTTGCACCCGTTGTAGATGGACGAGAGCTTATCACACCCGATCATCACGTGGTGTCTCGGACGATTTAACTTTGGCAACGGTGCATACTCGGGAGAACACTTCTTGATAATTTTAGTGAGAGATCATCTTAAAATGCTACCGCCAATCAAAGCAAGATAAGATGCATAAAGGATAAACATCACATGCAATCAATATAAGTGATATGATATGGCCATCATCTTCTTGTGCTTGTGATCTCCATCTCAAGCACCATCATGATCACCATCGCCACCGCGCGACACCTTGATCTCCATCGTAGCATCGTTGTCGCTTCGCCATCTATTGCTTCTACGACTATCGCTACCGCTTAGTGATAAAGTAAAGCAATTACAGTATGCTTGCATTTCATACAATAAAGTGACAACCATATGGCTCCACCGATTGCCGATAACTTCGGTTACAAAACATGATCATCTCATACAATAAAATATAGCATCACGTCTCGACCATATCACATCACAACATGCCCTGCAAAAACAAGTTAGACGTCCTCTACTTTGTTGTTGCAAATTTTACGTGGCTGCTACGGGCTTAAGCAAGAACCAATCTCACCTCGCATCAAAACCACAACGATATTTCATCAAATAGACTCGCTTTTAACCTTCTCAACGACCGGGCGAGCCACACTCGGTTTAACTAAAGTGAGAGACAGACACCCGCCATCACCTTTAAGCACAAGTGCTCGAACGGTGAAACCAGTCTCGCGAAGCGCACGCGTAATGTCGGTCCGGCCGCTTCATCTCACAATACCGCTGAACCAAAATATGACATGCTGGTAGGTAGTATGACTTGTATCGCCCACAACTCACTTGTGTTTTACTCGTGCAAAATATCAAACCATAAAAACCTAGGCTCTGATACCACTGTTGGGGAACGTAGTAATTTCAACAGTTTTCCTACGCACACGCAAGATCATGGTGATGTATAGCAACGAGAGGGGAGAGTGTTGTCTACGCACTCGTGAGACCGAAGCGAAGCGATCACAACGTAGAGGAAGTAGTTATGCGTTCTCCTCGCGATCCAACCGATCCCAATACGTTACTCCGGCGCCTCCGAGTTCTTGACACACGTACAACTCGGTGACGCTCCTCGGGCTCCAATCCAGTAGAGCTTCGGGGAGTGTCGTGGTGTTCTCACGGGGGGTGCTAGACGACATATGCCACAAGGGCTTAGTGTGTGGGTAGGACTGCTGCTGATAGGACCGGGAGCGGGTATGCGAGTAGCACGCGGTGGTTTACCCAGCTTCGGAGCTCTCCGGAGAGATAATACTCCTACTGCTGCATGTCTGAGTGTATCTATCTGGGGTGTACATCGGGCAGTACAAAGTGCTCCTGAGTCAGATTCGGGATCGCAAAGTGCATCTGATCTAGTATATGCATGCGTGTGGCCGGCTCTAGTGGCCATGCATGGCCATGGCTTGTGGCCGTGAGCATGTGTGCTCATGTGGATGGATGGATAGCTAGCTAGCTTGCTAGCTATTCCCTTGTGTGTGTGCGTGAGTCTCCCTCCTGGATGGATGGATAGGTGCCTTTATATAGGCATGGCTAGCTTAGTATGTAAGCTAAGTGGTGGCATGGGCTAGGCATGGTGGGTGTCACACTTGTCCCCTGGGTCACTTCATAAATAGTGCCCAGGGACAAGTGTCACTGTACATGATGGCTGGGGTGTCACGTGAATGATGCGAGTGTACGGCCGCCCTCCGTCGAGTCGCGTCGGGTGCGGTCGGCAATCGGCTGGCGGTAGTCGGCATCGGCTCGTGGCGCGGAGTCGGCAATGCTCGTGGCGGAGTCGGCAATGGCTGGTGGCGAGTCGGCATCGGCTGATGGCGGAGTCGGCAATCGGCTGATGGGAGTCGGCAATCGGCTGATGGCGGAGTCGGCAATCGGCTGATGGCGGAGTAGGCGGTCGGCATGGTGGCGAGTCGGCAATCGGCTGATGGCGAGTCGGCAATCGGCTCGTGGCGGAGTCGGCAATGGCCTCTGAAGGTCGCAAGCCAGTCGGCTTGCTTCGTAGTCGCCGTCTGGGACTCGGCCTCGAAGGTCGCCACCGGGACTCGGCCTCGAGGTCGCCACTGGGACTCGGCTTCCCGAAGGTCGCCACCGACTCGCCTTCCCGGTCGCCACCGACTCGGCCTCTCAAAGGTCGCCACTGGGACTCGGCTTCTCGAAGGTCGCCACCGGGACTCGCCTCCCGAAGGTCGCCACCGACTCGGCTTCTCGAAGGTCGCCACCGGGACTCGGCTTCCGAAGGTCGCCACTGGACTCGGCTTCAAGGTCGCCACCGAAGTCGGATGAGGGCTTTGCTAGCCCGATGTCTTGAATTATTGTCTCGCCGTCTTGGGTATCCGTGCCCAATTACTCGACAAGAGCCCCAAGCCTCCGGCAACTTGGCAAAGTTAGGCGGAGGTTTTTACGCAGTGTTCATGGAAATGGTCATGAAAAACGACAAAGTTAGTCTATGCAGATATATCAAATGTTTGCTTTAAGCATTGCAAATTTTATGCGGAGGTGCCGACTCGGTTTCGTCCCGAGCCCCTTAATCTTTTTTCGTGTTCCTCCGCTTTACGCTTATGCTCGCCGCACGGACGATCGCTCTGCGATCTGTGGTCGAGAGGGCAGCAAGTGGAGTGTACAATACTCGGACTCGAGAGCGGATTTAACCGAGTAGATACTTGTAAAGGAAGCGGTCGGTCGCCTGCTGCTTTTTCTTCGGACGTTTTTCGCGTGAGTGGCCTCCAGCGTTCACTCTTGCCGGTCGGACGGTAGCTCTGCGATCTGTGGATCGAGTGGGCCTTTGGTATCGCGACGCTACTAAGCCGTCTGCGGAACTAACGTCTCGAATGCCAGCGGCCACCTCGCCAACTCGGTCGGGCGCCGGCGTAATAAACGATGCAACTGTAATAAAATACGGAGATAGCCCCGAACGCCGCCGGGATTATCTGTGCTGCGTGATGCAAAATATGCGCGTGAGGAGCTCACATTGATTTTCGTGTAGCCGCGATCGTCGAAGATAGCCGTGCGACTTCGGCGCCATGAGGCTGCCGGCGGCCAAGACCATTGGTAGCCTTCGAGCCTCCGGTGCTCGGTGGGTCTCGGCGGTCAGTTCGACCGCCAGCGGCGGGTAACTTGCGGACTCTCTTCTTCTTTTCTCTTCTGCACATCTTTGCAAATGGACAAAACTCTTCTCTTATTCGCAATCTTGGCGAAGGCCAACAAGACTATTGGTGTAATTTCGAGATTCGGCCGATCACGAAAGATCGGGCGATCTCCCAAAGAACTACTTTGTCCTCTTCTTGGCGCACGTCAAGACTCATTGGTGTAACCGAGATTCGGCGAATCTTCGATCGGGCGGATCTCCTACGACTACTTTGTCTTCTTCTTCACCATTGGTGGGCGGACTCAACAAATAGCGGGCTCTTTGCAGTCGGCCAGGCAGTTAGCGGTCGGAAGCACATTTTTTTTTCTCTTTCTTTTTTTTTCTCGTCAGCCGGCTGTTGACTTGGTCAGTCGGACCTCTTTTCCTTTGCACGAGCAGCCGGCCACAACGGGTAGTCGGCTCTTTTTCTTTTTCTCCCAGCCGGCCTCTCTCTCTTTTTTTTTGTTTGGGCAGTCGGTCTCTCTTTTCCACCCGGCCCTATTTCTTTTTCTTTTGCAACCGGCTGGACACTCAATCATTGACTTTTCCAACCGGCCCCATGCAAGCAGTCGGCAACATTTTTTTTTCTTCAGGAATCCGGCAGCAGCAGCCGGCGCAGGGGAGGCCGACTGAAGGGGGCGGGTGGCGCGCGAGGCCGACTGGTGGCAAGCCGGCTGTGGGAGCAGGCGGGCGCGGCGAGGCCGGCCGTGCCGCGCCGGAGGCCGGGCGCGGGCGACGGGCGGAGGCCGGCTGCGGGAGGCTGGGTGCGGCGCGGGGCGCACGGACGGGCGCACCGGGCCGAGCACGGCGGGGCGGCATAGCGGCGCGAGGGCCAGGCGCGGAGGAGGCGCGCGACGCCGGGAGGCGCGAGGCCACGAAGGCGGAGGCCGGGACGGCGCAGCAACGAGGGCCGGGGCGGGCGCATCTGGAGGAGCCCGGGGCCGACACGGTCGGAGGCGCGGGAGCCGGACGATGGGCCACCAGGCGTGGGCGGAGGTGCCTCGGGACGAGGCGGACGCGGGAGAAGGCGGAGCAGCACAGCCGTGTCACCCGGGCCAGTCAGGGCGGAGTCGCAGGCGCGTAGGAGCAGCCCGTCCCGGCACTGCGCGGGAGGAGGACCCGGCGCTGCGTGGGAGGAGATGGACGGAGGCGCGAAGCCGGATGGAGGCGCGAGGGAAGCAGCAAGCCCAACAGGAAGTCAACGCAGGCAGTGCGAGGCGGCGCGGCCGCCTGGAAGCCGGCACGGGATGACGCGAACGCAACGCGGGGAGCCGGCGCGAGGCGGGATGCTGGTGAACTGTCCTGCAGAGGAGTCTGGGCGCTATATGTGCGTGCTGTAGTGTGTATCTTACAGACAGTTTGTGCAGGGGCTATGGCGAACTGGAGCTGAATGAGCTGGGAGCTTGGAGCCAAGCAGCAAGGTTAGGCGGGGGCATGGCTATGGACGGAGCAGCCGGCGAAGCCGCCGGACGGAGCGACGGCAAGGCTCACGCGACCGGCTGGCATGACGCGCGCACCCAAGCAAAGCTAGCTAGCCAAGCCAGTATGCACGTAGGTCAATCGATTGGTCAAACTGGCTAGCTAGCTAGCTAGTTAGCTTGGCACAAGTGTGTGTACGCTCAAGAGAACCCCTCCCCGCCCGGGCGCTCGCACAGGGACGAAGACCCGGTCGGAGAAGACGGTTGCGACGCGATCGGCATGCAGGCGCGTTGGGTGCCGGAGCGGCGCGACGTCGTACGGGCAGAGCAGGGGCTCCTGGAGTCCGCAATGGAGAAAATGGCGAGGCGGACGGTGCCGAGACCGACGGCGAGGACGAGCCGTCCCGCATGGCCGCCCCAGAGGCGAGTCGATGTCGAGCCCCCGAGCACGGCCGGAGAGACGGCGACGGCGCCGGGCGATGATGACGGGAGGGCGAGCCGTCGACGAGGACGCGCCGCCTGCGTGGTCGCCTCGAGGCGTGTCAATGTCGGGCCCCGAAGCGACCGAAAGACGACGGCGATGCCGCGCGATGAAGATGAAGTTGGTCCCGCCGACTCTTAAACCAAAGAAGAACGCGGTAGCATAGTACCGCCCGTGGTGGGCGCCAAATGTCGTGGTGTTCTCACGGGGGTGCTAGATTTACATATGCCACAAGGGCTTAGTGTGTGGGTAGGATCGCTGGCGATAGGACCGGAGCGGGTATGCGAGTAGCACGCGGTGGTTTACCCACTTGAGCTCTCCGGAGAGATAATACTCCTCTTCTTGCATGTCCGAGTGTATCTATCTGGGGTGTACATCGGGCAAGACAAAGTGCTCTGAGTCAGATCCGGGATCAGTGCAAAGTGCATCTGATCTAGTATATGCATGCGTGTGGCCGGCTCTAGTGGCCATGCATGGCCATGGCTTGTGGCCGTGAGCATGTGTGCTCATGTGGATGGATGGATAGCTAGCTAGCTTGCTAGCTATTCCCTTGTGTGTGTGCGTGAGTCTCCCTCCTGGATGGATGGATGGGTGCCTTTATATAGGCATGGCTAGCTTAGTATGTAAGCTAAGTGGTGGCATGGGCTAGGCATGGTGGGTGTCACACTTGTCCCCGGGTCACTTCATAAATAGTGCCGGGGACAAGTGTCACTGCACATGATGGTGGGGTGTCACGTGAGCGGTGTTGTACGGTCATCCGTCGGGGTTGCGCTCGAGTCGCAATGCGGTCGGCGATCGGCGGCGGTAGTCGGCAATCGGCTGGCGGTAGTCGGCATCGGCTGGCGGCGGAGTCGGCAATCGGCTGGCGGCGGAGTCGGCAATCGGCTGGTGGTAGTCGGCAATCGACTGATGGCGTAGTCGGCAATCGGCTGATGGAGGAGTCGGCAATGGCATGGTGGCGGAGTCGGCAATCGGCTGATGGTGAGTCGGCATCGGCTGGTGGCAGAGTCGGCCGGCCTCTCAAGGTCGCAAGCCAGTCGGCTTGCTTCAGTCGCCGTCTGGGACTCGGCCCGAAGGTCGCCACCGACTCGGCCTCGAAGGTCGCCACCGGGACTCGGCTTCCCGAAGGTCGCCACCGACTCGCCTTCCGAAGGTCGCCACCGACTCGGCCTCTCAAGGTCGCCACCGGGACTCGGCCTCTCAGGGTCGCCACCGACTCGGCCTCCCGAAGGTCGCCACCGACTCGGCTTCTCAAAGGTCGCCACCGGGACTCGGCTTCAAGGTCGCCACTGGGACTCGGCTCTCAAGGTCGCCAAAGGAAGTCGGACCGAGGGCTTTGCTAGCCCGATGTCTTGAATTATTGTCTTCTTAGTCTTGAGGTATCCGTGCCCAATTACTCCGACAGGGAGGAGTTCCGTCAAGACGACGGCATGGTGATGATCTTGATGTTCTCGACGCAGGCTTCGCCTAAGCACCGCCACGATATGACCGAGGTGGATTATGGTGGAGGGGCACCGCACACGGCTGAGGAACGATCTCAAGGATCAACTTGTGTGTTCTAGGGTGCCCCCCCCTGTATATAAAGGAGCAAGGGGAGGGCCAGCCGGCCCTAGGAGGCGCTTGATGGGAGGGAGTCCTCCTCCTAGTAGGAATAGGACTCCCTTTCCTAGTCCAACTAGGAAGGAGGAAGGGAAGGAAGGAGAGAGAGAGGGAGAGGGGGGCGCCTCCTTGTCCTATTCGGACTCCCACAGGGCGCCACCTCCTGGTGCGCCCTCTCTCTCCCTCTTGGCCCACTAAGGCCCATAACTTCCCGGGGGTTCCAGAACCCTCGGCACTCCGTTTTCTCCGAAACTTCCGAACCTTTTCGATCCGAATATAGCCGTCAATATATCAATCTTTATGTCTCGACCATTTCGAGACTCCTCGTCATGTCCGTGATCACATCCGGACTCAACTTCTTCGGTACATCAAAATACACAAACTCATAATATAACCGCCATCGAAACCTTAAGCGTCACGGACCCTACGGTTCGAGAACAATGTAGACATGACCGAGACATGTCTCCGTCAATAACCAATAGCGGACCTCGATGCCCATATTGGCTCCTACATATTCTACGAAGATCTTTATCGGTCGAGACCGCATAACAACATACGTTGTTCCTTTGTCATTGGTATGTTACTTGCCCGAGATTCGATCATCGGTATCCAATACCTAGTTCAATCTCGTTACCGCAAGTCTCTTTACTCGTTCCGTAATACATCATCTCAAAGCTAACTCATTAGTTGTAATGCTTGCAAGGCTTAAGTGATGTATATTACCGAGAGGGCCCAGAGATACCTCTCCGACTATCGGAGTGACAAAACCTAATCTCGAATACGCCAACCCAACATCCGCCTTTGGAGACACCGTAGTACTCCTTTATAATCACCCAGTTACGTTGTGACGTTTGGTAGCACCCAAAGTGTTCCTCCGGTAAACGGGAGTTGCATAATCTCATAGTTATAGGAACATGTATAAGTCATGGATAAAAGCAGTAGCAACATACTAAACGATCGTGTGCTAAGCTAATGGAATGGGTCATGTCAATCAGATCATTCAACTAATGATGTGACCTTGTTGATCAAATAACAACCCTTTGTTCATGGTTAGGAAACATAACCATCTTTGATTAACAAGCTAGTCTAGTAGAGGCATACTAGTGACACTCTGTTTGTCTATGCATTCACACATATATTATGTTTCCGGTTAATATAATTCTAGCATGAATGATAAACATTTATCATGACATAAGGAAATAAATAATAACTTTATTATTGCCTCTAGGGCATATTTTCTTCAGGGTTCTCCATTCATTTAGTGAGGTAATATCAAATTACATCTTTTCACCAGCAAGTTTGAAGTCATAATTGAGTTATTTAATTGCCCAATATGCTTTATGTTCTAACTCAAAAGGCAAATGACAAGCTTTTTCATAAACCATTTTATATGGGGGCATACCCATAGGACTTTTATAAGCAGTTCTGTAGGCCCAAAGAGCATCATCAAATTTCTTAGATCAATTCTTTCGGGACCTATTGACAGTTTATTGTAATATTAATTTTATTTCTCTACTGTTAAGTTTAACTTGACCACTAGATTAAGTATGATAGGGTGATGCAATTCTATGGTTGACATCATATTTAGCAAGCATTTTACGAAAATCACCATGAATAAAATGTGAACCACCATCAGTCATTAAATATCTAGGGACTCCAAACCTGGGGAAAATAACCTCTTTAAGCATTTTAGTGGAGGTGTTATGATCTGCACTAGTAGTTTGAATAGCTTCTATCCACTTAGTAATGTAATCAACAGCAACCAAAATATGTGTATACCCATTAGAGGAAGAAAAATGTCCCATATAATCAAAACCACAAACATCAAATGGTTCAACAACAAGTGAATAATTCATATGCATTTTCTGACACTTACCAATATTACTTATTTTTTGACATTCATCACAAGATAAGACAAACTTACGGGCATTCTTGAAAAAGGTAGGCCAATAAGAATCAGATTGCAATACCTTGTGAGCAGTTCTATCTCCCGCAAGTAGTCCTTCATGGGCCTCGGGTTCTATCTTTAGTCCTTTTTAATGTTTTATTTTTATTTACGGGGTTTCTTCGGTTTTATGTTTTTCTTTGTTATTTCATCAGTTCTTAATTTTTCACACGATTCTTACATGTCTTGTGCTACGTCTTGAGCTTGCGTTGGTTTTCCTTGAAGAGGAAAGGGTGATGCAGCAATAGTATCGTAAGTATTTACCTCAGTTTTTGAGAACCAAGGTATCAATCCAGTAGGAGGCTCCTCAAAAGTCCCACACACCTACACAAACAAACAAAGAACTCGCAACCAACGCAATAAAGGGGTTGTCTATCCCTTCACGGTCAGTTACGAAAGTGAGATCTGATAGAGATAGTATGATAAGATAAATATATTTTTGGTATTTTATAATATAGATGCAAAAAGTAAAGATGCAAATAAAAGTAGATTGAAAGCTTATATGATAAAATATAGACTCGGGGGGCCATAGGTTTCACTAGAGGCTTCTCTCAAAATAGCATAAGTATTACGGTGGGTGAACAAATTACTGTCGAGCAATTAATAGAAAAGCGAATAATTATGAGATTATCTAGCCATGATCATGTATATAGGCATCACGTCCATGACAAGTAGACCGACTCCTGCCTGCATCTACTACTATTACTTCACACATCGACCGATTCCTGCCTGCATTTAGAGTATTAAGTTCATAATTAACAGAGTAACGCATTAAGCAAGATGACATGATGTAGAGGGATAAACTCAAGCAGTATGATATAAACCACATCTTTTTATCCTTGATGGCAACAACACAATATGTGCCTTCTTGCCCTAACATCCTTGGGAAAGACACCGCAAGATTGAACCCAAAGCTAAGCACTTCTCCCATGGCAAGAAAGATCAATCTAGTAGGCCAAACCAAACTGATAATTCGAAGAGACTTGCAAAGATAACTCAATCATACATAAAAGAATTCAGAGGAGATTCAAATATTTCTCATAGATAAACTTGATCATAAACCCACAATTCATCGGATCTCGACAAACACACTGCAAAAAGAGTTTACATCGAATAGATCTCCACGAGAGAGGGGGAGAACGTTGTATTGAGATCCAAAAAGAGAGAAGAGCCATCTAGCTAATAACTATGGACCCGAAGGTCTGTGGTAAACTACTCACAACTCATCAGAGGGGCTATGGTGTTGATGTAGAAGCCCTCAGTGGTCGATTCGCCCTCCGACGGAGCGCCGGCGAAGGCTCCAAGATGGGATCTCGCGGATACAGAAGGTTACAGCGGTGGAAATTGTGTTTCGTTGGCTCCGTGGATGTTTTCGGGGTACGTAGGCTTATATAGGAGGAAGAAATACGTCGGGGCCGTCCGAGGGGCCCACGAGACAAGGGGCGCGCCCTGTAGGGGTGGGCGCGCCCTCCTATCTCGTGGCCGCCTCGGCTGCTGCTTGGCTTGCACTCCAAGTCCTCTGGATCATGTTAGTTTCAAAAATCACGCTCCCGAAGGTTTCATTCCGTTTGGACTCCGTTTGATATTTCTTTTCATCGAAATAATGAAATAAGCAAAAAAAACAGCAATACGGGCTGGGCCTCCGGTTAGTAGGTTAGTCCCCAAAATGATATAAATATGTAAAATAAAGCCCGTAAACATCCAAAAATGGGTAATATAATAGCATGAAACAATAAAAAAATATAGATACGTTGGAGACGTATCATCTTGCTTGCCTCTTCAGTAGTAAATATGTGCTCGTTGATATCAGATAGGAAATTAATTGCACGTAGTTATTAGGCAAAAAAATGCACAAAAACATTAGCTAGGATAATCAGTTATGTGTCAATTACGCGGATAGTCTATATTTGGTATGTTATTAATTGCATGTTAAACTTGTTGAGCAATCGCCACTGGATCAATATGATTGTTGGATTGGCACTTTTGGATGGTTTAGATATGTCGGATCTGACCTCTCTGGTCTTTTTATATTTGTAAAGTTGGTTTTCTTCGATTTTTTTTGTTTTCTATTTTTTCTTAGATTTTCTTCACTTACTCCCTCCGTTTCTTTATGTTAGGTGTATTTCTTATTTAGGTTTTACTAGGTTTTTTCTTTTTTTCTTCTGTAGTTTTTGTTTCTTTATAGGTTTTCTTGTTTCTTTGTTTCCTTTTTTGCACTGATTTTCTCTGGTTTTTCTTGTTTTCTTTTCTTTTCTATTTTTCTTTGGTTCCCCATGGTTTTCATGGTTTGCATTGGGTTTTTTATTTTTCTTTATTCTGAGGTGTTTCTTGTTATTTTCTTCTTGTGTTTCATCATTGATTATTAAGATTTTTAAAATTATTGATTAACATTTTATATATACATTATTATTTATTTCATCACATTATTTCTGTATACAAGAGAAATAGTTTTTACCCAAACATTTTGCATCCCCTTAAAATCATTTTGCAAATGCTAGCTAGATTAACATTTTAAAATTTGTTTTATGTAGAGTGCTTCTTGTAATTTATTTATTTTGAATATTTGGAAGGATAAATAAAAAGGAAACACATAAAAAAACGACGTTGTGGCCTCCCGTGCGCCTGGTTCGGCCCACCCCGTGTACCGCCTTCAGGCTAGACTTCGTCCCAGCTCGTATTTGGCGCCTGTTGCGTCCGCTAGAGCGCAGTTGGTATAAAGGTGCACACCTGTCCACTTCGTTCATTTTGAATAAGATGGCGCATGTTTGCAAGCACGGGCGGGAACCTCCCCCTTTTTTTTAATACGCAAGCACTTATACATACACGCATACACTCACCCCTACAACACACACACACCCTACTTCTATGAACTCCTTCGTGAGACTGAGTTCCGATGGATTATCTTAATGTTATCACTGGGGTTTCTCTTGTTTACTCTTTTTTCCTTTTTGTATTTATTTTAATTTTTCAAAGCTCGTGAACTTTTTGGTAATTCAATGAACTTTTTTTTCAAAACTGATGAACTTTTTCAAATTTTGCGAACTTTCCAAAAATATATGTGCTTTTTACAGTTTTGGTAAAAAACATTCAAGTTTGTGACCTTTAAAGAAAACTATGAGTTTTTGCAATTTGTGAATTTTCTTTTCAAAATTGATGATTTTTTTTAACATTGATGAACTTTTTCTGAAATAGTTATTTTTTTCTTATAAAATCGATGAAATTTTATTCAAATTGTGAATGTTGTTCAAAAATGATGAACTTTTTTTTGCAAAATCTCTGAACATTTTTTAATTCCCTTTTAATGAAAAAGTTTTTCCTGAAGTCAACGGTGGACCGGTCAACCGATGACTCAACGAAGTGTTTTAGTTTCGTTAGGGAACCAGCAAACCACACATAACGAGGGGCGACCCATGAGGGATGACGCATGGCCGCCCTTTCTCCTACCCAGCGTTGAAGATGCCGATAAGGAGCTCCCAGACGACCTAGGTCTCGCGTGAAGCGAGGCATAGGGGCGCCCAGCCATACATCTCGCAATAAGCGACCTATAGCCCTATCGTTGTCAATGTAGGTTAAAATGGCAAAACGTGCTATCGACCCTCAGATGAAATCACCAATTATGGATCACTCCTTTCAAAGGTTACTCCCACATCCTCAGTTTGCGACATATGTACATCACTTGTCGCAACCTGTGAGTTTTCTTTTTTTCATAGATCCGTTTATTTAAAATATTTTATCTCTTAAATCATGCGTTCAAATTTTGAATCATTTTCACCATTGGATTCCCCGCATTGAGATTTTTAAAACTAGATCCCTTGTTGATATGTTCTGACGACTTTTTTTATGAAAAGCCCAAATCGGAAGCACGTCTTTTTCCTCGCGGAAGGAAAGAAAGGGAAACATGTTTTTTTTTGTTTCCGAGATGCGCAGCCATTGCCTCTCGCGGGACCAAATACATGGTTCTCGCGGAAGCAAAAAAACACATTTTTTTCCTTATTTTTGAGAAGCATGGACGTGCCTCTTGTGAAAGCAAACCGTGCATCTCGCGGAAGGAAAAAAAAGAAAATCATTTTTTCGCCCGAGAGGCACGGTCGTGCCTCACGCAGAAGCAAAACTGTGCCTCCAGTGAAATGAAAAAAAAACGCGTTTTCACGCACAATTTTTTCCATAAGCTAGGATAAACCAGTGGAAAATCGAAAAGCCGAAAAAACAAAAAAATTTAAGAAGCCACAAACTTGTGCCGAAGGTAGCGCCCTAAACGCGACAGGTGACGGCGGCTGAGAGCGTGCTTCAAGTGATCCTTGGGAGGAACGAGCGGGAGCAACTAGTTGACGAGCGCTCTTTCGGGAGCCTCACAATGATCAAAGCCACTTGGCGCACTCTCAGCCGCGCGCCACGTGTCACGCTCTGGGCGCTACCAACGGATTTTTTTTTCTCATGTGTTTTCAGAATTTTAAACTGATTTTTTGACGTTTCACTTTTCTACCGGTCTTCCTTAGCTTTTGGATAAAAAAATTCAAAAAATAATTTTGGGCGAAAAAACGTATTTTATTTTCTTTTCTTGCGCGACGGCACTGTTTTTCTTTCGCGAGAGACACGGCAGTGCCTCTCGGAAATTGAAAAAAATGTGTTTTCTGTTTTTTTGCTTAAAAATGTGTTTCCTGTTTTTTTTTCTTTCGCGAGAGGCATGGTTTTGCTTCCGCGAGAGGCATGGTTGTGCTTTGCGAGAGGCACGGCTGTGCCTCTTCGGAAATGGAAAAAAAATGTATTTTCTCTTTTTTTTCCTTCCGCAAGAGGCACGGTTTGTGATTCGCGGGAGGCTGCCTCCTCGGAAACGGAAAAAAAATGTATTTTCTCTTTTTTTTCCTTCCGCGAGAGGCACAATTTGTGATTCGCGGGAGGCACGGGCATGCCTCTTTCAGAATGGGAAAAACCCCGTGCTCTCGGTTTGATTTTTTCGTGAAAAAAAAGTTTGTGAAAGCTTACCAACATAGGGTCTAGTTTGAAGATCTCGAGATAAAGCGCTTTGAATAAACGGATCTACAAAAAAAGGGGAAAGCTCTCATGTTGCGACAAATCGCGCACATGCAGCGCACCCCTTGTCACAACCTGATAAGGTGGAGTGATCTTTGCGATGAGTACTCCTCAATTAGTGATTCCGGGAACGAGCGCTTCTCAATTAGTTGCTCCCGTTCATAAGACTAGAAAGGCAACCTTTTTTTTGAGTGAAAGGCCCCTGTATCTATGGGCTTAAACTTACCGGCCCAGCACGAATTGACGTGTGATAAAAAAAAGGCACGAATTACGTCTCGTCCTCAACTGTGAACTCGTCGTCCTCCCTCGCCCTCTGCGTGCGGTTACCAGACAGACACTCGCTGAGTTCCCCTGCCACTCGCGTCGCCGGCGGATATGCTAATATCTCCAGGACTCGGGGCACCGGCGGCGTCTCACCCGCCCCCTTTCCTCACCGGCGCCAGCCTCGGCGACCGCGCTACTCTAGGAGGCCTGGTTCAACCGGCCGCAACGACGTCGAAGACCCGCTGCTACAGCCGCAGCCGCGGCCACCCGCTGCTCCGCTATGCGACCGCCGACGCCGCTTCTATCGCGGGCAGCGCATCGACCAATGACACTCAGTGCCGCCTGGACCGCGACGAGCTCCGCAGGGTCTGCCAAGAGCCCGACCTCGAGGGAGCAGTCAACCTGCTCGACGAAATGCTTACCAGGAGAGGCGGCGCCGGCGCGTCGGGCCAACTCGCGCCGGAAGAGCAGGCAGCGGTCCTCCAGTGCTACGCCGACCCGCTGTCTCTGGCTTCTCTCAGACGAGGCCACCGGCTGCTCGCCAAGTCCACGTCCCGGTACTCCGGGATCGCCGCTCCCATCGTGCACAGGATCGCCACGCTGTACTGCAAGCTCGGCGCCCCCGCCGACGCGCGGCGCGTCCTCGAGGGAGCGTCGAGGCCGGCACCAGGAAAGCCCGCGGACGCGGCGCAGGCCAAGCGGAAGGAGGCGTACGACAAGGTGCGCGAGCTGCACGAGGAGATACGCGCTGCGGGGTACGTCCCGGACACCCGCTTCGTGCTGCACGACATCGACGAGGCCGCCAAGGAGCGCGCGCTCATGTACCACAGCGAGCGCCTGGCCATCGCGTTCGGGCTGGTGAGCACGCCGCCCGGCACGCCGCTGCGGGTCATGAAGAACCTCCGCATCTGCGGGGACTGCCACAGCGCCGTCAAGCTCATCGCCAAGGTGACCGGCCGCGAGATCATCGTCAGGGACAACAAGCGGTTCCACCATTTCAAGGACGGCGCCTGCTCCTGCGGGGACTACTGGTGAGACGCCTCCACCACAACTGCCATTGGCATCCATTCCTCTCTTAGCCTATAGTTCAGTGTCTCGGCCATGCCTGTAAATTTTGGCAAAAGCTTTTGGTCTTGTGTAAGTGAAGAGAGAACAATAAAGCAATTTGTTTAGCCAACATGTGACATGATGCATTAGCCAGCTATAGATGACACATCGAGCGATTGTGCACTGCTACAACGAAATCTGATTGATCAAACATGATGAAGCTCACAATTCCTCCTAGGAAAACCCCTCGTATTTTCACAAATCGAAGCAAAGAATCAAGAGAACAAAACAAGGAAGCTGATGAAAGCTATCATGTGCAGTGGGGAGGGAGGAGGTATCAGGGGCTCTGCTCAATCCGTGCCCGGCGAGGCCGCGCCACCACAGACCGCGGCTGTGACTGGCAGACCTGCGCCGGGAACTTGCATCCGAACCTCTTGGTCACCATTGAGCCCCACCTGCCCTCCGCGGCCGGTGCCGCCGCTCCTCTGTCCCCAGCGGCGCCGCCACCTCGGCGGTCTATCTTCTGGATGGCTTTCCTCATGGTGGTGCACTCGCGCTCCAGCTCCTGCACCCGGTTCCGCATGCTGTCCATGTCCAGCCTGAGCATTTGGTTCCCCCTTGTTGCCACCCGCCATGTCCGGCCGCCATCGCTGTCGCCTTCTTCCTCCCCTTGGCCTGCCGCACCGCCTTCATTCGCCACGATCGTCCGCGCGATGGCCCGGCGCAGCTGGAGCTGCTCGAAGAAGAGCACCTGCACCACCGTCCGCAGCGGCAACCGCTCATTCTGCGCCGCGTGCGTGCACGCCTCTAGCGTGAGCTTGCGCCCGTCCACCACGCCGCTCACCTTCTCCTTCTCCTCCTCCCTCAGCGCTGGATGTGCCTGCACAAAGAACGGCGACGGCGGCTTGTGAGCACCGGCATTGTGCTGCAAGCATCGATCAAGATGGCATTCAGAATGTGTTCGGCAGAAACCTTGATGTAGATGTCGACGGCACGGTAAAGGCCGTCGTCGTAGACGCGGGCGCCGTCCGGCAATGCCCAGGCGAGGTCGCAGAACTTGTCCGTCTTCAGGTTGGCGTCCGTGGCGATCTCCCCCAGGTAGGCGTCCATCAGCCTGCCCACGGCCAGCATGGCCCGTCTGCTGGCCTCTCTGCCCGGCGTCTCCGCCTCGCTGCCATCCTCGTCGACCTCCTCGACGCCGCCTCGGCCCTCGAGGAAGTGCCGCACGATGCGCTCCACGCAGTCCACGTCGTAGAGCGTCTCCACGAGGTACGAGTAGCTCGGGATGAGCAGGTCGTCGACGGCCGCGTCGGGTAGCCTGGAGGCCACGCGCCGCTCCAGCATGTCACGGGAAGCCTCTGATGCTTGGAGAATGTTTGCCGTGCGCAGGAGGCCGAACAGGACGCGCGCGGTGGTGGCGCCCACTGCCGTGCCGGTGTGGGCACTGCTCTTGATGGTCTCCTCCGGGAGGTTGACAATGACGGTCTCGAGAAGCGCCTTCTGGTCGCCATCCGCTGACCGGGGGGCGGCAGCCGCGGCGGCGCCGGCACCGCCGGTGTGCCGGTCAGAGCGTGACAGCCCGGGGATGGACCGCTTGGCGTAGGCAATGAGAGCCCCCTCGAGGACCTCCGGGCCGACGCCCCGCTCCCTCATGGCCGCAATGACACGGGTGAACATCGCCAAGGACAAGCCGGCGAGGTCGTCGAACAGCGTGGACGTGGCCCCGGCGCCGGCATTTTTCTTGTGGCGGGTCCGGTCGCCGGCTCCCGCGTCGTTGATGGGCCAGCCGAAGAGCGCGGTGGGCGTGGACGCGGCGGCCTTGGCCGCGATGGCGTCCACGCAGCGGGACACGAGGCCGAGGTCGTCGGCGAGGGGGAGGAGGTCCTCGCAGGACTTGAGCGCGCGGATGGCGTCCCTGGGGTTCCTGAGCACGGTGTGCGACATGAAGCGGTCGGCGCGGGAGACGAGGTTGTCCTCGGCGTGGTCGTCGGACATGCCGAGGCGCTCGGCGGCGCAGCGCAGGGGCGCGGCGGTGGCCGGAGTGAGGTCGAGCTTGACGCCGTAGCAGAACTTGGCGGCCAGCTCGAACGCCTCGGCACCGCCGGGGAAGTCCGGGAGGCGGATGCGGTGCGCGTCGGCCTCCTCGTCCGCCTCCAGCACCACCTGCTCCTCCCTGATCTCCCCTGCCCCGTCCTCCTCTTCCTCCTCCCCTCCCCCGGCATGCCTCGCCAGGCTCGATTCCTTGTTCATAATCAGGTCGTGGATCTTCTTGCTCTTCGACATTAGCGGGAACTGCAAGCAAGGCATCAAACAAAACCTCAGCCGCGGGTCACTTCAATTTCAAGATCAAGAACCGCAGTAAAATTCGACGCTCGAGACAGAGCACAGCAGATACGAGCAAGATTGGCAGCGGACGGAGAGCAGGACAAACAAGAATGCGAGCTCCTGGAACTGTTGCCACGAGGACGAGGGATGGGGAAAAGCGGGAATTCCATGGCAGAGTAGAGACAACAATATCCAGCAGCAACTAACCTTGTGGAGATGGAAGGTCATGTCGCCCACCTCGATCACGACGTCGCTGGGCAGCCCCGTGGTGCAGAACCTGCCGAGCACGAACACGAAAAAAAGTTAAAGATCACGGAACTCCAAATGCAATCGCCCGGCGGAAGAGACGACAACGAGGATCAGTCGCTTGCCATGCTTGGCCCTTGGGGCTGTGCTGCTGCTCCTCCCGGGCCACCTCCCTCTTGCCCTTGGCCTTCCTGCTCCCCTGCATCATCGCGACGATCCCCGCAGCCACTCTCTCTTCCAGCTAAGGCATTCGGGGAGTGACGAGCGGACGGATGCTCGGCTCGCGTGGACGGAGCAGGAGAACGGCTCGCTCGCTCGCTCGCTCGGTCGGTCGCAATAATGGCGTGCCCCTGGTATTCCGGCGCCTGTATTAGGTGTGGAGTTAAATGATTCCGATTATAGGAGGGAGGAGGGAGACGGAGGCAGGATGGCGTTTTTGGTTTTCTTTGGGCGGGTGCCACCCTGCTCTGCTCTTTGCCTCAAAAGCACGTATCCTCCATCACCCCACCCCACCCCCCTTTGTTAATTTGTTTATTGTTCAACCAGCAGCAGCAGGAGGAGTACTCGCTTTCTCCTAAACTACGGTTTGAGCAGCCCCTCTCTGCAACTGCAAGACTGCCGTCCACTCTACTGACAGACAAAAAATACTCTTCTTTTTCTGGTGTATCGCCATCAGGATCGGTCACGGCAGGAGTGAAGCTCACGTAGAGTGCTGCGCCGTTCACGTGTTCGGTATGCCCTCACCTGGCCCTCCCAACCACCTCACATAAAATTTAGCAGTTGCCAAACGTAGAATCAGTTTCCCGGGAATTCGGTAGAAACGCCAAGATTTTTACAGTGAACTCAACAAGAAACGAGCTCTAGGATGGTAGAGTAGTGATCCAGAGGCTGTCTGTCCGGATCACGCGACAAGCCAAAAAGCGGCATTAGTTTAACCCAACTGGGTTAATTAAGCGCTAACAACTAGAGGAATGAATGGAATCTCGCGGCACGAGACCAGGTAAAGACTGTTCTTTCGTTAAGACCAACGTCCATACCACCAGCATTACCATATGATCCAGCCATCTTTCTTTGTCAGACAGGTCAAGCGACCAAGAACACTGAATGCTGCAGTTTTTGAACTTTGAACTCGCGCTGCTGCTGCGTGCCTAGGAAAATATTTGAATCGTTGAAGGACATCATCGCCTGCCCTGGCCGGGCTGTGATAAATGGGGAGGCGTGATCCGGCCATGAATGCCGGAGGCGCTGGCGTACCCGCCATTTATTGCGTAGAGCGAGAGGGAGAGATACAGAGAAAGGCGTCGGGTTACAGTGGTAGATAGATCACGACGCAGTGACCGGCCAGGTACCCGGCGAGGCGCCTGCTCCCTCGCCGCACCGCCTGGGAAAAAGAGGCTTCGGTGTCACTGGTCACCAGCGCTCGTGCCGGTGGGGGTGTGTCAGTCTGCCTCTGCCCCGTGCGTGGTGGGCGTGCCTGCGTCGTGTGCCGGAGATCGATGGGCCTGGGCACCTGGCAGTGCGCCATGGCGTGGCGTGGTATGGGCCTGTGAGGCATGGAGGGAGCACACGAAAAGGCACAAACTAAGCTACTCTGTCCGGACACAAAAGTTGGCCCAACGCGCCGACGCAAACGGACCAACGCCCTTTTTTGTCCGCGCGGCCCATTTCTGGTATAAATTTGGGCCGCGCTTGCTTCAGCACGGACACGCAACGGACGAGCGCGACACCTGCCCTTGTACTTTCCCTTGCATATCAATCGGTGGCACGGTGGCCATTTCCCCCTTTCTTCCCTCGACAGACAACACACCAAGCCGCCGGCTCCCAGACCGGCCGCCCGCACCCATATACCTCCTCCAGCAGCACGCCACCCCTTGACGGCCCCATCTCTGGCGTTGATGGATTGTTTTTGCCGTCGTCGCAGCACTCCAACGTCGACAACACCCCCTCACATCCGGTGCTGGCAGCACCGCCTTCCGCGTCTACCTCGCTCGTCGAACGCCTCCACACGGACAGGCCTGCTACCTGGTCTCAGAGATGCGCGAGGCTCTTCACCGGCCGGCTTCTTCTACCACGCCCGCAAGGTGTTCGACGGTACACCCGCAGGTACAAATGGACTCCGACGACAATGGGCTATATACAACCTACCAAACACGCCCCAAGAGACTGTGGAAGCTTGTCATGACCCATGACACGAGGCAACATTTCATAGGGGCAATTCACAATCTGACCTGCTTTCGAAAAAAGTTCACGATGTTGACCCTTTCGAGTGACGCCCGACAGTAAGGCGCCACACCCTACATTGTAGTGCTGGCTCTTAGGCGCTACACGCCGGGCCAGCATGGCAGCCCGGGGCCAGGCGCGGCCCCGCAGTAAGCCGTGCGGCGCCTAAGCATAGGCGCCACACTTGTAATGTGTCGCGCCGACCCTTAGGCGCTGCACATTGACTTAAGCGAAATCAGTCCAGCCCTCCCTAGGCAGTTCTTCCCTCCCATGCAGTTGCTATCTGTCAATACAGAGCAGCGGCGACGCCCCCTTTGATCCCACACCCCACACCCCTCTCAGATCTGGAGATTTCAGCCGTGGAATCGATCTCTAATCCCTCCTACTAGGTAAACTCCTCCGTTCCCTTTCTTTTCCTCCGTAAATTCGTTGCCATTTTGGAGGTTTGTCCAAGATTGGGTGGAACCCTTGATTTGCTTGGTTTGGATCTTTATTTGTCCAAGATTGGGTGTTGTGATTTAGGATGTGTAGTCATAGTGGTACTACCCTAGTATTGTTCATTAGTTCACAATATATGATTCTTGTTAGTGAAACCCTAGATTGTTTAATTTTTTTAGATATATATGAGATGCCTAGTTTAGTAGATAATTATGAGATGTTGAGTTCTGTAGCTATTTATGAGTGTTGAGTTTTTTAGATATATATGAGATGTTGAGTTTATTTGAAATATGGTATGTTGATTTTTTTAGATATATATGACATAGGAGATATATATGAGAATTTTTCAAATGAGTATTGTAAATCATTTATTCATTGTGTGAGAAGGAGATGTTGAGATTCTTGTAGATGAATACATATGAGATGTTGATGTTTAGTGTATACCGATATTTGAGATGAACCCATATATGTTTATTGTTTGAACTTTGTAAGGATGGTTTGCCTTCTTGACGATGCCTATGACACACGACACCGGGACTACATGATGCACGAGAAGGGGATGGTAATAATGAGTAATCTAAATATTTTACAAATTTGCCTTTAGTTGAAATTGACATGCCCTAAGATTTGTCATTACTTGTTTTTTGCAGAAGCTTGAACCTCTGAAGATTCGGTATCACACGGTCTCTGGTGCTGCCATGCCCCATGATGAGCGGTACACACCCTACATCCAGCAGGCAGGACTCCTCCCGTGGATTCAGTTGGTCAGCTGTCCACGCCGAACCTCATTGCTCCACTGGTGTCCTCTCTTGCTGATCGGTGGAGGCCAAAGACGCACAGTTTC
Organism: Aegilops speltoides; assembly: GCA_021437245.1. Lineage (NCBI taxonomy): Eukaryota > Viridiplantae > Streptophyta > Magnoliopsida > Poales > Poaceae > Aegilops > Aegilops speltoides. The sequence continues at coordinate 444,250,987 of CM038145.1, read as the reverse complement.
CATTTTCAGACTGGGGAGATGACTGTGACGCTCCAGGATGTCTCCTTGATCACCGATCTTCCTATCGACGGGAGGCCTCTCTATATGAGCACCAATTCTGATGGGTGGCGCCAACAGATGACTGCTCTTATCGGTATGGCTCCTACCGAGGCTAAGGCTGATGTAGAGGAGGGAGAAGAGAAGAAAAAGAAGGAAAAGAAAGCATCTGGAGCTGCTTTCACGTGGATTCAAGCAAACTTTGTGCATTGCCCTGTGGATGCCACTGATGATGTGATCCAGACACATGCTCGTGTCTATATGTGGTATGTTGTCTCGAGGACTTTGTTTCCTGACGCCACAGGTAAGAACGCTCCATGGATGTGGCTGAAGGCATTGATCGTCTTCGGTAGCAGATGGAGGTAGGGTTCAGCGACTCTTGGCTACCTATACCGACAGGTAGTTGGTTTGTTTTGTTACCAATTCATTTCTTCATTAGCAATGCAACCGTGCTGTCAAGTTAACATTGTTTTCTTTTATATGCAGCTGGACGATGCGTGTTGCAGGATCACAGATAGTGCATGCATTGGTGGCAATCTGCTTCTACTTTCTGTATGGAGCTGGGAGCGTCTGCCTGTTGGACGCCCGAAGAGTGTCAAGTTTAATTCTTGGGATGAAGATGATGATTTACGGTGCCCCACTTGGGCTTACAAGTGGGATGTGGTATCCGAGATGACGAACGATGCCAGCCTCATGTACCAAAAGTACATCGCCGAGTTGGACACGATTACGCCTGAGCAGGTAACGAGGACATTACATCAGTCATTTCTCATGCTTGCCTGGAAACTTGTCATCAATGTTTGAAAGGATCGATATGGTTGACTAGAGGGGGGGGGGGGTGAATAGGCAACTAACAATTTTTAAGCTTTTCTTTACCAAATTAAACTTTGCAACAAATAGGTTGTCTAGATATGCAACTAAGTGAGCAACCTATATGATGCAATAACAACTAGCAAGCAAGCAAGCAAGAGATGTAACAATAAGTAAGCTTGCGAAAGTAAAGGCACGAAATAACCAAGAGTGGAGACGGTGAAGACGAGGATGTGTTACGGAGTTCCTTCCTTTTGAGGGAAGTGCGTCTCCGTTAGGCGGTGTGGAGGCACAATGCTCCCCAAGAAGCCACTAGGGCCACCGTATTCTCCTCACGCCCTCACACGATGCGAGATGCCGTGATTCCACTATTGGTGCCCTTGAAGGCGGCGACCGAACCTTTACAAGCAAGGTTGGGGCAATCTCCACAATGTAGGATCGAAAGTATGTCTAGAGGGGGGGTGATTAGACTACTTGACAATATAAAAATTTAGCCTTTTGATTAAGACAAGTTTTTGGCAAGTTCACAATGATGATCAAGTCAAGTATCACCCTACACATGCAATTCTAGAGTATAGGCAGCGGAAAGTAAATTGCACATGTAGTAAAGAGAGGTGGAGAAGAGCAAACGCAATTTGGAGACACGGAGATTTTTCTCGTGGTTCCGATAGGTGGTGCTATCGTCAATCCACGTTGATGGAGACTTCAACCCACGGAGGGTAACAGCCATGCGAGAGTCCACGGAGGCTCCACCCACGAAGGGTCCACGAAGAAGCAACCTTGTCTATGCCATCATGGCATACGCCCACGGAGGGCTAGCCTTACTGGGGTAGATCTTCACAAGTAGGCGATCTCCTTGCCCTTACAAACTTCTTGGTTCAACTCCACATCTTGACGGAGGCTCCCAAGCGACACCTAACCAATCTAGGAGGCACCACCTCCAAAAGGTAATAGATGGTGTTGGTGATGATGAACTCCTTGCTCTTGTGCTTCAAATGATAATCTCCCCAACACTCAACTCTCCTCACCGATTTGGCTGTGGTGGAAGAAGGGATTGAGTGGAAAGCAACTTTGGAAGGCTAGAGATCAAGCTTCATATGGTGGGAGTGGAGCAACTTGATCTCAACACAAGGGTAGGTAGTTTTCTTCTTAGAAATGTAAGGTAGGAGTGGTAGTTCTTTCTGATGGCTCTCTCCACGAATGAAGAGGGGTGGAGGGTATTTATAGCCTCCACACAAAATCCAACTGTTACACACATTTGACCAATCTCGGTCAGACCGAAGTTGACAACTCGGTGAGACCGAAAGTTCAAATCTTGTGAACGTTGGGATTTTCGGTGGGACCGAAAATACAATCTCGGTGAGTCCGATTCTTCCAAAGACTAGGGTTTGCCAATCTCGGTGGGACCGACTTTATCATCTCGGTGACACCGATTAGATGACAGAAGGTTACAGAAGCTAGGCAACACTAGTTTCGGTTAGACCGAGTTCAGAATCGAAAAATCCGAAATTTCTAGGGTTTGGCTATATGGCTGAGGTGGTTCATCTCGGTGTGACTGAGTTTATGGAATCGGTGGGACCGAGATTACTTATGAGTGTATATTGGAATGAAAGATTGCTGATGGTTTGGGAGATGTATCACTAAGCACTTTGAGCAACCAGATCATTATCATAACCTCATCCCTTTTAATAGTATTGGCTTTCCTATAGACTCAATGTGATCTTGGATCACTAAACCAAAAATGGAGTCTTGAGCTTTTGCCAATGCTTGCCTTAGCATTTTGAGGGTCCACTTCTTGAGTCATTGCCATACCCATATCAATTGAACTTTCTCGAAATGATTCTCAAGAAACTATTAGTTCAATGATATATATGTTGTTATTAATTACCAAAACCACCCGGGGATTAGTTGTACTTTCAATCTCCCCCTTTTTGGTAATTGATGACAACATATAGATCAAAGCTTCGACATAGGATATAATCAATGAATAAAATCATCGCTTTGAGAAGTATGTGATAAGCAAGAGCTCCCCCTAAATTTGTGCATTATTTAAGATTTGCGTTTGAATGCAAATGCACAATCGATTAGGATCATGGGTCACTCTTCCATGTCACATACATCTTGGTGGAGCGCACAAAATGATAAGAATGAATAGCATGCACCCAATCACCAAGACATGAGTAAATGATCATACAAGATATGAATAGCATATGATAAGCATTAAGCACACATTAAGGCATAGTACGATCAAGCGCTCATCAAAGTAGAGCAAACGTAGTATCAAACACACGAAATGTCTCGAAAATCTCAAAAGTATCTCAAAGAAACCGCAAATGAACGAAAGAGCAAAAGCAAGCACTCTCTCTCTCTCGAAGTCCTATGATCTATACAATTTCTCCCCCTTTGGCAACAAGTTACCAAAAAGTTCGAAAAGTATAGAGCTAAACGTCACTGGGGACTCTGCTGGCGGCTCCTGTCTGGGTTGATGGAGTTGAGATGGCTGCATCTGCAAAGGCTTCACCAAGTCTGTGGAGCTGGAGGAGTGGTCACCGAGCTGGAGCTGGGCCGATGGAGCTGTGGGAGGTCTTTGAGGCTGTAGTCCCGGTGTCATCCTTTGGAATAGCAATGATCGGGGTCTTGTGGGAACCGGAGCAGGCTGTTCATAATCATCCTGGACTAGGTCATCCTGCATCTCCTTCATGAGCTCTTCCTTCTCCCTCTTTGCTTCCTCGATATCTGCCTCAAGCTTGTTGACAGTGACTTGCACTTCAGTCAGCTTGACATGAGAGCATGGATCTTATCTTCAACAATCCTCTCAAGACTCTCCTGAGACTGCACAATGCTGGCCAGGCGTTGTTCAATCCTCTGGGTAGCTTCAAGGAGCTGCTCTCCAACACTCTTGGGTTTAGCTGCTGCTTCCTTCTCAGCTTTAGCTTTCTTGGCAGCTTCACTCTTAGCTTGTCCTTCAACAGACGTTGGGTCATCCTCATCCATCACAACTTCATTGTCCTCATGCTCAGGCTGCAGTGGCAAGTGTGGTCTATCCAACAAGTAGGTGCCCGTGCCAAACTTGGCATTGATAAGCATCTGAATGTGAGGGGCAAATCCACACGACCTCTTCTGGTCTGCTGCAGTCCTCTTGATAGTCTCAACTATCGTGTCCATCACCTTGAAAGGTGCCTTCGATCAAGTATATGCAGCATGTTGATAGAATACCCTCGATCATGCGATGATCTCGGACTTGGGCATCAAGGTATGCCTCGAATTGTGTTTGTGGTAGGGAGACCTGCCTGGAGATGATACACTGAGCCGAGCTTCCAGAATTCTACATCCTTAGCTGGTACCTCATTGTACATGTTCTTCATAGACTCATGGTTTTTCTTGGGAATACCATAGACATCAACATCATCCTCTCTCTGCCTTTGGAGCATTCAGCAAGGTCTGCCCATTCTTCAATAGTTGAAGAGAATCTTTGGCCTTCACCATCCATGTGATCTTTCCATCTGGATAGAAATGAGTCATGGCATAGAATTGCATGATCATCTCATCATTCCAATCATCGACTTCCGACCAACGAAATCTGCAACACCACATGCGGTGAAGCTCTCATGCACATGTGGAAAGAAGTCTCTGTGCTCTTCACTATCAATATATGCCCAATAACATAGCGAGTGTCTGCAACAATGGGCTTCTTGTCCATAAGCACAGCCTCATAGAAATCCTGCTTTGCTCTACGGTGTGGAACCTTGGGTCAACAGCAGTCCTTCTCCTCACAAAGATATGGATCAGCTTGTCTCCATAGCCCGAGACCTCTATCCTTTCTTTCCTTCATGTTTTTAGCTTGAGGATGAGCATCATTGTGGATGGCAGGTTTCGACGGAGTTTCAAGAATACAGTGCCTCATCATCGACTCACCGGTGGCACATTGTCTTTCTTCTTCTCTCAAGCGGGAATGTTCCTCACAGTTTTCTTGGGCTTGGCAGCAGGCTTGGCTTGAGCTGCCTTTCTTTGGAGCAGATGGCTTAGACTTTGAAGGTGCTCCTTACGATGGCATCACCCATGAACTTAGACTTCTGAGGAGGAGGCTGGGGTGCTTCCTCATCATCATCATCATCTGCTGCTTCATCATGCACAATCCTCTTCCTCTTGGAAGTTTTCTTCACCTTGCTTGAGGTTTCCTCTTCCATGCTCAGCTTCTTAGCAACAGTGGACTTCTTCACTTTGCTGGTGCCTTTCTTGGTTTGCTGCCCTTGATGCTCTTTGGCAACAACTTTCCTCTTTGGCTTAGAGGAGATCTCTTCCTCAGCAATAAAATCAGAGTCTTCTTCATCAGAATTTCTCTTCTTTCTGGCCCTGGTGGCTGCAGGAGGCAAACCACTTGGTGTGCTCCTTTCACCATCATCTGAAAAGCTGCTGGCCTCAGGACTAGTGCCTGCCTCTGGAATCTCAGCAATTGGTGACTCGGACTGTTCGGCATCCTTGGCATCGACATGGTGACAACCTGTGAATAGATTAGGTGTAGGCGAGAATAGAAGAGTTGTCACAAACTGCGAAGATTTTGCAAAAAATGAGTTCAAATTTCAGTTTTAGGTTTTCACGAGAATGCATTTCGGTCGATGAGTCTAAAATTCGGTGAATCCGAAGTGTTCAAACAGAACCATTCACACCACTTTCGGTTGGACCGAAATGGGTTTCGGTCTTGCCGAAAACACTAGGGTTTCACTAAATCCTCATTTCGGTCGCACCGATTTGCACAACTCGGTTGGACCGAAAAGTGCAGTGCAATGGCCAGAGGCCAAATCGGTCATACCGAGAATGTAGAATCGGTCTCACCGAGATGTGTTCGGCGGAAACCTAACCCTAAAACTTTTACTCGAATTTCGTTCTAACGAACTAATCTGCTGGATAGGAAGATCTCAAACGTGGCAAGATACTAGACAAACCAATCGTGCATAGAATCGGAGGTTGAAGCACGAGAGGGATCGAAACTCACCCAAACTTGGTGGAGTTCCTCTACGGCGGCAACGGCGCGGAGAGAATGTCCGTTGACGGCGACGGAGACCTGCGGCGAGGGCGCCTGACGCGACAACGGAGACGATCCGGAGACCACGGCGACGGCAAAGAAAGGGTTTGGGGGCGCGGCGTTTTGAAGAAGGAATCAACGCGCTGCACTCGAGATATATATACCCTTTAGTTGTCGGTGGGACCGAGTTGTAAAACTTCGGTGGCACCGAGATGGATAACGCAGCGATTACACACTTGATCACGCCGAAAAGTACAACTCGGTTTCACCGAGGTGAAAACCTAGATCAATCCAAGTGCTTTCGGTCTGTCCGAGTTGAGTGGGTTGGTCTGACCGAAAATACTTAGAAGGTTTTGGAAGTTTAGTCTTAGACGGATCGGTGGCTCAGTGCTCCTCACTCGGTGTGTCCGAAAATGACTTGTTCAAAGTTTGTGATATAAGCATGAATAGAATTTGAGACAAGAAAGCATAGATAGCTAGGGGAGGAACTTAGGCATTCTTGTCCATCCATTTGGTCAAAGAGAAAATCCAAAAGACCAAAGCAACAAATGGATGTCCTCGAATGGATAAAATTATGCATCCAACATGCTCACACAATAAGATAGCAAATGAAATATGTGTCAAACATGCACAATCAAAACTCTAGCTACTATCACACAATTTGTCGATGACTAGGTCATCTATATATGAGTATATTGACTTAGGAGTCAAATGAGAACATTTGATCATAGGTCATACTCATCGTTTAAGCACAAGTGGGGTTACCACTTTTACATAAAGCATTGATGTGTTCACATCATTTGAAGATGCTTTAGCTCAATTCTTTAGAGCAAAAGCTCCCCCTTGATGTGAGAACCCCTTTTAAAGGGTCAAACTAACCTTGGGTTGTCGTAGAAGACTTCATGTAGATGTTGAAGATGTGGATGCTCAATGTTGATGAAGATCATCAAGAGTTGGGAGCAATCCTTTGGATTCGGCACTTTCAATACCTACATGGGTTAGTCCCACAAGGAACAAACAAGGATATCCATGGACATAGATTGAAGTACACAATAGATGATGTCCATGAAAGCAATGATTACCTTGTCCCTTGACTTACCAACAAGAGGGTTTGTGACTCCATGAACTAGTGCAAGATGTGGAAGTTGATTGCACAAGTTCTTGCCAAAATGAATGTGAGTGAAGTATGTTGGCGGAGTCACCCTCAAGAACTCTCTAGTTCTTCTTCTTGGGATCCACATCATCTTGATGGGAATCCTTGGGGTAGTAGTTGAGCTTGACGAAGTAGAACTTGACGTTTCCTTGGGAACCCACTTGACCATGGCTTTAGGTGCTTCAATAAATGCATCAATCTCCTCTTGAAGCTTGTCCTTGCCTTTTAGCTTGTGGTCTTGTGGTGGAAGATCATCTTGAGCTTGTTCCACATTGGAGGAAGTAGGATCATACTTCTCCTTTTGAGAAACAAACTTTGGAGTGGGATATTGACCTTCTTCCCATTCAACACCCTCGGCGTTGAACTTTCGCTCAAAACCAATTCCTTGATTCTTCCGTGCCTTCCTTGCTTGCGAACAATTTCCTCAAAGTTCTTGCTTCCGCAAGGCTCTTGTAGACACCTTTCTCTATAATCCCTTTCAATAAACTATTTTCTTGCTCAAGTGTAACTTGGCTTGAAACATTGTTAGTGGAATCAAGAGAACTACTAGGAGTAACAACATTGGATTTAGCATGGTTATTGTTACTTCTAGATGAAGAATTTTTCTTATGCTTGTCATGCTTAGTTTTAATAGGTGGCAAGAAATTAGACAAGAGAAGTCGTTTGGCAAGATATGAAGAACTCTTCTTTCGAAGATCGTCATTGATAGCTTTTAGGAACTCATGTTCTTGCTCTAGATTGAGCTTCTCGAAGCGTAGCTTCTCATGAGATCTTAGGAGCTCTCTATGATCTTCTTGAGTTGTTTCATGAGCTAACTTAAGAGTGTTTAGTTCTTTAGTTAGACGCTCAATCTCCTTCATAGCATTGTCATTCGACTCTTCTCGACTATAAAGACTACTAGCATGTTCATCATTACTAGGCTCACTAGATTTATCATGTAAAAGCTCATCTTCACCAAGCAAGTCATCCTCATCACTATCAAAGTCAAAAAATTCAGGGTGTGATACCTTGGGGCCTTTAGCCATGAAGCATCTTCCAATTCCCTCATTTGGTGAATCAAATAAGTCATAGGAGTTGGAGTTTGAGGACACGAGAGCAAGACCGCAACACCTTCATCTTGATCAGAGTCGGAGTTGGAGTGATAGCTTCTTTCGGAGTGATTGTCGGAGTCGGGCCGGAGACCCATTCACCTACATGAGCTTGATGTTTTCTTCTTGTGTAGCTCCTTGATGACTTGTCTTTCTTCTCCTAATCCTTGCTTCTCCGAGAGGGTCTTCGTTCATAACGATCATCTCTACTCCTTCTCTCTTTCGAGGTGACTCTTCTCTTGAGCTTCTTCTTCTTGGAGATTCTTTTCTTCTCTTGTGGGGAGTCGAACACTCATTTGAGTAGTGTCCGGTCTTCCACAATTGTAGCAGATTCGATCACGACTAGAAGATCTCTTTTCATCATATGATCTAGACTTTGAGCTTCTTTCCTTGCTTCTACTCTTGTAGAATTTGTTGAAGTTCTTCACCATTAGGCTTATCTCTTCATTGGAAACTAGCTTGTCACTTGAGGTTGTGGGAGCATCAATTGTAGCTTTGTAAGCACCACTTGACTTGTTGTGAAGCTCTTCCTTATCTTTAAGTGTCATCTCATGAGCAACAATTCTTCCAATGACTTGGTAGGCTTGAGATTCTTGTAGTTTGGCATCATTTGGATCAAAGTGCACACGGTGTCATACTTTCCATCCAAAGCTCGAGAATCTTCTTGATGATGAATCGGTCGGTCATTTCTTCGCTTCCTAAGCCGGCAATCTCATTTGTGATGAGAGCAAGCCTAGAGTACATTTCAGCGACTCCTTCACCTTCCTTCATCTTGAACTTGTCAAGTTGACCTTGAAGAACATCTAGCTTTGATTCCTACACGGACTCGGTACCTTCGTGCATTTCGACCAAAGTATCCGAAATCTCTTTTGCATTCTCAAGACGGCTGATTTTGTTGAACTCCTCGGGACACAAAGCATTGAAGAGAATGTCACAAGCTTGAGCATTGTTTTGCAACATCCGCAATTCATCATTGTAGCTTCTCGATCCGGAACTTTTCCTTCCTCGAAGAACTCACCTTGCAAGCCAACACAAATAATGCCCCATGCGGCAGGGTTATGTCCAAGAATATGCATTTTCATTTTTGCTTCCAACTAGCAAAATTTGAACCATCAAAGTAAGGACCTCTACGAAAATTACCCTCACTAGACGCCATACTCTCCTAGGTTGTGAAACCAAGCTTATGGAGTCCAATGCAATGGAAACCAATACAATGGAGACCAAAGCTCGATACCACTTGTAGGATCGAAAGTATGTCTAGAGGGGGTGATTAGACTACTTGACAATATAAAAATTTAGCCTTTTGATTAAGACAAGTTTTGGCAAGTTCACAATGATGATCAAGTCAAGTATCACCCTACACATGCAATTCTAGAGTATAGGCAGCGGAAAGTAAATTGCACATGTAGTAAAGAGAGGTGGAGAAGAGCAAACGCAATTTGGAGACACGGAGATTTTTCTCGTGGTTCCGATAGGTGGTGCTATCGTCAATCCACGTTGATGGAGACTTCAACCCACGGAGGGTAACGGCTGCGAGAGTCCACGGAGGGCTCCACCCACGAAGGGTCCACGAAGAAGCAACCTTGTCTATGCCATCATGGCATACGCCCACGGAGGGCTAGCCTTACTCGGGGTAGATCTTCACGAAGTAGGCGATCTCCTTGCCCTTACAAACTTCTTGGTTCAACTCCACATCTTGACGGAGGCTCCCAAGCGACACCTAACCAATCTAGGAGGCACCACCCTCCAAAAGGTAATAGATGGTGTTGGTGATGATGAACTCCTTGCTCTTGTGCTTCAAATGATAATCTCCCCAACACTCAACTCTCCTCACTGATTTGGCTGTGGTGGAAGAAGGGATTGAGTGGAAAGCAACTTTGGAAGGCTAGAGATCAAGCTTCATATGGTGGGAGTGGAGCAACTTGATCTCAACACAAGGGTAGGTAGTTTTCTTCTCAGAAATGTAAGGTAGGGGTGGTAGTTCTTTCTGATGGCTCTCTCCACGAATGAAGAGGGGGTGGAGGGGTATTTATAGCCTCCACACAAAATCCAACCGTTACACACATTTGACCAATCTCGGTCAGACCGAAGTTGACAACTCGGTGAGACCAAAAGTTCAAATCTTGTGAACGTTGGGATTTTTGGTGGGACCGAAAATACAATCTCGGTGAGTCCGATTCTTCCAAAGACTAGGGTTTGCCAATCTCGGTGGGACCGACTTTATCATCTCGGTGACACCAATTTGATGACAGAAGGTTACAGAAGCTTGGCAACACTAGTTTCGGTTAGACCGGGTTCAGAATCGGAAAATCCGAAATTTCTAGGGTTTGGCTATATGGCTGAGGTGGTTCATCTCGGTGTGACTGAGTTTATGGAATCGGTGGGACCGAGATTACTTATGAGTGTATATTGGAATGAAAGATTGCTGATGGTTTGGGAGATGTATCACTAAGCACTTTGAGCAACCAGATCATTATCATAACCTCATCCCCTTTTAATAGTATTGGCTTTCCTATAGACTCAATGTGATCTTGGATCACTAAACCAAAAATGGAGTCTTGAGCTTTTGCCAATGCTTGCCTTAGCATTTTGAGGGGTCCACTTCTTCAGTCATTGCCATACCCATATCACTGAACTTTCTGAAATGATTCTCAAGAAACTATTAGTTCAATGATATATATGTTGTTATTAATTACCAAAACCACCCGGGGATTAGTTGCACTTTCACACAACAACCGGAGGCTCCCAACAACAACACCACCACGAAGCTTCACCACAATGGAGTATGGCTTCGAGGTGACCTCAACCGTCTAGGGTGCTCAACACCCAAGAGTAACAAGATCCGCAAGGGATAAGTGGGGGGAATCAAATTTCTCTTGGTGGAAGTGTAGATCTAGGCCTTCTCAACCAATCCCGAGCGAATCAACAAGTTTGATTGGCTAGGGAGTGAGATCGGGCGAAAATGGAGCTTTGAGCAGCAATGGAGCTTTGGGGGAAAGAGGTAGGTCAACAAGGAGGAAGAAGACCTCTTTATATAGTGGGGAACATATCCAACCGTTACCCCCAGAGAAAGCAGTTCCCACACAGAGCGGTACTACCCATTGGGGAAGGGCGGTACTACCATTGAAGGGCGGTACTACCGAGAGCGGCATCGCCGCTCCTCCTCAGCCGTACTACCGCTTAAGGGGAAACTCAGGCCATCGGCCCCAGAGCGGTACTATCATGAGTAGGAGCGGTATACTACCGAAGCGGTACTACACTGCCACTACCGCTGGTAGTGCCGCAAAACTCGACACGAGAAAACATCGTCCCGAATCGGGCGGTACTACGGCGGTATTACGGCCGAGCCCAGCGCTACTACCGCTCTACGGAGCGGTACTACAGGCCGAGAGCGGTACTACCGCTTCGGCAGAGCGGTACTACCGCTGTGGGACTTTGGCGGTACTACATCAGTAGATCGCGGTCTCGCCAGCGCACAGAGACGACGAGGAACCGGAAGAGAAGAGCAGCTCCAAAGATGCGACGGAAAGCGATGGGTGTGAGAAGGATGTATGCGTGTTGATTCCACCCGTCTTACCAAAGCGGATCCCTCTTAATAGTACGGTGACTCCTACGAACTAGTCCACCAACAACGAAACACAGGAGTTACACCGTCTTGAGTAAAAACCCGAGGGAGGAAATCGTCTCGTGCCAATGAATGCTTCTCTGAAAGAACTTAACGCACGTGATTAGTCCGCAAAAGCGTTGTCATCAATCACCAAAACCACTGGGGAATGAATATGCCCTTACAATCTCCCCCTTTTTGGTGGATTGATGACAACACAGGATTTGCATAGGCATGATATATGTAAGCAAACAAACCCCACGGGGGCTCCCCCTAGATGTGTGCTAGTTTATATAAGTGCTTTGGACTGCACAGAACACATACTAGTAACAAAGCTCCCCCTACATGTTAGAGACCGATAAACTAAGCATGGTGTATGAGAGCAGCATAGATGATATAATAAGATAAGAATGCAACTCATGAGCTAGATAGACATAGATAAAGTTACTGAAAGGAAGGTAGCATATGTCTTACACCATATGATTCGAACTTGCGAACACGAGCTAAAGTCTCACAAACAAACCAACCAAAGCAAATGTGAGGAAAACACAACAAGACACGGATAAGAGACGACAAAGACACACTCGCAAATCCCTAAACTCTCTCCCCCTTTGGCATCGAGACACCAAAAAGGAAAGAGAGTGATGCTACGGCTCCAGGTGAGAGACACACGCATCAGAACCCAGCCGAATCATCGGCACCACCGTCGTCAGTCTGGAAGTGCTCAGCCTCAGAATCAGTCCACGGGCAGTGCTGCTGAATCCACTCCTCCTCCTCAGTAAGCTGGTCCTCAGATCCACTCTTGACAGTGGCACCCAACCGACGATGAGCTCCTTGTGACGACCATGGGCCTTCTTCTCAGCCACATGAGTCATGTCTCGCCGTGAGCCTCCATGCGAGAACAGCTTCTTCATCTTAGATTTGAGCTTCTTAGCCCACGAGGGCTCTGCCAGAAGGTATATAGTCATTATCCTCATCATCATCAGCAGCAGCTCCTCCTCGGTCTCCATAGCAGCAGGCAGCGAAGGACCTCCAGGTCTTAGGGGCGGAGTGCCGTGTGATCCTTCTTCCTCGGGCGCTTGACATCGTGAGAGATCAACTCTCCACACTCCGGAGGCACCATAGGGTATTCATGATCCCAAGCCTTCTCAATGAGTAACATGATGAAAGGACCATAGATCGGGCACTTACGCTCAGAGATAGCAGACAACAGCTCAGACCACATAACATGAGAGATATCCAAAGACTCTCCGGTGGGATTTTCCTTCTCACGCTGGCGAGCGAATGCATATCCACAAGATAAGAGTGAACTGATCCAAATTCCCAATGCGAGGGAAAAGAGTCTCTCTGAAGATGCGGTGAAGGATATCCAGATAGGCGGGCAGCTCATAGGTCTCCTTCGTGTATCCGGGTTGACCTTGAGTGCGATAAGGCGAGAGCTTGCTTGTGGGTGCAATGGGAGCGGGCGTGAGGACGAAAAGCCAACTGGGGACTCAAGTCCTAGATCTTGCACCCCAATCAGCTGCATGAACGCTTTCCATTTGATGAAAGCAGCTTGCCATTGGTCATCGGTGAGAGTCCCGCCTTCATCAGTCCCAAGGTGAACCGTGGCATAGAATTGGGCCACAATATCAACATCAAAGTCCTTGTTGAATTTCGAATCTCAAGAATGTTCACTGAGTGCACATCTGAAGGGCTTCACCAAAGTAGTCCGGATCTTGCTCCATATGGTCGATGTCGATGGAGTGCACGTTGACATAGAAGTTCTTCTTTGCCTTGAGGACATCGAAGAAGATAGCAAATGAAACCTGTTCGAGCAGACGGTTGACCAAAGTGGGGTCTTGGTCAACATCATACGGAGTTCTTGGCGCCTTGCCCAGAACTCTTTTGGCGGCATTTCTGGCACTGTCTTGCCGGGCTTTGGCTTGACTCCTGGCTTCTTCTGGAGTTGAGGTGGAGGTGGAGCACTTGAGGATCCTCCGGCAGGCTCGGTAGTACGATAGCGCTTGGACGTTGCGCGGCCGGGATTGACACGACGAGCCGGAAGCTCAGGAACCTCATCACCTGGAACCACACAGCAGAACACGCAAACAACCAGAAAGCACAAGAATAAGCCACAAAACATGAGCAAAATATCACCAAAAAGGCAGTAATACAGTGGAATTTGGTGAAGGGCGGTAGTACCGCGATCTGATAGCGGTAGTACCGCCACGAGCGGTAGTACCGCTCCATGTAGAGCGGTAGTACCGCTCAAGCGATAATACCGCCGGTGAAGGCGGTAGTACCGCTTCGAAGCGAAACAGCAGTTTCCTACTACCGTGGTCATATCCGCACTACCGTCCCAACCAAATTCAAACATACTCCAGCCAAACATCAATCCATACTGCCTAGAAGCATTCTCCATCCAACTCAAGCCTAGATTTGGCCAAAAATCTAGAGATGCAATCGCCATCGCCCTAAGATGCTAGATTGGAAACCTAGACAAAAGAACAAAAGAACAGGGCAATACCAGCATCCATGGCAAGAGGACGAGGTGGGGATCATTTCCACCGAACGGAATGGAGAGGGACGGCCGGAGAGGAGATCCGCTGAGCCCTCCATGGCGCCGGTTCTTCGAGAGAAAGAAGAGCGGCGTGGGGCGTGCGAATGGGTATGGGGAGAAGAAACTCCCCCCGATATAACTCCCCACCTCACGCCTCTCGGTAGTACACACATGGGCGGGCGGTAGTACCGCTAGGAGCGGTAGTACCGCTCGCGAGCGGCGGTAGTACCGCCAGCAACCGAGCACTGCCTCTAGACCCCCAAAAAAATGCACAAAACTCGGGAAAGCAAAGATACTACACATAAAGATCAACAAGTAGACAGGAACACGAGTAACGAAAACAGAACCACACCTTGAAGGCAACAAAACAAACGAAAACGGCTCGGCCTCTCTCAAGAGAGGGCGGTGGCCGGAGCCACCTATGTTTGAGTCAATTGGTATGGCACCGCGAAGAATTATCCTTGGGTCCATGACCAAAACTCGTCTTTGAAGCACAAATACCATCAAAAATGGCTAATGTGAAAGAGTTGATCGTTTTATGCATAATGGGGGGAGGGAGAGTTCATTGAGAGAACAACACTCCCCCTATGTCCATGCTTACATCTAAACTAGACAACAAGTTGAGTGTGGTGGGGGGTGCACGGGTTCAAGTCACATTGCTCAAATCGATGATATTTAGCTCATGCCTTAACTCATGAAATCTTGCTTCATCCAAAGGCTTCGTGAAAATATCGCAAGGTTATCATGAGTGTTGACATACTTGAGCTCGATCTCCCTCGCCTAATGTGATCCCGGATGAAGTGATACCGAATTTCAATGTGCTTTGTCTTGAAGTGTTGCACGGGTTGAGAGAAATCTTGATGGCACTTTCATTATCACACCAAAGAGGCACTTTGTCACAAATGACACCGTACTCCTTTAAAGTTTGCCTCATCCATAGAAGTTGAGCACAACAACTACCGGCCGCCACATACTCGCTTCGGTGGGCGAGAGAGACACACAACTTTGCTTCTTGGAAGACCAACTTACCAAAGAGCAACCAAGAAATTGGCACCCTCCGGAAGTGGACTTCCTATCCACTTTGTCTCCGCCTAATCGAATCCGTGAAACCTTCAAGCTTGAAGTTTGCTCCTCTTGGGTACCATAAGCCAAAGTTTGGGGTATGAGCCAAATATCGAAGATTAAACTTGACCGCCACAAAGTGACTTTCCTTTGGTGCGGCTTGAAAACGTGCACACATCCCCACACTCAACATGATATCCGGTCTACATGCACAAAGGTAAAGCAAGGAGCCAATCATGGAGCGATATACCTTTTGATCCACCGCTTTACCATTGGGATCGATGTCAAGTTGACACTTGGTAGGCATTGGAGTAGATGCCGCTTGACATCACTTAGCTTGAATCTTTTAAGCATGTCTTGAGTGTATTTGGCTTGGTTGATGAAGGTTCCTTCTCTTCTTTGTTTGATGTCGAAACCAAGGAAGAACTTCAACTCTCCCATCGAAGACATCTTAAACTTGGAGGTCATGAGGCGGCAAATTCTTCATTGAAAGCTTTGTTAGGGAACCAAAGATAATATCATCAACATATAGTTGGCATACAAACAACTCCCCGTTGACCTTCTTAGTAAAAAGAGTGGGATCGATTAGCCCTACTTCAAACCCACGATCTTGTAGCAACTCGGTAAGGTGATCATACCACGCATGTGGGGCTTGTTTAAGGCCATAGAGTGCCTTATCGAGTTGATACACATGATCCGGAAAGTAGGGGTCCTCGAACCCGGGGGGTTGCTTGACATAGACCAACTCATTAATTGGACCATTAAGAAAAGCACTTTTCACATCCATTTGTTGCAACTTAAAGTTGTGATGGGAAGCATAAGCAATCAACAAGCGAATGGATTCAAGGCGAGCAACGGAGGGCGAAGGTTTCACCGTAGTCGATACCCTCGACTTGGGAGTAGCCTTGTGCTACCAATCTTGCCTTATTGCGAATGATGTTCCCATGGGCATCTTGCTTGTTCTTGAAGATCCACTTGGTCCCAATGACATTGTGGTTCCCGGATGGTCTTGGCACCAATCTCCACACCTTGTTGTACTCGAAGTTGTTGAGTTCTTCATGCATGGCATTGAGCCAATCCGGGTCTTTGAGCGCCTCATAGACCTTTTGGGGTTCAACACAAGAGACAAACGCGTGATGTTCACAATAGTTTGCCAATTGTCTCGAGTGCTTACCCTTTGCGTATGCTTCCAACCACATTTTCCATGAGATGGCCTTGAGAGGTGAGCTTGGAAGCAATCTTGTGCACGACGCTCTAATTCCTCCTCGGGTGTGGAAGGAGGAGGGTTGACTTGATGATCTTGGCGCCGTCTTGAGTTTGTTCTTGATCTTGAGGTTGATCTTGATCTTGAACTAGCTCGAGGGGAGAACTTGACCTTGGGCATCATTTAGTGGTTCATCACCGTCTTGAGGTAGATCTTG
The DNA here is from genome assembly GCA_021437245.1 of Aegilops speltoides. Taxonomy (NCBI): domain Eukaryota; kingdom Viridiplantae; phylum Streptophyta; class Magnoliopsida; order Poales; family Poaceae; genus Aegilops; species Aegilops speltoides. The sequence continues at coordinate 444,234,248 of CM038145.1, read as the reverse complement.
CCCTTGGTCTTGTTCACGAGGTTGAGGGCCTTCACGTTGTTCTTGAGCGTGTGGGTCTTGATGAGGTGATGGCTCTACTTGAGTAGAGCATTGTCCTTCTCCTTCGACCACAAGGGGTTCCTCAATGGGTAGGATGTGACCAATACCCATTCTTCTTATGGCTTGGGAGGAATTTCATCACCTACATCACAAGTACCACTTTGCTCCACTTGGGAGCCGTTATTTTCGTCAAACTCCACGTTACATCGTCTCCTCAATAAGTCCGTGGACTTGTTGAGGACACGGTAAGCATGAGAGTTTGTAGCATAACCAACAAATATGCCCTCATGAGCTCTAGCTTCAAATTTAGACAACCGAACACCTTTCTTGAGAATGAAACACTTACAACCGAACACCCGGAAGTACTTGAGGTTGGGCTTGTTGCCGGTGAGGATCTCATAAGGAGTCTTGTTCAAGCCTTTGCGAAGATAGAGCCGATTGGATGCATGACATGCGGTGTTGATGGCTTCGGCCCAAAAGTTGTATGGAGACTTGAACTCCGCCATCATGGTCCTTGCCACATCCATCAACGTACGGTTCCTCCTCTCCGCAACACCATTTTGTTGAGGGGTATAAGGTGCCGCATATTGATGCTTGATCCCCTCGTCACTAAGAAACTCATCCAAGGTGTAGTTCTTGAACTCGGTGCCGTTGTCGCTTCTTATTGTCAAGATTTTTGCATTGTGTTGACGTTGAGCTTCATTTGCAAAGTTGATGACGGTTTGTTGGGTCTCACTCTTCCTCTTGAAGAAGTATACCCAAGTGTATCTTGAATAATCATCCACAATCACCAAGCAATACTTTCTTCCTCCAAGACTATCAAAAGATGGAGGCCCAAAGAGATCCATGTGAAGGAGCTCCAAGGGTCTCTTCGAGTAGATGATGGTTGAGGAGGGTGAGCCTTTTCATGAAGCTTTCCTTCGATACAAGCACTGCAAGCATGATCTTTGGCAAAACTCACATTTGTTAGTCCACGAACATGGTCCCCCTTGAGGAGACTTTGCAAAGATCTCATATTGACGTGGGCTAAACGACGATGCCAAAGCCATCCCACGTCAACTTTAGCCATTAGGCATGTCGCGGTCTTAGTGGGTTGCTCCGAAAAGTTAACCACATAGAGACCGTTCTTGACATGCCCAACAAAGGCTACTTTAAGAGTCTTGCTCCACAAGAGGGCCACGGTATCAATATCAAAGAATGTGGCAAAGCCCATGAGTGCAAGTTGACAAACGGAAAGTAAATTGAATGCAAGGGACTCAACAAGCATGACTTTCTCGATCGTTAGATCATGAGAGATGACAACCTTGCCGAGACCCAATACCTTAGAATGTGATGCATCACCCCACTCGACATTGGTGGGCATAGATGGAATTTCTTGCACATCCACCACCAAGTCCTTGCTCCCGGTCATATGATTTGTTGCTCCACTATCGAGCAACCATGATCCCCCACCGGAAGCAAACACCTACACGAGATCAATGCTTGGTTTTAGGTATCCATTTAGTAATGGGTCCTTTGATGTTAGTAACAAGGGCCTTGGGAACCCAAATAGACCATTCAATGTACTCATAAGGAGAACCAACAAATTTAGCATAAACATGTCCATCACTAGCCCGGCATAACACATATGAAGGGTTAAAGTCGCCCGCTTTGTTTGAGGAAACGTTCTTGCCCTTTTGAACATCAACTTCCTTCACTTTCTCCTTCTTCTTCTTGGAAGCTCCGTCTCCCTCTTTCACAAAAGTTTGTTTGAGGGGAGGAGGACGGTTGGCCTTGTTGTTCTTCTTCTTCTTGCTCTTGGACTTGGGTGCAAGCCCAATTCCTTCCTTGCCCACAACTTCCTTTTGATTGCTCAAAAGGTCGTTGAGGTTTTTCTCACCTTGAATGCAAGTCACAAGGCCCTTCTCAAGTTGATCCTTCAACTTAGCATTTTCCTCCACAAGATGCACATGCTCACAACAAGGGTTAGTAGCACATGCATTATTAATTAATACCATATGAGGAAAGGTGGCTTTTTCCTTGATTAGCTTAACTTGGAGTTGAGCATGAGACTCTTTGAGGCTCGCATGAGTACCTTTTAAGACCTTGTGGGCCTTGTCAAGTATCTCAAACTCCTCTTTGAGTCTAGCATGATCAACCCCAAGTTTAGCCTTCTCGGAGGTTAGCACACGAGACATGACAAGAGCATGATCAAGATCTTTCTTTAACTTAGCATGGGCATCATTGTGTGACTCCTCAAGAGTCAAACGATGCACACGCTCTTCCTCAAGAGCATTAGAGAGATCCGATATCTCATCGGCATAGTCACGACTATGACCTTCCATCTTGGAGATGGTTTCTTCGTGAGCCTCGATCATGTCATTGGCCTCACTAAGTTGTTCCAAGAGAGCAACAAAGTGCTTCTTGGACTTTCCTTGAGCTTACTCATGAATAACTCTAGTTCATTCACTTCTTCATTAGACTCAACATGTCCATCTATGCAATCCTCCACGGAGGATTAGAAATGATGGTGGTTGTGATGTTGGGGTTACCTTGTTTGAAGCCTTCGCCATGAGGCATCTAGCGGTGATGTTTTCGTTGGGTGACTCGAAGAGAGACACCCGAGGAGTAGCAATGGCAATGGATGCCATGGCCGTTGCTTCTTCATTCTCATCATCATCATCATCCTCTTGGTATTCTTCTTGAACCACCAACCCACGAGTGGGAGTCTTCTTGGCGAAGTTGTTCTTGTTGGGGATGGACTTGGCTTTGTCTTTCCGAATGAACTTGCCACCATTGTCTTCCCTCTTCTCGTAAGGACAATCCGCAACGAAATGGCTCACATTGCCACAGTTGAAGCAAGTTCTAACTCGTTGCTTGCCCTTGACGCCACTTGAGTTATTCTTGTTGAAGTTGGGTCTTGAGCTCTTCTTGCTCCAAAAGCTGTCTTGAAGCAAGGGCCATGTGCTCATGGTAGTCGAACTTGGTGTCTTCGGGGTTGCTTTCCTCATCTTCCACTTCTTCCTCTTCTTCGACAATGACCTTGGCCTTCAAGGCAAGGTTAGGCTTCTTAGCTCTTTGAGAACGGAGCACCGCATTTTCGGCGGTCTTGTCCAAGATGCTCATTGCAACGAACTCATCCAACACTTCACTTGAGGTCATGGTGTGGAAGTCCGGTCGTTGACGAATGACGGAGGACATGGCTTTGTTGTAGGGCATCATGGCCTTGAGGAACTTTCGCTTGATCCAATTGTCATCCGTGTCCTTGCTTCCATGATCTCGAAGTGCCACCGCGAGTTTGGTTACTCTTCGAAAGAGCTCACGAGGTTCTTCATCTTCTTTCATTGCAAACTCGTCGGCTTCATCTTGCACCACTTCATAGTTGGACCGTTGAATGCTAGCACTTCCACGATAGAGGCCCTCAACACATTTCCATGCTTCTTTAGCCACGACATGGGGTCAAGGTGAGGAGATCTTCGGGAAGAATTGCATCTTGAATGATGAAGAGAGCACTCTCATTGAATTGATTGTCCACGGCTTCTCGAGGGGTGAAGTTGCTTGGGTCATGAGGATAAAAACCTTCTTCAATGACTCTCCAAAGGTTAGTGTTCACATGTTTCAAATGGCGCTTAAGCGATAGACCCAATTATCAAAATCTACACCTTTTTCATACTTAGGAGGTGGACCGGCATGATTTAAATGAGTGGAGGGGATAGGCCCTCCATAGACCGGGGGTTCCACATGGGCAAAGATGTCGGTGCCATTTCTACCACTAGTAGAAGGACTCTTTTCATTGTTAGCTTCCCCCTTATCGGAGAAAGCATCCGTCACCTTGTTAGTGGGATCACCCACTTTCATAGGTACGGTAGATAGTTTAAGTCCCTCTAAGAAATCATTAAACATGCTTTTAACCTCGGCCATCATGGAGGTTTTCAATGTGTCCAAAGCCACATTGAACTCCTCACGAGAGACCGAGGTTCCCCCTTCGGCCGAAGACGAGATGGGATTCACACCGGAGTGTTCCTCCGCACCATCGGTGGTGTCAACCATACTCTTCGGACGGCAAAGTCCTTAATAAAGAGACGAGGCTCTGATACCAATTGAAAGGATCGTTATGGTTGACTAGAGGGGGGGGGGGTGAATAGGCAACTAACAATTTTTAAGCTTTTCTTTACCAAATTAAACTTTGCAACAAATAGGTTGTCTAGATATGCAACTAAGTGAGCAACCTATATGATGCAATAACAACTAGCAAGCAAGCAAGCAAGAGATGTAACAATAAGTAAGCTTGCGAAAGTAAAGGCACAAAATAACCAAGAGTGGAGACGGTGAAGACGAGGATGTGTTACGGAGTTCCTTCCTTTTGAGGGGAATGTACTCCTGTTAGAGCGGTGTGGAGGCACAATGCTCCCCAAGAAGCCACTAGGGCCATCAGATTCTCCTCACGCCCTCACACGATGCGAGATGCCGTGATTCCACTATTGGTGCCCTTGAAGGCGGCGATCAACCTTTACAAGCAAGGTTGGGGCAATCTCCACAACAATCGGAGGCTCCCAACAACAACACCACCACGAAGCTTCACCACAATGGAGTATGGCTTCGAGGTGACCTCAACCGCCTAGGGTGCTCAACACCCAAGAGTAACAAGATCCGCAAGGGATAAGTGGGGAATCAAATTTCTCTTGGTGGAAGTGTAGATCTAGGCCTTCTCAACCAATCCCGAGCGAATCAACAAGTTTGATTGGCTAGGGAGTGAGATCGGGCGAAAATGGAGCTTTGAGCAGCAATGGAGCTTTGGGGGAAAGAGGTAGGTCAACAAGGAGGAAGAAGACCTCTTTATATAGTGGGGGAACATATCCAACCGTTACCCCACTGAGCAGCCCCGCACAGAGCGGTACTACCGCTGGGGAAGGGCGGTACTACCGCTGAGAGCGGTACTGCCGCTCCCTCCTCAGCGGTACTACCGCGCTAAGGGGAAACTCAGGCCACCGGCCCCAGAGCGGTACTACCGTGGAGTAGGAGCGGTACTACCGCTCAGGGCGGTACTACCGCTTCCACTACCGCTGGTAGTGCCGCAAAACCCGACACGAGAAAACATCGTCCCGAATCGAGGCGGTAGTAGGCGCGGTACTACGGCGGTACTACGGCCGAGCCCCCGAGCGGTACTACCGCTCTCTGAGCGGTACTACCGCTTCGGCGAGCGGTACTACATTGTGGGACTTCGTCGGTACTACCGCTGTAGATCGCGGTACTGCCGCTGGCACATGACGACGAGGGAACCGGAAGAGAAGAGCAGCTCCAAAGATGCGACGGGAAAGCGATGGGTGTGAGAAGCATGTGTACGTGTTGATTCCACCCAGTCTTACCAAAGCGGATCCCCTCTTAATAGTACGGTGACTCCTACGGAACTAGTCCACCAACAACGAAACGCAGGAGTTACACCGTCTTGAGTAAAAACCCCGAGGGGAGGAAATCGTCTCGTGCCAATGAATGCTTCTCTGAAAGAACTTAACGCACGCGATTAGTCCGCAAAAGCGTTGTCATCAATCACCAAAACCACTGGGGAATGAATATGCCCTTACAATGTTGCATTGTTGTCCTATTTCATAGGTGGAATGGCAGCCATATGGCGCCAATGACACATTAGGGTACACCAACGAGTTTGTCCTCAACCCGATGTGCTTGCGGGATAGGGATCTTTGGCTTATGTGGTTCCCACTGATATGCAACTGGGCGGTTGAGTTTCATTTGCCACATCGCGTATATCGTCAGTTTGGTATGTTCCAGCCACACCCGCCGGAATGGGTGGACACGGACAAAGCACTTCATAGGTAAGAGAACATGAACCGTATTGACTTAGCATCACCACTCCTTTTTGATTGTGCTAATGTTTGGTTTTCTACCATGCAGGTTGGACAGGAGAAAGTAGCGGAAGATAAAGGACTGGGACAAGCATCAGTCGTCATATGTTACCCGTTTCCATCTTTGTGTGGAGCAAGCTCGTAACAGTGCACGCACCCAGCTTCGTGAGCATAGCTCACTTGCTTTTGATAACTACCTACGATGGTTTCTTGAAAATGCTCGAGTTGAGATATGCCCGCGGCATACAATGAGGATATTCTTGAAGATCCCGTAAACTTTGAGGATCTATCAAAGTAGCAGTACAACAAAAATGTCAGGGAAAGGCGGAGTCCCTGCTGTTCAGGTGATTAACTATGTGGTAAAGTGTTCCCTTCTTTACTTTCCCGTTGGCCGTATTACACATGTTTGAATGGCTAACGTGTTACTTCGTTCTCATCCGCAGCGCAACCAGATCAAGAAATCAGCGCAATCAGATCCCTGTCTAATGACCTTCAATTCCAGGTTCGACCATAGTTGAACTCCATGATACGCCGGCCATTGTGATTGGTCCAAGTATGGCTGAAACCGGGGAGCCCATGTATTCTTTACCGTCATGATTGAGAACTCGGACTCCCGCATGGTAAGAGGGTGATTGACGTCCACATTCCTAACACGGGATGAGTTTAACAAGTGCGAGCATGGGAGATGAAGCAACGATGGCCTCATGCAAGTGCAATCACACCGTGTTAGGGAGACCTTGAAAGCCCGACCTCCGTGTTGGTGGCCATCGTTTGTAGTTCCTTCAGGCTCTTTCACTTCATACATCCAATCATTGTCGTCATATAGTACAACTTCTTGGGAGCCCGCCTTTCATGATTGAAATTCCAACCATGCATTCTTCAACCTTTGGTGGGAAATTGTACTTGTACTTTTCCTTGTTCTCACCAGCAATCTGCTTATCCGTCTCCATTGAGTACTTTAAAAAGTACGCATTCATCCTGTCAAATGTGTATTGAACTATTGCCGTCACGGGTAATGCACGTACACCCTTGAGCACCTTATTGAAGCATTCTGCCATGTTGCTTGTCATTTGACCGTACCTCCGGCCATCTTCATCGAAAGCACGTGCCCACTTATTCCTTTCTACAATGTTCTTATTGAGAAAGTCAAGACCACCGGGATCATGTTTCTTGTGTGTGTGAGCAATGCATTGTACAAGTTGGCGGACCGCTTATCGAAGGAAGCGAGACAACAATCTTAAAGATCATCGGCCAACTCCTTGATACCACAAACCATATAAAGTTTGCACAAAAGTGCCTCATGCACCATCGATGGTGCAACTTTGCATGTCCGTGAATGTCAACCACCACCGTGTTTAGAATTCCTGGATGGCGATCCGATATGACACAAATTTCCCTTTCAGCCGGTAATACCCTTGTTCTCAATTGACGCAAGAACCACTCCCAATTATCATTGTTCTCCGCCTCAACCAAAGCGAAAGCCGAAGGCAACACCCGGTTATTGGCATCACTTGTTGTTGCAACCAATATAGTGCCCTTGTACTGTCCGGTCAAGAACGTGCCATCAATGGCGATGATGGGCCGACAATGCTCAAAAGCCCTCACACATTGCTCAAAGGTCCAAAATGCACGGCCAAATACTCGGACGGTCCTCCCATTTTGAATCAATGTTTGGGTCCCATGAGGCTCGATCACGTGAACCATGCATGGGTTTGTGGCGGCTATAGCTAACAACAACATAGGGAGTCGGGTTGTATGCTTCCTCCCGATTGCCATACAACATCTTGAATGCGGCTTGCTTCGCCTTCCATGCCTGGCCGTACTTGACCTTGTAATGAAAGATGGCTTTCACAAGGTCAAGACACTCTTAATGCTCATTGTTGGAAGTGTGGATATTTGGTTGGAAAACCTGTAAGCGATGAACTCAGACGTGAGTTGTCTGTGTTTTTGGTACACAACTTGCCATCCTCATTCTTGTGTCGGCACATGTGATTTGGTAGACAACTCACTATGCCCAAGTGGGACCTCCTTTCCATGGCCTTGCATGCACAATCCATGGACATCTTGGCACTTCACATTTAACCGTGTAACTCACATTGACGTCCGAGTTGGCCACTCTTTTTGGATGATAATGCGTGACCGAGTAGTTGTTGAGCCACGTCTTCAGTCCCAAGAAGGATTCAAACTCACAACCGGGATATATCCCGTTCTTGCCGTCTTTCAAATCACGGCGAGAACTTGGCCTAGCTCCAAGAGATATACATTTGCCACCATCTACAACGGCTTCATCCGCGAGACTAAGATCCTTGAACAATGGTGTCTTGTGATCCCACCGGAATACCTTCTTAAATGCTCCGGCCTTCTTCGCCGTGAATCCCTTCTCATCAACTTCTTCATCGGGACCATCGTCATCCGAGTCCGATGCATATGAACGGGAAAAACGGATGATTGGTCCATTGTCTCTTGCACATGATATTTGTCGAGATCACCCACATTGTTGTCATGGAGATCAACTTCGTTGTCATCCTCCTCGTACAAATCATTCTCCTCTTGAAAAGCTTCATTTTGGTTGTTTGAAATCGGGCTCAATGTTGGCCAAACTTGTTGTGTCAAATGAGGTTCACTCATCTGATATTGGTTCATGGGTGTGGGAGTACTAGAAACCAACAGGGAGGGGTTCCGGTTCAAGTCCAAATGCAAACTAGACTCAAGCTTCTTGGATGCAAATAACCCAAGAGCCTTGTCTAGAGATTCGGCAACCGTCTCCATGTATGCAACCCAACGTTGCTCGGAGTTCACACGCATTGTTTTCCAACGGATGTGCATTCCAAAACCAACATTATGCCTTCCCTCCAACTCAACTATGTCACTTGGGTCCATCCAATTCAAATCCTTCCTCACTTGTTCCAAGACATCCGCATAGCCAGGACTACTCTCAAACACCATGCCAAGCTCATCCGGGTCCGGCTCAACATTGCCTTTCAGAAAAACCTCTTTATCCACATGATGAACATAAACACATGTTCTCCCCATCCCCAAAATAATCAAAAACACAAATATATCCAATAAGTACCTAAGCGAATATTTGCACAAAATACATAAGCCTTAACATAGATATGAAACAATAACCCTAACCCCCACTTAACAATAACCACAACCCTAACCATAGCATAACGCTAACCCCAACATAACAACGCACATAACCCTAGCCCTAGCATAGTAGGAAGCCTAACCCTAGAAAATTGGCAAAGAAACATAACATGTTTCAACACAAATTTCCAAATCCAAGCCAAAACTAGGGTTTTCCCAAACTACCAAGATTTGAGCAAACCTGACAATTCCTATGGATGAAAATGAGGGGATCGGAGGAGATTACCTTAAGGGAGGGGTTGGCTTCGAAATCCACGGACAAATACTCCGGATTTGCAAGATTTGAGAGGAGGGAGAGGGGGGGGGGGCTTAGCTTAGGGTGTGGGTGGGGTGGGGGCAGTCTAAGTGACACACAGACAATGCAGCGCCTAAGGGCCGGGCGCTGGACATTACAAGTGTGGCGCCTATGCCTTAGGCGCTGCACGGCTGGCTGTGGGGCCGCGCCTGGTCACTAGCTGCCACGCTGGCCCGGCATGTGGCGCCTAAGAGCCAGGCACTGCAATGTAGGGTGTGACGCCTTGCTGTCGGGCGCCACTCGAAAGGGTCAGCAGCGTGAATTTTTTTCGAGAGCAGTTCAGATTATGAATTGTTTTCGTCCGCAGGTCAGATATGTGTTTTTTGCCGTTCATAGGGGGTGTGTGGTCACTTTTGGCTGGGTTATGGGCAAATTCGGGCAAATCGGAATGACTGTTTTGTCTCTGTTTTTCATGAACATTTGTCCTAGCACAACAGCTGTGAGTTGTGGCTGGTCAGGCTACAGAAACCTAGGGGAATCCGGTAGCAGTCCAACGGGATGGGAAAGCAAGGCGGAGGGAGCCTTTCGGTAAAGCCTCTCTAGCTAGCTTGCTTCAACTTTTTGGGAGCGTCGGAGTTCGAGAGAAAGGCTACGGTCAAGGGTGGCTCGAGTGTTTTCCCCTACCTTTGGAGGTTTTCGATGGCTGCCGGGCTTCAGGCCAGCTGAAGGCTCAAGCTGCCTCTGTCTCGAGCTGTTGAGTCTTCAGTCAGGTCAAGTTCGACACCGACGAGTGAGTGCTTCCCATCATGCATCAAACTTACAAGCCACAATCTGCTGTTCGGACTGTAGTTCCTTCTGTTCACATGCCCTCCAAAACCCAGATCAGCTCCGGAACACGTCGCATCCGTCCAGCGAAATGAATGAACGAATGGATGGACGGAAGAGCACGAGAGAATATTTGCAGATACCAATGCAGATGCTGGCGATCTTGGCAACGCTGTTGCAGGGCATGGTGGCAAGCAGTAACCAGTGGTGTGTCTCAGCTTTGTGCAAAAGCCTTTTTGTAACGAACGAACGGCAAGGGGTCAGTTCATCCATGCATGCGGTCCTAGCTAGGAGCAGTAAATCGGAGCAAACCTTTGCCCGAGCCTTTCGCCGATCCATCGCCTTTTGTGATGTGATCGTCATGCCATGAGCGTGCATACTGTGAAAGTTGACAAACCTTGGTACCCTTTTGCATGCATGATGCATTCACGAGGCCAAAGTGTTTCGGTCATTCATTGCTCGTGCAAATCTTACTAGGTCCGGGATCGCTGAAAATTAGGACAACATTTCAGGCTGTTGATCAACACGTGGTGTGCGAGTGGGCTACCACTGTGTGAACTATTCTATGCAGGCACGGGAGCGGGAAATATTCCGGAATAGAAAGTCCCATCGGCAACAGTACCGAGCAAGGGACAAGGCAGTGCTTAAACTGTGTAAACAAAACCATCTACGCTACATTCGCCCCTACCTCCACAGCTAGCAGAGGAAGCTGGCGTGATGTGATGTGATGCACCTCACATGGCACACGACAAATAATTGGCTGTATTTGCTGGAAGCCATCATGCATGTATGCCAAGATCTAGCAAGTGTTGTTGGTTCCCTCCTCTTGATCGCAGCACCTAATTCCACGTCCTCTGAGTAAATATAAAATAAATACGACCAACCACTGTCCATGATTGCTCGTGTGTGTGTCTGGGTCACCGCGTGACAGTACGAATTGTGACAGTATTTCCTTCTCCTCGTTTCTTAGAGGACCGGAGGGCCTGAACCTGATGATGGTTATAGGGGGGTTTACAGACAGGCAATGGGACAAAGCAAAGGCCAGATTGTCACGTACGCGAGCGAGCACGCGCCCCATGCATGCATGGGGTGGCAGGCTCATCGGCAAGCGACAGAATGATCGTGCGTGTGATCGCGACGCCGAGCTGAGTCTCAGCCGCGTGCGCGTGTGGCGTCGCCGGTCGGCCCCGGCCGGCCGGGCCCCCGATTTGACCCGGCGCTCGCGTCCAAGAGATGGCAGCTCCGAAATGTGTTCACGATTCTCTGTGGGCATCTTCAAATTCAACCGTCACCTTCTTAATATCTTGAATAACTGGACTACGCACAAGTTATTCAAGTTTTGCGCACTTTCAGTTTTAGCTGCCTTGAGATTGTTAACTAATGTCGCACAGTCGGAAGCGATGTGTATGTGAGATAAGTGAAGATCAGACGCCAAAGCAAAAGCCTCCCAGACTGTAATTGCTTCCAAAATCTCCGGTTGCGCCATGTCTTGTAACACCGATGCAGACGCACCAATGTATTTATTGGATGGGTCTACATGTATAGCGCGAGCGAGACATGTGTATGTGTGAACCAGGGATAAGGTCAGTTTGGCTTGCGTCCTGAGCATCTTTTGCCTGGCCTGGGGTTGTGGCTGGATTTCATGCACGCTTGTTTGGTTGTTACCCTGTGAAAAAGAAAGCCCCGCCTGGCCTGGATTCCCTTGCACTTTAATTAGCCTGGCTGGAGTGACTCCAGACACTGCAAGTAGCTTGGCCCAGGCTAACGATTTCGAACGCCTGGCCGTGCCTGGTCATGCGGCCACGAGGCTAACAACAACCTGAATGGATATTAGCATTAAATAATTGCTGCATGGATTGATTGATGGGACGTTGATGCTTTGCCTGGCCCAGGCATGAACCAAACGCTTCAAAGATCACACAAGCCCGCCAGCGAAATATTTTACATCTCACGTCCACACCGCATAAAGATCGACCATTAAGGCATGAGGGTCAGTCACGAACCAAACCGACCAATAAAGTTTGAGAGAGATTGAGGAGCCCCGATAAGGCTGAGTGGTGCGTCGAGATAGCTGAGAGGGGAAAGAGATATTCCATCCGCCGATAATGCAAAGGTATGTAAATTTTTAGAAGTCAAACTTTGGAAACTTTGATCAGGTTTACGCAAATGTTATTTATATCTACAATACCAAAGATACATCATACAAAACTACATCTCATGGTGAATCTAATGGTATATGTTTGCCATTCTAGATGTAATTGTTTTTCTCCACGTACATGGTCAAACTTTGTGATGTTTGACTTTTCAATAAATCTATATGCTATGGACCGAGGAGAGTGCCTAAGTCGAGACAGATCAAGTGCGTGTGAAGGAGAATGAGTAAGTGTGCAAAAAGAGTGTGTGTGAAAGAGAAAGTGACAACAAACGATAAATTAGAGAGAGTGTGTGTTTTTTCGTTTCTTATGCGAACATATCACGCATGCATCTCCGAGATAGAAAAGCGAGGCGAGGAGATACACGAAGATAGCTAGTGTGTGATTGTTTGCAACGGAGAGAGACACCTGTAGCACATGTCCAATAGAGGTCCGCCAACAAGGAACAAAGGTCGAGAGGGACACATGGAGGACATGGACGCATGGGGAGGGAGAGAGGGTGTGTTTGTGATAGAGAGATCCCCTTGAGATCATGAGGGGACTATATGGGTGGGAGATCGAGGGAGGTGCGTGCGCGATAGAAAGATGCCCCGAGAGAAATCGAGATAGACCATGCACATTTTGTGATGGAGACTAAGATTAGCTAGTCATATACATATAGGGGGGACTGCATGTGCCTACAATTCAGTGAGAGACCATCATACTTGGCTAGCTAGGCATGAGATTGTGTGTGTGTGTGTGTGTGTGCGTGTGAGATGGAGAGAGAACGAGGGAGAGAGATAGAGTTTTAGATAGTCCTATCGAGTGCGAGTGAGATATGCATGTGTATGTGTGACCCAGGTGGATGGAGAGTTTGAGAGAGGGGGGAGGAGCTCCGAGATGACAGAGTGGTGCGTGAGAGAGTTACGGGCAATGAGCGAAGGAATTTGTGTGCGTACGATGAGTGCACCCAAGATATCTAGCTTGGACTAGCTAGAGTGTCATACATAGTGTCTGAGAGAGACCTATAGATGGTGTATATATGCTTGCGAACTAGAAAGACCCCCCCCCACACACAAAAAGAGAGAGAGATGGAGAGAAAGGGAGAGGGACTGAGGGAGTCCTGCACTAGGGGGTGTCCGGACAGCCGGACTATCATTATCCGCCGGACTCCAAGACTACGAAGATACAAGATTGAAGACTCCGGCCCGTGTCCGGATGGGACTTTCCTTGGCGTGGAAGGCAAGCTTGGCGATACGGATATGTACATCTCCTACCATTGTAACCGACTGTAAACCCTAGCCTCCTCCGGTGTCTATATAAACCGGAGGGCTTTAGTCCGTGGGACAACATACATTACAATAATCATACCATAGGCTAGCTTCTAGGGTTTAGCCTCCTTGATCTCGTGGTAGATCCACTCTTGTACTACCCATATCATCAATATTAATCAAGCAGGGCGTGAGGGTTTTACCTCCATCGAGAGGGCCCAACACAGGTAAAAACATTGTGTCCCTCGCCTCCTGTTACCATCTGCCTAGACGCACGATTGGGACCCCTACCCGAGATCCGCAGGTTTTGACACCGACATTGGTGCTTTCATTGAGAGTTCCTACGTATCGCCACCGATAGGCTTGATGGCATCTTCAACCAACAACGCTGTCGGGTGAGACTTTTCTCCCGGACAGATCTCCTTATTCGGCGGCCGCGCTGCGGGCAATTCTCTTGGCCATCCGGAGCAGATCGAAGCTACGCCCGCCGTCAGTCGATTCGAAGCCTGAACTTCACGGCCGATGTCCGCGGAGACTTGATCTTCGACGGACTCGAGCCACAGCCAAGCGCGCCGCACTATGTCGATGGGCATGATCTAGCTCTGCCACCGAACAGTGCCCTAGTGGCCGCACCCGGATCCGCTTCAGCCATTAACCCGGAGCCGATCGCCCAGATCGAGGGCCGGTGGGTAGACGCCGCCCTGGGGGCTTCAACATCCACGGCGATGGAGCCGAACACTGATCTTGTCCCCTGTGAGACTCGTGATTCCGAGGCGCCGGACTCCTCGCCGGACTCCGAACCTGCCGCGCCCCCACCAATCGATCCGGATTGGGCGCCGGTTATGGAATTCACCGCCGCGGACATCTTTCAATACTCGCCTTTTGGCGATATCCTGAATTCACTAAAGCATCTCTCGTTATCGGAGAGTCTGGCGGACTATGGCCGGATGGTTGGGGTACGGACGACGGAGAAATTCAGAGCCCACCCACCACCCACTTTGTAGCCACTGTCGATGATCTAACCGACATGCTAGACTACGACTCCGACGACATCGACGCTATGGACGACGATGCCGGAGATGAACAGGAACCAGCGCCTACAGGGCACTGGAAGACCACCTCGTCATACGACATATATATGGTGGACACCCCAAAAGACGGGGATGGCGAAGAAGCAGCGGAGGCAGATTCTCTAAAGAAGCAGCCCAAACGCCGACGTCAGCGGCGCCGCTCTAAATCCCGCCACAGCAAGAATGGAGATTCCGCACAGAGATAATAATACTCCGAGAGTGCCGAAGACAATCCCCTCCAAAGAAGACTCAGCGCAGAGGATGCGAAGCAAGCCCTCATGAGAGGGCGGCAGACGAAGAGGTTGAGGATCATAACTATATGCCTCCCTCCAAGACAAGGCAAGCCTCAACGATGATGAATTCGCTGCACCTGAGGATCCCGTCGAACAAGAGCGCTTCAAGCGCAGGCTTATCGCCACAGCAAACAGCCTAAAGAAAAAGCAGCAACAGCTCCAAGCTGATCAAGACCTGCTGGCCGATCGATGGACCGAGGTCCTCACGGCCGAAGAGTATAAACTCGAACGCCCCTCCAAAAGTTACCCAAGACGCAAGCTGCTCCCCCGATTAGAGGAGGAAGCATACATACCTCCATCACCAACAAGACGATATGGTCGACCGACCACCCGTGGCCGTGATGAGAGAGGCATCCAGTGCCCCACCAAGACCGTACCCGGCATCGCTCCAAAGGCACGAAGCCAAGAGGGAACGCGCCGGACTTGCGAGATATATTGAGGACAAAGCAAGGCAATCAAGATCCATCTACGAGATCACGTGGGCGCCCTCGACCCACGCGAATACCGTCGCGCGGATATAATAACCCGGCCGGGCGAACACAGCAGCAGCGCTCTCTCGAGCTGCGTCGCGATATCGCTCAATACAGGGGCGCCACACACCCTCTATGCTTCACTGACGAAGTAATGGATCATCAGATCCCCGAAGGGTTTAAACCCGTAAACATCGAATCCTACGATGGCACAACAGACCCGCGATTTGGATCAAGACTATCTTCTCCACATCCATATGGCCCGCGGTGATGACCTCCATGCCATCAAGTATCTCCCACTCAAGCTTAAAGGACCAGCTCGGCATTGGCTAAACAGCTTGCCCGCAGAGTCAATTGGGTCTTTGGGAGGACACGAAGCCGCATTCCTCGACAACTTCGGGCACATATATCGACCACCAGGCGCCTATGACCTAAGCCACATTATTCAAAGACCATTTAATCGGCCGCACAATTGTGGACACGGTTCTTGACAAAGAAAACCAAATCGCCGATTGTCCGGATGCAGAGGCCCTTGCAGCCTTCAAACATAACATTTGGGATGAATGGCTAGCCCGGCACCTGGGGCAAGAAAAGCCGAAATCCATGGCAGCCCTCACATCGTTAATGACCCGCTTTTGCGGCTGGAGAGGACAGGCGGCTAGCAACCTCCGTAAAAATTCTGTAGTCCGGATACCAAGGACAACAACGGCGGTCACGTCGAAACAAAACAAGTGCCGCGTGCACAATGATTTATAAGGAGGATATGGCGATCAATCTTTGGATTCCGAGGCTCTAAACCCGGTCGTGGAAGAAGCCATTCAAAAGAACCACTCCGGGTCCGTCCAATCTGGACCGAATACTCGACCGCTTATGCCAGATACATGGCACCTCTGAAAAGCCAGCTAACCACACCAATAGAGATTGCTGGGTGTTCAAGCAGGCCGGCAAGTTGATTGCCGAAAACAATGACAAGGGGCTAAATAGCGACGACGAGGAAGAGACCCGACCGCCGAACAATAGAGGACAGAAGGGTTTTCCCCCACAAGTGCGGACGGTGAATATGATATACGCGACCCACATACCCAAGAGGGAGAGGAAACGCGCACTAAGGGACGTCTATGCGATGGAGCCGCCGCCTGAAGTTCAATCCATGGTCTTCTGTCCGATCACTTTCGATCGAAGAGACCATCCGACCAGCATACGCCATGGAGGATTCGCCGCATTGGTTTTAGACCCAATCGCCGATGGATTTCACCTCACGAGTCCCGATGGACGGCGGCAAGAGCTGAACCTGCTTTATCGGGATACGGTCGCAAAATGGGCATAGACCCATCAAGGATTAAACCTACAAAGACAACCTTTAAAGGTGTCATCCCAGAGTGGAAGCCAACCTATGCAGGCTCAATCACACCGAAGTGGTCTTCGGATCCCCGACAATTTCGGAGCGAAGAGTTAATCTTCGACATAGTCCCGTTCGCGGCGGCTATCACGCTCTGCTTTCGGACGAACCGCGCTTGCAAAATTCAACGCGGTGCCGCATTATGCATACCTAAAGCTCAAGATGCCAGGCCCTCGCGGAGTCATCACGGTCAATGGGAATACGGAACGCTCCCTCCGAATGAAGGAACATACAGCGGCTCTCACGGCAGAAGTACAGAGCAGCCTCTTAAGGCAATTTTCGAGTCCGACCGCTAAAAGGCCGGATATAGCAAAACGCGCCCGGAGCAATGCCAATCAAGACCACCTGGCGCGATCAGAGCATGCGTAGCAATGCGGCCCCAACCCTCGCCCGCGCATAACTGCAAAAATAATCCTCCGCGTACATCGTTACGCTTTGGAGATACCATGGTCGCAGGGAAAGGGGCACGATTACAACGGACCCAGAGTGCGGCTTAACCGCACTAGGGGCTCGCAAGTGTGCCCCCCTTCTTTTCTTTTTCACTTTACTACTTTGTGTACACAGACTCATTAGCGAAGACTGTCCGTGGCAAACCCGCCAACCCACGATGCAACAGTCAGGGACTAAAGAAGGCTGCGACGAACACCCAGGTGGTCTCAATTACGAGCATTAAAGTCGATTATATACACCAAGTACGCAGGTCATCCCTGGAGGGGGACATGTTTATTTAGTCCAAATCCCTTGCTTACCGCACTATTTGTATCAGTCCGCTCTACTAGCAGACTTTCTTTCATAAATAATGCAGCACTTTGTTGATTGCAATTGCATTACCTTTTATATATATGTGCTCACTATATGACATCTTGCGCCCGTATATTTTGGTACGGTCTAATACACCGGGGGCTTATGTTCCCCGCTCTATGGTGTGATAAGTCCGAACACTTTCGCAAGTGCGGCACCCCGAACTTATAGCATTATATGAATCGGCTCCGAATCATGTCTTGGGTCAATAGTTGGGTTTGTCCGGCTCCCACGTTTTGGTGCCTTACGCCCGCTCATCGGCTAAGGTGGCATCGAGAACCATCGCGATTGCGCCCGGTTGAGCCGGCGAACGCCTCGAGAAAGCTAAACCGACCGGCATGATAAGGCGAGAGACGGTCATTGCTCGAGAGGTTTTTGGGTCCTAAAGACTCACGCCGCTTGAAGAAGTTCGGACAATGTCCGAAGAAGGCGTGATAGCGCCCGGATTGACCTTTCGAATACCAGGGGCTTCGCCGAAATTTAAAATTATAGAATTCTATGGCTAAGGAGAGTGTTCAAGCATTATAAGTCCGGTTGCCTTGTTCATTGTGTTGAGCGCCTCCCTCGATGGACCCAACAATGGGAACAAGAGTGCTCAAGTTTATCCCAACACCCCAAAGACTCATGCTTGGGGGCTGAAGCCAACGACTTGCCATCTCTCAGATTTTATAAACGGCCGCACAGAAGGTAATATTTTAAATTAAAAAGCGTTGCTTAAACACGCACATGAACAAAGTTTCAGCGCGCAGGATAATACATAACAAATTCACTCAAAGATTACATTTCTGGGGCACTCATCCGCAATATTGCGGGCTCCCTTCAGGACAGTTTTATAATACATCTCGGGCGTGGGATATTCCTTGCCCGGCGGCGGTGGGTCCGTGAGAAGCTTCTCCGCATCCAACTTGCCCCATTGCACCTTTGTGCGGGCAAGGGCCCGACGAGCGCCTTCAATACAAAGTGGGCGCTTGATGACATCCAACCAGGGCATGCATCCACCAGCCGCCGCCGACGAGGCCAAAGTAGCTCCGTGCATGGCCTGTCCGAGCCATAGACGGACTATAAGGCCCTTCATGGCCTTTTCACTACCTTGTGGAGTTCGACCACCGCTTCACCGGTCGCTTGGGGGCACCGGTGTCCGCCTCAAAGATATTGAGACCGAAGACTTTTTCCGTCGAGCTCCCCTCCTCGCCACGATAGAATGCGGCGGCATCGGACGCACTACGTGGCAGATCTGCAAACGCCCCTGGAGAGCTCTGAATGCAGGTAAGTATCAGGTATTTTACATTAACATGCTTGCATTGCATGAAAAATGCCTTACCCGCCGCTATTTTCTTTATATCTTCAACCTCCTGAAGGGCCTTATGGGCCTCGGCCTTGGCGGACTTGGCACTTTCGAGAGCCGAGGCAAGCTCGGACTCTCGAGTCTTGGAGTCACGCTCCAAACTCTCATGCTTTTCCATGAGAGCCTGGAGCTCTTGCCGAACTTCCGCCACCCGTGCCTCTTGCTTTTCTCGTTCAGCCCGTTCATGGCAAGACTGCGTTCGCCACGGACACAACATCCTTCGGGCTGCCACCTCATTAGTGGCCCCGCAATACACATATTATCCTTATTAATTTTATTGCAACCAAAATCCTTTTACAGAAGGTACTTATTCAAAGTGGTGTTACTCACCTTCTTTTCCTCGAGCTGCTTCTTCAAGATGGCGAGCTCTTGCTCGGACCGCCGAGATCCTGCTTTTAGCACATCGACCTCCACCGTCCACGCGGCAGAGGCCAGAACGCAGCCTGCAAACCCATATTGACATATTTTTAGCAACCTCAAAGATATCTTGTTAGATCCTCGGTCCGCTTTTCTTTCCAACACCGAACCGAGCATCGAGGCTACCGTCTATGCGGTATTACATTACATGATTTTAACTTCTTACCTCAAAGCCCGTTAAAGGCCATCGAGCTTCGGTCAGCCCGCTTTTGGCGAGCTGAACCTTTTGAATCACCGCACTCATGATAGTGCGGTGTTCTTCCTCGATGGAAGCGCCTTTAAGCGCCTCCAACAAGTTATCCGGCGCCTCCGGTTGGACGGAGGCTGCCGGCGTCACGGTCCTGCCCTTCTTTCGAAGGGGTCGCTTGCCGGACTCTGGAACCACTGCGGGCTCCGATGTAGAGTCCGGCACAAAGTCCGGGAGGCTGCCTAACGGCGCCTCCGGAGCCTCCTCCTGATGGGTCCCTCTCTGGGATCCCACCTCGGCGTCCTCGTCGGTGCGTGGGGTAGAGGCAGTCGGGATGGAATTCACATCCGACGAGGCCAACGACCCGCTCGATGAGTCGGGGAGATCGTCATCGGCCGGACTACGGGCAGAATGCGGCGTCAGAAGGATACTACGTGACATAGAAGATATTGCATATAAATGATTCGGATACTTATGATCTTGCCGGACGCCTGGCCCTTGGAGGCCACTCATCCTCGCCAATGCTGGTGTTGGCAAAACTGTCCGGGGGTTAGTTCTCCCCCTCTTGGACCCTTCGGCCTCCCCGATTGGGGAAGCCTTCCTCTTCTT
The DNA here is from genome assembly GCA_021437245.1 of Aegilops speltoides. Classification (NCBI taxonomy): domain Eukaryota; kingdom Viridiplantae; phylum Streptophyta; class Magnoliopsida; order Poales; family Poaceae; genus Aegilops; species Aegilops speltoides. The sequence goes on along the minus strand of CM038145.1, from coordinate 444,214,165 downwards.
CTCTCCTCCTCCGGAGAGAATACCTCCTCCTCCTCGCTTTGGGAGGAGTCCGCGTCGTCGTCAGACGCTTTGATTCTGGGAACTCTTTCGAGTCCCCGCGCCACCTTCTTGGCCTTCTTCTCCAAAGACCACGTGCGGTGCGGAACCAGCAGCCCTGTTAGCGGGCGTCCACTAGGTCTTCGGCATGGGAGCCGGGCTGATAAGCAGCTTGGCCTTCTCCATCCATTCTGTCAAAGGAAGAGGCGAAATGAAACCCCACCGAGAGTTAATTTAATTATCACAAGTGTCCCGTGATGGGGTTGAATCACTTACCTTGTCGCTTGATATCGCGAGCTGAATCCGCGATCTTCCGTCGCAGATCACGGGGCTTGGCGCCTTTGAACAGCACCTCCAGCGCCTTCAGATGTTGTATCGAAGAGCCCGCTTAGCGCCGGTGCTGTTCCGGATTGAACTCCCACAAATTGAATGCCCGTTCTGGCATGGGAGAATCCGGATGAGCATGACTTGGACCACGTCGACGAGCCTGAGCTTATTGCTCACCATCTTCTTGATGCAGGCTCGGAGTCCCGTCACCTCCACCGGATTGCCCCACTGCAAGCCCTTCTCTTTCCAGGAGGTGAGCTGCGTGGGGATGCCAGATCTAAACTCGGGGGCCGCCGCCCATGTGGGCTTGCGCGGCTCGGTGATGTAGAACCACCCCGATTGCCACCCCTTGACGGAGTCCACAAAGGCCCCTTCGAGCCAAGGGATGTTGGGCAATTTGCCCAACATGGCGCCTCCGCATTCCGCTTGCGTGCCCTTCACAACCTTCGGCTTGACGTTGAAGGTCTTGAGCCACAGGCTGAAGTGGGGCCGGATGCAGAGGAAGGCCTCGCACACGACGATAAACACCGAGATGTTGAGGATGAAGTTCGGCGCCAGATCATGGAAATCCAGGCCGTAGTAAAACATGAGCCCCCGCACAAATGGATGGAGCGGAAAGCCCAGTCCGCGGAGGAAGTGGGGGAGGAACACGACCCTCTCATGAGGCCCAGGGGTAGGGATGAGCTGCCCCTCATTGGGCAGCCGATGCGCGATATTGCCGGAAAGATATCCGGCGCTGCGCGGCTTGGTGATGTCCTCCTCCTTAACGGTGGAGGCTAACCATTTGCCTCCCGCTCCGGACATATTCGGAGAAGGTCGAGGCAAGATGCGCGAGCTCGGGCGTTGGAGCTTGAGTGCGCGGAGATGGATAAGCAAAGGAGGAAGAAGGCATAGGTGAGAAGGTGAATCCTTATCCCTCATATATAGGCGATTTAAAACTATGCGCCCCCGCCGCCCGGTAAAACTCGCTATCTCCCAAGCGCCACCATCAATGGCGCGTTGGGTTACCCACACACGTATTGATGAGGATCCGGAATAAGGGAGCACGATCTCGCTCGACAAGACGTGCCAAGGAAACCGCCGCTAAACGTCTTTGAGGTGGTATAGTAAAAACGATTCAAACAAAGACTTGGTGGCGGTGTGATGTCATGCCGCATAATACGCCGCCAGATTAAGCTAAGTGTACATTTTATTCTCTATGGTGGAATGTGGAAATTATTTTTGCAGAGCCGACACTATCCCGTGTTCATGATCTTCTCGGATTATTCAAGGAGGAACCCGCCTTGCAATGCCGAACATTATGCGCTACGGACTTATCGTCATTGAAGCCTGGTTCGGGGCTACAGAGGAGTCCCGACTAGGGGTGTCCGGACAGCCAGACTATCATTATCCGCGGACTCCAAGACTACGAAGATACAAGATTGAAGACTCCGCCCGTGTCCGGATGGGACTTTCCTTGGCGTGGAAGGCAAGCTTGGCGACTGGATATGTAGATCTCCTACCATTGTAACCGACTCTGTAACCCTAGCCTCCTCCGGTGTCTATATAAACCGGAGGGCTTTAGTCCGTAGGACAACATACATTACAATAATCATACCATAGGCTAGCTTCTAGGGTTTGGCCTCCTTGATCTCGTGGTAGATCCACTCTTGTACTACCCATATCATCAATATTAATCAAGCAGACGTGGGGTTTTACCTCCATCGAGAGGGCCCAACACAGGTAAAACATCATGTCCCTCATCTCCTGTTACCATCTGCCTAGACGACAGCCAGACCCCTACCCGAGATCCGCGGTTTGACAATCGATGAGGACCAATAAGGTTTTTGTGTCGGATCGTGCATGTAATTGAAGATTGTCGGGGAGAGAGAGAGAGAGAGAGAGAGAGAGAGAGAGAGAGAGAGAGAGAGAGAGAGAGAGAGAGAGAGAGAGAGAGAGCAGTTTTACCTTACCTGGCTGAATTGTAGTGCTTCTCTGGTTGCCCATTCATTCATTGTGTCAATGTTGCTTTCATATTACCTTACCTGGCTGATGATAGCTGTGCCATATTGTGTTAATTTGGTGTAGGGTAGTTGCCCAAACGTTCGTTGTGTTAATGTTGCTTTCCTATTATCTGACTTGGGCAATGATAGCAATGCTAGTGTGTTAATTTTGTGCAAAGTCTTTGAAGATAAGAAGACAAACTCGAAAACAAAGAAGGCAACCCCATTGTTTCTTTCCAATAAATCTAGGCCAGATAATATGGCAATAACTCATGATTAATCTATTTGGTTCCCCTCCTAATTTATGTTATGATGTAGTGGTCGAGACACTCTCCATTATCAATAATACAAGCCTGCCAAAATCGCCATCCTAATCATTCAAGATCCCGCCTCGAATGCAAAGGAATAAATGTATGTTTGTGAACCAATTAATGGATGAAGCAATGATGGAAATGGTGGATGAATCAGAGGTGCAGAGTCGTGCGACACAACAACTGATCAATGTTTTCAGAGACAATGTAGCAAAGCAGCAAGAACTTGCCCACATGCTTATGGGCGCCATCTCGGCCGAGGTTGCGACAGACGCGTTGTAGATGGTTAGGTTCTGTTCATTTATTTGCACTGGCATCAATCTTTGATTGCCCAGTGGATGTAATTTCCTGTAATATATATTGGATGTGCAACGTTATTCCCTATATGCCGTACCTTTGCTTGATCTGTTTTGGTCCTGTGTATAATTGCTCGTCGTAATGGGCTCAAATTATCTAATTTGGCCTAAAGACATGTACGAACTTTAGTGGGCCCATTAAGTTAATGGGCCGTTACTAGGCCGAAAGTTAATGGTCGGCCTCTTACCTCCCGGTAGTTAACGAGCCGACATCAAAGCGGCAAAGGTGGGCCCAATTAATTTCACGGGCCGTTAACGAAGCGTTACTAAGTTTGGGCTACATATGGCCCAACTATATTTATAGGCCTTTAGCAGCCGAAGAGACAATGGGCTTGTATTGACCATGAAGAGCATGGGCCGCTAAGAGGCCGAAAGTCAGATCGTATTGTAAATGGCCCAACTGTGTTGTGGGCCTTTAGCACGCCGAAGGAGAAACCGGGCTGGTATTGGACCATGAAGGGCATGGGCCGTTAAAAGGCCAAAACTAAGGTCCCACCACAAATGACCCAACTCATTTATGGTCCGTTAACAGGCCGAAAGGCCCACAGGGCCGGGAATTGGCCCAACACTTAAATGGGTCGCTAAAAGGCCAAAACTCATGTCCGACTACAAATGGCCCAACTGATTTATGGGCCTTCAACAGGTTAAAAGAGACATCGGGACGGAAATTGTCCCAACACTTAAATGGGCTGCTAAAAGGCCGAAACTCAGGTCCGACTACAAATGGCCCATTAGATTTATGGGCCGTCAACAGGCTGAAAGACTCACCGGGTCAGAAATTAGCCCAACATTTAAATGGGTCGCTAAAAGGCCGAAAGATGTACATCCTGAAAATTGGCCCATCCATCGAATGGTCCGTTAACAGGCGGAAATCTCATCGGGACGATATTGAGCCCAAATATATAGCGGTCTGTTAACGGGCTCGAACTGACGATGTGCTGTAATGGTGTCAAATCTTTAATGGGCCGTTGATGGGCCGAATTGGCATATCTCGTATGGGCCGTGGGCTTAAATGGACCTGACACAAGTAGGCCTTATATGGGCCGCTCGCTAATTTTTACCGGCGGCCTCTTTCACCGAATGGGCCACTGTTGGGCCGTGCCACGTGTCGACCTACCATAGGCGCCTCCAGTCCAATGAGTGGATGACATCTGTCCCAACGGTGAGGCAACACGTGTTTCCTACGGCCAATGATGATTTTACACGTGGAAAATCCCCATTTGTCCGGGCTGTTAACGGGTTATCGGATCCAAAACCGGGCCCGATAGCTTAACGGCGTTCCGTTACGATGGATGCTACGTGTCGGTCACCCTTAAAGCACTTCTGTGGCACGCGATTTATCATCATGGAAGTGGACACTTCCGTGATGATAATTTTGGTAATGTCATGGAACACTTCTATGACAGCATAGGTATGACTATATTGATTCTGTCATAAAATCGTCACGGATGTACATGTATGACAAAAAACGCGACCTACTATGACAAACACGTATCATCACGGAAGTGTATTTTTGTTGTAGTGAAGGATAATGGAGAGGCCCTCCATCATCGATCTGCCCTCTGGCAGAGTACCCGATAAGGCCTCCAGATGGGATCGCAGAAGAACAGAAGAATGCGGCTGCGGGAAAAGTGTTTCCTAATATTTGAGAATTTATAGAAGTGGAATTGGGTCAGATGGAGCCACATGGGGCCCACAAGGTAATAGAGAGCACCCTACCCCCTGGGCACGCCCTGTTGCCTTGCCATCTCCTCGTTTGTCCTCTGGTATCCCCCTGAAGCTTCTAGGGTCTATTATGTCCAGAAAAAACCGTCAAAAAGTTTCATAGTTTTTGTACTCTGTTTGGTACTAATTTTCTGGAAAAGCAAAAACAAGCAGAAAACAACAATTGGCACTAGGCACTAGGTTAATAGGTTAGTTCCCAAAATGATATAAAAAATGCATATAAAGTTTCCAAGATTGATAATATAATAACATGAAACAATCAAAAACTATATATATGTTGGAGACGTGTCAAGGAGGTTTGAGCATTTTTATGTCTGATTGAAATCCTTGAGTGTTATCTAAATCGGGCGCGCGCGATAACTCCTACCAACCTCCTCCCTAGGGGCATGCGAGTAGTACTTTGCTTCGAGGGATAATAAACTTTTACAATAAGTATATGAGTTCTTTATGACTAATGTGAGTTCATGGACTATACGTACATTCACCTTTCTGCATATTGCTAGCCTCTTTGTTACCATGCAATTCCCTTTCTCCCCTTGAAAGTTGCATGGTGCAAACTTCGCTAGTGCATCCAAATGTTCTTTTCATAAATTATATAGTAGTATGTAGTGGCAGAGCTAGAAGAAACTTTTTTGGGGAAAAGGCTAATTCCCCCCATCTAAGCCCTCCCATAAATAAATTATTCATTAATTGGTTCCAATATGGGGAGGGGGCATTGGCCCCCTCAGCAAAATAGCTCAACCTCTACTAGCATGTTGGTATGTTGACACCCTTACCTAAAGACTCCTTCTTCTGTGAGGACCTTGTTTTCCTTAACAAAATAACCCAGGTGAGGAGTGCGTGGATGACCACTAGTATAGCGACAACCACACCCAAAATTATCTTCTTCTTTTCTTCTCCTTCTTCTTATCATCTGCATATATCCAGACAGTACTATTCAGAATAAAAAATTTAGATTATAATAAGTTGTAGTATTCAATATTTCATTGTGCTATCACCTTACCTTTTCATGTGTTGGAGGAGAATGTTGAATTTTTTGCATTGGCTCGCCATTAAAAAACTTGTAAAGGTGAAACTGGTAGCTACACCACGGCGAAGCAGACCTCTGACCTGACCATCCGGTCAAACTGCTGGCAGACCACAAATCATCCAGACAGTCTCCACATTCTATAGGCATCATCTCTGGTACACATTGTGCCAAGCCATAGGCGGTGTACTTGGTGCCATCTATGTTGATCTCTTCGACTGTAGTGGCGAACCTCTCAAACATGTTTGCTTCCATGCCAGCTACACCGACAATGCTTGCAATTATTTTGGTGTCAAATGCCTTGCTTTGTACGGTGTTAGTACCAACATGTTCCATTGATATGTTGCCCACTCGTGATATCCACTTGATCATGTCGCCAGAAATTTCAAGTGTGCAAAGATCGAAAATGAGGGTTACTTCCTTTCTCAGCACACAAGAAAGTTGTGCCTTTCTATGCCCCCCTTGGGTCAAATCAATAAATTTGTTTGAAATACTACCCTCGAAGACTGTTGCAACCCCCTATACTTGTGGGTCATCACTATCCAAAGCAAGAGCAGTGTGGGTCGCTCTTGGAGCACCAAGGGCCTTTTCATTGCCAGTGACTGGAATCTCAGTTCTTGGTTCATCACGTGCACATTTGAAATAAATCCATGTTATGGTATCCAAGACATCAGAATAATAAGATGAAGAGTAGAATATTGTTGAAGTAGACGATTACAACTGGAGTGAAGCGAAATCTATCGGGGAAGAGCTGAAGACAAAACATGAGTTGTAAAATTAAACTTACAGATACATTTTTTTAATAAATTATATACTAGTATGCATTGGAAGAGCTAGAATAAATTTGTTGGGGGGCAAAGGCTAATTCCCCCCATCTAAGCCCTCCCATAAATAAGTTCTTCATAAATTGGTTCAAACAGGGAGGGGGCATTGGCCCCCTCAGGTAAATAGCTCGACCTCTACTACTATGTTGGTATGTTGACACCCTTACCTAAAGACTCCTTCTGTGATGACCTTCTTTTCCTCAACAAAATAACCCAGGTGACGAGTGCGTGGATGACCACTAGTATAGTGGCAACCACACCCAAAATTACATTCTTCTTTTTCTTCTCCTTCTTCTTATCATCTACATAAATCCAGATTCAAAATGAAAATTTTAGATTATAAGTACTAGTATCAATATTTCATTGTGCTATCATCTTACCTTTTCATGCGTTGGAGGAGAATGTGACAAACTTTTGCATTGGCTTGCCATTGAAAAACTTGTAAAGGTGAAAGTGCAACTATCCCTAGGTGGTTTTGGTAATTCATAACAACATATAGCTCATTGAGCTAATGCTATTCCAAGACTATTATTTCAGGAAAGCTCAATGAATGGCATGGCATGGATGATGAGAGTGGATCCCTCAAAATACTAAGGACAAAGGATTGGCTCAAGCTCAAAAGCTCAAGAATCTTCATTTTATATTTTAGTGATCCAAGATCACATTGAGTCTATAGGAAAAGCCAATACTATCAAGGAGGGATGAGATGTTGCTTAATGAGCCTCTTGCTTCATGTGCTTAGTGATATGCTCCAAAACCCTCAGCTACTTACTCTCATCCACAAATGACCTAAACCTAAAGCCAAAATAGGTCACACCGATTCTTCCTATCCGGCACCACCGATTCCAAAAGTCATAGCCACTGCCACAAACCCTAAGCAAATCGGTCTTACCGATAGGGATCTCGGTCTCACCGAGATGGGATTGTAATCTCTCCGTTTCCCTTCATAACGTTTCGGTCTAACCGAAGTGAGCGATCGGTCCCACCGAGATTGCAATGTAAACTCTCTGTTTCCCTTTTGTAACATTTTGGTCTCACCGAAAAGAGCAAATCGGTCCCACCGAGTTTACCTGACCAACTCTCTAGAAAGCTTATTACCAAAATCGGTCTCACCGAGTTTGCATTATCGGTCTTATCGAGATTACGTTATGCCCTAACCCTAACCGAATCTGTCCTACCGAGTTGCACGTCAGTCCCACCGAAAATCCTAACGGTCACTAGGTTTGCTAAATCGGTCCGACCGAGTCTGTTGAATCGGTCCCACCGAGTTTGGTAAATTGTGTGTAACGGTTAGATTTTGTGTGGAGGCTATATATACCCCTCCACCTCCTCTTCATTCGTGAAGAGAGCCATCAGACTAAACCTACACTTCCAACTTACCATTTCTGAGAGAGAACCACCTACTCATGTGTTGAGGCCAAGATATTCCATTCCTACCATATGAATCTTGATCTCTAGCCTTCCCCAAGTTGCTTTCCACTCAAATCTTCTTTCCACCAGATCCAAAACCTATGAGAGAGAGTTGAGTGTTGGGGAGACTATCATTTGAAGCACAAGAGCAAGGAGTTCATCATCAACGCACCATTTGTTACTTCTTGGAGAGTGGTGTCTCCTAGATTGGCTAGGTGTCACTTGGGAGCCTCCGACAAGATTGTGGAGTTGAACCAAGGAGTTTGTAAGGGCAAGGAGATCGCCTACTTCGTGAAGATCTACCGCTAGTGAGGCAAGTCCTTCGTGGGCGACGGCCATGGTGGAATAGACAAGGTTGCTTCTTCGTGGACACTTCGTGGGTGGAGCCCTCCGTGGACTTGCGCAACCATTACCCTTCGTGGGTTGAAGTCTCCATCAACGTGGATGTACGATAGCACCACCTATCGGAACCACGCCAAAAACATCCATGTCTCCAATTGCGTTTGAATCCTCCAAACCCTTCCCTTTACTTTCTTGCAAGTTGCATGCTTTAATTTCCGCTGCCTATATACTCTTTGCATGCTTGCTTGAATAGTGTGATGATTGTTGACTTGTCCTAAGATAGCTAAAATCTGCCAAACTCTAAAATTGGGAAAAGATTAAGTTTTTAATTGGTCAAGTAGTCTAATCACCCCCCTCTAGACATACTTCAAGGTCCTACAAAAGGTGAAACTGGTAGCTGCACCATGGCAAAGCAGACCTTTGGCCTGACCAACCGTTGAAACTGCTGGCAGGCTAAAATCATCAAGACAATCTCCACACTCTACATGCATCAACTCTGGTACACACTACACCAAGTCATAGGCGGTGTACTTGGTGCCTTCTATGTTGATCTCCTCGACTGTAGTGGCAAACCTCTCAAACATGTTTGTTGCCATGCACTACAAAAAAACACTTTCGTGGATAATATACATTTGTCACAGTAGGTCCCATTTTCTGTCATGCATGTACATCCGTGACGATTTTACGATACAATCAAGATAGTCATACTTGTGCTATCCTAGGAGTGTTCCATGACAATACTCAAATTATCATCATGGAAGTGCCCACTTCCATGAAGATAAATGGCGTGTCATGGAAGTGCTTTTGTCAAGGGTAACCGACATGTGGCATCCACCATAACGGGTCACTATTAAGCTATCGGGTTCCAGTTTGGATTCGATAACCGGTTAACAGCCCGGGCCAATGGGGATTTTCCACGTGTAAAATTGTCATTGGCCAGAGGAACCACGTGTCGGCTCGACGTCACGGCAGATGTCATTCATCCAATGAACGAGACGGGCCTATGAAAAAGTGACACATGGCACAACCCAACAGTGGCCCAATTAGTTTAAAAAGGCCGGACCCTTTGACTTGGTCAAAAGTTAGTGGGCCGGCCCATGGAAAGCCTGTTAACGGCATGTTCGCATATAGCCAATTTACGACCCGTTATAGCCTTTTCGAATTCGGGACCATAGTGTCATGTGGGCCGTCCAATATAATTACAGCCCGTTTTCACTTTCGAACCATGTACGGCCCATGACGTCTTCCGACCCATGTATGGCCCATGACATCTTTTGTCCCATATGAGGCCTTCTGTATCTCCGGGTCCTTTAACGGTCCTGGTGATTCTGGCCCATAATGAATAGTAAATTGATTTATACCCACCAGGAAACATGCTCGTCGCTGCAACGGGAGAAAAAACATCAGACGCATATAACCCAAAAAATTATTGCTCAATACCCACCCCCTCCACATGTCTACGCCTCTATTTCAACCCTACACCACAATGTCGTGGCTTATCCTATTTCCTGTGCTTGCTGATGTTGGCCGTGGTATTCACTTAGCGACAACATCTCTGAACATGGCCAATCGCAAGGAGACAAGCTCAGCCACTACATGACACACATGTCACCGAGCCGCGCCATCGCAAACGAATGTTGAGAAATTAATCTCATTGAGCAGGATATGTATCTTGATTTAGACTTTTAGTCATCCGGATCAGTGTCAAAGCTAGCATCAACGTAACCCTTTACGATGAGCCCTTTATCACCTACACAAACAAGAAACATTTTCTTAGTCCTCTTTAGGTACTGATACGTCTCCAACGTATCTATAATTTTTTATTGTTCCATGCTGTTATATCATCATTCTTGAATGTTTTATAATTATTTAATAGTAATTTCATATCATTTTTTGGTACTAACCTATTGACATAGTGCCAAGTGCCAGTTGCTGTTTTCTGCATGTTTTTTACATCGCAGGAAATCAATACCAAATGGAGTCCAAACGCAGCGAAACTTTTTGTGGATTTTTTTTGGACCAGAAGACATCCAGTGGGCCGAAGAAGCGCCTAGGGTGTGCTCCAAGGGGAGCACAACCCACCAGGGCGCGCCTGGAGACCCAGGCGCGCCCTAGTGGGTTCTGCCCACCTCGGGTGCCCCCGGACAGATTCTTTTCTCTATAAATACCCCAATATTCCAGAAACCCTAGGAGATTCAACGAAAATCAATTCCAGCCGCCGCAAGTTCCAGAACCGCCAGATCCAATCTAGACACCATCACGGAGGGGTGCATCATGTCCATTGGTGCCTCTCCGATGATGCGTGAGTAGTTCTTTGAAGACCTACGAGTCCGTAGTTAGTAGCTAGATGGCTTCCTCTCTCTCATTTGATTCTCAATACAATGGTCTCTTGGAGATCCATATGATGTAACTCTTTATGCGGTGTGTTTGTTGGGATCCGATGAACTTTGAGTTGATGATCTGATCTATCTTTTTATCCACGAAAGTTATTTGATTCTTCTTTGATTGCTTATATGCATTATTGCTTATAGCCTCGTATTTCTTCTCCGATATTTGGGTTTTGTTTGGCCAACTTGATCTATTTATCTTGCAATGGGAAGAGGTGCTTTGTAGTGGGTTCAATCTTACGGTGCTTGATCCCAGTGATAGAAGGGGAACTGACATGTATGTATCGTTTCTACTAAGAATAAAATGATAGGGTCTATTTCTACATAAATAGATCTTGTCTACATCATGTCATCGTTCTTATTGCATTACTCCATTCCTCCATCAACTTAATACACTAGATGCATGCTCGATAGCAGTCGATGTGTGGAGTAATAGTAGTAGATGCAGGCAGGAGTCGGTCTACTAATCTTGGACGTGATGCCTATATAATGATCATTGCCTGGATATCATCATGATTATTTGAAGTTCTATCAATTTCCCAACAGTAATTTGTTCACCCACTGTTTGCTATTTATCTCGAGAGAAGCCACTAGTGAAACCTACGGCCCCCGGGTTTCTTTTTTATTATATTTGCCTTTGCGATCTATTTTCCTTTGCTTTTATTTTTAGATCTATTAAACAAAAAATACAAAAATACCTTGCCGCACTTTATTTTATTTGGCATTCAATCTATCAATGTTTACAACTCTCTCACGTCCGTTTGCCTATTTCTGGCGCCTTTGCCCGAAAGGGATTGACAACCCCTTTAACACGCCGGGTTGCGTGTATTTGTTATTTGTGTGCAGGTGCTGTTTACGTAGTGTTGCTTGGTTCTCCTATTGGTTCGATAACCTTGGTCTCATCACTAAGGGAAATACCTACCGTAGCTGTGCTGCATCATCCCTTCCTCTTTGGGGAAATACCGACGTAGCTTCAAGCTGCATCAAAAGGAATTTCTGGTGCCGTTGCCGGGGAGACATCATCAACATCTACCAGGTTCCTAATCACAAATCTCATATCCTCAGAATTTACATTTTTTCCATTTGCCTCTCGTTTTCCTCGCCCCCACTTCACAAAAATTTGTCGTTTTATTCCACCTCTTTTCGTTCGCCGTTTTCTTGCCAGATCTGTTTTTGCGTGCGTTCTTGCTTGCCACTTTTGCTGTTATGGATAGTTCTTCCTCTATTGCGTACACCCCCAGGAACGAAGTTCAGGAGAGAATTTAAAAGATGCTGGTATAGGATTTGCAATGCTCATAATAGATCTATCTATTAGCAATTTACTGTTGTTCTTCACTGTTTTTATGTGGGCATCACCACTTGGTATAGATTCGTCCTAGATACAATTGCTGATGGAAACTTCTTGATGTGTCCCTCTCTTGATGCTTTTAATGCTATGGGAAATTTAGTGGGATCACCACCTCTTATGATTAATGAAACAAATTTGACTCTTGAGCATGTCATGGAAAGACTAGATGCTATTGAAAAGAAGATGCTTACTGAAGAACATATTGAAAACTTAGATAAAAAGATGCATAATTTTGCCACTAAAATTGGGTCAAAAGCGGGAGAAGTTTTTAAGTTGTTAAAAGAAAAGGGGACCGTAATTCATGAAAGAATTGAAGAAAGCCCATCTCGGATTGATAAACTAGAAGAAATCTTTAGTAATCTAAGCACGGCTTTTGCTTCTGCTAAAACTATTGAAAAAACTCCCGTAAAGATTGGCAAGATTACTCAAGTTACCAAGATCAAGGGTGCAACTTCTAGTAATAACCATAAAGATCTTAAGATGATTAGTATTCACCCGAATTTTGTTAAAAGTGATAAGAGATCCTTTTGGTAAGAATGAATTCTTTAAACTCGTTCCTAGGAGTATTGTCATTGAAAATGTATATGCTAAATCTCTGAAAAGTTCTAAGTGCTTGATTCAAGAGTTGGAAAACAAAGATGACAAAACTTAGATCATTGCTTTATGCCTAGCTAGGGGCGTGAAACAATAGCGCTTGTTGGGAGGCAACCCAATGAATAAAATTTATTTTTGCTTTTTGCTTTTTGTTCTTGAGTGTTAGCACAATTATGCTACTGTTATGATTGTGTTTTAATTAGTGTTTGTGCCAAGCAAAGCCTTTAGGATCATATTGGGTGATAGTTGATTTGATCTTGCTGAAAAACAGAAACTTTGCACGGTAGTCACCGAATTGTTAAAAATCACAGAAGCGTGATAAAATGCCCATTCTTTTTGCAGAAGATTAATATAAAAATTCTTCACGTGGTCCCAATGTTTTCAGAAATTTTGGACTTATAGAAGTGTTCGAAATATCCAGATTGCTACAGACTGTTCTGTTTTTGACAGATTCTGTTTTCTTTGCGTTGTGTGCTTGTTTTGATGATTCTACATTTTTCTTTTATGAGTTTTTGCCATAGAAAAGTTGGCATGCAGTAGTTATAGTAGTGATTTGCTTTCTTATACTAATGGATCTCACGAAGGTTTTGTTGAGTTTTGTGTGATTGAAGTTTTCAAGTTTTGGGTGATGTTACGATGGATGAAGGAATAAGGAGTAAGAAGAGCCTAAGCTTGGGGATGCCCATGGCATCGCAAGCTATTATCCAAAGAGAAGCAAGCAACTAAGTTTGGGGATGCCCCGAGTGGCATCCCATCTTTCTTCTAACGACAATCGGTATTTTACTCGAAGCTAATTTTTATTTGTCACATACTATGAGTTTTGCTTGGAGTGTCTTGTATGATATGAGTCTTTGCTTGTTTTGTTTTGCTTTTTAAGTCTTGAATCCTTGCTGGACACACTTGTTTGATAGAACCAAAATTATGCCATAACTTGTTAGAATTCTCTCTATGCTTCACTTAAATGTTTATGAGCTATGGAATTGCTCTAGTGCTTCACATGTATCTTTTTGAGCATGGTGTGCTTTAGTATTTTTGAACAAATGCTCTCTTGCTTCACTTAGATTTGTTTGAGAGTTTGTATTTTTTAAAGAAATTCTCTCTTGCTTCACTTAAATTAACTAGAGAGAAAGAAATATTATGCTCATGATCTTCACTTATATTTGTTTGAGCTTATCAAAAGCAACACATGAAAATTAGTTCCAAAGTGATAGATATCCAAGAAGGATATAATAAAAACTTTCATGAAGATCGTTGGACAAAATAAACTTGATTCCTTGTAATAGTTTTGAGATATGATGATGTGATATGTGGGTCATGTTGATGAGTAATTGTGCTTTAGTAAGAATATTGGTGTTAAGGTTTGTGATTCCCTATGCAAGCACGAAAGTCAATAGTCATGCAATGATAAAGATCTTCGTGGAATATGTGGGAACAAGCATGGACATCTAGGTCCCGCTATTGGTTATTGACCGGAGTGGAGTCTCGGTCATGTCTACATGATTCTCGAACCCGTAGGGTTGCACACTTAACATTCAGCGGCGCTAGGGTAGTATTGAGATATTAAGTGGAAAATCTAAAGGTTGTTTGGAGTCCCAGATGGAATCCGGGACATCAGGAGGAGCTCCAGAATGGTCTGGAGGTAAAGATTTATATATGGAAAGTTGTTCTCGGGGTTCCGGGAAAAATTCCGGTGTTTTAGGTATTTTGCCGGGAAGTCACCAGAAGGTTTGGGAGGGTCCGAAAGTCCTCGGAGGGTTCCACCGCATCCCATAGAGTAGCATGGGCTGTAGGGCAGCGTCCTGGCCTTAATGGGCCAAGGGAACCACCCCTACAAGGCCCATGCGCCTGGGAAGGAGAAACCCTAAGTGGGAGGGAGTCCACTTGCCTTGGGATGCAAGTTTCCTCCCTTGTACGCCTCCCCTACTTGGAGGAGGGGATAGGGATGCGCCTCAGCCCTCCCACGCCCCTATATATAGTGTCGAGTGGGCGCAAGGGTTGGACACACCAAACCCAAGCCTCCTCTCTCTCCCGATAAGCCTCCACCTCGATCCATCAGCGTTTAGCGAAGCCCTATCGGTGTTTCGCTGCCATTACCACCACCACACCGTCGTGTTGGGTCAAATATCATCTACCTCCTCTCCCTCACTTGCTAGGTCAAGAGGGAGATGAAGCCGCTGATATCCCACAAGTATAGGGGATCGCAACAGTTTTCGGTGGTAGAGTATTCAACCCAAATTTATTGATTCAACACAAGGGGAGCCAAAGAATATTCTCAAGTATAAGCAGCTAAGTTGTCAATTCGACCACACCCAAAAGACTTAATATCTATAGCAAAGTATTTAGTAGCAAAGTTATGGAAGTAGCGGTAACGGTGGCAAAAGTAACAGTAGCAGTTTTTTTAGCAATTGTAACAGTGGCAACGGAAAAGTAACTTAGCAAACATCAATATGAAATGAGCTCATAGGCAATGGATCAATGATGGATAATTATGTCGGATAGCATTCATCATGCAACAGTTATAACATTAGATGACACAGAACTAGCTCCAATTCATCAATATATTGTAGACATGTATTCCAAATATAGTCATACGTGCTTATGGAAAAGAACTTGCATGACATCTTTTGTCCTACCCTCCCATGGCAGCGGGGTCCTAATGGAAACTAAGGGATATTAAGGCCTCCTTTTAATAGAGTACCGGACCAAAGCAATAGCACTTAGTGAATACATGAACTCCTCAAACTACGCTCATCACCGGGAAGTGTCTCAACTATTGTCACTCCGGGGTTGCCGGATCACAACACGTAGTAGGTGACTATAACTTGCAAGATAGGATCAAGAACACAAATATATTCATGAAAACATAATAGGTTCAGATATGAAATCATGGCACTCGGGCCCTAGTGACAAGCATTAAGCATAACAAAGTCATAACAACATCAATCTTAGAACATAGTGGATACTAGGGATCAAACCCTAAAAAACTAACTCAATTACATGGTAAATCTCATCCAACCCATCACCGTCCAACAAGCCAATGATGGAATTACTCACGCACGGCGGTGAGCATCATGAAATTGGTGATGGAGGATGGTTGATGATGATGATGGCGATGGATTCCCCTCTCCCGAGCCCAAAAGGGACTCCAGATCTGCCCTCCTGAGGAAGAACAGGGCTTGGCGGTGGCTCCGTATCATAAAATGTGATGAATCCTTCTATCTGATTTTTATCTCCCCGAACGTGAATATATGGAGTTGGAGTTGAGGTCGGTGGAGGTCCAGGGGGGTCATAAGGACAGAGGGTGCGCCCCCACCCTTGTGGCAAGGGCGTGGGCCCCCTTCGGTTGATTCTTTCGCCAATATATTTTTATTAATTCCAAAAATCATCTCCGTGAAGTTTCAGGTCATTCCGAAAACTTTTATTTCTGCATAGAAATAACACCATGGCAATTCTGTTGAAAACAGTGTCAGTTCGGGTTAGTTCCATTCAAATCATGCAAGTTATAGTCCAAAACAATGGCAAAAGAGTTTGTAAAAGTAGATACGAAAGAGACGTATCAGCCGTCGAGTCGTACGTGTGCTAAACTCGGAGGTGTCGTCTGTTCCGCACTAGATCATATTGGACCGCGATTGGATCATGGAACGTACGACTACATCAACCGTGTTACGACGCTAACGCTTTTGATCTACAAGGGTATGTAGACATACTCCCCTCACGTAGCTATGCATCTCCATAGATAGATCTTGGGCATTTCATAGGAATTTTTTTGATTTATTTTGAATGTTCCATCAGTGGCATCATGAGCTAAGTATATGCATAGATGTATATGCACGAGTAGAACACAAAGTTGCTGTGGGCATTGGTGTTTAGATTGCTTACTTCCCTCGTATTATTTGGATTTGGCGGTATTGTGGGATGAAGCGTCTCGTACCAACCTTACATGTCCTCGCACATGAGGCCGGTTCCACTGTTTGACATGCAACTTGTATTGCATAAAAGTTGCTTTACGAGTGTCTGTTTCTCCTACTTTAGTTGAATGTGATTTGACAAAGGAGGTCCATGTAGAAGGTTAAAAGGCAAAATGTATATCATTTTTGTGGTTTTGCGTAGATAAGAACGATTCTTATAGTTTGCCCTAGCAGCCACATAAAAATTGCAACAATAAAGTAGAGGACATCTAACTTGTTTTTGTCGGGCATGTTGTGATGTGGTATGGCCAAAACGTGTTGTGATATATGTTGATGTATGAGATGGTGATGTTTTGTAATAGGTTCACACTTGCATGTCGATGAGTACGACAACCGGCAGGTGCCATAGGGTTGTCTTTATTTTTTGTTTTATCTGCGTGTCAATGATTTAATGCCATGTAATTGCTTTATTTTATCGCTATGTGTTAGCCATAGTTGTAGAAGCAATATTTGGCGAGACAACCACGTGATGACACGATGATGGAGATCATGGTGTCATGTCGGTGAAGATGGAGAGCATGCCGGTGCTTTGGAGATGGAGATCAAAAGCACAAGATGATAATGGGCATATCATGTCACATATATTGATAGCATATGATGTTTATCTTTTTATGAATCTTATTTTTCGACGGTAAAATTATAAGATGATCCCTTCACTTAATTTGAAGATAAAAAGTGTTCTCCCTAAGTATGCACCGTTGCAAAAGTTCATCGTTTCGAAGCACCTCGTGATGATCGGGTGTGATGGACTGTACGATCACATACAATGGGTGTAAGCAAGTTTTTACACATTGTGGAATACTTGGGTTAAACTTGACGAGCCTAGCATGTACAGACATGGACTTTTATCAAGGAGGACTGAAAGGTCGAACATGAGTCATATAGTGGATATGATCAACATGGAGATGTTCACCATTGATGACGACCCCATCTCATGTGATGATCGGACATGGGTAGTTGATTTGTATCATGCAACACTTAGATAACTTGATGGATGTTGATTTAAATGGGAGTTCATTAGTAATATGATTAATTGAACCAATTATCATCAACATAGTCTTGATGTCTTTGCAAAAATTATGTTGTAGTTCAATGGCTCGCGTTGTAGCTCCCTTGGATTTTAATGCGTTCCTAGAGAAAGAAAAGTTGAAAGATGAGGGAAGCAACTATGCGGACTAGGTCCGTAATTTGAGGATTATCCTCTACACAGAAGGCTTATGTTCTTGATGCACCGCTTTGTGTGCCACCCGCTCCTGCAAATCTAGATGCTATGAACGTCTGGTAGACTAGAAGTGATGACTACACGATAGTTCAGTGCATCATGCTTTACAGCTTAGAATTGGGGCTCCGAAGACATCTTGAGCACCACAGAGCATATGAGATGTTCTAGGAGCTGAAATTGGTACTTCGGGCTCATGCCCGCGTTGAGAGGTATGACACCTCTGACTAGATCTTTAGCTACAAGATGGAGGAGAACAACTCCATTCGCGAGCACGTACTCAAGATGTCTAGGTACTACAACCACTTGAATCAATTGGGAGTTAATCTTCCGAATGAAGTAGCGATTGATAGAGTTCTCCAATCACTGCCACCAAGCTACAAGGGCTTCGTGATGAACTGCAATATGCCAGGGATGGAGAAGACGATCACTGAGATTTCCGCGATGCTTAAGGCCGCGAAGGTAGAAATCAAGAAAGAGCATCAAGTGTTGATAATAAGACCACTAGTTTCAAGAAAGGAAAGGGAAAGAAAGGGAACTTCAAGAAGAATGCCAAGGCAGTTGCCTCTCCCGTGAGGAAACCCAAGGCTGGACCCAAACCTGAGACTAAGTGCTTCTATTGCAAGGGGAATGGTCACTGGAAGGGAAACTACCCTAAGTACTTGGCAGATAAGAAGGCTAGCAACGTCAACAAAGGTATATTTGATATGCATGTTATCGATGTGTACCTTACTAGTAGTCGTAGTAGCGCGTGGGTATTTGATACTAGTTCAGTTGCTCTTATTTGTAACTCGAAACTGAAGCTACAAAGTAAACGAAGACTAGCTAAGGATGAGATAATGATGCATGTTGGAAATGGTTCAAAGGTTGATGTGATCACCGTTGGCGCGCTCCCTCTACATCTACCTTCGAGATTAGTTTTAATCCTAAATAATTGTTATTTGGTGCCTACGTTAAGCATGAGCATTATATCTGGATCTTGTTTATTGCAAGACAGTTATTCATCTAAGACAGAGAATAATGGTTGTTCTATTTATATGTATAATATCTTTTATGGTCATGCACCTAATGTGAATGGTTATTCTTGTTGAATCTCGACCATAGTAATACACATGTTCATAATATTGATGCCAAAAGATGCAAAGTTAATGATGATAGTACCGCATATTTGTGGCACTGCCACTTAGGTCATATTGGTATAAAGCGCATGAAGAAACTCCATGCCGATGGACTTCTGGAATCACTTGATTATGAATAATTTGAAACATGAGAACCACGGGGAAGATGACTAAAACCCTGTTTTCCTGAACAATGGAGCGGGCAAGTGACTTGTTGGAAATAATACTTATCGATGTATGTGGTCCGATGAGTGTTGAAGCACACGGTGGATATCGTTATTATCTTACTTTCACACATGATTTGAGTACATATGGGTATATTTACTCTATGAAACACAAGTCTGAAATTTTTGAAAAGTTTAGGCAATTTCAGAGTGAAGTTGAAGATGATCGTGACAAGGATAAAAAGTCTACGATATGATCGTAGAGGTGAATATCTAAGTTGCGAGTTTGGTATGTATTTAAGAAAATGTGAAAATGGTTTCACAACTCATGCCACTTGGAACACCACAATGTAATGGTGTGTCTAAGCGTCGTAGCCATACTCTATTGGATATGGTGCATTCTATGATGTCTCTTATCGATTTGCCACTATAGTTTCAGGGTTATGCATTAGAGACAATTACATTCACTTTAAATAGAGCACCATATAAATCCATTGAGATGACACTGTATGAACTATGGTTTGGCAAGAAACCTATGTTGTCGTTTCTTAAAGTTTGGGGATGCGACACTTATGCCTGATAAGCTCGAACCCAAAGAGGAGAAGTGCATCTTCATAGAATACCTTATATCGCATATCCGAAGATAAGTCTTTGTTGTCGAGAATTGATCCTTTCCATAGAGTTTTCTCTCGAAAGAAGTGAGTGGGAGAAAGGTAGAACTTGATGAGGTTATCGAACCTTCACTTGAATTGGAAAGTAGTGCATCGCAGAATGGTGTTCCTGTGATGCGTACAACAATTGAAGAAAAATATAATGACGATCATCATGAAACTTCGGATCAAGTCACTTCCGAACCTCGTAGGTCGACAAGGACATGTACTACCCTGAGTGGTACGGTAATCCTATCATGGAAGTCATGTTGTTAGACAACGATGAGCCAACGAACTATGAGGAAGCGATGATGGGCCTGGATTCTGACAAATGATAGAGGCCATGAAATCCGAGATAGGATCCATCAATGAGAACCAAGTGTGGACTTTTGGTAGACTTACCCGATGACCGACAGGCCATCGAGAACAAATGGATCTTTAAGAAGAAGACATGCGTTGATGGTAATGTCAGTTTCTATAAAGCTTGACTTGCCGCAATAGGTTTTCCTTGAGTTTAAGGAGTGGACTACAATGAGACTTTCTCACCCGGAGCGATGCTTAAGTCTGTTAGAATTATGTCAGAAATTACCGCATTTTTTATTAATGAAATCTCGTAGATGGATGTGTGATACGTCTCCAACGTATCTATAATTTTTGATTGTTCCATGCTATTATATTATCAATCTTGGATGTTTTAGAATCATTTTATAGCAACTTTATATCATTTTTGGGACTATCCTATTGACATAGTGCCCAGTGCGAGTTGTTGTTTTTTGCTTGTTTTTTAACTTCACAGAAAATCAATACCAAACGGAGTCCAAACGCAGCAAAATGTTTTGATGATTTTTTCTAGACCAGAAGACACCTATTAGGCCAAGAAAGTACTTGCGGGGAGCTCCGAGGGGAGCAGAACCCACCAGGGTGCGCCTGGGGGCCCAAGCGCACCCAGGTGGGTTATGCCCACCTCGGTGGCCTCCCGCACCGCCTCTTTGCTCTATAAATACCCAATATTCCAGAAACCCTAGGGAAGTCGACGAAAATCAATTACAGCCGCCGCAAGTTTCAGAACCACCAGATCCAATCTAGACACCATCAGGGAGGGGTTCATCATTCTCATTGGTGCCTCTCCGATGATGCATGAGTAGTTCATTGTAGACCTACGGATCCGTAGTTAGTAGCTATATGTCTTCCTTTCTCTCTTTTTATTCTCCATAGAATGGTCTCCTGGAGATCTATTTGATGTAACTCTTTTTGCGGTGTATTTGTTGGGATCCGATGAACTTTGAGTATATGATCAAATCTATTTTTATCCATGAAAGTTATTTGAGTCTTTTGATCTCTTATATGCATGATTACTTATAGCCTCGTATTTCTTCTTCGAGTATTTGGTTTAGTTAGGCCAACTAGATTGACTTTTCTTGCCATGGGAAGAGTTCCTTTGTGATGGGTTTGATCTTACGGTGCTTCATTCCAATGATAGAAGAGGAACCGACACGTATGTATCATTGCTATTAAGGATGACAAGATGGGGTCTATTTCTACATAAATAGATCTTTTCTACATCATGTCATCATTCTTATTGCATTACTCCGTTTCTTCATGAACTTAATACACTAGATGCATGCTGGATAATGGTCTATGTGTGGAGTAATAGTAGTAGATGCAGGCAGGAGTCGGTCTACTAATCTTGGACGTGATGCCTATATAATGATTATTACCTGGAAATCATCATGATTATTTTAATTTTTATCAATTGCCCAACTGTAATTTGTTTACCCACCGTATGCTATTTTTCTCGAGGGAAGCCACTTGTGAAATCTACGGCCCCCGGGTCTCTTCTTTATTATATTTTCCTTCACGATCTATTTTTATTTGCTTTTATTTTTAGATCTATTAATCCAAAAATACAAAAATACCTTGCCGCAATTTATTATTATTTATTTTATCTCACGTTCCCGTGAGATCTATTTATCCAATCTACTACAATTTTTACCTATTTTTTACCTGGGAGAGATTGGCAACCCCTCTGTTACATCGGGTTGCAAGTATTTGTTCTTTGTGTGCAGGAGCTGTTGACATGGTGTTGCATGGTGTTGCTACTGGTTCGATAACCTTGGTCTCATCGCTGAGGGAAATACCTACCGTAGCTGTGCTACATCATCCCTTCCTCTTTCAGGAAATACCGACGTAGTTCAAGCCGCATCAATGTGAAAACCGCTTTCCTTAAGGAAGAGTTGTATATGATGTATCCCAAAGGTTTTATGGATCCTAAGGATGCTAAAAGGGTATGGAAGCTCTAGCGATCCATTTATGGACTGGTGCAAGCATCTCAGAGTTGGAATATATGCTTTGATGAGGTGATCAAAATTTTGGGTTTATACGAAGTTTATGAAGAAACTTCTATTTACAAGAAAGTGAGTGTGAGCTCTATAAGATTTTTGATAAGTATATATGGATAACATATTGTTGATTGGAAATGATGTAGAATCTCTGGAAAGCATAAAGGGTTGTTTAAAATGAGTTTTTCAAAGGAAGACCTGGGTAAAGTTGCTTACATATTGGGCATCAAGATCTATAGAGATATATCAAGACGCCTGATAAGACTTTCACATATAGCATACCTAGACAAGATTTTGAAGGATTTCAAAATGGATCAGTCAAAGAAGGAGTTCTTTCCTAAGTTGTAAGGTGTGAAGTTGAGTAAGACTCGAAGCTCGACCATGGCAGAAGAGAGAGAAAGGATGAAGGTCATCCTCTATGCCTCAGCCATAGGCTCTGAGAGGATCGATATGGTTGACTAGAGGGGAGGGGGGTGAATAGGCAACTAACAATTTTTAACCTTTTCTTTACCAAATTAAACGTTGCAACAAAATAGGTTGTCTAGATGTGCAACTAGGTGAGCAACCTATATGATGCAAGAAAGGCTACTACACAAGCAAGCAAGGGATGAAACAATAAGTAAGCCTGCAAGAGTAAAGGCACGAAATAACCAAGAGTGGAGCTGGTGGAGACGAGGATGTGTTACCGGAGTTCTTTCCTTTTAAAGGGAAGTACGTCTCCGTTAGAGTGGTGTGGAGGCACAATGCTCCCCAAGAAGCCACTAGGGCCACCGTATTCTCCTCACGCCCTCACACAATGCGAGATGCCGTGATTCCACTATTGGTGCCCTTGAAGGCGGCGACCGAACCTTTACAAGCAAGGTTGGGGCTATCTCCACAATAATCGGAGGCTCCCAACAACAACAACAACAACACCACGAAGCTTCACCATGATGGAGTATGGCTTCGAGGTGACCTCAACCGTCTAGGGTGCTCAACACCCAAGAGTAACAAGATCCGCAAGGGATAAGTGGGGGAAATCAAATTTCTCTTGGTGGAAGTGTAGATCTGGGCCTTCTCAACTAATCCCGAGCAAATCAACAAGTTTGATTGGCTAGGAGAGAGATCGGCGAAAATGGAGCTTTGAGCAACAATGGAGCTTTGGGGAAAGAGGTAGGTCAACAAGGAAGAAGAAGACCTCTTTATATAGTGGGGAACACATCCAACCGCTACCCCACCGAAAGCAGCCCAAGACAGAGCGGTACTACTGTTGGGGAACGGCGGTATTACCGCTAAGAGCGGTAGTGCCGCCTCCTCCTCAGTACTACCGCTAAGGGGAAACCAGCCATCGCCCCAGAGCGGTACTATCATGGAGTGGGAGCGGTACTACCGCCGTGGAGGTATCGCTTCCACTATCACTGGTAGTGCCGCAAAACCCGACACGAGAAAACATCGTCCCGAATCGAGGCGGTAGTATGCGCGATACTACGGCGGTACTACGGCCGAACCCTGAAGCGGTACTACCGCCGACGGAGCGGTATTATCACGAGAGCGGTACTACCGCTCGGCAGAGCGGTACTATCGTCAGGGGCTTGCGGTACTACTATCAGAGATCGCGATACTACCGCCGCACAGACGAAGAGGGAACCTAAGAGAAGAGCAGCTCCAAAGATGCGAAGGGAATACGACGGGTGTGTGAGGGATGTGTACGTGTTGATTCCACCCAGTCTTACCAAAGCGGATCCCCTCTTAATAGTACGGTGACTCCTACGGAACTAGTCCACCAACAACGAAACGCAGGAGAAACACCGTCTTGAGTAAAACCCCGAGGGGAGGAAATCGTCTCGTGCCAATAAATGCTTCTATGAAAGAACTTAACGCACATGATTAGTCCGCATAAGCGTTGTCATCAATCACCAAAACCACTGGGGAATGAATATGCCCTTACAATCTCCCCCTTTTTGGTGGATTGATGACAGCACAGGATTTGCATAGGCATGATATATGAAAGCATACAAACCCCACGGTCATAAAATGTAAATGGGCTCCCCCTAGATGTGTGCTGGTTTAGATAAGTGCTTTGGACTGCACAGAACACATACTAGGAACAGGGCTCCCCCTACATGTTAGAGACCGATAAACTAAGCATGGTGAATGAGAGCAGCATAGATGATATAACAAGATAAGAACGCAGCTCATGAGCTAGATAGACATAGATAAAGTTACTGAAAAGGAAGGTAGCATATGTCTTACACCATATGACTCATACTCGCGAACACGAACTTAAGTCTCACAGACAAACCAACCAAAACAAATGCGAGGAAAACACGACAAGACACGGATAAGAAACGACAAAGACACACTCGCAAATCCCTAAACTCTCTCCCCCTTTGGCATCGAGACACCAAAAAGGAAAGAGAGTGTTGCTACGGCTCTAGGTGAGAGACACACGCATCAGAACCCAGCAGAATCATCGGCACCACCGTCGTCAGTCTGGAAGTGCTCGGCCTCAGAATCAGTCCACAGGCAAGGTCTTCTGAATCCACCTCCTCCTCGAGAAGCTGGTCCTCCGATCCACTCTTGACAGTAGCACCCAACTGACGCATGAGCTCCTTGTGACGACCTCGGGCCTTCTTCTCAGCCACATGAGTCATGTACTGGCCGTGAGCCTCCATGCGTAACAGCTTCTTCATCTTAGATTTGAGCTTCTTAGCCCACGAGGGCTCTGCCAGAAGGTATGTAGTCATCATCCTCATCATCATCGCCAGCAGCTCCTCCTCGGTCTCCATTGCAAAGCAGCAGAAGGGACCTCCAGCCTTAGGGGCCGGAGTGCCCGTGCGATCCTTCTTCCTCGGACGCTTGACATCGTGAGAGATCAACTCTCCACACTCCAGAGGCACCATAGGGTAGACATGATCCCAAGCCTTCTCAATGAGTAACATGATGAAAGGACCATAGATCGGGCACTTACGCCGTAGATAGCGCATGCAGCTCGCACCACATAACATGAGAGATATCCAAAGACTCTCCGGTGGGATTTTCCTTCTCACCTTGGCGTAATGTAGCATATCCACAAGATAAGAGTGAACCTGGTCCAAATTCCCAATGCGAGGGAAAAGAGTCTCTCTGAAGATGCGTGAAGGATATCCAGATAGGCGCAGCTCATAGGTTTCCTTCCGTGTCTCCGGTTGACCTTCAGAGTGCAAGAGGGCGGAGAGCTTGCTTGTGGGTGCAATGGGTGCGGCGTGAGGTCGAAGCCAACTGGGTCTCAAGCCCTAGATCTTGCACCCCAATCAGTTGCATGAACGCTTCCACTTGATGAAAGCAGCTTGCCATTGGTCATCCAGTGAGAGTCCTGCCTTCATCAGTTCCAAGGTGTACCGTGGCATAGAATTGGGCCACAATATCAGCATTAAAGTCCTTGTTGAATTTCAGAATCTCAAGAATGTTCAGTTGAGTGCACATCTGAAGTGCTTCACCAAAGTAGTCCGGATCTTGCTCCATATGGTCGATGTCGATGGAGTGGACGTTGACATAGAAGTTCTTCTTTGCCTTGATGACATCGAAGAAGATAGCAAACTGAAACCTGTTCCAGAACGGACGGTTGACCAAAGTGGGGTCTTGGTCAGCATCATACGGGTTGCGGCGGCGCCTTGCCCAAAACTCCTTTGGCGGCATTTCGCACTTTGCCTTGCCGGGCTTTGGCTTGACTCGCTTCTTCGGAGTTGAGGTGGAGGTGGAGGAGGAGGTGGAGCACTTGAGGATCCTCCGCAGGCTCGAGAGTATGGTAGCGCTTGGACGCTATGCGTCCGGGATTGAGACGACGAGCGGATGCTCAGAACCTCATCACCGAACCACACAATGTAACACGCAAACAACCGTAAAGCACAAGAATAAGCCACAAAACACGAGCAAAAGATCACTAAAAGGCAAGAATGAAGGAATTTGGTGAAGGGCGGTACTACTGTGATCTCGATAGCGGTAGTACCGCCGTGAGCGGTAGTACCGCCCACGAGCGGTAGTACCGCCAAGCGGTAGTACCGCCGGTGGGCGGTAGTACCGCTTCGAAGCGGGAAACAGCAGCTTCCTACTACCGTGGTCGATCCGCACTACCGTCCCAACCAAATTCAAACATACTCCACCAAACATCAATCCATACCGCCT
Organism: Aegilops speltoides; assembly: GCA_021437245.1. Classification (NCBI taxonomy): domain Eukaryota; kingdom Viridiplantae; phylum Streptophyta; class Magnoliopsida; order Poales; family Poaceae; genus Aegilops; species Aegilops speltoides. The sequence goes on along the minus strand of CM038145.1, from coordinate 444,187,895 downwards.
AGAAGCATTCTCCATCCAACTCAAGCCTAGATTTGGCCAAAAATCTAGAGATGCAATCGCCATCGCCCCTAAGATGCTAGATTGGAAACCTAGACAAAAGAGCAAAAGAACAGGGCAATACCAGATCCATGGCAAGAGGACGAGGTGGGGATCGCTTCCACCGAACGGAATGGAGAGGGACGGCCCGAGAGGAGATCCGCGGAGCCCTCCCAAGGCGCCGATTCTGTCGCAGAGAGAGAGAGCAAAGTGGGGCGCATGCGAATGGGTATGGGGAGAAGAAACTCCCCGTCCCGATATAACTCCCCACCCAGCGCCTCTCAAGAGTAGTACCACACAAGGGCGGTAGTACCGCTAGGAGCGGTAGTACTGCTCATGAAGCGGTAGTACCGCCAAAGAACCTAACATTGCCTCTAGACCCAAAAAAAGCACAAAACACGGAAAGCAAAGATACTACACACAAAGATCAACAAGAAGTCAGAACACGAGTAACGAAAACGGAAACCACACCTTCAAGGCAATGTAACAAACGAAAACGGGCTCTGGCCTCTCTCAAGAGAGGGCGGTGGCCGAGCCACCTATGTTTGAGTCAATTGGTATGGCACCGCGAAGAATTATCCTTGGGTCCATGACCAAAACTTGTCTTTGAAGCACAAGTACCATCAAAAATGGCTAATGTGAAAGAGTTGATCGTTTTATGCATAATGGGGGGAGGGAGAGTTCATTGAGAGAACAACACTCCCCCTATGTCCATGCTTACATCTAAACTAGACAACAAGTTGAGTGTGGTGGGGGGTGCACGGGTTCAAGTCACATTGCTCAAATCGATGATATTTAGCTCATGCCTTAACTCGCGAAATCTTGCTTCATCCAATGGCTTCGTGAAAATATCTGCAAGGTTATCATGAGTGTTGACATACTTGAGCTCGATCTCCCCTCGCCTAATGTGATCCCAGATGAAGTGATACCGAATCTCAATGTGCTTTGTCTTGAAGTGTTGCATCGGGTTGAGAGAAATCTTGATGGCACTTTCATTGTCACACCAAAGAGGCACTTTGTCACAAATGACACCGCATTCTTTAAAGTTTGCCTCATCCATAGAAGTTGAGCACAACAACTACCGCCGCCACATACTCGCTTGATGGGCGAGAGAGACACAACTTTGCTTCTTGGAAGACCAACTTACCAAAGAGCAACCAAGAAATTGGCACCTCCTAAGTGGACTTCCTATCCACTTTGTCTCCCGCCCAATCGAACTCAGTGAAACCTTCAAGCTTGAAGTTTGCTCCTCTTGGATACCATAAGCCAAAGTTTGGGGTATGAGCCAAATATCGAAGATTCGCTGACCGCCACAAAGTGACTTTCCTTTGGTGCGGCTTGAAAACGTGCACACATCCCCACACTCAACATGATATCCGGTCTAGATACACAAAGGTAAAGCAAGGAGCCAATCATGGAGCGATATACCTTTTGATCCACCGCTTACCATTGGGATCGATGTCAAGTTGGCACTTGGTAGGCATTGGAGTGGATGCCGCTTGACATCACTTAGCTTGAACCTTTAAGCATGTCTTGAGTGTATTTGGCTTGGTTGATGAAGGTTCCTTCTCTTCTTTGTTTGATGTCAAAACCAAGGAAGAACTTCAACTCTCCCATAGATGACATCTTAAACTTGGAGGTCATGAGAGCGGCAAATTCCTCATTGAAAGCTTTGTTAGGAGAACCAAAGATAATATCATCAACATATAGTTGGCATACAAACAACTCCCCGTTAACCTTCTTAGTAAAAAGAGTGGGATCGATTAGCCCTACTTCAAATCCACGATCTTGTAGCAACTCGGTAAGGTGGTCATACCACGCACGTGGGGCTTGTTTAAGGCCATAGAGTGCCTTATCGAGTTGGTACACATGATCCGGGAAGTAGGGATCCTCGAACGTATGGATTCAAGACGAGCAACGGGAGCAAAGGTTTCACCATAGTCGGTACCCTCGACTTGGGATTAGCCTTGTGCTACCAATCTTGCCTTGTTGCGAATGATGTTCCCATGAGCATCTTGCTTGTTCTTAAAGATCCACTTGGTTCCAATGACATTGTGGTTCCCCGATGGCCTTGGCACCAATCTCCATACTTTGTTGTACTCGAAGTTGTTGAGTTCTTCATGCATGGCATTGAGCCAATCCGAGTCTTCGAGCGCCTCATAGACCTTTTGGGGTTCAACACAAGAGACAAACGCGTGATGTTCACAATAGTTTGCTAATTGTCTACGAGTGCTTACCCCCTTTCTTAGGCTTCCAACTACATTTTCCATGAGATGCCCTTGAGTGGTGAGCTTAGAAGCAATCTTCGTGGTGCGACGCTCTAATTCCTCCTCGGATGTGGAGGGAGGAGGGTTGACTTGATCATCTTGGGCGCCGTCTTGAGCTTGTTCTTGATGTTGAGCTTGTACTTGAGCTTGAGTTTGCTCTTGATCTTGAACTTGCTCGAGAGGGAGAACTTGACCTTGGGCATCATTTAGAGGTTCTCCACCATCTTGAGGTTGATCTTGCCCTTGATCTTGTTCACAAGGTTGAGGGTCTTCACTTTGTTCTTCGGAAGCGTGTGGGTCTTGATGAGATGATGGCTCTACTTGAGTAGAGCATTGTCCTTCTCCTTCGGCCACAAGGGGTTCCTCAATGGGTAGGATTTGACCAATACCCATTCTTCTTATGGCTTGGGGAGGAATTTCATCACCTGCATCACAAGTACCACTTTGCTCCACTTGGGAGCCAAGATTTTCATCAAACTCCATGTTACACGCCTCCTCAATGAGTCCGTGGACTTGTTGAGGACACGGTAAGCATGAGAGTTTGTAGCATAACCAACAAATATGCCCTCATGAGCTCTAGCCTCAAATTTAGACAAACGAGCACCTTTCTTGAGAATGAAACACTTACAACCGAACACCCTAAGTACTTGAGGTTGGGCTTGTTGCGGTGAGTATCTCATAAGGAGTCTTGTTCAAGCCTTTGCGAAGATAGAGCCGATTGGATGCATGACATGCGGTGTTGATGGCTTCGCCCAAAAGTTGTACGGAGACTTGAACTCCGCCATCATGGTCCTTGCCGCATCCATCAACGCCAGTTCTTCCTCTCCGCAACACCATTTTGTTGAGGGGTATAGGGTGCCGATATTGATGCTTGATCCCTCATCACCGAGGAACTCATCCAAGGTGTAGTTCTTGAACTCGGTGTCGTTGTCGCTTTTATTGTCAAGATCTTTGCATCATGTTGACGTTGAGCTTCGCTTTGCAAAGTTGATGACGGTTTGTTGGGTCTCACTCTTCCTCTTGAAGAAGTATACCCAAGTGTACCTTGAGTAATCATCCACAATCACCAAGCAATACTTTCTTCCTCCAAGACTATCAAAGGATGGAGGCCCGAAAAGATCCATGTGAAGGAGCTCCAATGGTCTCTTTGAGTAGATGATGGTAGATGGAGGGTGAGCCTTTTCATGAAGCTTTCCTTCGATACAAGCACTGCAAGCACGATCTTTGGCAAAACTAACATTTGTTAGTCCACGGACATGGTCCCCCTTGAGAAGACTTTGCAAAGATCTCATATTGACGTGGGCTAAACGGCGATGCCAAAGCCATCCCACGTCAACTTTAGCCATTAGGCATGTCGCGGTCTTAGTGGGTTGCTCCGAAAAGTTAACCACATAGAGACCGTTCTCGACATGCCCAACGAAGGCTACTTTAAGAGTCTTGCTCCACAAGAGGGCCACGGTATCAATATCAAAGAATGTAGCAAAGCCCATGAGTGCAAGTTGACGAACGGAAAGTAAATTGAATGCAAGGGACTCAACAAGCATGACTTTCTCGATCGTTAGATCATGAGAAATGACAACCTTGCCGAGGCCCAGTACCTTAGAGTGTGATGCATCACCCCACTCGACATTGGTGGGCATAGATGGAATCTCTTGCACGTCCACCACCAAGTCCTAGCTCCCGGTCATATGATTTGTTGCTCCACTATCGAGCAACCATGATCCCCCACCGGAAGCAAACACCTACACGAGATCAATGCTTGGTTTTAGGTACCCATTTAGTAATGGGTCCTTTGATGTTAGTAACAAGGGTCTTGGGAACCCAAATAGACCATTCAATGTACTCATAAGAAGAACCAACAAATCTAGCATAAACATGTCCATCACTAGCACGGCACAACATATATGAGGGGTTAAAGTCGCCGGCTTTGTTTGAGGAAATGTTCTTGTCCTTTTGGACATCAACTTCCTTCACTTTCTCCTTCTTCTTCTTAGAAGCACCCTCTCCCTCTTTCACGAATGATTGTTTGAGGGAAGGAGGACGATTGGCCTTGTTGTTCTTCTTCTTCTTGCTCTTGGACTTGGGTGCAAACCCAATTCCTTCTTTCCCAACAACTTCCTTTTGATTGCTCAAAAGGTCGTTGAGGTTTTTCTCACCTTGAATGCAAGTCACAAGGCCCTTCTCAAGTTGATCCTTCAACTTGGCATTTTCCTCCAAAAGATGCACATGCTCACAACACGGGTTAGTAGCACATGCATTATCAATTAATACCATATGAGGAAAGGTGGCCTTTTCCTTGATTAGCTTAACTTGGAGTTGAGCATGAGACTCTTTGAGGTTGGCATGAGTACCCTTCAAGACTTTGTGGGCCTTGTCAAGTATCTCAAACTCCTCTTTGAGTCTAGCATGATCAACCCCAAGTTTAGCCTTCTCGGAGTTTAACACACGAGACATGACAAGAGCATGATCAAGATCTTTCTTTAACTTAGCGTGGTCATCATTGTGTGACTCCTCAAGAGTCAAACGATGCACACGCCTTCCTCAAGAGCATTAGAGAGATCCGATATCTCATCGGCATAGTCACGACTATGACTTTCCATCTTGGAGATGGTTTCTTCGTGAGCCTCGATCATGTCATTGGCCTCACTAAGTTGTTCCAAGAGAGCAACAAAGTGCTTCTTGGACTTTCCTTGAGCTTACTCATAAAAGACTCGAATTCATTTACTTCCTCATTAGACTCAACATGTCCATCAATGCAATCCTCCGAGAAGGGATGAGTAATGATGGTGGTTGTGATGTTGGGGGTTACCTTGTTTGAAGCTTTAGCCATGAGGCATCTAGGGGTGATGTTTTCGTTGGGTGATTCGAAGAGAGACACCCGGGGAGTAGCAATGGCAATGGACGCCATGGCCGTTGCTTCTTCATCTTCATCATCATCGTCATCCTCTTGGTATTCTTCTTGAACCACCAACCCACGAGTGGGAGTCTTCTTGGCGAAGTTGTTCTTGTTGGGGAACGACTTGGCTTTGTCTTTTCGAATGAACTTTCCACCATTGTCTTCCCGCTTCTCGTAAGGAGCCGCAACGAAATGGCTTACATTACCACAGTTGAAGCAAGTTCTAACTCGTTGCTTGCCCTTGATGCCACTTGAGTTGTTCTTGTTGAAGTTGGGTCTTGAGCTCTTCTTGCTCCAAAATTGTCTTGAAGCAAGGGCCATGTGCTCATGGTAGTCAAACTTGGTGTCTTCGGGGTTGCTTTCTTCATCTTCCACTTCTTCCTCTTCTTCCATAGTAACCTTGGCCTTCAGAGCAAGGTTGGGCTTCTTAGCCCTTTGGGAACGAAGCACCGCATTGTCGGCGGTCTTATCCAAGATGTTCATTGCAATAAACTCATCCAATACTTCGCTAGAGGACATGGAGTGGAAGTCCGGTCTTTGGCGGATGACAGAGGACATGGCCTTGTTGTAAGGCATCATAGCCTTGAGAAACTTGCGCTTGATCCAGTTGTCATCCGTGTCCTTACTCCCATGATCTCGGAGTGCCACTGCAAGTTTGGTCACTCTTCAGAATAGCTCACGAGGTTCTTCATCTTCCTTCATTGCAAACTCATCGGCTTCATCTTGCACCACTTCATAGTTGGAGCATTGAATGCTAGCACTTCCTCTCAGACATACGCCGACACACGCCCATGCATCTTTAGCCATGGAATGAGGTCGAGATGAGGAAGATCTTCGGAAGAATAGCGTCTTGGATGATGAAGAGAGCACTCTCATTGAATTGATTGTCCACTTCTTCTCGAGGGGTGAAGTTGCTCGGGTCATGAGGAAAGAAACCTTCTTCAATGATTCTCCAAAGGTTAGTGTTCACATGTTTTAAATGTCGCTTGAAGCGATAAACCCAAGAATCAAAATCTTCATTTTTCACATACTTAGGAGGAGGGCCGGCATGATTTAAATGAGTGGAGGGAATCGGTCCTTTATAGATAGGAGGTTCCACATGGGCAAAGATGCCGGTGCCATTTCTACCACTAGTCGAAGGACTCTTTTCATTGTTAGCTTCTCCCTTGTCGGAGATAGCATCCGTCACCTTGTCAGTAGGATCACCCACTTTCATAGGCGTGGTAGATAGTTTAAGTCCCTCTAGAAAATCATTAAACATGCTTTTAACCTCGGCCGTCATGGAGGTTTTCAATGTGTCTAAAGCCACATTGAATTCCTCACGAGAGACCGAGGTTCCCCCTTCGGCCAAAGACGAGATGGGATTCACACCGGAGTGTTCCTCCGCACCATCGTGGGTGTCAACCATACTCTTCGGACGGTAAAGTCCTTAATCAAGAGACGAGGCTCTGATACCAATTGAGAGGATCGATATGGTTGACTAGAGGGGGGGGGTGAATAGGCAACTAACAATTTTTAACCTTTTCTTTACCAAATTAAACGTTGCAACAAAATAGGTTGTCTAGATGTGCAACTAGGTGAGCAACCTATATGATGCAAGAAAGGCTACTACACAAGCAAGCAAGGGATGAAACAATAAGTAAGCCTGCAAGAGTAAAGGCACGAAATAACCAAGAGTGGAGCCGGTGGAGACGAGGATGTGTTACCGGAGTTCCTTCCTTTTAAAGGGAAGTACGCTCCGTAGAGCGGTGTGGAGGCACAATGCTCCCCAAGAAGCCACTAGGGCCACCAGATTCTCCTCACGCCTCACACAATGCGAGATGCCGTGATTCCACTATTGGTGCCCTTGAAGGCGGCAACCAACCTTTAAAAGCAAGGTTGGGGCTATCTCCACAACAATCGGAGGCTCCCAACAACAACAACAACACCACGAAGCTTCACCACGATGGAGTATGGCTTCGAGGTGACCTCAACTGCCTAGGGTGCTCAACACCCAAGAGTAACAAGATCCGCAAGGGATAAGTGGGGAAATCAAATTTCATTGGTGGAAGTGTAGATCTGGGCCTTCTCAACCAATCCCGAGCAAATCAACAAGTTTGATTGGCTAGGAGGAGATTGGGCGAAAATGGAGCTTTGAGCAACAATGGAGCTTTGGGGAAAGAGGTAGGTCAACAAGGAAGAAGAAGACCTCTTTATATAGTGGGGAACACATCCAACCGTTACCCCACCGAAAGCAGCCCAAGACAGAGCGGTACTATCATTGGGAACGGTGGTACTACCGCTGAGAGCGGTAGTGCCGCTCCCTCCTCAGCGGTACTACCGCGCTAAGGGGAAACCCAGGCCACTGGCCCCAGAGAGGTACTACCGCGGAGTGGGAGCGGTACTACCGCTCAGGGCGGTATTGCCGCTTCCACTACCGCTGGTAGTGCCGCAAAACCCGACACGAGAAAACATCGTCCCGAATCGAGGCGGTAGTATGCGCGGTACTACTGGCGGTTCTACGGCCGAGCCCCGAGCGGTACTACGGCGAGAGCGGTACTACCGCCGCAGAGCGGTATTACTGTGTGGGGCTTGCGCGTACTATCATCAGAGATCGCGGTACTACTACCGCACAGACGAAGAGGGAACCTAAGAGAAGAGCAGCTCCAAAGATGCGAAGGGAATACGACGGGTGTGTGAGGGATGTGTGCGTGTTGATTCCACCCGCCTTACCAAAGCGGATCCCTCTTAATAGTACGGTGACTCCTACGGAACTAGTCCACCAACAACGAAACGCAGGAGAAACACCGTCTTGAGTAAAACCCCGAGGGGAGGAAATCGTCTCGTGCCAATAAATGCTTCTCTGAAAGAACTTAACGCACACGATTAGTCCACATAAGCGTTGTCATCAATCACCAAAACCACTGGGGAATGAATATGCCCTTACAGGCTCTATAATGTATGCCGTGTTGTGTACCATACCTGATGTGTGCCTTGCCACGGGTCTGGCAAGGGGGTACAAGAGTGGTGGATCACTGGACAGCGGTCAAAATTATCCTTAGGTACCTAAAGAGGACAAAGGAAATGTTTCTCGGTTATGAAGATGATAAAGAGTTCGTCATAAGGGGTCATGTCCATGCAAGCTTTGACACTGATCCGGATGACTCTGAGTCGCAAATCGGATACGTATAGTGGAGCACTCATTTGAAAAACTCCAAATGGAGCGTAGCAACATCTATAGTATAACATATAGATTTGTAAAGTACACACAGAACTGAATGTTGCAGACCCGTTGAATAAAAACCTCTCTCACAAGCAAAACATGATCAATCCCCAGAACTCATTGGATGTTAATCACATAGCAATGTGAACCAGATTATTGACTTCAGTGCAAGTGAGAGACTGTTGGAAATATTCCCTAGAGGCAATAATAAATTGGTCATTATCATATTTCCTAGTTCATGATAAATGTTTATTATTCATGCTAGAATTGTATTGACCGGAAACTTAAATACATGTGTGAATACACAAACTATAGCGTGTCCCTAGTATGCCTCTACTAGACTAGCTTATTGATCAAAGATGGTTAAGGTTTCCTAACCATAGACATGAGTTGTTATTTGATAACAGGATCACATCATTAGGAGAATGATGTGATGGACAGACCCAACCGTAAGCTTACCATGGGATCGTTTAATTATTGCTACAACTTTCATCATGTCAAGTATCTGTTCCTTAGACCATGAGACCGTGCAACTCCCTGACATCGGAGGAATACTTAGTGTGTATCCAAATGTCACTTCGTAATGAGTGATCATAAGGTGCTCTATAGGTATCTCTGAAAGTGTTTGTTGGGTCGGCATGGATCAAGATTGGAATTCGTCGCTTCGTGTGACGGAGAGATATCTCTGGACCCTCTCGGTAATACAACATCACAAGAAACTTGCAAGCATGTGACTAATGAGTTTACTCACGGGATCTTGTATTACTGAATGAGTAAACAGACTTTCCGGTAACGAGATTGAACTAGGTATGGAGATACCGACGATTATCGTCGGACAAAAGGAATTGTATATGGGATTAACTGAATCCTTGACATCGTGGTTCAACCGATAAAGATCTTCGTGGAATATGTGGGAACCAATATGGGCATCCAGGTCCTGCTATTGGTTATTGACCGGAGAGGAGTCTCAGTCATGTCTACATGATTCTCATACCCGTAGGGTCGCACGCTTAATGTTCGGTAGCGCTAGGGTAGTATTGAGATATTAATAGTGGAAAATACAAAGGTTGTTTGGAGTCCTAGATGGGATCTAGGACGCCATGAGGAGCTCCGGAATGGTCCAGAGGTAACTATTTATATATGGAAAGTTTTTGTCAGGGTTCCGGAAAAAAGTCTGGTTTCTTCAGTATTGTACCAGGAAGTTACCGGAAGGTTCCAGAAGTTTCTAGAGGGGTCCGAAAGTCCTCAGAGGGTTCCACCACGTCCCATACAGTAGCAAGGTTTGTAGGGGGCGCCCTGGCTTTAATTGTCCAAGGGAACCACCCCTACAGGGCCCATGCGCCTGGGAAGGAGAAACCCTAAGTAGGAGGGAGTCCACTTGCCCTGGGAAGCAAGTTTTCTCTCTTGGACGGCGCTCCTCCTTAGAGGAGGAACTAGGGATGCGCCCACAGCCCTCCCATACCCCTATATATAGTGGGGAGGGGCGCAAGGGCTGGACACACAAAAACCCAAGCCTCCTCACTCTCCCGATAAGCCTCCACCTCGATCCGTTAGCGATTAGCGAAGCCCTGTCGGTGTTCCGCTGCCATTACCAGCACCACACCGTCATGTTGGTTGGTTCAAATATCATCTACCTCCTCTCCCTCACTTGCTTGATCAAGAAGAAGAGGACCCCGCCGAGCCGTACGTGTGCTAAATTCGGAGGTGCCATCCGTTCGGCACTAGACCGGATTGGATCACGATTGGATCATGAAGAGTACGACTACATCAACTGAGGTACGACGCTAACGCTTTCGATCTACAATGGTATGCCGACACACTCCCCTCTCTTAGCTATGCATCTCCATATATAGATCTTGGGTGGTTTGTAGGATTTTTTTATTTTCTTGCAACGTTCCATCATCAACATGTGTACTCATACCACAAGTGCACATTTGTTCTAATTGTAATTGGGTCATAGGGCTCTGTATTGTGGTGGTCTTGGTGCTGGCCTAAATTTTAGTTTGAATTTTTTTGGGGATGGACGTTGGATTGCAAACTTGCGAGGTTTGAATCTCACCCGCTTCCTCTTGCCATCTGTTAGTTCTCCCCAAAGTTCTTCCAAAGTAATTTCCCTATTCACCAGATCTGGAACTCCCTTATGTCCGATAAACTTAATTGGATCTTCGTGGCTAGTTGAAGTCCTCTCAAGAATCTATTCTGCATCTTCTTCTCGGTATTCACCTTGTTTGGAGCATACCTCGTTATACAGTTGGATTCTCCCACATACTTCAGAACTGTATAACCACCGTGGACTATAGTTTCAAATTCCCTATTCTTCCTCTTTATAATAGTGGTAGGGACATGAGCTTCACGAAACTTCTATTCTAATTGCTCCCATTGGATAAATCATCGTGATGGTTGTACTAGCTTGACATTCTGCTACGTCTTGAGCTTGTGTTGGTTTTCCTTGAAGAGGAAAGGGTGATGCAGCAATAGTAGTGTAAGTATTTCCCTCAGTTTTTGAGAACCAAGGTATCAATCCAGTAGGAGGCTCCTCAAAAGTCCCACACACCTACACAAACAAACAAAGAACTCACAACCAACGCAATAAAGGGGTTGTCAATCCCTTCAGGCCACTTGCGAAAGTGAGATCTCATAGAGATAGTAAGATAAGATAAATATATTTTTGGTATTTTATAATATAGATCCAAAAAGTAAAGATGCAAATAAAAGTAGATTGGAAGCAAATATGATAAGAGATAGACCCACGGGCCATAGGTTTCACTAGAGGCTTCTCTCAAGATAGCATAAGTATTACGGTGGGTGAACAAATTATTGTCGAGCAATTGATAGAAAAGCGAATAATTATGAGATTATCTAGGCATGATCATGTATATAGGCATCACGTCATAACAAGTAGACCGACTCTGCCTGCATCTACTACTATTACTCCACACATCGACCGACTCCTGCCTGCATCTAGAGTATTAAGTTCATAAGAACTGAGTAACGCCTTAAGCAAGATGACATGATGTAGAGGGATAAACTCATGCAATATGATATAAACCCCATCTTTTTATCCTCGATGTCAACAATACAATATGTGCCTTGCAACCCTTTCTGTCACTTGGTAAGGACACCGCAGGATTGAACCCAAAGCTAAGCACTTCTCCCATGGCAAGAAAGATCAATCTAGTAGGCCAAACCAAACTAATAATTCGAAGAGACTTGCAAAGATAACTTAATCACACATTAAAGAATTCAGAGGAGATTCAAATATTTCTCATAGATAAACTTGATCATAAACCCACAATCGAATCTCGACAAACACACCACAAAAAGAGTTTACATCAAATAGATCTCCACAAGAGAGGGGGAGAACATTGTATTGAGATCCAAAAAGAGAGAAGAAGCCATCTAGCTAATAACTATAGACCCGTAGGTCTGTGGTAAACTACTCACAACTCATCGGAGTGGTTTTGGTGTTGATGTAGAAGCCCTCCATGGTCGATCCCCCCTCCGGCAGAGCGTCGGCGAAGGCTCCAAGATGGGATCTCGCGGATACAGAAGGTTACGGCGGTGGAAATTGTGTTTCGTTGGCTCCCTGGATGTTTTCGGGGTACGTAGGCTTATATAGGAGGAAGAAGTACGTCGGTGGCCGCCCGAGGGCCCCACGAGACAGGGGGGCGCGCCCTATAGGGGGGCGCGCGCCCTACCCTCTCGTGGACTCCTCAGCTGCTTCTTGACTTGCACTCCAAGTCCTCTGCATCACGTTCGTTCCAAAAATCACGCTCCCGAAGGTTTCATTCCGTTTGGACTCCATTTGATATTCCTTTTCTTCGAAATACTGAAATAGGCAAAAAAACAACAATACGGGCTGGGCCTCCGGTTAGTAGGTTAGTCCCAAAAATGATATAAATGTGTAAAATAAAGCCCATAAACTTCCAAAAGGGTTAATATAATAGCATGAAACAATAAAAAATTATAGATATGTTGGAGACGTATCACATTCTCCCACCAAGTTGCGGCAATCCAGTAAAAAGATGTGTTGCATAAGGGAGCATCCTATCATTCGCACATCCAACCATGTTCAACTTCCTCTCGGCATCTAACAGCCAATCCTCTACCTCCATTGGTTCAACTATAGTGTTGAAGGTTAAGGGTCTAGCTTGCTGAAAATCCGACCAGCTTACTCCCTCTCCGAGTTCTTCCTATCCTCTCACCTGATTTCTTCCAAGCACATCGTGAAAGAACTTGTTCTGGGTTCCCGTCTGTGCCTGGTTCCTTTCTTCCACCATCACTACAACAAAAATACACTTCCGTGATGATACATGTTTGTCACAGTAGGTCGCGTTTTTTGTCATGCATGTACATCCATGACGATTTTATGACAGAATCAAGATAGTCATACCTGTGCTGTCGTAGAAGTGTTCCATGACATTACCAAAATTATCATCACGAAAGTGTCCACTTCCATGACGATAAATCGCGTGTCACAGAGGTGCTTTCGTCAAGGGTGACCAACACGTGGCATCCATTGTAATGGAACGCCGTTAAGCTATCGGGTCGGATTTTGGATCTGATAACCCGTTAACAGCCCGGACCAATGGGAAATTTCCACGTGTAAAATTCGATTGGTGAAGGAACACCGTCACCGTCATGGGCCGATGTCGCCCGTCCATTGGAGGAGACATGCCTATGATATGTCGACACGCGGTCGGGCCCAACAGAGGCCCATATAGGTTAAAAAGGTGGCCCGCTTAAAGGCCCGTAGTACTTAATCAGTACTAGTGGGCCAGCCCAATAACGGCTCGCTTAATAAAGGCCCATTTACGCCCGGCCGATCTGCCCGTTAATTGTTCGCCCAATATTTGGGCCCATTTATGGCCCAAAGCCGATCTCGCCCATTAATTGTTCGCCAATATTTGGTCCCAACTACAGCCAGATGACTTTCGGCCCGTTAGAGGCTGATGTAGACATGGGCCCATTTCAACCGGTGTGACTTTCGGCCGAATGGCCCGTGCTGCCCATGGGCCATATATGGTCCAACGGGACATCGGGCCCACTAACGGCCCGTGCTAAAGGTGGCAACAGTTAAGCACAACGTGACCTTGGGCCTGTTAAAGACCTGTCGCGTAATTCGGCTCGTTGATGCCTGTACTAAGATTTCAGCCTCTTAAAGGCCCATGATATCAGTGGGCCAACTAAGACCCGATATATGTTTCATCCTGGTAACGGCCCGTGACCTAACTGGGCCCAAAAAGGCCCGGTCTACATTTCGGCCTGCTGAAGGCCCGTCGACGACTAGTGAAAATTGAGGCCCAACATGCATTTTGGCCTGCTAAAGGCCTGTGGTTTCATCTCGGCCGTAACAGGCTAGTACAATATTCAGCCTGTTAATAGCCCAACGCTACCTGGGACAAACTAAGCGCTGGGTCGACAAAAGGCCCAACTAAAATATAGGTCGATGTAAGTTTGGGCGTGGCGCAATGTGTGAAGGCCCCAATCATTCGGGCCCAAGAAAGACGCAGGCCGGCCCAATTGTGGCCCGCTAAAAACCAGGCCCGTTAGAGTCGAATGTTTCGGCCCGGTCGACTACATATGATTTTTTTTCAGATAGTGAATGATGGCAGTAACTAGTAGGAATTAAGAACAAACCTATTCTACACAATAAATAAATTACGACATACTCCCTCCATTCCTTGATCTAAGGTGTATTATTTTCATCACGGTGACCAAGGCACATAATTATGCACTAGTTAGGACAAAATTACCCTTATCTAATTTGTAGATTAGCGGCAAGTAAATCATTATGGCTAGGAAAGGAAGAGATATACACAATCGGGAGAGAGATAGTTTCCTTTTCTTTCTCTACAAGGAGAGATACATGCAATCAGGGGAGAGATACTTTCCTTTTTCTGGAGGGCCAAGATCGGAATTACGAGGAATTAGAACAAATGCACCTTACATTGTGGAATTTTATCAAAAAACAAATACACCTTATATAAAGGAACGGAGGGAGTAGTAACTAATAATAAACCTACACTATACAATAAAGGATTTAAGGTATATTACATCCACTGGGCATCAAGTTCGCCACCAGTGATCATAAAGCGCAACGAAGAAGCAGATTACATAAACTGGGCAACATTGCAGCGTAACAAAATAATACTGAACCGAGACCACTTCCAAGATAGTTCAAGAAAGGTTAGCCTTGCGGGGAACTGCGCAAGCTTCTTGAAAGCAAGGCCGTGAGACCGCCTAGCATGTCGGTCATAGCTTCCTGTGTAGCTGTTTAGCGATGAGGTTCTCATTGGTGTTCTCCGCAATCTTTCTTAGAGATAGGACTTCAAGTCGAAGTTGAGTTGCGAAATGCCTTTCGCTAGAACTTGGGACTTAAGAAGTCAAACCGATTGCATAACAAATTCGTGAGCTTGTCTCGACTATTAGTCTCAAGTAACTTGAACATCGCATCAAGACAAGACTTTGGGGTTGTCTTGCTATCTTCAAGATGTTTTGCCTTCTTTGCTGCAATATATGTTGGGTTTGTCTCACAGCCTTCAAGAGGCTTGTGCATGCCATCGTGCATATCACCTGAAACAAAGCGAGAGATGACAGGTTTTGCACGTGTATAAACAAAGATGATAACTGTGCTGTCAATTCCATCCAATTTAAAATTAGAAAATAAAGAGTAAGTTCAAAATATCAACAGCATAATTTGGCATTGTTCATAATGCGGGGAGCTTCACCACACTACTGGATTACCATGTCAACATAACAAGCATAGATGAAGGGCAAAGAAAATCATTGTATCTATTTTGGATAATGTGCATGGCATGTTGTTCATATCATCAGCCGCATCAGTAAGATAAAACAGGAGATGACAAGGTGCAAACGTGGGCTGCTTCACCACACACTGGATTATAGATCCACAAAAACAAGCATACATATAGGGAGTATTAAGTAATGTGCATGGTATGAATAAGGAATTTGGTATTACAAGTAAAACTTAGAACTTATGGTTCTTGCGAACATGCATTTTGGTAGAAATAGCAAACTAAATAGCAGTAAACGATAGGGAATATGAGAAAATTAAACAACAGTTGAGGATAAAGGCTTTAGAAGGACTGACTTACATTAACAGTTAACACCGGCTTTATAATGCCCTTCTCCATGTCAAGGGAAGGATAACTCAAGAATTTCAGCACAGAATCTTCTTCATAAGCATTGCCTGTACTCTACATTTTGTAGAGAGTAATTATAGATATGATAATACTGGAAGGGATAGACGATAATGAAGATAAGATGCAAATTGATGCTACCTAATCAACTACCAATCCCTGGAAGTACAAGCGTTATAGGACAAAATGTACTGACAAGAGCAATGGGCTACACTTCTGCACTGGCATTGTCTGTGTATTCTACTTGTTGGTAAGATTAAATATAGATTTGATCTTTTTTAGTAAATGGTGGGCGAGGGAGATAAGATGTAGAATGCTACAAAATGAACCAATCCCTCTTCCCATAATACAAGAGTGTTTTGAACACTGGTGTACTGTACAAAACATTCTTATATTATGGGACGGAGGGAGTAGGTGTTAATGTAAGTACAGTGATAGACCACGTTCAGTCCTTACAAGAGGACTGCAGAGCTAAACCTCTTCAAAAGCATAGGGTTGATTCTAAATTTATGTAAGAGTCCATACGGATCTTATAATGTCCACCAAATGGACGATTACGAGGCTAACATGTGCAGTGATGCTACACAATCAAACAACTGTGAAAGTAAGTATGGTCATATAGGGCAAGAGGTACTCACAAGAGCAATGCAATTATGCAAAGATAGTTGCGAGATTCAGGGTCCCTTGAGAACGAATGTTCTTATGCTAACAATTTTCGTACAAGTGAGACATTAAGGCAAATGCAGAAACGTAGTTCAAATTGTGATGTGATATCATAGACAGTACCTTACGCTGCAGCCGAGACCAATGTGTAACAAGATTATTCCAGTCACCGTCGGATAAATGTAGCGCCGGAGACTTTACAGAAATTTCGTTCAGAGGCTTGCCATAAAAGTGCGCTTGCCTCAGGTAGGAACGATACTTCATCAACGAGTGCTTGAAAAGCGCAACCAACCCTTGCTCGTCATCACAATCCAGTTTGCTCCTCGCCTATTTAAAAGAATGGAATCTTGTGTCTTCTGTCAGCAGAAACATATGCAGTAATGACCATGAATAACATTAGTACATTACTTACGCATAAGTTGCGGAGGAAGACTGGAAATTGTTGTGTGTCTGCGGTATAATCTTTCCATGAAGGAAAGATGCGCACAAAGTTCTTGACAACAACATAAGCTTCGTCTTCTAAACTGGGAAGAAATGGAACAGGGGTCCTATTTGCTGTGTAGTAGGGCTAGAGTCTGCTAGAGTTGGGGTGTTTTGTGGGTCAGGTGATATTGCAACTACACCTAATGGGGTTTTTGATTTATCAGGTGCCACTACCTTTTCCAAATACTTTGCTTGTGCTCCTCCACGATCAGCAATCACCCTCTTCCTTTTGAACGTCTGATACACAAGAACATCATTTGAATGGATAAATATGGTATGATGACAGATGGAATATGTACTGAAAATGGGTAGGCAGGGTGTATTCACATACACAATGTGTAAACTGAGCTAATGGTAGTTCAACAAAGTAGAAGCAATGCAAAGTATTAGTTGCAAGATATGTGCGAGCAATGTAACCTTGGAAAGTTAGAGCAAGTACCTTGATGGGTGAATAAGATAGGGCATCTTCCTCTGACTCCTCCACTAGCATTGACTTAGGTCTCCCTCTAGCTCAGAATCACTGTTAGGATCATATTCTGAGCATGAATCTGTAGGTGGAGAGCGTTTGCATTGCATTGCATCCAGACTTGATTTCAGTCCCTTAATGCCAAGTTTGACAACCATGGCATTGTTCTGCTTTATTCTTTTCATGCGCAAGATCATAATCATTATGATGTGTTCGAATCTGAGATTCATGAAAACATAAAAAGTAGTCGATTATCTATGGAATGCATTATGGATTCAACTCAAGAGTGTCTCCTATAAACCATCGCATATGCAAAGTTCACCCCCAACCGTCTTGACTGCACCACACACGTAAATACAAACCCCTTATGTCTCTATAACAGTCAGGTACACATTTTAAAACTGAAGTAGGAACATTAGAATCATATGAAATTCGTATTTGAACAAATAAACTAAGCAATTATGAGTGGCATAATGTTTAGCTTCAAGGGTGGAGTGTTGGTAGTGCGACACAAAGCAAGTAGGCAGATTGTATTCCATGTAAAAGATCGAAACCTATGTAAAAGCTGGAAATGACGCTTTCTTTCTATACAATGTAGTGTTCAATGCCCACACATGATGGAAGAGATCACATAGAGAAATAATATTCACTCATGTGTACGGTTCCAGTATTTAGAAATAGGGTGGTCCATCCTAAAAGAATATTGACAACAAATATGACAAGGCAAGCATAGATGTAGTGAATCAATCATTTACTTGTCAGCTTACTAGGACAAGTATGCAGAATTGTAACTGCAGTAAGAGACTGTCCAAAATCTGAATGAAGAAGTTTTTCTAGCACTTATTGTTTGCAACTAATCGACGTGAACAATTGGATATTATATCGAATGAGTAAGAAAGACAAGTAAAATTGTCAACAAACCTGGCTTGCAGTAGTAATCTGGGTCAATGTCACTATGACCAACAATCCAAAATGACTAGTGTCTGTTCCGAGGGCCGGAATTTTGAAAACCCTGTGAACTTTAGAGGTACTAAAGATTACCGAAATACATCTGAACCATTAAGTGTAGGTAGCACTGAGCATACAACAAACCCTAATGACAGTCCTGCCTAATGAGTAATGAATCAATTAGAAAATGGGTGATGAGGAGTGGCTGCTGAGTGTTGAGGACATATCTCAGGATAAATCGTGTTGGCTTGGTGGGTGCTGCACGCCTGAGCCCTGAACCGACTGGAAAGGTAGGCACGGGCGCGCACCCGGGCGGCAGTGACGTTGTTGGGCGAGCGGCTCCTGGCCACCTGTTAGTCCGGCGTCTCCTCCTAGAGTCATGCCATCCGAGGACGGCAAGTCACCGGCGAGGCAGGCGGCTGGGGGCGAGTAGAGATCGGAAGCGCGCAGTAGAACAAATGGGAATCAGGGCCTGGGATGACCCAAAATCCCAGGGTGGGCCGGCCCACCGTGGGCACCCTATAGAGATACACACCTGAGCGACGAACATGCATTTTCGAAACTAATTTAGGAACATCTAGCTGACCTATTAAACAACTCTGTTTTAATAATATCAGATTCGTATTTGAACAACTAAGCTTGTTTAGCTTGATGGGTGGAGCAAGTGTTATTATGACACGAAGCACGATTCGATCAGATAGTGATCATAAAAGGGGAAACTCTAAGCATATTTTTTAGCAAAAGAGGGTTTCCTCCGATTTCTATTAAAGAAACCACCACGTAACCAAGATGATCAATTAAACCCTAAGCATGATCAATTGAACCAGATATGGCTGTGCCATGGCAGATTTGAAGTGCAAACCGGAGAAATGATATTTAGCATCCATTGTTTGCTTCGAACTAAGAACTAAATTCTAAGAGCTGAAAAGAAAGTAGAGTAACCAAGTTAAGATCTATTTTTTGGTTGAGATCAAAAAGTTGAGGAGATATGAAGTACCACCTCTCTTGCGGCGCCGTGTAGGCATCGGGGTGCGATGGTTGTCGGTGGCGTTGAAGCAGATCTGCGACGGTAGACGGGTGCATCGGGGGATAAGTCCCGTTGCGGTGGAAGAGAAGGTCGTGTGAGCAGCCCCAACAAAGAGGACGACGGCGCTAATGAAGCGAGAGGATGCGATGCAAGGCTATTGGTCCGTTGCCGTGGATGAGAAATGTCCATCTCTAACAGTAGACGATGCGGTCTTGGTAGGCGCTCCGGCATGGTGGAGGACGGTGGCGATGGATGTGGTGGAGGACGGCGGCGATGGATGGGGTGGCGGACGGAGGCTGGTGTGGGGATGGGTTGTTCTAGCGCGGACGGTGTATGAACGGGAAAATGGAGGGATAGGTACGGGGAACCATGTTTTTGGGACGCGCCTATTTGAAATACGGGAAAGTTACGAACTTAGCCCCCGTTTTAAAATTTGGACATCTCATCGGTTGGGTATAGGACGGTAATCTCGCATCTCGAATTTGCACAGAGCGATTTCGGGCGAGGAGAGGGTGGTTGGCGCCCATGGTTGGCGCCCACAGTGTATGAACGGGGCTGACAGGTAGGGCGGTTGTGTCACGTCTGAGTGAAGTTACAAACCTGCCACTATTGAAAATATTTGCCTGCATCGATTTGGCCGAGTTGAGTTTGTTTTGCCGCCCACCGTGTATGAATGGGGAATGGAGGGAGAAACAGAGGTCTTTCGGACGAGCTTGAATCAAATGTGTTTTGCCGCCCATGTTTGACGCCCACCGTGTCGGAATGGGCTCAGAGGCGGTCGTGTCACGTCTAATTGAAGTTACTAACCTACCCCTTTTTAGAGCAGTGGAAATCTGGCCGATGGATTGTCTGTGTTATGGGTAGATAGTAATTTTCATCTCCCAAACACTTGGCTTCGGGCAGCCGACGTGGGAGTGGACATTTTGCCGCTTCTTTCGAATTTTGGGACAATAAGCATCCACATTTACCCTGGCAACTAAATTCGAATCCATTTTGTATTCCTATATGAATCTTTATAAATCATTCTATGTGTTTTATATATCTTCAAAAGGACAACAAAGATGTATTCCACTGTCATATATGAACATGGTTTACAAATGCCGATACTCAAATTCAGAAGCTAGAATCTAGTTTAAGGTGAATTCGAATATTTGGAACACTTCATGTCCAACTCAAATGTCACACGCAGCATAATGTGTACTCCCATTTAGATATGTACACAAGCGATGTATCAAGATTCAAATACCGAGTCAATCAACCAAGAATGTACAGAACTAATAGACATATAAACACTTATAGAGTATATGGATCAATAATATCAACTAACATACATAAGCCATGCCGCTGTACTTTTTTTTGCTACAACGACATCCTTTTTTTAGCCAGCATCTTGGCCCTTTCCGATGCATGCCACTTATGGTCCATCTATACTTCTATTAGTGTTGAATGCACATTCAGCCCGATTGACATATTTGTAGGTCTGCCACAGCAATCCAAATGAAATGTCTCCGAGTCTTATCAATTAATACAAACTTGTGCTCAAATAAAATTACAAACCAAAAAACAAAAAACAAAAAACAATTATTACATGATCTCTAAAACAAATGGTTTGATTGATTACATGTTGGAAAGAACATTTCACCTATTATTTACCAAGTGGGAATTTAATTTCCTTTCTTCCTTCATGACCTTAACAATGTGGTTAGTCTCAGCTTGCTTCGTTTTGAAATGCACCAAATATTTAATGGTTGTATTGAGTACTGCTTGTGATTGTGTTGTTTGCTTCCTCAACATATCAACTTCATCTCTAAGTGCAGAAGCAGAATCTCTTTCTACCACTAGTTTAGCCTCTAGAGCATCAACAGTTGGCAATTCATAATGGACGATTGGGCCGGTGCCACTGCGGTGGGATGATGCAACGTCCATGGGGACCTTGCTCGATCTTGGGCTAACCTATTTTGCCATTAAAGTTCCGATTGGATTCAGAAAAGCTGAAGTTAGCAAAACATCTCAACTAGGAGTTATAACAGCAAACCAGTTAAACAAACAAGGAATTAAATAGTTTCAATTGGATGCTGAAAAGTAGTTATTAACATCATTGGAACCCGCTGTTGCAGCAGCAAAGCAGTTAAACAAACAAGTAGATATTTAAGTTAAGGCAAAAAGGTAATTCTTAACAGTAAGTATCAAACACATAGATAGGCGCAGTCTACAGGATTAACAGGCTGTGGCATTATGTAATCAGTAGCAAACTAAATTAAGCCAAGCAACATAATTGAACAATTTTACAATAAGTGGCTAACTAAAATTACGAGAAGCAGGTAACTGAACTTATGCTAGTTCTTTGTACAAGCACACTACAACTTCTTTTTCGCTTAAAAGGTTGTACGAAGGAGTCCATGGCATCAATTGCTTGGATACGTAGTCCCAATACTTCTTTCTTCCCACACTCCATTGGTAAGTCGAATGGTTAATCTGGTAAGATGGTGCGCCCTTGATATGTTATATGAGGATGTGTAGTCAGACTAGTTGTAGCCACACACATCACAATCGCTTTTATCAGATATTTCATGCGATTACTTTTGGCATATCGAGATCTAAGCAATCTACAATAGGATGAAAAGACTGGCATCCTTCACATTATTGGCGAACTCAGTTCATAGAAACAAGCAATTCAACCATTCTGTGGGCAAATCAAAAGCGCCACCGAAATATTTTTGACTACCCAATCATACACGCAAAAGGGGCAACGCCACCATAGGGGCTGGTATGGGCAACCGCCTCAGGTGGCTGGAAAGTGTGCACCTAGTTTGAGTCGTCCAGTTGGCCCAGGCTAGTTTTGTTCGTCCCAACAAGACAAGCGAGCAATGTAAAAATGAAGAAAAATGTTTCAATTTGGATGGTCCAATAACATAAGTGCAAGGCAGGCCCTATAGCAGGCTCGCAGCCCCAACAGGTGCCTCCCATATCGATCGATAGCAGGAAAAATCCCAATTCATTCGCTCTAGCCTCCAGTTTGGTTCGCTCCTAACCTACCCGCCGCTGGACAGACCGACACATCACTTCCTCGCTACTCGAGGGGCGGTCGCCGGGCTTCAAGGGAATGGAAGGACAAGAAGATAAAGATCCAACCCTGGGTGTAGCCTGCGTGGGAGGCAGCGGCGGTAGCACGGGCATGGCATCGAGCTTGCGCAAATGGATAGTCGCAGCTTGCAAGAGTAGCATGCGCAATGAGCAGGTACATCACATCCCTGATTATATCTAATTCAACTCTTCAATTTCTGGCCAATAGTTAAACCTGACGGTGTTGTAAAACTTCTTGTATGTAGGGAATCTATGAGAAAATGAAACCAATTTCTACTTATTTTATAACTCCCCCAATCAATACTAAACTGACTGAATCTGATGTATCTAATCAAGTTTCCGATGCAAACATACAAGCTCATGTTGTTCTTCAGCCTGAAGTGTCTAATGAACAGACTTCTAATGAAGGATTTGATGCAAACATTTTATATGCTCCTGGTGATGAACATATAGTGTCTAATGAGGGATCTAATGCAAGCATTTTGCAAGCTCATTGAAGGATTTAGTGTCTAATGATGATCTGCTATGTTGAGCGAGACAGAGATTTGCAGGCATTGATGACAAGCAAATTATAGTGCATTTTCATAGCTTGAGGAAACGCCGAGGCCATCTACCAGAAAGTCCCCGTATCATGACAACATAGCATAAATACTTTTCTAATTTGTTGTTTGAAACTATGGGTATACTTGTGCAGGATAGATATATTGATATGCAGTTTGCGCACTGGTTATAGGTGCAATTACACTTCGATATTTTCAGCCAGAGAACGAATAATTCAAGTAGGTATAGACCATGTTTGTAGTCCTTGTACACCATGTTGCATTTTGTGTTTTTTGGTGCTTGCATCATTTAGTGTTTATAATCTGAACCACTTTGGATCATTAGCTGGTTTTCAAAGTGCATGTAGCTTCACATTTCTCAAGTTATGTTGATTTCCGGAGTGCAAGTGCCTTCGTATTTTTTATGTTAAATGTTCGCCCCTGGTAACTTGAATTCGTGGATCCGCCACTTCACACAAATCATACACGAACGCTAGTATGAATTAAATGAAATGCAGGGACTTACGCTAGCTCGTTGTACAGGCTCACTGCAGGATGTTCCATGTACAAGTCCATGTTACCACTTGCTTGGATGTGCAGGCCTTGTGCTCCTTGCATCCCCCTCTACATTTTTGACACGGCGAATGGTTGATCAAATAAGAGGAATCGATCTTGATGTTGTACCGGAGGACAGATACTTACAAGGTTATACGGGTGTGCAGGATGTGTACCAGATCCCGTAGCGCCGTCATGCTTCGCTAAAAATGGATTTTCTTGTTTCAGATGATATCTCCAGAAGAAATAAGAGTTAAAGTCAGAGTTGCATAGGCGTGTAAGCTAAGAGAGCAGTGAAAGGATATCCAAACATCGCCGGAACAGTGCACAAGGGAGTGATGTGTGGATAACTAGTTCGGGTCGGTGTTTGGGCATGCTCGCCTAGCTAGAGTGCGGGTCACTTCAGAGCCGTTGAGGGTGATGCGCTCGCGTTGGCTAGCCACGCACGAATGCAGATCTTGAGTGGCAGCGGAGCGCTATGATGCGGTGGGCGAGACCATTGGTGAAGCCCCAACGGCCTCGGGGGCGGAGGTGCGGCGATATGCTTGGTGAAGTAGCCCCAGTGAGCTGGGAGACGGCATCGATGAAGCGCACCTGATGCGGTGGAACTCGGTGTCTATGAGGCACGTCGTTTGCGGCGGCTGACGTTGTCGGTGGACCACCCGGTGCGGTGGACGAGGGCATAGATGAGGTAGCTCGGTGCGGTGGTGAAGTGCGACCGTCATCTTCGTCGTCGTCGTCCGCAAGAGGGTGGGGAAAGAGACGAGACGAGGAGCGATTCGAACTTTTCTTGGGTTGGCGGCGAATTAGGGATTTGAGCAATCTGGGCGCGAAAGGGGACGGTGGAGAAGAGAGATTTTGCAGGGCTGGAATTGGGGCCGCCAGATATTTCAATCCAAAACGTGGAAGCGCAAACTTATTTTGTCATCGTCCTTTTTTTTGGGGGGTGGGGGTGGGGGTGGGGAGTGGGGGAGGAAGGGAGGGGGTGGGTGGATGGGTGCTACGCGTCCGTCCGACACACGCGACCTCCCCGACAGGACTATACGTTGGGGCCTTAAGGCACCTGCTTTGTGTCCATGACATGTGGGCCTAGAAGTTGGCTGGCCCACATGTCCGTGACCCAAAGGCAGGAGCCTTTAAGGCACCAAAGCAGCATCCACCCTGACACGATCCTGGTCTGCCTGGTGCGCCTACATTTGAGAATGCAAACAAATCTTCTTTCATTTGCAAACGAATCTGTATGTATTACCATGCCCGTGTTTTCCTTGCAATAATTAGTCATTTGAAATGAGATACTCCCTCCGTTCACTTTTGTAAGTCGCTTGCATAACTTAAAATGAACTGCTTTTGCACATTGTCCTAAATGTCTTCAAGGTCTTATAAAAGTGAACAGAGGGAGTACTATAAATTAATTAATGAGGAGTTATTTGAAAAAAAATCGAAACGGTATCCACGCTAATGTGGATTAGAGTGTGTGTCACATAATTAGTTATTTGAATTAGAGTGTGTGTCATGTAGCGATCTCCAATTCTAACGTGGATTTCACATTTCACTGTATCCATGCTACTTTTTTAACACAAATTCATATGTATATGATGAACACCATGGTAGTGAGAAAACTTTTGGATGGATTCAAACATATGACCTACAAAAAAGCACAACAAGTTGAGTCAATGTCAACTTTTCGAAACTTAGTATGGCACGAATTCGAAATAATTACCCGTATGCATGGTCCTCGGTTCAAATCTTACAATGTACACCAAATTGAAACATCGATATTAAGTCCCATACTATGTACATTCAAATGTTGTTTTTAGCCCCCCCCCCCCCGCACACACGCTACATACTTCCTGTATCGGTCAATCTTCCTCTCCTAACCACCTTAGGAAGCTATCGGTTATCAACACACGTTCATTCTTTCTCTCCATGTTTCGATCTCTAAGTCTCTCAACTACACAACCCCTTTTTCCACTATGTTACCAAATGTATTTACCTCACACACCCGCCATTGCACCCCATGTCGAGCTCTCTCTCTCCTCTCACTCTCACCCTCTTGCGCTAAATACATGCATTGCCTATCTAGCCCCCCAACCTCTCGTGCGCTATTTTTGGCATGAAATTAACTGCATGCTAAACGTGTTGAGCGATCGACATTGAAGCAGTCTAGGTCGTTGGATGACAAGGAATACATGTGGCTTGATGAAGTTTTATATTTAATTTGATACGTCTAGCAGAACATTCAGTCGATCAAACCACAGATTTTGTTCAGTCTGATTCCGACTTTAAATTATACGACGATCGATATAAAATAAACGGAAATAATAATCGTTCGGATTTTAAGCATGGCAATCCGAACGTTTTTCATGTCAAATTTAGATTACGTGGCGGTGGCGGGGGCGTCTTGCGGTGGGAAGCGGCTCCTCTGCCATGCTCTGTGTGTCGTCGGGCCACTGACCGACAGCGACGGCGGCGTCTTGCGCCGTTGTTGGCGTACTCCTGGACGCTGGCCTAGCTTCAAGGAAGGCCAAAATGTTCTGGACTTCGGAGCAAGTCAACTGGCGGGAGGAGGCGACTGGCGTTGGTGCAAGGAAGCTGCCGACGACGGCCATCCATGCCGCCGAGGGGCACCGCACCGCACCAAGGACAGCGCTATCAATGGCGCGGTGGAGACATTCGTGTGCACGGCACCAAGACGGCACGCATGTCGGTCAGACGCAAGCGCGATGCCGCAGGTGCACGGCACCGCACGGTCGCGCGCGGCTGCAGCGCGCATCTTGCGCCGCAGGTGCACGGGCGCATGAAAGTCGGCGGGGACCTCGTGGAACCCCGTGGGATCAAGCTCGGCGACAATGTGCGGCTCCCAGCCCATCAATGCCACAGGGATGGGTGTTGGCGCAGTTGGGGCGACAGGAGCCAGAACAGGAGTGGGGACAGGCGCGGCATCTTCCCGCAAGGCCGGTTCAAGCTCATCCCAAAGCGCCTTATGTTCTTGAGACTCCGGCTAGGTGTCTTCCTCAGGAAACTAGAACACTAAGGGCAAACCATCGTGATGCGGCAAGGCGTACGTTTAGGTCAGGCTAGTTGGAGGTAGACGACGGGAGAATCGGAGAGGAAGAGAGAAGATTGCAGCGATACTGGGTAGTGCGGGGTTGATTTTAAACTGCGGCGCCGGCGACATTAAAAGTGGGAGCAGTTGGGACGAAGGTGGGCGGCGGAGCCTAGTCAAAGGGCTCGCCTCGGTGAGCTCAAGACAGCAGATCGCTCGACGCCTCCTGTCACCGCCGCAGCGCGTTCGCTCGCATGCCTCCCGTCGACTCACACGCTTGCTCGGACGGCACCTGCCGATGAGAAGCGGGGACTCCTGGCGGCACGTAAACACCCACGGTTTCAATAGTGAAAGCGTTTGCCTTAACGTGACAGGTCTTTGAACAACGCGGTCGCCAGGATTGGGCAAAAGCTCAAGGCAGTGAGATATGCTCTCAAGCATTGGAGTAAGAAGATCTCCTGCTTAAAATTGCCATTGAAAACACTAACAAAACGCTTCTGGAGCTAGATAATATTGAAGATCGCAGGCCACTTAGCATTCCTGAGCGAAACTTTCGCAATATCCTCACAAAACATCTCTTGAGGCTTCTCTAGCATCAGAAAGAATATTGGAAAAAGCACTGCACCATTCGATGGATCCAATTCGGGGATGAGAACTCAAAGTTTTTTCAAATTGTGGCTACTGAACATTACAGGAGGAATTGCATGAGCTCTCTGAAGACTGATGATGGAAGTATTGTTGAGGATCATGCAGGCAAGGAATCTATACTCTTTGAGGCTTTCAGGACTCGGATGGGGCAGGACCCCTCGCCTATGAAATTCAACCTAGATAACCTTCTTAAGGATGAGGTGTTGTTTGCCAATCTTGTGGCGCCATTTACACATAAAGAGATTGATGATGTGGTGGCGGCAATGCCGCCTGATCGGGCCCCTGGCCCCGATGGTTTCAATGGCGCTTTTTTGAAAGCTTGATGGCCTATCCTCAAAGAAGACTTCTATCTTCTCTGCCGGGAATTTCATCAGGGTGGTCTCAGTCTGGAAAGTATTAATGCGGGCTATATCACGTTGATTCCAAAAAACAACTTGCCTGACAACATCGTTGACTTCAGGCCCATCACCCTCCTCAATTGTTGTCTGAAGCTACTCACTAAGATTATGGCTGATCGTCTGCAGAACATTATTCTTCAGTTGGTACACAAAAATCAGTACGGCTTCCTTCGGGGTAGATCCATTCATGATTGCCTGGCCTGGGCCTTCGAATACATACATCAATGTCAAGCCTCCAAGAAAGAAATTGTCCTCCTTAAATTGGATTTTGCCAAGGCATTTGATACCATTGAGCATTCTGCTATGCTCCTCATCATGAAGAAAATGGGTTTTCCACCTGCATGGCTATGTTGTTTGCAAAATATCTTCTCTTCAGGTAAGTCTTCTGTGCTTCTCAACGGTGTTCCTGGTCGGCAATTTCCCTGTAAATGCGGGGTCCGCCAGGGTGATCCTATGTCCCCTCTTATTTTTGTCATTGCGACTGACCTCCTTCAAACTGCCATCAATGAAGCACTAGAACAAGGCATGATCAGTCACCCAATCCCTCCCAAAGGTGAAGCTAAGTACCCTATCATCCAATATGCGGACGATACTATCATTGTTTTGCCTGCATGTCTTCTCCAAGCGGCCAAGATGAAACAAATCCTTGAAGACTACACCACATCAATTGGGCTCAAAATCAACTTTCATAAATCCACGATCATCCCTATCAACACCCCAGCCGACAAATGCAATGCCCTGGCAAATATTTTTGGTTGCACCCAAGCATCTATGCCATTCACTTACATGGGCCTGCCTTTAGGGACCACTCGCCCTACGGTCCTGGATTTAACACCGTTTGTGTGCAAAGCAGAACGAAAAATTACTGCTGCCATGTCTCTCATGTCCCATGCAGGCAGGTTTGCGTTGCTTAACTCACTCATTACCTCGCTGGCCATATATCCGATGGGCACTCTGCGCCTACCTTAGAAAATCATTGCCCAGTTGGACAAATTCATAGGCATTGCCTCTAGTTAAGAAAGACAATGATGGTGATAAACACAACTCTCTAGCTGCTTGGCCCATGGTTTGCCAGTCCTAAAACAAGTGGTGGCCTCGGTATTCTTGACTTGAAGGTTCAAAATGATGGCCTACTTCAAATTCCTTCATAAATTCTTCAACAAGTGGACATTCCTTGGGCGCAGCTTGGTTTGGGAGACATACTACGTGGACTCAATCCCCATGCAGAGATATATGTGGCTCCTTTTGGTGGCAAGATCTCGTTCAACTCATGCCAATATATCGTGCTATCTCCCATGTTCAAGTCAACAATGGTAAATCTGCGCTATTTTGGAAGGACAACTGGAATAATGATGTTTATGCTGACAAGTACCCTAGGGCATTCTCGTATGTCCATCGTGAAGATATTTCGGTCTAGGATTTCTTGACGACCGCCACCCTGCATGAAACCTTTCAGCTCCCCCTGTCCGTACAAGCCCATGATGAGCTAAAGCTTCTACAGCTTGATGTTGCGGATATTTCTCTTGACGATCGTGAGGATGTTTGGGCCTATTGCTGCGGGGCCACTGTCTTCAAAACTACAGCATACTACCAATTTTTCTTTCGTGACATGGTGGCTCATGTGGATTATCAGTGGCTCTGGCGCACCAAGTGCACCCCGAAAATCAAAGTCTTTGGTTGGTTCTTGCTTTCTGATCGTCTCAACACACGCAACATGCTGAAACGAAGGCATTATAACATTGGATCCAACCTTGATTGTCAGTTGTATGGTCATCACGTTGAAGAAACGGTGGAGCACCTTTTCTTCCATTGCACCTTTAGCAAAGTTTGTTGGTGATGCCTAAACATCATGTGGGGAACGGTTGGCCATAGGCTGGATCTTATTGAACAAATGAAGACTCAACACCAGCGCAAGTTGATCATGGAAATCTTTCTGCTGCTGCTTGGAGTCTCTGGAAAGAGCGCAACAATAATTATTTTAGGCATGTGGTGCCTTCCATGGAGTCATGGTGGATTAGGTTCAAGAATGACTTTAGTAACCTACAATATAGATTGCCAGAACATAAGAGACATGTTGTCTCTTCCATTCTGCAAACGCTAACCCAGGACTCTCATTAACTTTGTAGGCTTGTAGCTTAGTCCTGGCTAACTCCCCCACTTTGTAATTACCACCATGTAACAGCTTCTTTTTTATACTCAATATATATGCAGTAGGAGCCTTTCCTACTGTCCCAACCCTAAAAAAAACATGACAGGTCTTTGTTCCAAAATACCTTGGCTCTTCATTTGTGCAACTTGTCATAAGCAGCTTGTCTCAAATTGAAGAAAAAACTTACGAAGTAATATTTGTGCCATATCACGTGACCATGCTCAGTTTCAAGAATTTATGCTCACTTTTGGATTTTCTGAAATTTAAGATCCAGGATTCAAAACAATATCATAACCTGCATCATGCAATAAATTTTCAAACTGTACATCTGTCCTGTTGTATTTCTTAAGAAAGGATTTGGTCAAATATTTTGCTTAGTTAGACTTTAGACAAGTTATATATGCAGAGTAAAAGGATAATCCCTCCGTACCAGTGCATTGCCTGATATATTAACTCAAGTACTAGGCACGAACAAACAGGATCAATTCTATGCTCATCCTGGTGTAGTAGTAGTAGTACTAGTTGATGGATTCATGTACCTAGGGTAGGGTCATAGGCCTGACCTAAACGTCCTACCCAAGGACACTCTGAGAAGAGATCATCTTCCAGTCGACCAAAGAAGAACCCACTCGACTGACTGGAAGGACTCGACCATGGAAGACTCACTCGACCATGAAGACACACTCGACCACCGAAGGTCAAGGCACTCGCAACGCAACGGCTTGTAATTGAATAGACTTAATGATAGTTAAGGCATTTTATGAGGGCGCTACAAGAACGCCTGTGCTTAATGTACTTTAACCTCTCCATTATGTGGGCTGGCTGGGGTCCTCAAGACTTATATAAGCCACCCCTCCACGTATAGAGGGGTTCGCACTCTTGTAATACCTACACTCATAATCCACTCGACCGCCTCGGGGCTCCGAGACGTGGGGCTTTTACTTCTTCCGAGAAGGGCTGAACTCGACATCGCTTGTGTTCACAACCTCTCCATAGCTAGGACCTTGCCTCTCCTTACCTACCCCCACTCTCTTGCCGACTTAGAACCACGACAGCTTGGCGCCCACCTTGGGGCAGGTGTTTTAGCGATTTGTGGAGGAGTTGCAGTACTTCCGAGTACCTTCATCATGATGACTGCTGGAGTTTTGGTTGAGGGGCGCGAGATCAGTCTCGGTGCTCTCACCTTTGTCGCTGACGACTCCGTATGGCTCCAGTTGGCTCCACTTGACATCGAGGCGCTCCCCGTCCGCGGGGCGACGCACTTCCGCGCATGTGTTCGTGGCGTTTTGCTGCGGCAACCGTCGACCCCTTATCGGTCGACTCCCCTGTCGGTCGTGCACCCAGTCTCCCACCAGCGCAAGCGCTCTGGTCGGTCGAGGCTCCAGCGGTGGGTGAAGCATGCGATGGCTTGCCAGACAGCCATCGCCCAGGTCGCGGCCATTGAGCCCGACGAGTCCCTCTACGGCCTGTTCGATCTGTCGACTGGCTCCGTAGAGAGTGCATCCGAGTGTGATAGCAGTGATCCAGCGGCGGAGATCCTCATGGTCGACGGCCCCCGCAGCCCTCCCGGCTTCGCCCATGGCGGCGGAGCAGCTGGAGGAGGAGACCCCGTGCAAGAGCACGAGGATTACCGGCCCGAGACACTCGACTCTCTGCAGAGAGAAGAGCTTCGCCGCAGGAACATGGATACCCCATACTCCCATCACCGAGAAACCCCGAGGCTCGCGCTTTGAGGAAGCACGCCATTAACGTGGCTGAACGCGCCGCTTGGAGAATCTTCACGAGCACTCGACGCTGCAACGAATCCCCGGCCACCGACTCTTCCCACCGACTCGTATACCGCACGCCAATTCAGAATTTAGCACCGCAACTCGATAGCAGAGTCCATCCACCGCCCCAATGGAAGCCGGGAAAGGCTTGCAGCAGACGTAGATTTACCCGAGCAACAGGAGACCGAACTCAGCCGTGTCGCAGCCGGCAACAGATTTACAACGATCCGTCGCTGCGAATATTGCCCAATCGCTCACAGCCCCAAATCACCTCCAGGCGAGAAGGGCGCGACAACCGGCGAGAGCAATATGGAGACCGATGACAGCGCCGAGTGCCCCTTTCCTCCGAGGAAGGGTCAGACGCCTCGGCGGCAAGATGACACACGCCGCTTTAGTACGGGCGAAGAGTTCCAACGACCCTGTGGAGCCAGCTTTGACGCGATCCATTATCGCAAGGCTTGGTCGACCGAACAGAGCCCATCGAGGCGACCCAAGAGAGATGCACCCACCAGCAATGAGTGCATGTCTCGTCCGAAGTGTTTTAGCAGGCTATCGAGCCGCAGAATCCCCCAATTTCAGATTGGCAACAGGAGTCACAAGTTCATCGGGGAATCCAAGCTCAAACTTGGCTTGAAGATTACCGAGTGGCTGTTCAGATTGGTGGAGGGAATGATGAGGTGGCCATGAAGCATTTGCCCTCATGTTGGAAGGTTCTCGCCAGAGCATGGCTGAATCTGCCACCTCCTAGCTGTATTTATACTTGGGAAGATTTGTCCCGAGTGTTCGCCAGACTTTTGAAGGACTTGCAAGTTTACCGGCTGGTTTGACAGAGCTGCAAGTTTGTGTGCGTAAGACCAATGAAACTCTCCGAGAGTACATTCAGAGGTGGATTACTTTGCACCATACTGTGGAAAATGTGTCTCGACCATCGTGCGCTTTGCGCCTTCAAAGATGGCGCTAAAAACAGAGAATTGAGTTTGAAGTTTGGTCGAACCGCGACATGACCCCGAGTCGAATGATGGAGATTGCTTCAAGCACGCCAACGGCGAGGAAGAGGACCGACTTCAAGTGGCAAATACAAGCCAAGTCGGTCGGAGAAGGGAAATTCAATGGAAGCAGAAGCGAAAGCCGAGCCAAAGCAGCTCTGGAGAGGCCCCGCCGTGACTCGTGGGAAGTTCAAGGAAGCCGAAGGATCCTCGAATCCTAAGAAAGTAAAATATAAAGAAGGCAATGACGTGATGGATATGCCATGCCATATTCACACGAAGAAAGATGAGGAGGGCAACATCATTTACCCAAAGCACACCACTGCCAAAGGTTGACTCGATCCAGCGCCAGGAAAACAGTCTAAGGACAAGGAGAAGGAGCCGACAAGGCCGGAGACAAAGAGGACAAGGAGGAAGAATATCCGCATGTCAACTCCACTGATGATCTTCGGACGTGGAAAGCAAAAAGTCGATCGAAAGTCATTAACCGTGAGGTGAACATGGTTGCCCCAAGAAAGCCAAGTTATGTGAAGTGGTCCCAAACACCCATCACATTCGACCAATCTGATCACCCGACTCACATTGCCACCCCTGGGCGGCAAGCGTTGGTGGTCGATCCAATTGTCGAAGGCACTCGACTGACGAAAGTGCTGATGGATGGTGGTAGTGGGCTGAATTTGTTATATGCGGATACATTGAAAGGGATGGGCATTCCGATGTCCCGATTGAGCACCAGCAATATGAGTTTCCACGGAGTCATACCAGGGAAGAAGGCCAATTCACTCGGCCAAATAGCCTGGACGTGGTTTTTGGTGATTCCAAGCACTTTCGCAAGGAAAAGTTGACCTTTGAGGTTGTGGATTTTCAGAGTGCATACCACGCCATTTTGGGGAGGCTAGCCACGCATCGCATTCATGGCTCGACCATGTTACGGTACCTCAAACTGAAAATGCCAGCCCCAAGGGAGTGATCACCGCCACCGCGATCGGAAGAAGGCGTAAGAGTGCTTTCAGAAAGGCTCAAGATTGCCGACTCCCGGTGACAGCGGTCGAATTCGATTTAATATATGCAAAACACAGATCCGAAAGTGATTTGTTACGATCCAAGAAGCCAGCCACAGAGTTCGCATTTCACCGTCTCGTGAGACGGCTACCCATATTCACCCGACCGATCCCAATGCAGCCCGACCCACATCTCCACGACACTCGACCCGAAATAGGAAGAAGCGCCATCCAGTTCCTCCGTGAGAATCGACATTTTCGATGGAAGCCACCGACATGCCGTGTTCCTGGGGATCGGCTGAGCATCGCCCGAGTCGACAAGTCAAGAAAACCACCAAAGAGCATCTTCGACGGTCCGCCATCCGTAAGAGGAAAGCTATTGGTGAAGAAGTGGCTCGACTATTGGCAGCAGGATTCATCCGAGATATATCACCCGAGTGGCTTGCTAATGTCGCCATGGTTCCCAAGAAGGACAACTCGCCCCGCATGTGCATTGATTTTAAGCACATCAATCGGGCCTGCCCGGCGATCATTTTCTCTCCCCGCATAGATCAAATTGTTGACTCGACCGCTGGATGTGAGAGATTGTCTTTTCTAGATGCATATTTCGGTATCATCGATCCGCTCAGATGGGCCCGATGAAATAAAAACAGCTTTCATCACTCCATTCGGTGCTTCGCTATATCACCATGCCATTCGCCTCAAGAATGCCGGAGCCACATTTATGCGAATGATTCGAAGTGTCTTCACCAAATCAGTCGGAATGTGGAAGCGATATGGATGATATCATCGTTAAGTCGCGAAAAGGTTCCGACCTGCTTGTCGACCTCGCCAAACATTTGCCAACCTCGGAAGGTACGATATCAAGCTCAATCCGTCAAAGTGCACGCTCGAGTTCCCGTGGAAAATTACTCGGTTTTCGCTTCAACGAGGGATCGATGCTAACCCCGAAAAGATCGGCACTATTCTCCGAATGAAACGCCTGCGGCGAGTGCATGACGCCCGAAGCTTATCGATGCTTGGCCGCTTAAGTCGATTCATCTCACGACTCGGTGAAAAGGCATTGCCTCTTTACCGATCGATGAAGAAGGTCGACAAATTCGAGTGGACTCCGAAGTCGATGCAGCGTTGTCGAGCTAAAGCTCGCTTCCACCCAGCCGGTGCTTGCTGCTCCAATCAGCAAAGAGCCTCTGTTGCTTTATATTGCAGCCATCGGACAAGTTGTCGGATCTTGGCTTACGGTCGAGCGGAAGAGGAAGGAAAGGCCTTCAAAGTTCAGCGCCGGTGTATTATTTGTCCAAGTCTTGACTCCATCCAAGCAGAGATATCCTCATTATCGAAGCTTGTGTATGGGATATACATGACCACAAAGAAGGTTGCTCATTATTTCTCGATCATTCTATCACAGCCGCCGCCGACGCCCTTTATCGAGATCCCGCACAACAGAGACGCAACCGTCGAGTGGCGAAATGGGCGATTGAACTTCTTCCCTTGATATCAAATTCGAGGCAAAGAAAGCCATTAAGTCCCGTGCTATAGCGGATTTCCTTGCCGAGTGGATTGAAAACAGCAGCCGATCGAAGTTCACTCGAGCATTGGACCATGTTCTTTGACGGCTCCAAGATGCTGAATGGTTCTCAGTGTCAGTTGTTCTCGTTTCCCCGGAGGAGATAAGCTTAGGTATGTGCTCCAGATTCACTTTGATTCCTCCAACAATGAGGCAGAGTACGAGGCCCTCTTATATGGATTGCATGGCCATTTCACTCGGCGTCCGTCGCTCGATGGTCTATGGCGACTCAGATCTAGTGGTCAATCAAGTGATGAAGGAGGGGGCGTGAGAAGCCCAAATATGACTGGATATTGCAATGCAAAGGAGGAAGCCGGAAAAGAAGTTCGAGGTGTTGAACTCCATCACATCCCCGATCGAAAAATCAAGCAGCAGATGATCTCGCGAAGATAGGCTCCAAAAGAGAAGCCATTCCGTGGTGTGTTTTTGGAGCATATACACACTCCGTCGCTTAAAGAAGATCCTTCACGAGGAAGCTCCACAGCCCAAGAGTGCCACAGCACCGATCAAGTTGAGGTCCCGCAGTGGTCGACTTAGTCATGGAAGTTTTAGTGGTCACTCCCGATTGGACAATTCCATACATCGCATATATTCTCGAGAAAGGAACTCCCGAAGATGAGGAAGAGGCTCGGCAGATCGTCCGTCGATCCAAAGCCTTTACCGTTATCAAAGGGCGCTTAGAGAGAGAAAGACCGACGAGCTCTGACAAACATGCATAACGCCGTAAGAAGGTCGAAATCATACTCAATGACATCCACTCAGGGACCTGTGGTCACCATGCGCCCTCTCGACCATTGTAGCCAAAGCATACCGAGCCGGATTTTATCGCCAAGGGCAAATGAGATGGCGAAAGAAATAGTGGACAAGTGCGAAGGATGCCGTTCTACTCCAATATGTCACACAAGCTGCGTCGATTTCAAGACCATTCCACTCGTCGGCCTTTCGCAGATGGGGTTGGACATGGTCGGTCCCTTGCGAACAGGTCGAGCGGTTTCACGCATGTGTCGGTAGCAATGACAAGTTCACCAAGTGGATTGAAGCTAAACCAATCAAAAGTCTTGACGCCGCATCGCTTCCGCCATCGAGAGCCGACGCTCAGATATGGGGTCCCGCACAGCATTATCACGGATAATGGGTCGAATTTTGACTCGAAGAATTCAAGGATTTCGCAACGCCCAAGGCACACGAAGTCGACTACGCTTCGCCGCCATCCACAATCGAATGGACAGCGAACGAGCCAACGGATTAATCCTCAAGGGTCCGAAGCCCCGATCGATGCGAGATCTCAAGCATGCGGCCGAGCTTGGGTTGACGAACTCCCTTCAGTGCTTTGGGGTTTGCGGACCACGCCTAATCGGTCGACCGGAAGAACTCCCTTCTTCCTGGTCTATGGAGCAGAAGCAGTCCTACCGAGTGATCTCCTTCACAACGCTCCCCGAATTGAACTTTACAATAAAGCAGAAGCTGAGCAAGCGCGTCAAGATGCAGTCGACCTCCTTGAAGAGTCGAGTTTGTTTTGCCGCCCACCGTGTATGAATGGGGAATGGAGGGAGAAACAGAGGTCTTTCGGACGAGCTTGAATCAAATGTGTTTTGTCACCATGTTTGACGCCCACCGTGTCGGAATGGGCTCGAGGCGGTCGTGTCACGCCTAATTGAAGTTACTAACCTACCCTTTTTAGAGCAAAGGTGGAAATCTGGCCGATGGATTGTCTGTGTTATGGGTAGACAGTAATTTTCATCTCCCAAACACTTGGCTTCGGGCAGCCGACGTGGGAGTGGACATTTTGCCGCTTCTTTCAATTTTGGGACAATAAGCATCCACATTTACCCAGCAACTAAATTCAATCCATTTTGTATTCCTATATGAATCTTTATAAATCATTCTATGTGTTTCTATATATCTTCAAAAGGACAACAAAGATGTATTCCATCATCATATATGAACATGGTTTACAAATGCCGATACTCAAATTCGAAGCTAGAATCCAGTTTAAGGTGAATTGAATATTTGGAACACTTCATGTCCAACTCAAATGTCACACGCAGCATAATGTGTACTCCCATTTAGATATGTACACAAGTTTATGTATCAAGATTCAAATACCGAGTCAATCAACCAAGAATGTACAGTAACTAATAGACATATAAACACTTATAGAGTATATGGATCAATAATATCAACTAACATACATAAGCCATGCCATTGTACTTTTTTTTTGCTACAACGACATCCTTTTTTAGCCAAAGATCTTGGCCCTTTCCGATGCATGCCACTTATGGTCCATCTATACTTCTATTAGTGTTGAATGCACATTCAGCCCGATTGACATATTTGTAGGTCTGCCACACAGAATCCAAATGAAATGTCTCCAGTCTTATCAATTAATACAAACTTGTGCTCAAATAAAATTACAAACCAAAAACAAAAAACAAAAAACAATTATTACATGATCTCTAAAACAAATGGTTTGATTGATTACATGTTGGAAAGAACATTTCACCTATTATTTACCAAGTGGGAATTTAATTTCCTTTCTTCCTTCATGACCTTAACAATGTGGTTAGTCTCAGCTTGCTTCGTTTTGAAATGCACCAAATATTTAATGGTTGTATTGAGTACTGCTTGTGATTGTGTTGTTTGCTTCCTCAACATATCAACTTCATCTCTAAGTGCAGAAGCAGAATCTCTTTCTACCACTAGTTTAGCCTCTAGAGCATCAACAGTTGGCAATTCATAATGGACGATTGGGCCGGTGCCACTGCGGTGGGATGATGCAACGTCCATGGGGACCTTGCTCGATCTTGGGCTAACCTGTTTTGCCATTAAAGTTCCGATTGGATTGAGAAAGGTTGAAGTTAGCAAAACATCTCAACTAGGAGTTATAACAGCAAACCAGTTAAACAAACAAGGAATTAAATAGTTTCAATTGATGTGAAAAGTAGTTATTAACATCATTGGAACCCATTTGTTGCAGCAAAGAAAGCGCTTAAACAAACAAGTAGATATTTAAGTTAAGGCAAACAGTAATTCTTAACAAAGAAGTATCAAACACATAGATAGGCGCATCTACAGGATTAACAGTGTCGTGGCATTATGTAATCAGTAGCAAACTAAATTAAGCCAAGCAACATAATTGAACAATTTTACAATAAGTGGCTAACTAAAATTACGAGAAGCAGGTAACTGAACTTATGCTAGTTCTTTGTACAAGCACATTGCAACTTCTTTTTCGCTTAAAAGGTTGTACGAAGGAGTCCATGGCATCAATTGCTTGGATACGCAGTCCCAATACTTCTTTCTTCCCACACTCCATTGGTAAGTCGAATGGTTAATCTGGTAAGATGGTGCGCCCTTGATATGTTATATGAGGATGTATAGTCAGACTAGTTGTAGCCACACACATCACACTGGCTTTTACTGTATATTTCATGCGATTACTTTTGGCATATCGAGATCTAAGCAATCTACAATAGGATGAAAAGACTGGCATCCTTCACATTATTGGCGAACTCAGTTCATAGAAACAAGCAATTCAACCATTCTGTGGGCAAATCAAAAGCGCCACCGAAATATTTTTGACTACCCAATCATACACGCAAAAGGGGCAACGCCACCATAGGGGCTGGTATGGGCAACCGCCTCAGGTGGCTGGAAAGTGTGCACCTAGTTTGAGTCGTCCAAGTTGGCCCAGGCTAGTTTTGTTCGTCCCAGCGCACAAGCAGGCAATGTAAAAATGAAGAAAAATGTTTCAATTTGGATGGTCCAATAACATAAGTGCAAGGCAGGCCCTATAGCAGGCTCGCAGCCCCAACAGGTGCCTCCCATATCGATCGATAGCAGGAAAAATCCCAATTCATTCGCTCTAGCCTCCAGTTTGGTTCGCTCCTAACCTACCCGCCGCTGGACAGACCGACACATCACTTCCTCGCGCCCTCATTGGAGGGCGGTCGCCGGGCTTCAAGGGAATGGAAGGACAAGAAGATAAAGATCCAACCCTGGGTGTAGCCTGCGTGGGAGGCAGCGGCGGTAGCACGGGCATGGCATCGAGCTTGCGCAAACGGATAGTCGCAGCTTGCAAGAGTAGCATGCGCAATGAGCAGTACATCACATCCCCGATTATATCTAATTCAACTCTTCAATTTCGCCAATAGTTAAACCCGACGGTGTTGTAAAACTTCTTGTATGTAGGGAATCTATGAGAAAATGAAACCAATTTCTACTTATTTTATAACTCCCCAATCAATACTAAACCGATCAATCGATGTATCTAATCAAGTTTCCGATGCAAACATACAAGCTCATGTTGTTCTTCACTGAAGTGTCTAATGAATGACTTCTAATGAAGGATTTGATGCAAACATTTTATATGCTCCTCGGTGATGAACATATAGTGTCTAATGAGGGATCTAATGCAAGCATTTTGCAAGCTCATTGAAGGATTTAGTGTCTAATGATGATCTGCTATGTTGAGCGAGATGAGATTTGCGCATTGATGACAAGCAAATTATAGTGCATTTTCATAGCTTGAGGAAACGTCGAGGCCATCTACCAGAAAGTCCCCGTATCATGACAACATAGCATAAATACTTTTCTAATTTGTTGTTTGAAACTACGGGCATACTTGTGCAGGATAGATATATTGATATGCAGTTTGCGCACTGGTTATAGGTGCAATTACACTTCGATATTTTCAGCCAGAGAACGAATAATTCAAGTAGGTATAGACCATGTTTGTAGTCCTTGTACACCATGTTGCATTTTGTGTTTTTTGGTGCTTGCATCATTTAGTGTTTATAATCTGAACCACTTTGGATCATTAGCTGGTTTTCAAAGTGCATGTAGCTTCACATTTCTCAAGTTATGTTGATTTCCGGAGTGCAAGTGCCTTCGTATTTTTTATGTTAAATGTTCGCCCCTGGTAACTTGAATTCGTGGATCCGCCACTTCACACAAATCATACACGAACGCTAGTATGAATTAAATGAAATGCAGGGACTTACGCTAGCTCGTTGTACAGGCTCACTGCAGGATGTTCCATGTACAAGTCCATGTTACCACTTGCTTGGATGTGCAGGCCTTGTGCTCCTTGCATCCCCCTCTACATTTTTGACACGGCGAATGGTTGATCAAATAAGAGGAATCGATCTTGATGTTGTACCGGAGGACAGATACTTACAAGGTTATACGGGTGTGCAGGATGTGTACCAGATCCCGTAGCGCCGTCATGCTTCGCTAAAAATGGATTTGCTTGTTTCAGATGATATCTCCAGAAGAAATAAGAGTTAAAGTCAGAGTTGCATAGGCGTGTAAGCTAAGAGAGCAGTGAAAGGATATCCAAACATCGTCGGAATAGTGCACAAGGGAGTGATGTGTGGATAACTAGTTCGGGTCGGTGTTTGGGCATGCTCGCCTAGCTAGAGTGCGGGTCACTTCAGAGCCGTTGAGGGTGATGCGCTTGCATTGGCTAGCCACGCACGAATGCAGATCTTGAGTGGCAGCAGAGCGCTACGATGCGGTGGACGAGACCATTGGTGAAGCCCCAACGGCCTCGGGGGGCGGAGGTGCGGCGATATGCTTGGTGAAGTAGCCCCAGTGAGCTGGGAGACGGCATCGATGAAGCGCACCTGATGCGGTGGAACTCGGTGTCTATGAGGCACGTCATTTGCGGCGGCTGACGTTGTCGGTGGACCACCCGGTGCTGTGGACGAGGGCATAGATGAGGTAGCTCGGTGCGGTGGTGAAGTGCGACCGTCATCTTCGTCGTCGTCGTCCGGCACAGAGGTGGGGAAAGAGACGAGACGAGGAGCGATTCGAACTTTTCTTGGGTTGGCGGCGAATTAGGGATTTGAGCAATCTGGGCGCGAAAGGGGACGGTGGAGAAGAGAGATTTTGCAGGGCTGGAATTGGGGCCGCCAGATATTTCAATCCAAAACGTGGAAGCGCAAACTTATTTTGTCATCGTCCTTTTTTTGGGGGGTGGGGGTGGGGGTGGGGGGAGTGGGGGAGGAAGGGAGGGGGTGGGTGGATGGGTGCTACGCGTCCGTCCGACACACGCGACCTCCCCGACAGGACTATACTTTGGTGCCTTAAGGCACCTGCCTTTGTGTCCATGACATGTGGGCCTAGAAGTTGGCTGGCCCACATGTCCGTGACCCAAAGGCAGGAGCCTTTAAGGCACCAAAGCAGCATCCACCCTGACACGATCCTGGTCTGCCTGGTGCGCCTACATTTGAGAATGCAAACAAATCTTCTTTCATTTGCAAACGAATCTGTATGTATTACCATGCCCGTGTTTTCCTTGCAATAATTAGTCATTTGAAATGAGATACTCCCTCCGTTCACTTTTGTAAGTCGTTTCAGACAACTTAAAATGAACTGTTTTGCACATTGTCTGAAATGTCTTCAAGGTCTTATAAAAGTGAACAGAGGGAGTACTATAAATTAATTAATGAGGAGTTATTTGAAAAAAAATCGAAACGGTATCCATGCTAATGTGGATTAGAGTGTGTGTCACATAATTAGTTATTTGAATTAGAGTGTGTGTCATGTAGCGATCTCCAATTCTAACGTGGATTTCACATTTCACTGTATCCATGCTACTTTTTTAACACAAATTCATATGTATATGATGAACACCATGGTAGTGAGAAAACTTTTGGATGGATTCAAACATATGACCTACAAAAAAGCACAACAAGTTGAGTCAATGTCAACTTTTCGAAACTTAGTATGGCACGAATTCGAAATAATTACCCGTATGCATGGTCCTCGGTTCAAATCTTACAATGTACACCAAATTGAAACATCGATATTAAGTCCCATACTATGTACATTCAAATGTTGTTTTAGCCCCCCTTTTACACGCTACATACTTCCTCAGATCGGTCAATCTTCCTCTCCTAACCACCTTAGGAAGCTATCGATTTCAACACACGCTCATTCTTTCTCTCCATGTTTCGATCTCTAAGTCTCTCAACTA
Organism: Aegilops speltoides; assembly: GCA_021437245.1. Lineage (NCBI taxonomy): Eukaryota > Viridiplantae > Streptophyta > Magnoliopsida > Poales > Poaceae > Aegilops > Aegilops speltoides. The sequence continues at coordinate 444,146,020 of CM038145.1, read as the reverse complement.
CACAACCCTTTTTCCACTCTGTTACTAAATGTATTTACCTCACACACCCGCCATTGCACCCCATGTCGAGCTCTCTCTCTCCCCTCTCACTCTCACCCTCTTGCGCTTAAATACATGCATTGCCTATCTAGCCCCCAACCTCTCGTGGCGCTATTTTTGGCATGAAATTAACTGCATGCTAAACGTGTTGAGCGATCGACATTGAAGCAGTCTAGGTCGTTGGATGACAAGGAATACATGTGGCTTGATGAAGTTTTATATTTAATTTGATACGTCTAGCAGAACATTCAATCGATCAAACCACAGATTTTGTTCACCGACCGACTTTAAATTATACGACGATCGATATAAAATAAACGGAAATAATAATCGTTCGGATTTTAAGCATGGCAATCCGAACATTTTTCATGTCAAATTTAGATTATGTGGCGGCGGCGGGGGCGTCTTGCGGTGGGAAGCGGCTCCTCTGCCATGCTCTGTGTGTCGTCGGGCCACTGACCGACAGCGACGGCGGCGTCTTGCGCCGTTGTTGGCGTACTCCTGGACGCTGGCCTAGCTTCAAGGAAGGCCAAAATGTTCTGGACTTCGGAGCAAGTCAACTGGCGGGAGGAGGCGACTGGCGTTGGTGCAAGGAAGCTGTCGACGACGGCCATCCATGCCGCTGAGGGGGGCACTGGCACCCGCGCGGGGACAGGCGCTATCAATGGCGCGGTGGAGACATTCGTGTGCACGGGCACCATCACGGGCACACATGTCAGTGCACGCGCAGGCGCATGCGCTGGCAGGTGCACGGGCGCATGAAAGTCGGCGGGGACCTCGTGGAACCCCGTGGGATCAAGCTCGGCGACAATGTGCGGCTCCCAGCCCATCAATGCCACGGGGATGGGTGTTGGCGCAGTTGGGGCGACAGGAGCCAGAACAGGAGTGGGGACAGGCGCGGCGTCTTCCCGCAAGGCCGGTTCAAGCTCATCCCAAAGCGCCTTATGTTCTTGAGACTCCGGCTAGGTGTCTTCCTCAGGAAACTAGAACACTAAGGGAAGACATTCGTGAGGCGGCAAGGCGTACGTTTAGGTCAGGCTAGTTGGAGGTAGACGACGGGAGAATCGGAGAGGAAGAGAGAAGATTGCAGCGATACTGGGTAGTGCGGGGTTGATTTTAAACTGCGGCGCCGGCGACATTAAAAGTGGGAGCAGTTGGGACGAAGGTGGGCGGCGGAGCCTAGTCAAAGGCTCGCCCCGGTGAGCTCGCCAGACAGCTCGCTCAAGACGCCTCCTGTCACCGGCCAGGCGCAGCGATTCGCTCGCATGCCTCCGTCGACTCACACGCTTGTTCGGGCGGCACTGCCGATGAGAAGCGGGACTCTGGCGGCACGTAAACACCCACGGTTTCAATAGTGAAAGCGTTTGCCTTAACGTGACAGGTCTTTGAACAACGCGGTCGCCAGGATTGGGCAAAAGCTCAAGGCAGTGAGATATGCTCTCAAGCATTGGAGTAAGAAGATCTCCTGCTTAAAATTGCCATTGAAAACACTAACAAAACGCTTCTGGAGCTAGATAATATTGAAGATCGCAGGCCACTTAGCATTCCTGAGCGAAACTTTCGCAATATCCTCACAAAACATCTCTTGAGGCTTCTCTAGCATCAGAAAGAATATTGGAAAAAGCACTGCACCATTCGATGGATCCAATTCGGGGATGAGAACTCAAAGTTTTTTCAAATTGTGGCTACTGAACATTACAGGAGGAATTGCATGAGCTCTCTGAAGACTGATGATGGAAGTATTGTTGAGGATCATGCAGGCAAGGAATCTATACTCTTTGAGGCTTTCAGGACTCGGATGGGGCAGGACCCCTCGCCTATGAAATTCAACCTAGATAACCTTCTTAAGGATGAGGTGTTGTTTGCCAATCTTGTGGCGCCATTTACACATAAAGAGATTGATGATGTGGTGGCGGCAATGCCGCCTGATCGGGCCCCTGGCCCCGATGGTTTCAATGGCGCTTTTTTGAAAGCTTGATGGCCTATCCTCAAAGAAGACTTCTATCTTCTCTGCCGGGAATTTCATCAGGGTGGTCTCAGTCTGGAAAGTATTATTGCGGGCTATATCACGTTGATTCCAAAAAACAACTTGCCTGACAACATCATTGACTTCAGGCCCATCACCCTCCTCAATTGTTGTCTGAAGCTACTCACTAAGATTCTGGCTGATCGTCTGCAGAACATTATTCTTCAGTTGGTACACAAAAATCAGTACGGCTTCCTTCGGGGTAGATCCATTCATGATTGCCTGGCCTGGGCCTTCGAATACATACATCAATGTCAAGCCTCCAAGAAAGAAATTGTCCTCCTTAAATTGGATTTTGCCAAGGCATTTGATACCATTGAGCATTCTGCTATGCTCCTCATCATGAAGAAAATGGGTTTTCCACCTGCATGGCTAGGTTGTTTGCAAAATATCTTCTCTTCCGGTAAGTCTTCTATGCTTCTCAACGGTGTTCCTGGTCGGCAATTTCCCTGTAAATGCGGGGTCCGCCAGGGTGATCCTATGTCCCCTCTTATTTTTGTCATTCCGACTGACCTCCTTCAAACTGCCATCGATGAAGCACTAGAACAAGGCATGATCTGTCACCCAATCCCTCCCAAAGGTGAAGCTAAGTACCCTGTCATCCAATATGCGGACGATACTATCATTGTTTTGCCTGCATGTCTTCTCCAAGCAGCCAAGATGAAACAAATCCTTGAAGACTACACCACATCAATTGGGCTCAAGATCAACTTTCATAAATCCACGATCATCCCTATCAACACCCCAGCCGACAAATGCAATGCCCTGGCAATTATTTTTGGTTGCACCCAAGCATCTATGCCATTCACTTACATGGGCCTGCCTTTAGGGACTACTCGCCCTACGGTCCTGGATTTAACACCGTTTGTGTGCAAAGCAGAACGAAAAATTACTGCTGCCATGTCTCTCATGTCCCATGCTGGCAGGTTTGCGTTGCTTAACTCACTCGTTACCTCGCTGGCCATATATCCGATGGGCACTCTGCGCCTACCTCAGAAAATCATTGCCCAGTTGGACAAATTCATAGGCATTGCCTCTGGTTAAGAAAGACAGCTGATGGTGATAAACACAACTCTCTAGCTGCTTGGCCCATGGTTTGCCGTCCTAAAACAAGTGGTGGCCTCGGTATTCTTGACTTGAAGGTTCAAAATGATGGCCTACTTCTGAAATTCCTTCATAAATTCTTCAACAAGCTGGACATTCCTTGGGCGCAGTTGGTTTGGGAGACATACTACGTGGACTCAATCCCCCATGCAGTAGATATATGTGGCTCCTTTTGGTGGCAAGATCTCGTTCAACTCATGCCAATATATCGTGCTATCTCCCATGTTCAAGTCAACAATGGTAAATCTGCGCTATTTTGGAAGGACAACTGGAATAATGATGTTTATGCTGACAAGTACCCTAGGGCATTCTCGTATGTCCATCGTGAAGATATTTCGGTCCGGGATTTCTTGACGACCGCCACCCTGCATGAAACCTTTCAGCTCCCCCTGTCCGTACAAGCCCATGATGAGCTAAAGCTTCTACAGCTTGATGTTGCGGATATTTCTCTTGACGATCGTGAGGATGTTTGGGCCTATTGCTGGGGGGCCACTGTCTTCAAAACTGCAGCATACTACCAATTTTTCTTTCGTGACATGGTGGCTCATGTGGATTATCAGTGGCTCTGGCGCACCAAGTGCACCCCGAAAATCAAAGTCTTTGGTTGGTTCTTGCTTTCTGATCGTCTCAACACACGCAACATGCTGAAACGAAGGCATTATAACATTGGATCCAACCTTGATTGTCAGTTGTATGGTCATCACGTTGAAGAAACGGTGGAGCACCTTTTCTTCCATTGCACCTTTAGCAAAGTTTGTTGGTGATGCCTAAACATCATGTGGGGAACGGTTGGCCATAGGCTGGATCTTATTGAACAAATGAAGACTCAACACCCGCGCAAGTTGATCATGGAAATCTTTCTGTTGCTGCTTGGAGTCTCTGGAAAGAGCGCAACAATAATTATTTTAGGCATGTGGTGCCTTCCATGGAGTCATGGTGGATTAGGTTCAAGAATGACTTTAGTAACCTACAATATAGATTGCCAGAACATAAGAGACATGTTGTCTCTTCCATTCTGCAAACGCTAACCCAGGACTCTTATTAACTTTGTAGGCTTGTAGCTTAGTCCTGGCTAACTCCCCCACTTTGTAATTACCACCATGTAACAGCTTCTTTTTTATACTCAATATATATGCAGTAGGAGCCTTTCCTACTGTCCCAACCCTAAAAAAAACATGACAGGTCTTTGTTCCAAAATACCTTGGCTCTTCATTTGTGCAACTTGTCATAAGCAGCTTGTCTCAAATTGAAGAAAAACTTACTAAGTAATATTTGTGCCATATCACGTGACCATGCTCGGGCCAAGAATTTATGCTCACTTTTGGATTTTCTGAAATTTAAGATCCAGGATTCGAAACAATATCATAACCTGCATCATGCAATAAATTTTCAAACTGTACATCTGTCCTGTTGTATTTCTTAAGAAAGGATTTGGTCAAACATTTTGCTTAGTTAGACTTTAGACAAGTTATATATGCAGAGTAAAAGGATAATCCCTCCGTACCAGTGCATTGCCTAATATATTAACTCAAGTACTAGGCACAAACAAACAGGCTTAATTCTATGCTCATCCTGGTGTAGTAGTAGTAGTACTAGTCAATGCAGTTGACGGGTGACCTTGACGAGCGGCGACCGAGGGAATTCAACCGTGCTCGGCATGGTAGGTAACGTCGTCTAGCTACTAAAGCATCCCTCCGTTGTTCATAGCTAGTCATTATGGACCGGGGACATGAGGGGAATTTCCTAGGGCTGGAATTCTGGCCGCCAGATATTTCGACTTGAAACGCTGAGGCTCGACTGGTTGGCATTGCCTAATGTGCGTACCACGCACGCCACCGAAGGACACGAGCCCAGTTTTTTTATTTTTTAGGATCAACACGAGCCAAGGTCTGACTGGTACGCCGTTGGGTCCTACCATTCGAGAATACGAAAGGAACCTTTTAAATTGCCGAACGAATCTATGTGTATTACAATACCCGTATTTTCCTTGCAAATACTAATCTCAACGTAGTAATTGATTTATGACGAGTTGTTGAATTAGAGTGAGTTTGTGATATAGTGATCTCAACGTGGATTTCACATTTCATGGTATCCCTAGTAAGTTTTCCAATGCAAATTTAAATTTAAAAGATGAACAATATGGAGGTGAGAAAACTTTGTATGTATCAAGCATATGACCACACACACACACACACACACACACACAGAGAGAGAGAGAGAGAGAGAGAGACACACACACACACGCACGAACACGACAACAATCCAATAAGTATAGTGCATCTATTTTTCCAAACCATGCATGTATGACACGAATTCAAAAATACTCCTTCTATTCCTAAATATTAGTCTTTTAGAGAGTTCAACAAGTGACTACATACGAAGCAAAATGAGTGAATCTAGACTCTAAAATATGTCTATATACATCCGTATGTGCCAGTCAATTTGAAACCTCTAAAAAGACTAATATTTAGGAAAGAAGGGAGTAAAATGTAAGACATGCATGGTCCTCAGTTCAATATTTAAAATGAACATGAAACTGAAACATGAATATTAAGTCTAGTACTCCAAAGACATGCAAATGTTGTGTTTAGGCGGAGCTATGATTGTCGGGGTCAACCCTCGACCTTAGATAAAATTGTGGAGCTCTGCTTAGGGTTGTTTAGATTATATTTGTCCCCACCCTCCCAACCACCGATTGGTTGTGCACCCCCACCCCTCCTCCTCGGGAGAATATCATGTGCCCCCATACCTTAGGTGCTATATGCCGATATGAGTTGCTTGGAGCTTGTAGATCTGACATATAGCAGCTCACATGATGTGTCTTAATATTTTTACAGGAAACCTTGATGAGTTTGAGAATTGCACACAATTTGTACAAAAACTACTCATATGCCCTTGGATCCCACATCCAACAACCTCGAAGCTCGTATCAGCATAGCATCTAAGATGAAGGAGGACATCGTATTCTCCTGTATGTAAGAATATCATGTGCTATCACACCATAGATGCTTTGGTGATACAAGCTCTTCGGAGCCGTTGGATTTGTGACCCAACACCTCCTCGGTGGTTCGAGTGGTTTTTGCAGAAAAGCCCCAAAAGAGTTTGGCCATCGCTATAAGCACAAAGATCGCCAGATGCCATTGATCTCAGATCAAACGACCTCCAAGCTCGTATCACCGTAGCATCCAAGTTGCGATAGCACCTTATGTTTTCTCGCATGGGAGAATATGAGGTGCTCCCGCACCGTAGATTCTATGGTGATACGAGTTCAATGAGATCTAACGGCCCACAGTAGGAGGTTTGAATGTTTTTGCAATATACGACTGATAGAGTTTGGGAAATATGCAGAAAGTACAAGTACTACGCATGTGCCATCTGATCACTAATCATACGACCTAGATGCTCATATCACCGTAGCGGGTAATTAAGCTACCGGGAGCACCTAATATGAGCAATGGGGAGCCGTTGGATCGAAGATGCAGTGGCACACACGAGGCCTGAATGTTTTATTTGCAGAAAAACCTTTGGAGAGTTCGGAAATTGCGCATAATTACAAAGACTACTCCCAAGCCATTGGATCTCACTTCCAACGTGTAAAACTCAGATCACCATAGTATCTAAGCTGCGGGTGGATGTGATATTCTATGTCACGACATTTTTGTTCAGAACTTGCAAAATACGTAACTCGTGCTATTACTTGTCTAACCGCTGTGAAGTGTTTGTTCAAAAAACCATCCTACACTGAAATATCGGAACAACACACGGGGGGTCCCACTTGTCATTAATCAAATTTGGACCTAAAACTAACAAATCTGAAAGACGAGATTCGGACTGGCAACCTAGACTACAAAGCGTAAGTCAATAGCCTGAAACAACAACGGTTGTTGGCTTTGTCCCATAACTTGATTTTATACAGTACTTACGTTGAGTAGAATAAAGGGAGTGCCTCGTCAACACGTGCATGACCGTTGTCTCACTTACTGGTGGGTCCCAGGTCTGTGATCTCAATCTCTCTTCTCTCCATCGTCTAACCTTTGCACGGGCACACACGAAGAGCAGCGCTAGCTTGCCGTGGTGTTAGTACAACTAAAAAAAGCTTGGAAAATAGAAGAATCGCCTAGAACAAGAGAGGTTGTGGCTAGCTGAGACGGAGCTAACCACATCTATCCTCCATGCCATGTTTGCATGATGAAGCTGTGTGGCTAGTGGGGTGTTTTCGACCGACTGGCTGGGTCCCGAGGTCGAACCATAGGTACTACGTCTGATACAGTATATTTTTACACGCACATTTTTCCTCCGTGCCGAGACGTGGCACACCCTACCGCGCGGTTTTGGGGTCCTCCCAAGTGGTGCACGCATATATTCTTCCTAACGTGGGACGCCGTACCGCGCGTTTTCTGGGTCCTCCTCAGTCGTAGCGCCGAAGCAAGTAAATGAGTCGTTAAATCACGAAAGACCACCTTTCCCGCCGAGTACATCAGTGAAGCACGGTGGCTAGCTAGTTGGGCTAGTTCGGTCGATTAGCTAGGCCGCCGCCACATTTGTTTTTTCACCCCTTTTTTTATGTACTTGCCGGCAGGTAAATTTAAATATCCACCGCGGCGTTGCTCTGGTGTTTGGGTGCGGCAGGATTTTTAATTTTTTGATTGACGGGAGCAGGCGCGGCAGGATTTTTAGTTTTTTGATTGACGGGAGCAGGCGCGGCAGCAATTAGTCACGATGACTCCATGTGTAAAACCCACTGCTCCCTGATGTGAGAAGTCGTCGACTGGTGTTTTACCATGGTGAAAACCAAAAGATTCACCACTCCTCGGCTGGCTCCCTCCGCCTTCCCGTAGATTGCATTGCCTTTCAGCCGTTTCGCCCCCTTTGCTTCCTCTCCGCATTGCTTCTACCTGGTGCCATGGCGGTGCAGCATATCACGGAGTCCAAGGTGAGGCGCCTGACATAGGAGCTCCATGCCAAGGATGCGGAGCTCAGGGCCAAGGACGTGGAGCTCCGTGAGCTCAAGGAGGAGAGGAGTGCCATGCTCCTCCATTATGTGCGGGAGTTCACGAAGCTTCAAAAGCGGTAGGCGTCCACCAAAAAGATGCGCGAGGCGTCGGCGGTGTTGTTACAGAAAGCGGGAGATAGGATAGGCCATCAGGGGAGCCGGCTGGAGCATGAGCGAGCCGATCGTGATGAGGTCCAGGATTTCCTCAGCCACTTGGTGAACCAAGTTGCCACGCACGTGTTGCGGCTGCGTGATGCCTACCGCCGTGCTAGCGCAACGATGCCGGTCGTCGGGCTAAACCCGTTCGACCACCCGGTCGACTTCAACGAGCTGCGGCTTCTTGACCTGGTCTCCTTCTTCACCTATATCTCTGAGGAGCTGAGCCGTCTCCGCGCGATGGTGGGGGCAGAGCTGGACAAGGAGGGGTTGCGGGCTGCCGTCGCTGTTGCCGGGCGAATCCTTTCAAGGCTCCGTCACCGGAATCCATTCGTGTCATTGGACGCCGTCTTTGACGAGCTGGCTCCCGTCGACCGGGAGCGGGCTCTGCGGGCGGTTGCACCCTGCATCACCAATGTCGTGCACCTCGAGAAGCAGAGGGACTTCGGTGGTGTTTAGGCGCCCTCTGCATGGGCATGTCCATGTCTCGGTGCAACATGACCGTTGGATCAAACTCAGACGATGCAGATTAGTCACTGTAGCACAAAGCGTGTGGGTGTGTTTGGTTGCATTCTCATCTCAATATAGTTGTTTCCTCTTCGTGTATTTTTGTTAACCTACTAGTGTGGACTCATGCACCCTTCATGCACTCTGCCAAACACCCAAAAGTGGGTCGAGAAGGGAACTTTTGCTCCCATCCCGTGCACCCTTCATACACCCTGCCTAACACTATTTGTGCTTCATATGGTTCATGTTTCGTGGAGTCTTCAGAGCAGCGCATTCCATGCATGCTGTAGACCTACTGCTAACATTGATCTCACTATTCATTCTCGACCAAACAAATAAAAAGCGGTACTATGTTACATATAGGAGTAGTTGACATGCGACAACATCATTTGTTATCGCTATATCTTACTACACTAGCAACAAGATTGTGTAGTAATCGACGATGAACCATCGCACATGCCTAGTAGTAGGAGCACTGTGTATGTTCAAGTGGCTGCCATGTTTCGCACTCCTCCGTCATAAGAGTTGAAACGCTTGCAGTAATCATTTTTCTTCTTCAGAAAAACAGTGGACATGCTCTACCATGTGGATCCTCCTCCAGCAATGCACTAAATTACTCACTTTCGCCGATGTGCGGGACATCCAGCACGTGGGTCCACCAGCCATGCACTAAATTACCCCGCAGTAGAGTGATGGTAGACTACCCCAATCGAAGCGCCGCGGTAATGCCCAATGAGCCATCAAATCACAAAACCCCCTCCTTTCCAGCAGTAAGTTGGACGGACGAAGCAACCATCATTTCACTATTATCTCTCAGCTTCCTCTCTTGAAGAAAACCCCCACTAGCTTGGCTTCTCCCTCATCTCATTCCTCCTTTCACTCTTCTCTCTCACCTTCCTCTCTTGGATGGACGCTGGAGCACCGGCCGATGTGATGTCTATGGCTCTGGCCAAAATCGTCGAGGCTCATGGTACAAAGAAGCGCAAGCACCCCACCGAGACTACCGCAGACAAGCTCAAAGCCATCGTCCTGTCCCAGCCCCCCTCTCTGGGATCCCTCATTAAGCAAGTCCAGGTAGTGTCTCTTGTTGATGATCTTTTTCTCGATCTTGATCGTGTTTTTTCATCTAACACACAGTACTAGTACCGGTAGTACAACTTTCTGGGTGATCTTGCATGTGATTTTAGTGTGCCAAATGACGGTTCTAAATTCCTCTTTTGACCAAAACATGCGAGAGGATGACACTGATTTCTTATAGATTACTTTCAACTAGTCCCTCTGTCCCAAATTTCTTGTCTTAGATTTGTCTAGATAGATGTATCTAATACTAAAATGTGACTTGATACATCCGTATCTACACAAATCTAAGACAAGAATTTTGGTATGGAGGGAGTACTTTATGAACATCAATGCTACCTTTGAAGAGGGTATATTTGCCTCAGTAACTTATGTTATGGATATTGCAAGTAATCCCTCTGCTCTCATGCCTTTGAAGACATGTTCTAGTGTCTTTATTCACTCATTTCTGTGTGTATATGTAGTCATATATGGAGTATAATATCGAAAATCATCTTATATTTCTGAACGGAGGTAGTAATAAAATATGGTTTCTGTTTGAATTATAACCAGGTCCGCGGTGGAGATGAAGTTCTCAAAGTCATGCCGTGTGAACTGGAAGACACGATGATGAGTTCTATTCATGAACTATCCAAATTGCCGTGTCCTTGTCGCCACGTGTCCTGAACTAGTGTTTCCTGTAGCTTTGTTGTCAGGCGTGTTCTCGAGGTTGTACTTGACCACAACAATTTCCTGGCTGTGCCTCCGATTACAAAGGGTGTGGTTCTTGTAAAGCTTCCCAACAAATCTGATGCGGCCTGTCTTCATCATCATGTTTATGAGTGGAAAGACCACTCTGTTAGGTTCTCCGAGGTTGACAAGATGGTGATGGTGCATGTAGACATCTCTCACGAAGTCCATGGCCTAGTCGGGTTATGCGGGTTCATCCCGTGGGTCGGTGGCAAGAAATAGTCTCAGAGAGTTTAGTTAGTGCAACTTTGCTTGTCGGTAGTAAGTACTATTGTTCAAGACTTGATTTGTGTTTGTGAACCCCGTATTGTTTATTAGTACTTGCCGCTTTTGGTGTGTGGTCGGTCCCGAGAACGGTCTATGTTAATGTCTGTCCACTCAATTCACCAGATATTTTGAAGTATCCATATTTTTTGTGAGGACGGTTTATCAATTATGGTTACACTCCAATATCTGTATGCATTGCGGGGTTTATCGCACCCACCAGGATTTCCATTCCCATGGATGTTCGGTCCATATGATTTGTCACGACCTTTGGACTGTCCTGCTTGTGGGAGTAGGCAGGGCCCCTACATGCCACCCGTAGTTGGATGATCAATCTTCTGTTTAGTACTTCAACATAGTGATTTCCTGGTAAGGATTCACTCGTGTCACATCAAGTAAATCTTATTGATTTACTGTCTAAATCTTATTGATTTAATGCCATGTTTTCTTTCTTTTCCTGCAATTTTAGGATGCAGGTTTTGCCATGTGACATTCAACATAGAATAAACCGTTGTCGTGTCAGTAACGAAGGCACTGTCCATCACTTCTTATGTCGTGTCAGTAACGAAGGCACTGTCCATCACTTATATTACTCGAAAAAATTGGATCAGTCTGTTGTCTGAGTACAAACTGAATCCCTATGATGAACTGCAGTTTGGTTTAACAAAAACGCCACAATTAGTCCTTCTCGCGTTTAAGAGAAATGAAGGGAAAAAATGGATCACAGTCACGGATCCTAGTCAAGTTAGAAAGCTGATCATAGCAGACCAGACATGATCGCCACTGTCTCGCATATCGGTACCACCTTCAGCAACGGATCAAGCACCGGCAGTTGCTCTAGCACTGACAGCGGCAGCAGCTCAGTATGATCCATGTGAGGATTGGGCACCGACCGCGTTAGCGGATCAGTCTGATCTACCGAAAGATCGGGCATCGACACCGGCACCTGCTCCGACACCGGCACCAGCTCTACAAGGAGCACCATCTCCGGCAGCAGCAGCGGCTTCGGCACCTACACCAACACTTGCACTTGCATCTGCTCCGGCCCGTGCAGTTGCACCAGCAACATACTGGGTTGCAGTTCGCAGTTCATATACCAAAGTCCTTACAAAAACCGACGTGTCCACCTTCTTGGTAAGCATTGGCCGCCCAAGTGCTTCGTTCTTTTTTCTTTCCATGTTGTTTCACATGATTCACTGTGTTGATCTAACTGTTTGGGTATGTCTTCTTGTTTGCAAACAGGGAATTCCTAGAGCAACGAGGGAGTCGTTCAACAATCCGAGCGACCGCGGCCAAGTTTCTCTAACCATGCGCATCCTTGGTGTGAATGAACCTGCTCAATATACCGTAAGTACAAAGGATGGTCGCATGATGATTGATGCTAAAGGATGGTCAAGGTTCAAATCTAAATTATATCTTGCGGTAGGGGATGATGTCAAAATCGAAATTTCTCGGCAAGGAGAGCTGATCCAAATCAACTTTGAAATTCTTCAGTGGCAGCACGCAACTGCCGAACTGATCTATCCTCCAAGAGATTTTGATGTAATAATCTGGCATGGTGAAACAAGTGTCCTATGTGTATAAGTAGTACGACAATATTATTTATCACATGGTATATCGTTGATAGAATTGCAACTATGATTGCTGGTTAGGAACTGTTGTTCGATTTCATTCCAACATCTGCCGTGCTTTATTCAATTCTGTGTATTCGCCTTGCGGCAGCACCTAAAACCAGCGCCGTACCGATCGCTTGCAATATGAAAAGCGCTGAGGTAGAACACATGGGCCCCCAAACATGCAGGATGGGCCTGCGGCCCAAAGTCCAGAACCGTGAGCCTGTCTGAGTATTATATTCTCATCTAAACCCCCATAATGCCCGTGCGTTACAGAGGGAGTATATTTCTCGGCAAGGTGAGCACATGCGTGATATAAAGATTTGTATATTTCTTTACGAGAGGAGTATCTCTCACAAAAAATATATTTATGTGTAACTAGTTAATCCTGTCTTTCTACTTCCTTTCGCTAATATGTGGGGCAACCGGCAACGGGGTCCACGTGCAATATGCACAAATTAGAGTGCACAACTTCACAGTAGTCACACCCCGGTCGTAGCGCCGCAGTAATGCCCAATGAGCCGTCAAATCACAACCCCCCATTCCAGCTCTAGCAGTAAGCTGGACGGACGAAGCGGCAATATTTGACTGGGCCTGAATCTCCTTCTCCCTCGTCTGCTTGTTCAGAGAAAACCCCCTCTCGGCAATTGCATAGGGTTTTCTCATGGAGAACCAGGTACGAATTCTTCATCCATCCCCGATAAATCAAAGGCCCTTGGTTGCAGGTAATCCTAGGATGGCAGACGCCGCCGTTGATGCATTTTTCTTCCTACTGAATCTAGTGTGTTTCATTTGCAGTGCCCAAAGTGTGAGTACCCTATAGGTTTCTGCGCCCTCGGCATGACGCCACACTTGTTCCTTCTCATCCTAACACAAGATTTTGAAATGCGCACAGTATGTTCCTAGAATCCTCTTTTCTATCCGGGAGGGTGGGGTTTTTTTGAACATGCTGTCGACTAATTTGGAAATTTGGATTTCTATATTTGGATAAAAGGTACTACTAGTACGATGATCAACACTGACGTGAAGGAGGAAGTTATTTCTAGATTTGGATAGGGAATACATTGTGTTCTCATATTATTTTTCCTGCAGTGTATTATTTGCTCTGCCAGAACACATGTACTCAAGATGCTCGGCCTTTCCATAACTGAATACACTAGTTTAATGGTCACAGTGAAGACAAGCCATGGATATAAGTTCCGAGTTGGGTTCATGAACCAAGAAGATCGCTGCTTTTTTTATGGCCAAACTTGGATAACCTTTCTCAAGTGTTACGGACTGAAAGTTGGCGCACGAATGTTGATGGAAATAGCAGAACCTAGTCTCATCTTCACTGCGATCTTCCAATCCGTCGTCGTTCCAATTGTTCATCCATGTTAGTTTTGTATCTGGTTCTTGCTTGTTGCCTCGATTACTTCTTAACCCACCTATTCTGTCTAACTAATCACAATTTAACTTTTGAAGTAGCAACGAATCTCTCATGAAGATGCTACTTCTAACTAATATTTTCTTATAATTGGTGGCATGTGTAGGTTATTTCAGAGTTAAGCAGGCTTCTCGTTTGTTATTTTGTAATAACTCGGCTGTTACTAATGGCACTGAAGTTGACTAGGTCGACATCCACAAGTTCCTACACTTTATTGATCGTCTTGAGGTCCTTGTGGGGCGTTTCAATGGTGGAAGGCCACGTGGGATATGTGTGCCACTGCTGCACTCGTTGAACAGGTCCAACTATGTCGAGAAAATTATGGTATGAGCTATTTTCTATTATATATGTTGTTCATAAACTATTGCTTATACACGTTTCTGATTGTGATCTTCTTGAAACGAAGCGCCCAGCTTCTATTGTTCCTATACGATGCTCGACCATGGTCGGGTCAGACTTGCGCTTGGTCACAGCATGATGTTTATGTCGACCTACTCAATTCCCCTTGGAGCTGAAAAGATACTTATTCATGGGTGGTCTCAAATAATGAAGGCCCGTCCATCTTGGAGAATAGGACATAAGATTACGTTCATGCTTTTCCATGGCTCTAAAGCGAATATCCTGTTTATTGATCACATTGGGAAATGAAGCCGCTTTCAGAAGGTTGTGGATATGCGGGGTGGTACCTGGGCCTTATCCTGGGGCTTGGCAGCCTCACCCTTGGTTAACTATAGGAAAAGTAGCACTGTTCGAGGCGTGCTTTGTACAGTTGAACCTGTATAAGTACTCATACTGCTTTCAACTTTGGTTGTTAAGTGCCCCTGCTGGTTTCAGTTAAGGTTGTTAAGTATTCCTGCTGCTTTTACGATCATCGTGTTTCTTCATCTGTCTTCCTCCAAACCGCCAAAACCAAACTAGCCCCGGTGGGGCCGCCTGCTTCCGCCTCCCACGGCTGGTTGCGCCTCAGTGCACGCATCACCGCCCCACTGTCTCCTAAATCGTTAACGCCGACGTCCTCCGTGCGCTTTGGTGCACTCGCCGCGGCGCTGCCCTCTCGCGTTGTCAACATGGTCAACAAACAACAGGAATCAGCAGAAGTATGTGGAGAGGATGACAGTAAGGGTCCACCACGTCAGCGTATGGAAAAATAAAATGCTTCCTCCTAGTGTTTTCCTGACATCTGGGACCCACGACATTGTGAGCGTATACAGTCAATAGACAAGAGAACAACACAAGATCGACTGACACCTAGGACGTAGCTTCTCGAGCAGTATTTTTGTTGTTGTTGACTTATTGTTGAGACAGAGCAGGGTTTGAACTGGGTTGTGGCCCGTCTAGCCCAGGCTTATATTTTATGTTCGCCATGTGACCAGCCCAGCTATTTTTTTTGTGAAAATGAGCCCAGTTTATTTTTTCTGAAGAATACCTAATCCAGGCCTACTTATTTTTCTACGCCCTGATGGGCTGCAACTCTTTCAAGACGCCTGCAAATCTTAAAAGTAATATGAAATGGGTTGTAAATATAAAAACAGATGACAAATTGGCAATTACTTTATAATTTCTGAATTTTGTCACATTTTCAGATTTCTATTTCACTGGGCATTAACCTAATTTAAAAATATCTTCAAAGTACTTTAAATCTGGCTTGACATTTCGGTATTAAAAATAGTTTGGAACCCACAGAAATATGCGAAATTGGCCCTGGCCAACCAAAAAAACGACTGCAATAAATTGCATAAGAAGTTGCCATGAGCTATATATAAATTATTAAAAAAAAGAGGGAGTAGTCTGACTTGTGGGCCTGTTTAGTTGATGCGTATGCCGGATTTTTTGTAGTTATTATATACGTTAACAAACGATTTTAGCAGACGTGACCGTTGGATGTCAATCCAACGGCCGTCGTGTTTCTTCAATCTCTGATCTTCTTGCTCCAGCCGCCAAAGCAACGCCGGCGGGACTGCTCGCTCCGCCTCAGGCCGATCAGTCTTGCCGACAGCCTCAGCCGCCCCTACTACTCCCACCGGACAGGGGCATCCTCTACTCACCCACACCTCGTTATTCTCTGCGGCGACGGCGGCCTCACACCGTAGCCGAACCGTGAACCTCAGATTCTCTCCACGCTGGCTTCCATCGCCCGTCTTCCCGGCTCCGCGTCGTCCCTTCCTAGGCCTCGCCGTCGTCCACCGTCGTGGTGCTCTCGGCGCTGCATGGTCAATGTGGTCAACGATCGACTTCCATCTAAGAGTATCAGACGTGGAGAGATCGACACCGGGTCCACGACGCGCAAGGAAGTGCCTCCTTATTACGTGGAAAATAATTATTCCTCCACTGACAGTAGGGACCCACCGGACGGGCCACCAGTATTTCACGAAAAAATGTTTCCTCAGACTGCTGGGACCCACCGGACGGGCCACCATATTTCGCGAAAAAAACGCCCCCCCACCTGCTGTCAGCTCGGACCCACCAGAAGTGCCTCCTTATTACGCAAAATAAGAATACCCCCTACTAGCTGGGACCCACCTTGGTGGGAGGCTGACTTGTGGGCCTACTAAGTTGACTGGGACGGAGGCGTCAACTTTAGTCAATATATGAACGATTCTAGCTCCAGTGACTGTACGATGTCCATCCAATGACCGTAGTGCTTCTTCAACCTTTGGTCTTCTTGCTCCAAAGAGCCAAAGCAGCGGGTCATGCCACATGCTCCTGCCGCCCGTGGCGGCTGTGATGCCGGAGGCCTCACCGCCCCTACTACTCCCACCGCTGGCGTGCCATTCCTCTACTCACCCACACCCTCGTTAATCATGCGGCGACGAGGCCTCACACCACAGCCGAACGAGTGAACCCTCATACTCCTCTACGCGTTAGCATCCACTGCCGCGTCTTCCCCGGCTCCGCGTCGTCCCCTTCCTAGCCTCGCCGTCGTCCACCGCCCTGGTGCTCTCGGCGCGGCGTGGTCAACGTGGTCAAGGAACGACTTCCATTGGACGTGGACTATACGTGGAGAGGCTGACAGCTGGGTCCACGGCCGTAGCAAGGAAATGCCTCCTTATTACGCGGAAAGTAATGATTCCTCCACCTGACAGCAGGGACCCACCAGACGGGCGATCGTATTTCGCAAAAAAAAAACATTGCCCCCTGGCTGCTGGGACCCACCAGCTACATCTTCACACGCAAGGAAGTGCGTCCGGGCAAAAAAAACGATTCGTCCCCCTGACTGCTGGGACCCACCAGCTACATCTTTGCACGCAACGGCGCGTCCCGCAAAAATAAAAATCGATTCGCCCGATCGCTGGGACCCACCATCTACATCTTCGCACGCAAGAAAGTGCCTGACACTCGGGACCCACCTGGTCAAAGCGTATATAGTGTTGTCATTCGTCGCGAACGGTACGTACATACCGGTGGATGTAGAGGTGCGACGCGATGTCGTAGTAGAGGTGCGACGCGTCGTAGTAGAGGCGCCGCATGTAGCATGTACACGTCGCATAACGGCGAGGTGCAAGAAAGAAAATACGGCCACTTACGTACATACGGGCGGGGTCTCGAACGCCTACTCGCGCATACATACGGCCAGGGCTCGTGTACATGGCTGGGTCGGAACGGAGAAACTGCGTCGCCGTCGTTGTGTTCATGGGGAGGCAACGAAATGCGTCGTGTTCATGGGGAGGCAACGGAATGCATCGTGTTCATCGGGAGGCAACGGAACGCATGGGAGCCAACCGGCTTGCACGGAATAGGTGATGGAAACGAGGTCTGGCGTACCGCAAAATGGAGGAAACGGACATCCTACAGTCGAAACGGGGGTCCTGTTGATCAGGATGGGTGTGGCTTACCGCAAAACAGACAAAACGGACTTGTGTTGGAGCGCTACGGTCGAAACGGGGGTCCTGTTCATCGGGAGGGGTGTGGCGTACCACAAAACGGGACTCCACGAGATACTGTTCATCTCCACCGTCAACCTCCTCCAACCTCCACGGGCTACCGTCGACTTCCTCTAGCCTCCACGGGCTCCTGTTCATCCAGCCTCCACCTCGCGCTACTCCACCGGCTACTGTTCAACCACCCCTCCACAGGCACCCTTCCACCGCTTCATCGCTCATCCAGCCCTCCACGGGGTCGTCCTGTTCATCCAGCCCTCCACTCCACGGGGTCCTGTTCATCCAGCCCCAACCGGCTCGATCGATCGGGGTCTTGTTAATCCAGAGGCAACACCATCACTCACTGTTCATCCACAACCCCCCCCCCCCCCGCAACACTCACTGTTCATCCCAGAGGCAAGATCGATCGGCTTCGGTTGGCGGCGATGGCGAAGAATCGCCGATCGAGTTCGCCAACGACCATCGATCGATCGCCGGGTTCAGTAACGCGTAGCCTGCAGTGAAATCGCTCGGGTTCAGTTAGAGCCCAACGCCTCATTCGGGTTCAGTTAGAGCCAATGCGCATCGCTCGGCCCCCGACCTCCCACCGTAACCGGGAACTCCCCGAAATTTTCCTCGCCCTCGCTTCTACCACGGTTTTTTCCGTCATGGACGGCCCAAAGAATGTCATGCAGCTGCATCTCCGGCCCGCCCAGGACGAAAAGCCCATTTTCTGTCATGATTTTTTGTCATAGAAGTAGGATCCCACCACATCTATGATGATACCGGGTTTTGTCACAGTTATCGTCATAGAAGTGTCATAAGTATGACAGAAAAAAAAATTCGTTCGGCTCAAAATGTCACGGACGTGTCTTTTTTTTGTAGTGCATATTTATGTATCACATGAATCCTTCCTCAGATACCAGTCTTGGAGGTGGTGGTGGTGGAACGAATCCTTCCTTCGATACCAGTTTTGAAGGAGGTGGTGGTGGTACAACATCTCCAACAGCTACGTTGGCATCATCTTGATCTTCCTTGTCCTTGTTCTCTTGCTCCTCTCTCTTTCTCACTACATTCCATACCCCTAGATCTAGTGGCATTAAAGAAGTAGCTTCATGATACATCATGCATTTGTACATCAAGCCCAACTTTTAATGTACAAACCTAGTCATACAATAAAATCAAAGAAGACCAAATTCGAACAAATTTATATCAGTTAATAATACACTACAAGCTTGGTACATATTCCACCAACTATTTCATAGTCACAGACTGAAAATGACTCAGGAATTTATTAGTACACTACTAGCTCGATATATTTTACACCACAGTATAGGATCTACTATTCCTCTTTGAATAGCTTCGCCTTCATCTACTTCTTCTCTCCGAATCTCCCTGGGATCCACCCATGGTACCGGTTCGTACATCGTGACGGTGCTGAGGTAGTAGTATTGCGAAGAGCCAATGGTCCAGGGTTGTGATCACTATCAGCTTTGGTAGTCCTCATCAGGTTGTTGAAGTCAAAACAATCTTCAGTCCCGCTGCCTTATCCTGTCTCTTCTCTAACTTCCTTGTCTCCCCGTTCAACAACAAGTGGACCATCATACCATTGAGTTGGCATATCATAGTGCTGAGGATACTCACCATTATTGGATAGCTGAATAGGATCACTCCTAGTACCAACATAAGGTTTTTCTTCTCCCCCCTTGGTTCTCGTCCAGGTACCAGAATAGTCACCTTGCTCAAAATGGATTGGGTAACATCGATCTTCGAATCCAAAGTAATCCGGCTCTCCCGGGGTATAATCACTAAGCATAGGTGAGATAATAGGTGTGTCATCATATGGCTGAGGTGGTGTTTCAGCTACATAGTGGTAAACAGGCGTGTGTTGTATTGTAGGTTGTGGTTCAAGTTCTTGGGACTAACTCATCTCATGTAAATGTTTTAGTGTGTCATGGTCAGTGCACCAACCTACTAAGTTAACAATCTCTCCCTTCATGCTCCTAAAAATTTCTAGGAAGGTGTGGAACAATTCCTTACTCCTATGCATTTATTCTATTACTTCATCTGGTCTTGCCTTCAAAAGTCGAAGATTGTCTACTCCCTTCTTATCCTTATACCCATTCAACGGCAGAGCCCTGAATGATGTGCCCCTCAGTGATAGAACTCTCTCCTGACAGATAGATATGATAACGTCCATCATTACCATTCATCCAGCTACGTGAGTGTGGAGAGCCTTACTTAAAAAGCGTGAAACTCATAATCCTTAGGCTTGGGGTAAGATAAATTTTTCTTCATTTCTGGCTATATATTTCCATCATAGTGCCCCGTAACTATCATCCTCAGACTCTCCATTACTCCTATCATTTTACTGAACGGAACTGCTAAATCTCAGTCGACCGAGACATCACGAAGTCTCAGTCGATGAGCCAGCTGTCCGATGCTTCTGTCGTTTTAAGATCCGTGTGGGGCGCTTTCTCCTTTGTTTCGGCCTGTCTAAGGCGTGGGCTGTTCTTTTTTTTCTTTGTCCGACCATCAGCGCGTGTGGGCATTTGCTTTTGTGGGCTGGGCAGGTGCTGGGGCCGGGCTTTTTTGTTTTGTTTGTCCTGTTTTTCTGTGCTGTTTTTTGGGCCACAATAAAGAAAGGGAGGGGAAATAGCTACCCTGTGGTAATTAAGAGGAGGTGAATGACCAGTTGTCGGTCCATTTCCTCGCCTCTCTTTGTTCCTCTCTCTCTAATACGAAGAACTCTCCTGGGTAAAGGAGAGCTGCAGAGATCCAAGGTTCCTTGAATGGAAGAAATCGGCTCGCTCCTGCACGCCCAGCAAGAGGATGGGTGACGCTTCCGGTGGAGTAAGTTTTTCCCTCCTTTTCTCCATCTGTTTTTGTTTGTTTTTTTGGTTCTACACTGTAGATCTAAGGGGGGTTGGGTTCCATTTTGTTTGGAACAAGTGTGGATTAATAGCTTCGTGTCCTTTGTTTGGATATAATTGGCTCCAAGATTTTAGCCTTTTTGTGTGTCCTATTCTTCAAGCAGTTGTATGTAGGGCGTCCCCTTTTTGTGTGACTTTTATGTTTCAGTTTGCTGAAACCTTTTGTGGAGCAGTACCATGTTTTGAAATCATTCTATGGAAACAAAAGGATTATTGATGGACCTATCACTAACAGTGGTATGTTTTTTTCATCTTCAGATTGCTGAAACCCTATGAATCAGTAGGATGTTCAATCTTACTCTGGAATCAAGAGAATCGTTTTCTGAACCTATCACTTGTAGTGTTATTTTGCTTTTATTTTTTCAGATCTGAAACCCTATGAATCAGTAGCATGTTCAAATATTTTTCTATGGTAATAAAAATAATGATTACTGAACCCATCACTAATGGTGGCATGTTGATTTTTTCAGATTTTTTTAAACCCATTTTTCTAGTGTGGTACCGGTTTATTTTTTATTTTTTTGGAGGGGGGGAGGGTACCTTATGTTTATGAGGTTATGTCCAGTAAACAATTTTTTTTACATCCAGTTGCACATTTTTGTGTAGGTGCAAAAGTCCAGCAGCACTAGTACTGACCCTTTTGATTTTATACATGTGTAAGACCAGAATTAGTACTATAAGTACTACTAATATATTTTTGCTTGTAGGTACTTAGAGAAGTTAATTAGGATCTTTTAGCTGAGAAGATCTTGTATAGTATTTGAGCAAAAGTACTGCTTTTTTTATGTTACGACTCGTTGGCAGTTAGTAAAACAGGGAGCGGTTTCCTTTTGCAGGAGAACAAAGATTGATTAAGCCAGTTTAACCCAAGGAGAGACAAGAGAGTATGTTCATTTTTTTGTTTGTCCTCATGCAAACAAGCACCCTAGCTACACATGCCCCGCACAGAGATTAAACAAAAAAGTGCATTTTACCCTTCTATAAACATGTATTAGGCTACCTAAGTTGACCTTTGTTAGAATAGAGCCTCTGCTAATCATTCTATATTGACAACTCCATCTGCTTTTGTTACTCTATGGTGGGAATAATTCGAATATGAACTTAAATTACATAAGTAAACTATATTGTTTTGTAGGTTTTTGTTTTGTAAGTCTAAACTGCTTTTTCAAGCAAGAATATAGTACATGTTTTCCGATTCAGTTTTTGTTTTTGTTTTCAGCATGCTTCAAGTAAAAATTCAAAATTGTTCTTTTTCTGGTTGTTAGTTTCTTCTATTACCAACATAGAATGAAGAGTGTCAATTTGACTAAACACTCACAAATTGCCTTTGTGTTTTTGTAATCCATTTTTTCATGAAAACAAAGTAATTTGCAGGAGTTACCTAAGTAGTTAACTTTTAAATCCCCTTCACGATTCCGCATCCTATTTTTTTTTAATGCCAACCTCGCAAAAATAATTTTTTATGTGGTGTTTGAGAGGGTGTGGGGATGGTCAAAATGGCAAACATGCATTTCAATTAAAGCATCACTGTTCTTTTTTTTTCCTTAAAGCCCCATCTATTGAGAAAGTTCGAAGAAACGTGCAGCACTAAGCCTCCCTACTTATCATCCCACCCTCTTCTTTATAAGTTTTATCACGCCCGCATAATAAAGTAAATCTGAACACAAAACATCATCAGTTTACTTTTTTTCATCATTTTTTAGTTGCGGGAATCTAGATAGCGAAGCAATGATCCTTTTTTGTTGTCAAATAGATGGGTTTTGTCATCTATTAGATATGGAGAAAATCCATTTTGCCTTTTTTGTCGAAGGGTAGTGGGAGAGCGAGGGGGGATTTGCATGTCTAACACTAGACATGCAATTGTAAGTGTCACCCCCGCCCAAGAAATTCACATCTAATGGGGCTTACAACTGCATGCCTCTCCCCCAACCGCAACCGCCTTCTGTTTTTATCGGAGGGCAGTGAGAGAGAGGGGTGGTGGGCAGTAGCAAGTCTGAGGGAGTGGGGGTAGTTGCATCCTAACACTAGGCTTGCAACAACAACTGACAACCTCACTGCAACTGCATGACTTCCAATTACATGTCCGACAGTAGGCTTGCAACTGCAAGTGCCGCACCGACCGCAACTTCATGTTTCCCCTCCCAACTGCAATTTGGCCTTGTATTTTCTTTGGAGGGCGGCGGGAGAGATGGGGTGGGGCAAGTCCGAGGAGGGCGGGGGCGTAGTTTCATGTCCAGATGCAACTGCATCTGCATCTATTTTTTAAACATGGTTGCAACTGTTTTTTTAAGGTGGGAGTTGCATGTCCAATACTAGGCTCGCAACTGCATGCGTCGCCCCCATTGCAACTGCATGTCTTCTAACATGGTCGCACCTGCTCTTTTCATTTTTGTTTCTTTATAAGGTGGTTGTTGCATGTCTAATACCAAGCTCACAACTCCAAGTGTTGCCCCCATTGCGATTGCATGTCTAATAGTAGGCCTGCCACTTCAAGTGTCGTCCCGACTACAACTGCATGTTTTCCAACATGGTTGCAACTTGTCTTTTTTTGTTTCTTGTTTTTCATGTATGATACTAGGGTTGCAACAGGAAGTGTCCCCCCCCAACTGCAACTGCATGTCTTCCAACATGGTTGCAATTGGTGCTTTTTTTTGTTTTGGAAGGTGGGAGTTGCATGTCTGATACTAGGCTCGCAACTGCAAGTGTCACCCCCACTATAACTGCATGTCCGATAATAGGCCGACAACTACAATTTTTGCCTCTGATTGCAACTATGCTTTGTTTTATCGGAGGGAGCGGCGCGGAGAAGGGGGCCAGTTGCATGTCCCGCACTAGTCATGCAACTGCAAAGCGTCACCCCTGACTTCATGTCCAACATGGTGCACCCGGGCTTTGTTTTGTTGTAGGGGCAGAGGGGATACGTGGTAGTTACATGTCCAAATGTAGTCATGCAACTGTAAGTGTCTCCCTTGACTGCATGTCTTCTAACTTTTTTTTTCTGAGGAATGCATGTCTTCTAACTTGGTTGCAATTGAGCTTTGTTTGTCGGGGGGGACAGTCGGGGGACGGGGTCAGTTGCGTGCCCAATTGTAGTCATGCAACTTCAAGCATCACCCCCGACTACAACTACATGTATTCTAACTTGGTTGCAAATTGGATTGTTTTCTCGGAGGGGACGACAGGGATTGGGGGTCAGTTGCATGTCCAATTCTAGTCATGCAACTGTAAGTTTTGCACATGACTGCAACTGCATGTCTTCGAACTTGGTCGCAACTGCGTATTGTTTTCTTTGAGGGGGCGGCAAGGAGAGGGGAGGTGGTCAGTTGCATGTCCCACACTAGCCATGCAACTGCAAATGTCAACCCGAGACTGCAACTGCATGTCTTCCAACATGGTTGCAACTGGGCTCTGTTTGTCGAAGAGGGCGGGGGAGGGGGAATAAGGAGGAGCAGTTGCATGTCCCACACTAGGAATGCAACTTCAAGTGTTGCCGCCCTGGTTCCAATTGCACGTCTTCCAACATGGTTGCAATTGGGATTTATTTTGTCGGAGGGGGCGGCAGGGCGAGGGGGGTTGCAGTTGCATGTCCCACACTAGACATGCAACTGCAAGCGTCGGCCCCCGACTGCATTTGCGTGTCTTTCAATTTGGTGCAATTGGGATTTGCTTTGACAAAGGGGGCAACAGGAAGGAGGGGGAGTTGCATGTCCCACACTAGCCATGCAACTACAAGTGTCGCTCTCCCCCCACCACAAACTGCATGTCTTCCAACATGGTTGCAACTTGGCTTTGTTTTGTTGGGCGGCGGGGGAGGGGGTCAGTTGCATGTCCAATTGTAGTCATGCAACTGCAAGCATCGCCCCGACTGCAACTGCATGTATTCTAACTTGGTTGCAATTGGGATTGTTTTGTCGAAGGGACGACGGGGAGAGGGGGTCAGATGCATGTCCAATTCTAGTCATGCAACTTTAAGCGTTGCACATGACTGCAACTGCATGTCTTCGAACTTGGTCGCAACTGCGTATTGTTTTCTTGGAGGGGCGGCGAGGAGAGGGGCGGTGGTCAGTTGCATGTCCCACACTAGTCATGCAACTGCAAGCGTCCCTTCGTGACGGCAACTGCATGTCTTCCAACATGGTTGCAACTGGGCTTTGTTTGTCGAAGAGGGTGGGGGGAGGGGTGAGAAGGAGGGGCAGTTGCGTGTCCCACACCAGCCATGCAACTTCAAGCAGTGCCCCTGATTCCAACTGCACGTCTTCCAACATGGTTGCAACTGGGCTTTATTTTGTCGGAGGGGGCTGCAGGGATAGGGGGGTGGAGTTGCATGTCCCACACTAGTCATGCAACTGCAAGCGTCGGCCCCTGACTGCAATTGCGTGTCTGAGCTTTGTTTTGTCAAAGGAGGCGGCGGGTATAGGGAGGAGGGTCTCATACCACAATCAACATTCAACTACAAGCAATCATCCCAACTACAATTACATGTCTTCCAATAAGGTCACAATTGGACTTTCCTCTTGTTAGAGGGTTGCGGCGAGGGCGAGTGACTTTTTTTGTCCGACACTAGGCAAGCAATTGCTAGTGTTTGCCCTCAATTGCAAATGTATGACTCGCATACGAGCACCCACAACTAATCAGGTATTTCTATCAGAGAGCGGTAGGAGAGGAGGGGGAGGGGCCTATTTTGACACCTTTTTTTGCTTTTTTTCAGATACAAAGTACAAGTTATTTTTTCATGCTCATCTAATCAGTTTTTAAGCTTGTTTTTCTAAGGAACTAGAAGTAAAATCAATTGTTTTGCATTGTTTTTCTCAATTCTCTGGAATGTGCCCCAAGCTCAACGTCTTCTAGGTCTCCCACGTACTGTTTGAATTCAAAGACGAGCAGAAAGAGAGAGCTTAGACGCGAAGGAGGACGCATCACGGGGGTGCGCACATCGAAGATGTCCGCGGCTGAAGTCGTCGGCAACAAGATGCTCAGCTAGGTTGGCGCGCCTCCAGGCTAGTCCCGCCCAGTGGACCAGGTAAGTGCGGAGATCCTAGTTTTTTTAGCGATTTTGAGGGGGTGATTTCGTGTTTTTGGCGTGAGTTTACTCTTTGATGTGAAATGGAGGAATGATTCACACGAAACTGATGAGGATCACGAGGGAGACTTTTGTGGGGGATTGGGGCCAAGTGTGACTCATTGATGTGTGTAGTGGTGAGCTTTGTGTGTGCGTGCGTGTGTGTGTGTGTGTGCGCGCGCGCGCGTGCGTGTGTGTGTGTGTGTGTGTGTGTGTGTGTGTGCGGGTGTGTTTTGCTGTTCTTACCATGATACCCAAGTTTCAAAGTAAAATCTCTGCATGTTCAGTGTCAGACAACCAAGGAATGGGGATAGAGGAACCTCTCTGCAAGTTCACTGTTGTTTTCTGCAGAGTTTTACAGATGGCCATACTTATAATATATCAGAATAGAAGATGCATAAGCAATCACCAAAGTGTCTTTTTTTATAACACAAGCATCAGCAAAGTTTGTATATTCCTGACGTAGAGTTGAGAACATCTCAGCTAAATACAGTGGGCCTACTGCCATTTTCATGTCATGTATGCTGGTGGTAAAGATGTCAGTTAAGTATTTACATCGTGTTTCCGTTATTTTTTAACCTACATGTGGATGTATGCTAATGGTTATATTTTCTTGTTTGCAGCTATGTATTGAGGAACTAAAATTGTCTGATGTTTTTATGCTAGTGGCTAAAATGTTTGTCCAGTTCATATCCTTAGTTTTTCTGCCTTATCTTTTGTTTTTGTCCAGTTCCTTTGTTCACAACACTAATGTCACATATACATTTTGTGAATAGAGCAATGCATGGGCACTGGCATGCATGACAAAGGAAGCGATCCTGAAAACAACAGAGACAACAGAAATGCAGAAGGTAAATAGCAGTGTCTTGAAGATCCAACATTAGAAGGGCGAGGATATCATGTAGAAATTACTGACATAGAAGCATGAGAGTGTTTGCTTCTTGAAGAAGTTGCTACAATGGTTTGTAACCTTTTTTCAATAAATATCCATATTTTATCTGAGTTTTATTAGTTGATACAGGGGGCTAACTAGGTAACATGGGATGTTAACTAGCTGTTTTGCCGTGTCAACATGTCTATGTACTCTTGTTGAAACTAGGAAGAGGAGCATCTGCAAGCTGCTAGTCAAATGTAGTACTGAAAAACATACATATGTTGCTCTGATCAATTCCATGAACAATGGGCAGCACAGTTCAGTTTAGCTAGTTCTGAACAGCAACTCCCCTCCTCGTACATCCATAATCTTTTTTATTTGTATTGGCTGGGCCTGGCCTGCAAGTTTTTTGCTCAATTACTTTTTTCGGATGTGTGTACAAACAAAACATAACAAGCCCAATCACAAACAAAGAAAGTAAGCAGCCCAGCCCAAAGTATCAAACAAACAAACAGAAAAACAAAAATAAGCCCAGTTTCAAGCTGGATATATACAACCCAGCGTACAAGAGCTACTAAACAGGGCTAATCTACTTATGATGACATCAGCCGACTGAGACTTCGCGAAGTCTTAGTCGACTGAGACGTCGACAGTCCCTTTACTGAATATGTTAGGAGTAATGGAGAGTCCGAGGATGATAGTTACCGAGAACTATGATGGGAATATACTGGCCAAAATTAAGTAGAATTTATCTTACCCAAGCCTTAGGACCATGAGTTTCTCGCTTTTCATGTGAGATTCACCACACCCATGTAGCTGGACAGATGGTAATTATGAACGCTATCACATCTATCGGCCAGGAGAGAGCTGTATCAATGAGGGGCACGTCGTTTAGGGCTCTGTCGTTGAGTAGACCATCTTCAACTTTTGAAGGCAAGAAAAGATGAAGCAATAGAATACATGCGAAGGGGTGAGGAATTGTTCCACGCCTTCCTAGGACCTTTTAGGAGCATGGAGGGACAGATTGGTAACTTAGTAGATTGGTGCAGTGATCATGACACAGTGAAATATTTACAAGAGATGTGGTAGTCCCAACTACTTGAACCACAACCTACGACACCACGCACACATGTTTACCCCTATATACCTGAAACACCACCTCGGCCATATGATGACACACCTGTTGACTCACATATGCTTCGTGACTATACCCCTAGAGAACCGAATTACTTTGGATTTGGAATTTGACATTACCCAATCCATTTCGAGCACAGTGACTGTTCTGATACCTAAACGAGAACCTAGGGGGGAGAAGAACCTTATGCTAGTACTAGGAGTGATCCTATTCAGCTATCCGATAATGGGGAGTATCCCTCAACACCATGGCATGCCAACTTAATGGAATGATGACCCACTAGTTGTTGAACGGGAAGACGAAGAAGTCATAGAAGAGACGAGAGAAGACACTGGGACTGAAGATCGTTTTGACTTCAACAACTTGATGTGGACTACCGAAGATGATAGTGATTACAACCCAGGACCATCTTATCTTTGCGACACTGCTAACTCAACACCGTTACGACGCATCAGCTATTTCCATGGGTGGATCCCAGGGAGGTTTAGAGAGAAGAAGTAGATGAAGACGTAGTTGTTTGAAGAGGAAGAGTAGATTTTTACTACGATGCAAAATATATCGAACTAGTAGTGTACTAACAAATTCCTAACTTATTCCGAGTCTGCGACTCTATGGAATACTTTGTGGAATATGTACCAAGCTTGTAGTGTATAATTAGGTGATATAAAGTTGTTCGAATTTGGTTTTCTTGGATTTTATTGTGTGACTAGGTCTTTACATTAAAAGTTGGGCTTATATGTACAAATGCATGTTGTATTGTGAAGCTACTTCCTTAATGTCACCATATCTAGGGGTATGGAACGTAGTGAGGAAGAGGCGAGAAAGTTGAGAGGAACAGGAGAACAAGGACAAGGAAGATCAAGATGCCACCAATGCAGCTGCTAGATATGTTGTACCACCACCTCCTCCAAGATTGGTATCGGAGGATGGATCCATGTGATACATCAATATGGTGGAAGACAGAAAATGAGCACAGACTAAAACTCTACACAACTTCTTTCAGGGTGTGCTTGGAAGAAATCAAGAGAGTGGTAGGGAAGGACCCGAACTAGGAGTAAGCTTGCCGGGTTTTTAGCAAGCTAGACCCTTAACCTTCGCCACTACAGTTGAGCCTATTGAGGCAGAGGATTGGATGTTAGATATTGAGAGGAAATTGAACACGGTTGGATGTACAGATGATAAGCTCCGTTATGCAACACATCTTTCGACTGGACCTGCCACATCTTAGTGTGAGAATGCCAAGCTCGGTAGGACGAGTGATCCAATTGGGAGGAATTCAAACAGAAGTTTCGTGAAGCTCATGTCCCAACCAGTGTCGTAGAGATGAAAATGGAATTTGAAACCATAGTCCAAGGTGGTTATACAGTTATGGTTTGCCATTTCTTCATACTACTCAGCTCCATCGGTGATGGCGTAGTTGACACCTTCGGCTCTGCTTGATAAGTCTGGCTTCTTGCAGAAGAACTCTTCATCTGCTCAGGGGTCCTCTAGTTTCTCCTCCGTATGGACTCTAAAGGGGTTTAGAATACAAGGGATTAGTACATAAGGTCCACAACAAGTTCACGGGTATTGTGAAGTGGATATGCACTATTGTTACTACTGATTCCAAAGAGGTCTCAGCAATGAGTTTTGGAAAATATATGTAGAAGTCAAGTTTTACTTAGAACATGCGATCAACAGACTTTATGGGTTGTTAGAACCTTCAATGGTTCCTTTCCCGCATCATTCATAGATCTTACCCTAACAGGGAGTGAGAAGCCACAATTTAACACACTCTGCAGAGGTGCGCTACTTTACCCACAAGTGTTACTTAGCCTTCATGCTGGGTAGCGAGCCCATCACACATTCTAGTAGTGTATTGTCAGGTTTAAGGTTCGGAGCCATTTACGCCCTTCCCATGAGTCGTACACCCGCCCATGCAAACAAACTTTCTTTGAACTGAATGCCCACCTAAGAGGCATAGTTGTCAACTCTTTCTTTGCGATAGGGACCTCAACATCACAATCGAAGAGAGCGTTTCTTTTGCTCCCACCGTATCTATCCTTCCAAAAGGTGTACTACTGAAGAAGGCACTACAGACTAGCCCGTCCATTCCAGGTCTCGTGGTCAATGCTTTCTATACGACAAAAGAATGTCTGCTGATTTTGGTTCTCAAACCCGGTGTAGTGGAAACGTACCACCCAATATATCATTCATGGGGCCCACCAAAATTGATAATATAGAAAGTACTTTTATTTAACGCAGTGAATAGATACTGTAAGTAGGGAATTTTGTAACGATGCATTTACGAAAGCATAAAGAAAGGACATGAGCAAGGTATGAACTTGCGTGAAAATAGAAAGTAGTGCAACTCGAGACTCCTGGAAACGTTGGTGCCTCGGGTTCTGTAAGAAGCATATAGTCCGATAAGGACTAACATTTGAGAAACGTGGCAAATATGCCTTTAATGCATATGATGCTTATGGCTCTTGTCCCCGGTAACTCTTTAGTTTGATTCCCAATACAATTAGTAGGTTTTGTGTTAAAAGGTTATTTAATTCCATACTTGGGTATTATTTATTAAATTTATAATATTACTTCATAAATTTATTTAATTACTTTTATGCAATTAAAAATATTATGTTCAAAATTTTATGGATTTTATATAATTCTGAACCCCTTAAAGACTTAATTTTAGGTTATAGCCAATTCCTCATAGTCATTTAATATTTGGTTAATTTACTTTATAATTATATTTTCGGAAAAAGATGGAATCACTTTTATTAGATCAATCATATTATTTCAAGAATAGTACTGATTATATAATTATAAGTTCTCCTAAATATTTATTTTAAGTTGTATATCTCATTAGCATTTGTTTTACGTATTTAATAAGTATATTAATCGAAAAATCATGGATGTATTTTTATTAAATTAGTTAAATATTAGTTTGGAAATGGTGAACATTTCTATATAAAATTATAAACGCACTTAAGTATTTTTCGTATTTCATTAAACTTCCATTAGAGATTTTAATATGCAGAAAGGTTGAATGGCCTGGTTGGCCCATCTGTCTGAGGACAAAGCCTTCTCCCGGCCCACTTACTCTTCTCTCTCTCGCTTGGGCACATCTCTCTTGGAATTCCCTATTCGCCGCATTCTGCGGCAAGTAGTCGACGTGCCGCATTCGATGGTAAATGGGCCTGCCCGTTAGCGCTTTTTTTACGTCGCTTCGTTTTCCTGTTTTGGGAACATTCTGGATGGTTCTTGTCCGGTTTTGGGAAATGTTCTTGAACCGGGTTTTTTCTGGTTTTCTTTGTTTTCTTCTTCTTTTCGTTTTTAGTTATTTCTGTTTCTTTTTTCTTTTCTTTTTCTTTTTTATGTTTGTTTTCTTTCTTAGGTTTTTTATTTCTTTTTCTTTTCGTCTCTTTTAAAAAAACGAAAAATTTAAATTTTGTTCCTGTTTCCAAAAAAGTTCAGTTTTTGAGAAAATGTTCTCAAAATTCAAAAAATCTTATTGTTACACAAAAAAGTTCAAAATTTTGAAATTCAGAAAATGTACCGGATTTCAATTTTTTGTTCAAATATTCGAAAAATATTCACACTTCCAAATTTGTTCGGAATTTTTCAAAATTTGTTCTCTAGATTCAAAAAACATTTTGTCATTTCAAAAATTGTTTGCGCTTCCGAATTTGTTTGGGATTTTTCAAAATTGTTCTCCGTTTCAAAATTTGTTCTCTAGATTTTCAAAAAATGATCATGCTTTAAAAAATTGTTCGCGCTTCCAAATTTGTTCTCAACATTCAAAAATTGTCCATGCTTTAAAAAATTGGTCACAAATTCCAAAATTGTTCAAAGTTTTTGAATAATGTTTAGGAAATCAATTTTTTTTTGTTTTGATAAAATTTGTTTGCATTTTTTAAAAATAAAACATATCTTAAAAAAATACTCAAAATTTAAAAAAGAATCGGTATTCTAAATTTGTTCATAATTTCCAGGAAGTATTTTGATTTTCAATAAATGTTTTCAAACCTGTCGCCACTTCTCTTGTTAAAGGTTAGCGCGAAACACATTTGTCAACAAGCGTGGTCAAGACAAGTGGCTAGCTACGTGAGGTAAGAAACATTTCAGCCGATCGTGTGTACGAATCCTGCCTATGCACTATTTCTTGGGATTATTGCGTCTGTTTTGCGTTCAACTAGATTTGGTTCCAGTGGGCCGGCCCAGTAGTGGACCCCCTGTGCGGTGCGCGTGGCCCAAGTCATGGATCCCCCTGTGCGGCGCTTGCTTCGTTCGACGCAATGTGCCTTCTATAGGAGCTCTCTCGGAAAATGTCAACGGAGGCCGAGCTCCAAAGAGCTCGGTTGTTTGAAAAAATAATAATATCAAAAGTCATATTTCAAAGTTCCAACCAAATCTGATTATTTTCCCACGGAAACTTATATGATTTGGTTCCAGTGGGCCGGCCCAGTAGTGGACCCCCTGTGCGGTGCGCGTGGCCCAAGTCGTGGATCCCCCTGTGCGGCGCTTGCTTCGTTCGACACAATGTGCATCCTATAGGAGCTCTCCCGGATAATGTCAACGGAGGCCGAGCTCCAAAGAGCTCGGTAGTTTGAAAAAATAATAATATCAAAAGTCATATTTCAAAGTTCCAACCAAATCTGATTATTTTTCCATGGAAACTTATATGATTTCTGCACGCACGTGTGAAAGAATCATTTAATTTTCTTTTGTGATTTGTATGTAGGCTGTACAGAAACACAAAATTCCAGTCCAACAAAAAAAAATCAGCCTATTTTAGAAATACGTCTGTATCTTTTTTCTATATGCCGCGTGGGAAAGTGTATGGTTATGAATTTTTGCACATACGCAATACACATGTGTGAGACCACATAGAATACTTGGTAAGCTATATAAAAAACCAACACGTGTGAGAGTGCAAACAAAATGTTTCAAAAAAAATCATGCTGTGGAAATTCGTATATTCAAAACGAACTCCACAAAAGCCCTCACTCCTTTCAGATCCCTTTCTCTCTCGATCTCCCCATCGCTGTCACTGCCGCCGGCCAATTCCGGCCACTGCCGGCGACCTCCGTTACCACTCAGCACACCCACGGCTCCATCTCACGACGCTCTACCTCATCCTCCCCGTCGATCTGCTTTCCCCTGCCGGACGACGTCGCCCACATTGATTGTACCCGCTACTACTGCCACCGGCGCCTGGCGTCGCCCTGGACGTCAGGCGCGTCGCCGGCGCCATTAGGTGATCCTCGTCGACGTCCTCACCGCCAACTCCTTGCGGCTGCGCCCATGGTGGATCCGGCTCTCTGCATCGGCTTCAACCCTTCCATGGTGAGCTCCTCTTCCTCTGCTCCTCTGTGGTGCTCTAGGTGGCTTGGGATCATGCTCTGTTGCTACTGTCAATGCTCTTTGGTTACGTTGTTACCCTAGTTCATGGTTTTGATCTCTGGGATGCGAAAATTGAGCTGTTGGTGGCTGCTGTCCACTGGTTCTTGTGTCCTTGCTGCTCTGGTTAAGTTGCTTGGCTCCTGACTTTACTAAATTGGGACTCCAATAGCTCCTGTTGATGATGTTGCCTAAGAAGAACTGTGTAATTGGCAACTGACATGTGTAGTTCTACTGTGATCATACACTTCGTCCTGTTTAATTAGGTTTGTTGGGATTTTGCCAATCTCGTGGAGTATATTGCACTGTTGTTACTGTGCTATATATTGGTAGAGTTCTTGTAGCTCTACTAGATAACAAAGGGTTCCTACTGGTGTCTAGCTACCGCACAAGTCATACGCCCCTGTGTATAGTTCAGATAGACATTGTGCTGTTACTGTTGATTTGATAAACACTGCTGAGTTCATTCTTATGCACTACTGGTTAATTAGTTCATAGATAGATATACAGTGGCTGTTGCTATTTATTTAGAGCTACTGGTTGTGTCTTAATTAATGTCCACTACCAGTTACTCCCTCCGTAAAGAAATATAGTGATCTAAACGCTCTTATATTTCTTTACGGAGGGAGTAATTGTTAATTAGCTGTTGGTTTTATTTGTTTGGGTTTACAAGTGCTTGTGTTCTGTTATGGGTCATATAAGGGATACAATCCTTTTCTTGATTACCTGTGGTATTCTTACTTGTTCAGTTTACAGGAATTCTTCCTGTAGCTCAATTGTTACTAGCACTGCAGTTCTATTTACTATACAAGTATTCTTGTATTACTTATACTAACCCAAGTGCGGTGTGATGTACTTGTGTATCTAGTACAGAAGTATACCAAGTGCAAGTGTGTGCTGTGTTCTGCATAAGAGCAGATCTTTAGTATGTGTTCTACAGATGGCCTATTTCTTTCTACTGGTTATGGACAATATCTTTTCTTGCCCCAAGTTCCCACTACTAGGGAAAAGCCTAGCAATAGCACGGGTTTTTGGCCTACCAGTATCGCTGGTGGCAGCGCTACTAGTAAGGCGCTACAGCTAAAGGTTAGCAGTAGCATGGGTTTACCCGCGCTACTGCTATATCCACTTAGTAGCAGCGCTTCCTGAAAAGGGCGCTACTGCTAATTACTAGTAGCGTCTCTCGCAGCCCGCGCTACTACTATTATTCCGTATTATATTTCTTTTTTATTTCATGTTGTATTCATACATCTTTATACAAGTTTTCATACAATAGCAATTTAAAGATTGTTTTTACATCATAATGAGTTATTACATCACTGGGTAAAATAACCGTGGACTAGTTTTAAGTAGATGGATATCCACTTGAAACTAATTCGCGGTTCTTTCACCCAATGATATAATAAATACCATCATCATATCATTAACAACTTATCATCATAATACATCATTATCATATAACACCTCCTCATGATCATCATTTTCATAAATGAGACATCATAGTTGATCACTAGTCATAATCACAACTCCTCATCATCATCAACTCTAACACGTTGTACCACATAATAACACATTGTACCTAGGACCTACTTCTCTCTTATATGACCTACTAACTTTTCTTAGGTAAAATAGCATAAAACAAGATAGGCCCTGACTCTCCATTATGGAGAATGGAGATTATCATGTCTCCAATTCTCACCCTTCACACAACGTTGCTTTCAAGTAGCTCCCTATGATTGACCATACAATTTTTCCAATCTTTGATTGTCATGTCTTCATCGGTTTTAGAAATCCGATATGGACAGGAGTGATTTGTAGGATAACCTGGCCGTATGTTCAAAACATCAAGGCGACCTTTCTGAAACATCAGATGAGGCACACAATCCTTCAAGATTTTCTGTTGAAAAACATAGTAATAACTTCGTAGTTAGCAATGTAGTTCAGTTTTAGAAGAATTTATGCAAAAGATGCACGGATGTCGTAATAGTAAAAAATCTTACCATGGTATCTTCATGGATATTACCGTAGTTCAACACGTGCACTAGTGGCACGTATTGACCATAATGTGGAGGAGTTTGATAATATCTATTGTAATTCTCAAGATCAGTAATAAATGAGATCAGATGATTTTTCTCCTGATAAGTTAATTCTGAGCCATCGGTGTAGTAGTTTCTGTCTACCATCTTCCGCACATTCTTTGAAGAATGAAATTAAGCTGTCAATGGAAATAAGTTGTCAACTATTTTAAAATAAACAATATAAATTACTTAATAACTATGTTTGAGAAACTCACATAGCGATAGAATTGGAAGCGTATCAACAAGGACCCAAATGTCCATATTGTCTTCGGCGATGTCAGGATCATCATGATCCATGGTGACAAGCATACTCTGATGAAAATCATACATCTTGCAAAGTGCTTCCCAATTCGGGCAACCAAAATGGGTTACGCTCTCAGAATTGTACAGATTTACTTCAAAATCCATACCATGATGGGTTCTTAGGTGAATTTTCTTTGTTTCCATACGTTCATGATCTTCAAAATCCATCCTCTCCAAGACATAGCGTCTTGCATGGCATGAGATAAGATAGTCGAATTGTAAAAGATGAAAATTACACGTTGGAGTAGTTGAAGTCGTGCTTGATTAAGAAAAAAACTCTTGTCGTCGTTGTGTACTGTTTCAACATCGAAGGTCTCCTGGAGCTTAATGCTGAAGCGCCGACCTTCGTCCAGGTGAGGCCTGTCGCACAGACCTCGGTCGTCGTTGCACCAGTCGCACTCCCCTGGGAGACTTTCATCGCCCGATGACGACATTTCCTATGTTCATTATTCAAATATTAAACTTGTACAATTAAATATATGTATTACAAAAACTAAATTGGATCATTATTATTCATCACGGGTTAACTATCGGTCTGCCGAGTCTTTTCTTGAAAACTCTCAGCTCACGTGGTGTATATATTCGACTGTCGGTGATGGTCGCTCCTTCCTTCGTCCCCGAGTGCTTTACACCAAAATGTCTAGCACACAGGAACGAAGGAGAAGCGACACCCACGACAACAGTCGGGATTTTTCATCCTCTCATATATGGTGTAGACTCTCCCTCACTGATTCCTCTCTGACATTTGCGATCGTCGGTGATGGTCGTTACTCCTCCTTTTGCTAGTGCATAACAAAGGTCTAGCACAAGGAGAAGAAGGAGAAACGACCCCGACGACAACAATCGAGATTCTTCGTCCTCTCTCATATATGGTGGACACACTCCCTCACTGATTTTTTGACCGTCGGTGATGGTCGTTATACCTCCTTCCTCTAGTGCATAACAACGGTCTAGCACAAGGAGAAGAAAGAAAAACGACCCCCACGACAACAGTCGGGATTCTTCTTCTCTCATATATGGTGCAGACTTTCTCCCTCACTCATTTGTTGCCTGTCATGTATGGAGCCTCGACAGACTTAAAGTCAACCCGAAATGTCGATTAATTATCTTTCTAGAAAATTCGGGCCACTCGATATTTCCTACATATTCTAGCACAAGTCATGCCAAAATTCCTAGAAAAATTCGGCATTACCTTTGCTAAAAAAGGACATATCAAGCGCTTGAAATTTATCGAAACGGAAATTAATCAACACTCCGAGAAAACATGGCCCACTCGGAGGTGTAACATACAAACATGGCCGGCCACTTGGGCAAGCACATATCCTATTTGAGCAACACAAGATATACATGTTTATATCTACATCATATGAGCATTCAAACTTGATGGTCATTCATTTCAATGGTTGAAAATATGAACAAAAGCATTTCAAAATATCTTATAGGACTCATATTGACATGGAGATTTAGCTGATCTCACTTCGAGGTCGGAGGGGGTCGGTGACGGGGACGATGGCGGGGTTGATAGGGTTTTTGTTTTTGCAGAAATCAAAGAGCCCTCCATCAACCCCGCTGTCGTCCCCGTCACCGACCCCCTCCGACCTCGAGGTGAGACCAGCTAAATCTCCATGTCAATATGAGTCCTATAAGATATTTTGAAATGCTTTTGTTCATACTAGCTGAGTGCCCGTGCGTTGCCACGGAATGGCAAAAAATATTAATCAACTTTTTTGTTCTTCCAAGAAGTGTGTCAAACAGGACAACATGTTGATTCCATCCATATAACAACTACATTGATTCTCTACCACACTCATCGTGTCTCTTTAACAACCATTTCTCCTTCAAGCAGTAACTTTCATGCACATTCATTCAATTTCATCTGCCCTTGTTGTAGCCTTGCCACCGCTTAAAAAATATGTCATCTCGCCCTTCCATCGCCTTGGAATATTTGTTTTAACTTAAGCAAGTCTATAGAATAAAATTGACCATGGATGCATCATACCTCAAAATCCAACATGTTCTACCATGTACACTAACTGAAAAATTAGCAACATAAAATGAGTACGAAAGAAGAGGTTAGCAAGGGATTTCCACTCCACGTTGAAAACTAATAAAGAAATATTTCTTCAGAGCAGGTTTACCACAAATATGCGGACACCTCCATGTCTAATTTTTTTATTTGCAAATTTATCAGACCAATCAACCTTCTGTTAATAATTAACACAGAACTTGCATGCTCTAGCATTCCTCAACTTCTATTTCAGAACATGAATTTGGTTTTGGATTTATGATGTTCCACTTTTCGAAGCTGGTACAATGTTTGGCTCTACTTTTGCTTTTGCAAAATGAAATATAGATAAATAGAGGATAGATAGACCAATAACTTCAAGGATACAATGTAAATTCTGAATACTTACGCACAGAAAACCTTGTATATGTTCCCAATACATGAGATGATGTGACTTGCATGCATTCCAAATTTCCAATATCTACTGCATGCTAAGGGTTCAACTCATCTAGGATCTTCCTCCTGCCACCGTAAAATATCTGACTGCATACAACATTACTGCAGATGCACACACTGAAAAACAACATGGAATTAGTTCGTCCAATATCTGACAAAAGGACGTATTACCTCCCCTGACGGCAATATCGGATACAAGCTACACAAGATAGTGTGAAAATGTGAAACAAAAAAAGGTAATAGAAGATAAGAGATATAAAGCACACTAACCGTGCAAGAAGTGAAGCAAAATTTGAAAGACGACATTTTCAACATTGAGATTCAGAATATATTGAAACCTATGTATTAAATAATACACTGTTTTCACATGCCAGCTGAAAACACAAAACAGTACAAGAGAGCAACAACAATTATATTCAAAGGCATGCATGGCTCTGGGCTGGTATTTCTCCCATTACAACATCTATCTAGGATAATTATTCCAAAATCCAACCTTCCACGGAGTTACATTCTTTGGCCACATAGGAAATTCCATTTCTAACTTCTGGCATTGTCATGACGTTCTATTCTAGTGTTTCATTCTGCCTATGTCTACTCAAATTTCATGTTCACACAACTATACCTAAGACTTCTACAGAGGCACACATACATGCACAACTTCTCACTCCTTACCCTGAGCTAAGGAGAGAGGGGGGTGGGGTACCGGGAGAGGCCAAAGTCGGCCACCACCTACCCGCCTGTCCTGCAGTTATCCTCAACATCACATACAAAATGCATAGCCGTCAGCATGTTGATCCATGTCAAACTACAAGGAAATAGCGCGCACTTGCCTGTTATGTACGTTTGTACATGCATGGTGCCGAAGCCGTCGCTGGCCGCCGAGCTCTCACATGTCGCTGAAGCCGCCCGTGGGCTCCTCCAGCTCCTCATATGCGAATTGGTGTGTCTGCAGCCTATGGACTCTGCCGGACTCCAGGTAGTCACTTGTACTGCCTCCTCTTGCGTATGTACTGGAATGGTCGAACGACGAGAAGCACGAAAAAACCAAAGCAACTACAGAGCTTTCTGAAGTGGCAAACGGCGATGAAATAGATGAAGAAAGAACCATGCACATTGTCGTTTGAATTCGTAAGAGAAGAAAAATAAAACACTTACAAATGCTTGAATTGGTCCATGTGCGTCATTGGTTTCATGTGCTCACCATTGATTTCTTTGGTCCTGCAATGTCAAAAACCAATATCAAAAATGATTCTGTACATAAAAGGAAATGTAGCTTGGAATAGACAAGTTCTATCTCTAGTTAGACACGGCTTGATTTAAACAACATGTGGAGTAGAGAACATGCTAAATGTGGAGAATTTGAGGAATTGTCCCGTTCATAGTCTACTACCTTGTTTGTGTTTATGTCTTCATCCTACTTAATTTGTTCGATTTCCTATAGTCAAAGAGTGGTTAGATCAGTTTAAAAGAAGAGAAGTCTTCCCTTACCAGTAAATAGACTGGTCAGAAATTAGAACATCTCAAGGTTGATTAGATCAGTTTCAAAAAGAAAAGGTTGATTAGATGAATCAAACATCGTTGACCAACCAATTACCTCTTAGATCAATCAAACGTAGTCTACATACCTGTAGATAAAGTGTCAGGTTAAAACAAGAGAAGTCATCCCTTTCCAGTAAATAGACTGGTCAGAAATTAGGACATCTCAAGGTTCATTAGATCAGTTTCAAAAAAGGATTGATTAGATCAATCAAACATCGTTGACCAACTATTTACCACTTGGATCAATCAAGGCCAGGGTACCTGAACCTGACGAAGTAGTAGGCCATGACCTGCTAGCCTGTCCGCCGGAGCAGAAGCACGTGTGATCATCCGCACCCAGCTGCCATACCGCGGCGCCCTCTAGAAGCTTGGCACTCGCCGCACCACTTGCCGCCGCCTTCCGTCGCATAGAGAACCCCACCCTAACGGCATCCCGGACGGTGGCGTACTGGCGTTCGGTTCCCGGCGGCCAGCGCATCCGCCTTGGCCGATGGGCGATGACCGAAGTCAGTCTGGCTGCACCTGCACACCACCCCGGCTGTCGTCCTCGGCGCCGACGTACCGGCGTTCTCCTTCAGTGCTGCCAAGCTCGCCTATGTTTGGATGCGATCTAGAGTGGTGCAGATAAAAGGGAGGAGCAGAGAATTTGTTGATGGGATTGGATCCTACTGCCAACGGCCTGAAGCCCTGGACCGCGACCGTGGGGCGTCATGAGAAGGAGAGTCGAGACTCTCGGGCGCCGGAGCGGGGAGAGAGACGGGATCGGGAGCGATGCTGTGCGGGAGATGAGGAGGCTTCGTGGGCGTGGGCGTGGGACGTGGGGTCGTGGCTTCGTGGAGTTTTTTTTTTGCCTTTTTTTCGGGCGGGGATGAAACAGGGGAGGATGTATCGATAGCAGCGATAGGAGGGGGAGGTAGAACGAGGTCGAACCATCACGACGTTCGATCCTCCTTTAATAGTAGAGATTTTCTACCATTGACATGCAATGACCATCAAGTTTGAATGCTCATATGATGTAGATATAAACATGTATATCTTGTGTTGTTCAAATAGGATATGTGCTTGCCCAAGTGTCCGGCCATGTTTGCAGGTTACACCTCCGAGTGGCCTATGTTTTGCCGGAGTGTTGATTAATTTCTGTTTCAGCAAATTTCGGGCGCTCGATATGTCCTTTTTTAGCAAAGGTCATGCCGAATTTTTCCGTGAATTTTGGCATGACTTGTGCTAGAATATGTAGGAAATATCGAGTGTCCTGGATTTTCTAAAAATATAATTAAACGACATTTCGGGTTGATTTTAAGTCTGTCGAGGCTCCATACATGACAGTCAACAAATGAGTGAGGGAGAAAGTCTGCACCATATATGAGAGAAGAAGAATCCCGACTGTTGTCGTGGGGGTCGTTTTTCTTTCTTCTCCTTGTGCTAGACTGTTGTTATGCACTAGGGGAAGGAGGAATAACGACCATCACCGACGGTCGAAAAATCAGTGAGGGAGTGTGTCCACCATATATGAGAGAGGACGAACAATCCCGACTGTTGTCGTGGGGGGTCCTTCTTCTCCTTGTGCTAGACCTTTGTTATGCACTAGCAGAAGGAGGAGTAACGACCATCACCGACGGTCGCAAATGTCAGAGAGGAATCAGTGAGGGAGAGTCTCCACCATATATGAGAGGACGAAGAATCCCGACTGTTGTCGTGGGGGTCGCTTCTCCTTCGTTCCCGTGTGCTAGACATTTTGGTGTAATGCACTCGGGGACGAAGGGAGGAGCGACCATCACCGACGATCGAATATATACACCACGTGAGCTGAGAGTTTTCAAGAAAAGACTCGGCAAACCGATAGTCAACCCGTGATGAATAATATGATCTAATTTAGTTTTCGTAATACATATATTTAATTGTACAAGTTTAATATTTGAATTATGAACATTGGAAATGTCGTCATCGGACGATGAAAGTCTCCCGGGGGAGTGCGACTGGTGCAACAACGACCTAGGTCTGTGTGACATGCCTCACCTGGACGAAGGTCGACGCTTCAGCATTAAGCTCCAGGAGACCTTCGATGTTGAAATGGTACACAACGACGACAAGTGTTTTTTTCTTAATTAAGCATGACTTCAACTACTTCAACGTGTAATTTTCGTCTTTTACAATTCGACTAGCTTATCTCATGCCATGCAAGACGCTATGTCTTGGAGAGGATGGATTTTGAAGATCATGAAAGTATGGAAACAAAGAAAATTCACCTAAGGACCCATCATGGTATGGATATTGAAGTAAATCCGTACAATTCTAAGAGCGTAACCGATTTTGGTTGCCCGAATTGGGAAGCACTTTGCAAGATGTATGATTTTCATGAGGGTATGCTTGTCACCATGGATCTTGGTGATCCTGACATCGCCGAAGACAATATGGACATTTGGGTCCTTGTTGATATGCTTCCAATTCTACCGCTATGTGAGTTTCTCAAACATAGTTATTAAGTAATTTAAATTGTTTATTTCAAAATAATTGACAGCTTATTTCCATTGACAGCTTATTTTCATTCTTCAAAGAATGTGGGGAAGACGGTAGACAGAACCTACTACACCGATGGCTCAGAATTAACTTATCAGGAGAAAAATCATCTGATTTCATTTATTACTGATCTTGAGAATTACAATAGATATTATCAAACTCCTCCACATTATGGTCAATACGTGCCACTAGTGCACGTGTTGAAGTACGGTAACATCCATGGAAATGCCATGGTAAGATTTTTTTTACTATTACGACATCCGTGCATCTTTTGCATAAATTCTTCTAAAACTTAACTACATGGTAACTACGAAGTTATTACTATGTTTTTCAACAGAAAATCCCGAAGGATTGTGTGCCTCATTTGATGTTTCAGAAAGGCCGCCTTGATGTTTTGAACATATGGCCAGGTCATCCTACGAACCACTCCTGTCCATATCGGATTTCTAAAACCGATGAAGACATGACAATCAAAGATTGGGAAAAAAATGTATGGTCAATCGTAGGGAGCTACTTGGAAGCAACACTGTGCGAAGGGCGAGAATTGGAGATAGGATAATCTCCATTCTCCATAATGGAGAGTCAGGGACTATCTTGTTTTATGCTATTTTACCTAAGAGAAGGTAGTAGGTCCTATAAGAGAGAAGTAGGTCCTAGATACAATGTGTTATTATGTGGTACAATGTGTTAGAGTTGATGATGATGAGGAGGAGTTGTGATTATGACTAGTGACCAACTTGCTATATGATGTCTCATT
The DNA here is from genome assembly GCA_021437245.1 of Aegilops speltoides. Classification (NCBI taxonomy): domain Eukaryota; kingdom Viridiplantae; phylum Streptophyta; class Magnoliopsida; order Poales; family Poaceae; genus Aegilops; species Aegilops speltoides. The sequence continues at coordinate 444,103,188 of CM038145.1, read as the reverse complement.
GATGAAAATGATGATCATGAGGAGGTGTTATATGACAATGATGTATTATGATGATAAGTTGTTAATGATATGATGATAATGGTATTTATTATATCATTGGGTGAAAGAACTGCAGATTAGTTTCAAGTGGATGGACATCCACTTGAAACTAGTCCACAGTTCTTTCATCCACTTGAAACTAGTCCACGGTTCTTTCACCCAGTGATGTAATAACTCATTATGATGTAAAAACAATCTCTAAATTACTGTTGTATGAAAACTTGTATAAAGATGCATGAATACAATATGAAATAAAAAAGAAATATAATATGGAATAGGAGTAGTAGCGCGGGCTGCGAGAGGCGCTACTAGTAATTAGCAGTAGCGCCCTTTCCAGGAAGCGCTACTACTAAGTGGATATAGTAGTTGCGCGGGTAAACCCATGCTACTGCTAACCTTTAGCTGTAGAGCCTTACTAGTAGCGCTGCCACCAATGCTACTGCTAGGCCAAAAGCCCGCGCTACTGCTAGGCTTTTCCCTAGTAGTGTTCCCTCTCTCCTAAATCTGATTTGAACAGATGCTACACTTGTCTCTCCCCATTCTTTCTTTCTCAACTTCTCTCACTAGTAAGAACAGGTGCTCTTTGATCTTATGCCAGCCGATTATGGTGTCCTGAGGCTCCTCTATGGGATTTAATAGATGCTACACTTATATGCCCCGATGAGGACATCTCCCCAAACTTATCTCTGGGTCTTGTGTAGCTTGCTCTTGGGGGTTCTGGTATAGCCTGCTTCTTGTGGCATGCCTCCTCCTCCTAGCTACTTCACACTGCTCACTAGGTTTGGTTTTGGCCCAACTCCTGTTTGATGCAGTTGCATCACGTGGCTATCAAGCTCTCTTCTATGGTTGTGGTCTTCTATTTATAGTTGTTTGAAAGTCCTAGATGGTTGACACATGGGCTATGATTCAGCTACTTGCCTGCTGAGTGTGCTGCTAGTGATGTCCTCTCCTCCTTGACCCTTATCATGTTAACCAGCTGGTGGCTGATTGACTTGGGAACTTGCCCCTTTTGGCAGGTTGCATGCTTACCCAGTACTGTACTTGGCTTTATTTTCTACACATGAATTATTGCTATTCATTTGGCTTTAATTTCTTTGTTACTATTGCCTTTGCTGACTTGGAATGCACTATTTAGTATTTTGCTTTTGTTTTGGGCCAGCTAGATTTGCTGGTTGTGCTTTTAATTATTTCTTTGCATAGATGTGCTGGTGCTACACTTTGTTGGTTTCGTTTGTGAGCTATGAATTTCTTCTAATGACTGTTATGTTCCCTCAACAGAACCATTGTTACTGCTTGAGCTGCTATTACTGCTAATCCATACTGGAGCTTGTCCAACTATTGTGCTTTGGTCCCTGGACTATACATTAGTCACTCCTTTATCTGGTCTATCTGCGCTTTGACTTGATTTTGTGGAATTCCATTGGAAATTCTTTAATCAAGAGTTATTGGACCAGCTCCCAAAATTCCTAAGTGCCAACCACTTCTTTTCTTTTTGTTGTTTATTTTACAGGTTTCAGAATTATGAAGAAGACGAAGATAAGAAGATTTAGTATAGGTCTAGTTTAGGTTTTATCTTTCTTTCTTTTATTACTTTTCTTAAATGTAATTCTTTGATACTTTGTATTTATTTTCATATAATAAAGCTTGTTGTTTCTTTATCCAGATTGCTTAATTTGTAATATCATTTTGTAATGATTCATTTATTATCCATAAAGTTTTCTTTCTTCCCTTCTGGATCAACTATTGTAATATGACTTTGCAGTAAGAATTTATTTGTTAATTCTAATTAATTTATTTGTTATTTGAATTTGAATTGAAATTCAAATATTTGAATTGTACTTAGTCCTTGACTTATACCTTAATTGAATTGTGATCCAATTATCTAAAAATGAGCAAAGGTTGTACAAAATTTAGAATTGAATCAAACTCCTTTTAAATTCAAATGAAAGATTTAAATTTACCATAGTTTTTGGTTGCGTGAATGCAATACACACTCGAAGAAAACCCGCTCTCTCTAAACTACAGGTCATTACACGCTCTCCTTAAAATAATTTCGTCCTCAAAATTGTTATTAGTAGAAGTTGTAGTTGAAAAGATTTAAATGCGATAAAGAATTTGAGATGAGTAACTATACAAGATCCAGATACGATTAGGAATTTTAGTTAAGGAATTAGTATTGAGAAATAACTATTGTCTCCCTTTTAGTTAAGAATTTGAGATGAGTTACTATACAATAAGGAATTTTAGTTGAAGATCTATTATTCCACAGGATATATCAATATGAGCAAGTATGAATTACAGAAAGTAAAGGGTGTGGGAATGAGATAGCCACAAGTGAGTCGAAGAGGCGGATTTATCCCGAACTTCACACTCTTGACAGTGCTAATCTCCGTTAGAGCGATGCCGAAGCCGAAGCTCCGGGGCACCACCAATTCGCTCACCGTATTCTCCCTTTTGAGTCACCCCCAATAGATGAGCGTCGATTCACTCAGGATTGGTCTTGAAGGCGATCACCACATATTTACAAACTTCTCCGGAGCACACCACAAGCAAGGAAACTTCCGGAGGAACATTGACCACTTAGGCCACTTCACACCATTCCCCGGAGCACACCACAAAAGGAAGCTTCCGGGGGAACCTTAACCACCTAGGCCTCTTCAGAACTATCGGATTCAGGGTTCCGCAGACCCTTGAGAGGTTCTAACTCTGGGGTGCGTGCGAAGATCTCGTCTTTCCAGTCTGCCCGCTCACCCGATTCACGGTCTAGCTCGACGAACCCAAGGGACAAGAGACACAGCAGTTTATCCTGGTTCGGGCCACCTTGCGGTGTAATACCCTACTCCAACTTTGTGGTGGATTGCCTCGAAGGGCTGAGGATGAACTAGTACAATGGTAGAACAACCTCCAGAGGTGAGGTGTACTTGAGCTCGATGAGGATGGAATGGATCCGTGCTCTCTCTCTCTCTCTCTCTCTCTCTCTCTCTCTCTCTCTCTCTCTCTCTCTCTCTCTCTCTCTCTCTCTCTCTCTGGAATCGATCCTTTCTATGGTGGTGGTCAAGTCCTATTTATAGTGGCCTTGGTCCTCTTCCCAAATGTAGGCGGGAAGGGATCCCACAACGGCCAAATTCAAAGGGGGGCAGCTAGTACAAGTTATCTTGACAAAAGGAGTCTTCGCTTGCAAAAGCCTCTGGCGGTGACGCTGTAGTGGGCTCTGCTATGACCTCCGTCCTGCCGTCTTGGCGGTCTTGGCCTTGTTGCACTGATCTGGAAACCTTTGCTTGATTCCTCGGGACCCTGCACCTACGCTTGCCTCCTTAGCACCAAAGAGGAAACTGGTACACTGCGCCCGCTGGCGCCCACCTGACCTTGGTCGTCATGGCTCACGTAACGTGAACCTCGCGAGGTGCACCTTGCATAGATATCTCCGCTCCTCGGGAGCCAGCCTGGTGAGGCTGCGCCTCAGGGAGGTCTTGATGTCATCCACCTCGCGAGGGTCTTGAGTGGTTGTTGTTGAAGCTAGACCGTACCAGGCCGTTGACGGAGCCACGCCATGGGCCGCAGGAAGGCAAGTCTGGGCACCCTCGGTCCCAGGACGCCGACAGTAGCCCCCAGGCCCAAGGTGCGCTCGAACTTGCCTTCGAGGCAAAGCCAAAGGGAAAGTGAGGAGCGCCACGGGCCCCAACCGCCTGCGGCCTCGGTTGACGCATGCGATTGACGGGACGTGGGCGCCCCCACTTCCCCATGCAGCCTTGATATTCGCCGGGCTTGGCAGTCACCGTCGCCAACTCGGCTCCATCTTGATTGCTTGCCGCGTGCTCCCTTGGCTCCTTCACCTTTTCTGCTCTGACGCTGACACCGGTCCTCCCCTGTCGATATGGCACCATGGTTGACAAGGAAGAAGAAGGGGAAAACCTACGCCTCGGGCGAATCTCCGCCGGCCTTCGAGCCCGCCCTCGAGCGGTCGATGGTGCTCAATCGAGAAGGGCTGGACAAGGTTCACCCAGCGCTCGCCGCCGATTCCAATGAGTCGAAGGCTACGGTGGCTTGGCCTGCCTCCCGAGCCATGGTCAATATGGCCGCCATAGAGATCCCCATCCATCTTCACGCTCTCTTGGCCGGTATGGTTCCACTTTTCTCTGATTTCTTCAATGCCATACTCTCGTATTACCAAGTCCATGCGCTGCATCTGGATCCCCAATCCATCATCCTCCTCGCCGTCATCACCTTCGTCTGTGAGGCCATGGTGGGCATTTCTTCCTCGGTGGCCTTGTTTCGTCATTGCTTCTCGCTTCACCTGACCAACGCCCATCCGTGCTCGGGGTGTGGGACCTTTCAGGCTGTGACGGCGACGGCCGGCTCAAGGATCGACTTCAAGCTCTCGCCAGTTGTAAGTGGGTTCCGGAAGCGGTGGGTGTTCGTGGGTGTCGGCGTGCTCAACTCCCTGCTCTTGCTCCTTCGGGCGCCGGCTGCGCCCAGCTCCAGGTGGGGGCACGCGAAGCTTGCCGACCCCCGGCTTGCCCACGTTTGGCGTCGGCTAGCCAGGTTGAAGGAGCTTGAGGTGATTACGCCCATGGTGGTGTAGGAGTTTGTTCAGTGCCGCATTGCTCCGCGCCAGCGCCATTCTCGATGGATGTGGACCTTTGTCGGCAGCAGGGACCCCATGAGGCTCCATGTACCTGCACTTCCTCCTGAGATGATGTGCACGATGCTCGAGCTCCTGACGGGCGACCCTGCGCTAGCCATGCTTCCGAAGGAGGGCTGCCTCCTGTACTGCTGCTCGAACACAAAGGGGTTCATGAGGCAGATGCCCCTCTTTGACGAGTGGGGGCTGCGTCCGTCCGGATGTGAGGGGCCCTGCGAGAACCCTATCCTTGTGGTCCCTCTGCCTGTCGTCCCTGCAGCACACGCCCAGAGGTGGATGCAGGGGGCGGGCGTCGCCGGGTGCTGCTGACGAAGCGACACAACGCGGTGCCCTTGCGATGGCAGCCCCTGAGACTCGGGTAAGCCCTCCTGGGGGGGCGATCGAAGAGCTGGCGCGATCCGAGGCTCCTGAGGTCGCTGCCCCTGAAGCTAGGGGAAGTAGTCTTGAAGTGGTGGCCAGAGAGCTGACGCTGCCTAGCACTCCTGAGGTCGCACTCCAGGGGCTCCGCAGCCCACCCTTGATGCTGATGGCCGCGCCCCGGGCTTCGGCCAACTGCGCCTGAACTTCGAGGCACTCCGCAAGAGAAAGGTGCCTCTCGGCTGTAGTGGTGATGCCTACCGGCTGCTAAAGCAGAGGAAGTACATTGACATAGACGAGTAAGTACCTCTTCTTCGTGATTTTCTGTGTGTTGCATTCTTACCTGACAATGGCCCTGCAGGATCCCTTCTCTGCGGCAGCGAGATTCCCTGAGGAGCGGCCTCCACCAGCTCTCGGCTCGCCCTGGTCTCGAGCTCCCCCCGCTGGAGTATTGCATGAGGCGCAGGGGAGGCGAACGCGCCGACGGGGGGCCTTTACCCTGCGTTCCTGTCGTCCCTCCTTCAGGGTCCGCCCTGGGTGTAGAAGGCGTGCCGAGGGCTCCTCCGTTGGCCATCACCAGTGGTTGGGTGATCCCATTCCTGCTGGCTTCGTCTTCGAGCAGCGAGGCCACGCCATCCAGCACCTCCGCCGAGGCTCAGAGGGTGGCAAGGAAGGCGCCTGCCTCCAGCCCCCCGCCAAGGGCAGGCAGGCCACCTCAAGCTTTCCCAATAACCCCCGGCGCGAAGGACGGACTTGGCCATGCGCTGGAGCTAACGCGGGCGCGGTGTTGTACGCCACGAGCTCTTCCGGGAGGCAATGGGTGCGCTGAGCCGGCTCGGAGAAGAGCTTGTCGACGTCGACGCCCGCCTTGAAACAGAGGACCTTCGGCTGGCGGACGAGTGGCATCAGTTGAAGGTGGCCATCAACCTCGGGAATCTTCAGCATGAGCGCGCCAATGCGAAGGCCGAGGTGTCCCTTGCAACCTCACGCGAGGCTTGCACTCGGGCCTTGGAGGAGGCCAGGGCAGCCGACCATCGCCGCGAGGCTGTCGACAAGCGCGAACAAGAACTTCTGGCCTTGAACGCTACCCTTGAGCAGCGGATTAAGGCACGCATGGCCATCTTGGTGTCAATGAGGGGAGCGCCTTCCGAAGAGAAGGAGATCTAGAAACGCGAGGAGGTGCTGATGCTGGAGGCCTTGGAGCGCAGCCTCAAGCTCGAGCGGCTGGAGACGAGGGAGCGCCTGGTGACCATGGCTGAGGACGCCGTCACCATGCGGGAAGCCAAGATCCAGGAGGAGGTTGATCGGATGGTGCCGAAGGCTCGTGCAGATCTTGCCGACGAGCACCGCCTGTCGCTGGTGTTCCTAGAGGCCAAGGCTAAGGGCAGGGCCGCCACCCTTAGGACGAAACTGGATAAGGCGGAGTAGCGCGAGAGGGCTGCTGAGGCAGCCCTGACCTCCGCCCAGGCTGACTTGGCCTCCGCATGCGCCGACTTTCTCTCACTTCAGCAGCAGATCGACGACGTTGCGTCCCTCGTGAAGAAGAACGCGGACAAGGCATGCCGCCGTTGGACGCTGCAGCGCGAGCACACTTCTATGCTTCAGGACCTCAGGGTGAGAGCCAACCGAGCCTAGGGCACCATCTGCGAGGAGAGCGCCCTCACCCACATGAAGAAGATTACGCCAGCCACCTCCGGTTCTTCACCAAGGTCGTGGCGCGCCTGGAGGACCGGGCCGCGGGGGCTCGTGATCTCGTTGAGGAGAGGAGTCGGGGCCTGTTGGGGAACATTGCAGAAAATTAAAAAAAATTCCTACGGTTTCACCAAGATCCATCTATGAGTTCATCTAAGCAACGAGTCAAGAGAGTGAGATTGCATCTACATACCACTTGTAGATCGCGTGCGGAAGCGTTCAAGGGAAGGGTGATGATGGAGTCGTACTCGCCGTGATTCAGATCACCGATGACCAAGTGCTGAACGAACAACACCTCCAGGTTCAGCACACGTACGGCACGGACGACGTCTCCTCCGTCTTGATCCAGCAAGGAGGAAGGAGAAGTTGAGGAAGATAGCTCCAACGGCAGCACGACGGCGTGGTGGTGTTGGTGCAGCAGTACTCCGACAGGGCTTCGCCAAGCACGTAACGGAGGAGGAGAGGTGTTGGGGAGGGGAGGGGCTGCGCGTTGGGTTGTGTACAGCAGCCCTCCCCTCACCCCTCTATTTATAGGGGAAGGGGCAAGGGGGGGCCGGCCCCTCTAGATGGGATCTAGAGGGGGCGGCGGCAGGAGGGGACTTGCCCCCAAGCAAGGCGCCCCACTAGGGTTTCCCCCAACCCTAGGCGCATGGGCCCAGGGGCGCCCAGCCCTCCAGGCTGGTTCCTGCCTTGCGCCCATGAGGCCCTCCGAGAGGGGTGGCCCCTCCGTGGACCACGGAACCTTTCCGGTGGCCCGTTACAATACCGATATGCCCCGAAACTTTCCGGTGTCCGCATGACAACTTCCCATATATAAATCATCACCTTCGACCATTCCGAACTCCTCGTGGCGTCCGGGATCTCATCCGGACTCGAACAACATTCGGTAATCACATACAAGTCTTCCTAATAACCCTAGCGTCACCGAACCTTAAGTGTGTAGACCCTACGGGTTCGGAGACATCTTGAGATGACCGAGGCGACTCTCCGGTCAATAACCAACAGCGGGATCTGGATACCCATGTTGGCTCCCACATGTTCCACGATGATTTCATCGGATGAACCACGATGTCGAGATTCGATCAACCACATATACAATTCCTTTGTCAATCGATGCGTTACTTGCGAGACTTCGATCGTCGGTATCCCAATACCTTGTTCAGTCTCGTTACCGGCAAGTCACTTTACTCGTCACCGTAATGCATGATCCGTGACCAACCACTTGGTAACTTTGAGCTCATTATGATGATGCATTACCGAGTGGGCCCAGAGATACCTCTCCGTCATATGGGTGACAAATCCAGTCTCGATCCGTGTCAACCCAAGACACTTTCGGAGATACCGTAGTCCACCTTTATAGTCACCCGATTCGTTGTGACGTTTGATACACCCAAAGCACTCCTACGGTATCCGGGAGTTACGATCTCATGGTCTAAGGAAAAGATACTTGACATTGGAAAAGCTCTAGCAAAACGAACTACGATCTTGTGCTATGCTTAGGATTGGGTCTTGTCCATCACATCATTCTCCTAATGATGTGATCCCGTTATCAACGACATCCAATGTCCATAGCCAGGAAACCATGACTATCTGTTGATCAACGAGCTAGTCAACTAGAGGCTCACTAGGGACATATTGTGGTCTATATATTCACACGTGTATTACGATTTCCGGATAATACAGTTATAGCATGAATAAAGACTATTATCATGAACAAGGAAATATAATAATAATCCTTTTATTATTGCCTCTAGGGCATATTTCCAACAGTCTCCCACTTGCACTAGAGTCAATAATCTAGTTACATTGTGATGAATCGCACACCCATAGAGTTCGGTGTTGATCATGTTTTGCTTTCAGAGAGGTTTAGTCAGCGGATCTGCGACATTCAGATCCGTATGTACTTTGCAAATATCTATGTCTCCGTCTTGAACATTTTCACGGATGGAGTTGAAGCGGCGCTTGATGTGCTGGTCTTCTTGTGAAACACGGGCTCCTTGGCAAGGGCAATAGCTCCAGTGTTGTCCGCGAAGAGTTTGATCGACCCGATGCATTGGTATGACTCCTAGGTCGGTGATGAACTCCTTCACCCAAATTGCTTCATCGCTGCCTCCGAGGCCGCCATGTACTCCGCTTCACATGTAGATCCCGCCACGGCGCTCGCTTGCGGCTGCACCAGCTCTTGCTCCACCATTCAACATATACACGTATCCGGTTTGTGACTTAGAGTCATCGGATCGTGTCGAAGCTAAGCGTCGGCGTAACCCTTCTGACGAGCTCTTCGTCACCTCCATAAGCGAAAACATGTCCTTTGTCCTTTTGGTTCAGGATATTCTTGACCGTTGTCGGTGTTCCTTGCGGGATTACTTTGGTACCTTCCTACCAAACTTACGGCAAGGTTTACATCAGTCAGTACACAGCATGGCATACATAATAGATCCTATGGCTGAAGCATAGGGATGACACTCATCTCTTCTTTATCTTTTTCCGTGGTCGGGGATTGAGCCGAGCTCAATCTCACACCTTGCAACACAGGCAAGAACCCTTTCTTGGACTGATCCATTTTGAACTTCTTCAAAATCTTATCAAGGTATGTGCTTTGTGAAAGACCTATGAGGCATCTCGATCTATCCCTATAGATCTTGATGCCTAATATGGAAGCAGCTTCTCCAAGGTCCTTCATTGAAAAACACTTATTCAAGTAGGCCTTAATGTTGTCCAGAAGTTCTATATCATTTCCCATCAAGAGTATGTCATCTACATATAATATGAGAAATGCTCTGAGCTCCCACTCACTTTCTTGTAAACGCAGCTTCTCCATAAGTCTGCATAAACCAAAACGCTTTGATCATCTCATCAAAGCGAATGTTCTAACTCGAGATGCTTGCACCAGCCCATAAATGGATCATTGGAGCTTGCATACTTTGTTAGCATTGTTAGGATCGACAAAACCTTCCGCTGCATCATATACAGCTCTTCCTTAAGATGTCCGTTAAGGAATGCCGTTTTGACGTCCATCTGCCATATCTCATAATAATAGTATGCGGCAATTGCTAACATGATTCGGACGGACTTCAGCTTCGCTACGGGAGAGAATGTCTCGTCGTAGTCAATCCCTTGAACTTGTCGATAACCCTTAGCGACAAGTCAAGCTTTATAGATGGTAACATTTCCATCCGCGTCCGTCTTCTTCTTAAAGATCCATTTGTTTTCTATCGCTCGCCGATCATCGGGCAAGTCTGTCAAAGTCCATACTTTGTTTTCATACATGGATTCTATCTCAGATTTCATGGCTTCAAGCCATTTGTTGGAATCTAGGCCCGCCATCGCTTCTTCATAGTTCGAAGGTTCACCGTTGTCTAACAACATGATTTCCAGGACAGGGTTGCCGTAACACTCCGGTGCGGAACGTGTCCTTTTGGACCTACGAAGTTCAGTAGCAACTTGATCCGAAGTACCTTGATCATCATCATTATTTTCCTCTTCAGTTGGTGTAGGCATCACGGAACATTTTCTGAGCTGCATTACTTTCCCGTTCGAGAGGTAGTACTTCATCGAGTTCTACTTTCCTCCCACTTACTTCTTTCGAGAGAAACTCTTTTCGAAAGGATCCGTTCTTGGCAACAAAGATCTTGCACTCGGATCTTAAGTAGAAGGTATACCCAATGGTTTCCTTAGGGTATCCTATGAAGACGCATTTTCCGACTTGGGTTCGAGCTTTTCAGGTTGAAGTTTCTTGACATAAGCATCGCATCCCCAAACTTTTAGAAACGACGACTTAGGTTTCTTCCCAAACCATAATTCATGCGGTGTCGTCTCAGCGGTTTAGGCGGTGCCCTATTTAAAGTGAATGTAGCTGTCTCTAGGCGTATCCCCAAAATGATAGCAGTAAATCGGTAAGAGACATCATAGACCGCACCATATCCAATAGAGTGCGATTACGACGTTCGGACACACCGTTACGCTGAGGTGTTCCAGGCGGCGTGAGTTGTGAAACGATTCCACATTTCCTTAAGTGTACCAAATTCGTGACTTAAATATTCTCCTCCACGATCTGATCGTAGGAACTTTATCTTTCTGTCACGTTGATTCTCTACCTCACTCTGAAATTCCTTGAACTTTTCAAAGGTCTCAGACTTGTGTTCCATTAAGTAGACATACTCATATCTACTCAAGTCATCAGTGAGAGTGATAACATAACGATATCCTCCGCGAGCCTCAATGCTCATTGGACCGCACACATCGGTATGTATGATTTCCAACAAGTTGGTTGCTCGCTTCATTGTTCCAGAGAACGGAGTTTTGGTCATTTTGCCCATGAGGCATGGTTCGCATGTGTCAAATGATTCATAATCAAGAGACTCTAAAAGTCCATCAGCATGGAGCTTCTTCATGCGCTTGACACCAATGTGACCAAAGGCGGCGATGCCACAAGTATGTGGGACTATCGTTATCAACTTTACATCTTTTGGCATTCACACTATGAATATGTGTAATATTACGCTCGAGATTCATTAAGAATAAACCATTGACCATCGGGGCATGACCATAAAACATATCTCTCATATAAATAGAACAACTATTATTCTCAGATTTAAATGAGTAGCCATCTCGTATCAAACGAGATCCAGATACAATGTTCATGCTCAAACTTGGCACCAAATAACAATTATTAAGGTTTATAACTAATCCCGTAGGTAAATGTAGAGGTAGCGTGCGGCGGCGATCACATCGACCTTGGAACCATTCCCGACGCAGCATCATGACCTCGTCCCATCTCCGCTTATTCCACAGCTCCTGCTGTGAGTTACAAATATGAGCAACGGCACGGTATCAAATACCGGGAGTTACTACAGTCTTGGTAAGGTACACATCAATTACATGTATATCAAATATACCTTTGGTGTTGCGGCCTTCTTATCCGCTAAGTATTTGGGGCAGTTCCGCTTCGGTGACCCTTCCTTGCAATAAAAGCACTCGGTCTCGGGCTTGGGTCCATTCTTTGACTTCTTCCGATGGCGGCTTACGGGCGCAACTTTATCCTTGCCGTCTTTCTTGAAGTTCTTCTTGCCCTTGCCCTTCTTGAACTTAGTGGTCTTATTGACCATCAACACTTGATGTTCTTTCTTGATTTCAACCTCTGCTGACTTGACATTGAAAATACTTCAGAATGGTCTTCACCATCCCCGCATATTGTAGTTCATCACAAAGCTCTTGTAGCTTTGTGGGAGTGATGAAGGATTCATCGATGACCGCCTCATCGGGGAGGTTAATGTCCAGGTGGGTGAAGCGGTTGTGCAACCCGACATTTTGAGTATGTGCTCACCGTGAAACTGTTTTCCTCCATCTTACAACTATAGATCTTGTCGGAGACTTCATATCTCTTGACCCGGGCATGAGATTGGAAAACTAGTTTCAGCTCCTCGAACATCTCATATGCTCCGTGATGCTCAAAACGCTTTTGGAGCCCCGGTTCTAAGCTGTAAAGCATGCCGCCTTGAGCGAGGGAGTAATCATCGGTGAGGCCCAAGCGTTCATAACGTCTTGGTTCTCTGGGGACGGGAGTGTCACCTAGCAGTCCTTCTAGGACATATTGTTTCCTGGCAGCTATGAGGATGATCCTCAGGTTCCGGACCCAGTCCGTATAGTTGCTGCCATCATCTTTCAGCTTGGTTTTCTCTAGGAACGCGTTGAAGTTCATGTTGACATGAGCGTTGGCCATTTGATCTACAAGACATATTTGCAAAGGTTTTAGACTAAGTTCATGATAATTAAGTTTCATCTAGTCAAATTATTCAATGAACTCGCACTCAGATTAGACATCCCTCTAGTCATCTAAGTGTTACACGATCCGAGTCGACTAGGCCGTGTCCAATCATCACGTGAGACGGACTAGTCATCTTCGGTGAACATCTTCATGTTGATCATATCTTCCATACGACTCGTGTTCGACCTTTCGGTCTCCGTGTTCCGAGGCCATGTCTGTACATGCTAGGCCCGTCAAGTTAACCCTAAGTGTTTTGCATGTGTAAAACTGTCTTACACCCGCTGTATGTGAACGTAAGGATCTATCACACCTGATCATCACGTGGTGCTTCGAAATGACGAATTTTAGCAATGGTGCACAGTTAGGGGGGAACACTTCTTGAAATTTTTGTAAGGGATCATCTTATTTACTACCGTCGTTCTAAGTAAACAAGATGCATAAACATAATAAACATCACATGCAATTATATAGTAGTAACATGATATGTCCAATATCATATAGCTCCATTGATCTCCATCTTCGGGGCTCCATGATCATCTTGTCACCGGAATGACACCATGATCTCCATCATCATGATCTCCATCATCGTGTCTTCATGAAGTTGTCATGCCAACGACTACTTCTACTTCTATGGCTAACGCGTTTAGCAATAAAGTAAAGTAATTTACATGGCGTTCTTCAATGACACGCAGGTCATACAAAAATAAAGACAACTCCTATGGCTCCTGCCGGTTGTCATACTCATCGACATGTAGGTCGTGATTCCTATTACAAGAACATGATCTCATACATCACAATATATCATTCATCATTCATCACAACTTCTGGCCATATCACATCACTTGACAATTGCTGCAAAAACAAGTTAGACGTCCTCTAATTGTTGTTGCATCTTTTACGTGGCTGCAATTGGGTTCTAGCAAGAACGTTTTCTTACCTAAGAATAACCACAACGTGATTTTGTCAACTTCTATTTACCCTTCATAAGGACCCTGTCATCGAATCCGCTCCAACTAAAGTGGGAGAGACAGACACCCGCCAGCCACCTTATGCAACTAGTGCATGTCTGTCGGTGGAACCGGTCTCACGTAAGCGTACGTGTAAGGTTGGTCCGGGCCGCTTCATCCCACAATACCGCTGAAGCAAGAAAAGACTAGTAGTGGAAAGCAAGTTGACAAGATCCACGCCCACAACAAAATTGTGTTCTACTCGTGCAATAGAGAACTATGCATAGACCTAGCTCATGATGCCACTGTTGGGGAACGTTGCAGAAAATTAAAAAAAATTCCTACGGTTTCACCAAGATCCATCTATGAGTTCATCTAAGCAATGAGTCAAGAGAGTGAGATTGCATCTACATACCACTTGTAGATCGCGTGCGGAAGCGTTCAAGGGAAGGGTGATGATGGAGTCGTACTCGCCGTGATTCAGATCACCGATGACCAAGTACTGAACCGACAGCACCTCCGCGTTCAACACACATATGGTATGGACGACGTCTCCTCCGTCTTGATCCAGCAAGCAGGAAGGATAGGTTGAGGAAGATAGCTCCAACGGCAGCACGACGGCGTGGTGGTGTTGGTGCAGCAGTATTCCGACAGGGCTTCGCCAAGCACGTAACGGAGGAGGAGAGGTGTTGGGGAGGGGAGGGGCTGCGCGTTGGGTTGTGTCTGCAGCCTCCCTCACCCCTCTATTTATAGGGAAGGGCCAGGGGGCGGCCCCTCTAGATGGGATCTAGAGGCGGCGGCGGGGGGGGACTTGCCCCCAAGCAAGGCGCCCCCCACTGGGGTTTCCCAACCCTAGGCGCATGGGCCCAAGGGGCGCGCCCAGCCCTCGAGGCTGGTTCCCTGCCCTAGGGGCCCATGAGGCCCTCAGGAGGGTGGCCCCTCCGGTGGACCCGGAACCTTTCGGTGGCCCCGTACAATACCGATATGCCCCGAAAGTTTCCGGTGTCCGCATGACAACTTCCCATATATAAATCTTCACCTCCGGACCATTCCGGAACTCCTCGTGACGTCTGAGATCTCATCCGGTACTCCGAACAACATTCGGTAATCACATAAAAGTCTTCCTAATAACCCTAGCGTCACCGAACCTTAAGTGTGTAGACCCTGCGGGTTCGGAGACATCTGAACATGACCGAGACGACTCTCCGGTCAATAACCAACAGCGGGATCTGGATACCCATGTTGGCTCCCACATGTTCCACGATGATTTCATCGGATGAACCACGATGTCGAGGATTCGATCAACCCTGTATACAATTCCCTTTGTCAATCGGTACGTTACTTGCCCGAGACTCGATTGTCGGTATCCCAATACCTTGTTTAGTCTCGTTACCGGCAAGTCACTTTACTCGTACCGTAATGCATGATCCCGTGACCAACCACTTGGTAACTTTGAGCTCATTATGATGATGCATTACCGAGTGGGCCCAGAGATACCTCTCCGTCATACGGAGTGACAAATCCCAGTCTCGATCCGTGTCAACCCAACAGACACTTTCGGAGATACCTGTAGTGCACCTTTATAGTCACCCGATTCGTTGTGACGTTTGATACACCAAAAGCACTCCTACGGTATCCGGGAGTTACACGATCTCATGGTCTAAGGAAAAGATACTTGACATTGGAAAAGCTCTAGCAAAACGAACTACACGATCTTGTGCTATGCTTAGGATTGGGTCTTGTCCATCACATCATTCTCCTAATGATGTGATCCCGTTATCAACGACATCCAATGTCCATAGCCAGGAAACCATGACTATCTGTTGATCAACGAGCTAGTCAACTAGAGGCTCACTAGGGACATATTGTGGTCTATGTATTCACACGTGTATTACGATTTCCGGATAATACAGTTATAGCATGAATAAAGACTATTATCATGAACAAGGAAATATAATAATAATCCTTTTATTATTGCCTCTAGGGCATATTTCCAACGGGGCCTCCTTGGGCGCGCATTCTCGCGTGTCTTCAATCACCTTCAGAACCTCGATCACCATATTGACTTCGATGCTGCCATAGCCCCCATGCCCAGGGTTATCCGAGACAACTTGTCGGACTGGGTGGACGACCACGTGGACGCCCTGGTTGCGAAGTTCGCGCCTGAAGATGACGCGGCCGTGGTGGTAGTCAGAGAAGGCGGCACAGACGATGATGATGCAGACATTGTTAGCGACAACTCGAGTGGTAGGGACGGAGACAGCGAGGACAGTGAAGAGGGCAGCGCCTCCGACTAACCATGTGTTTCCTTTTCCTTAACCTGTGTTAAAAGGTAAACCTCCGGGCGCAGCCCTGTGGGGTGTGAAAGCATTGTGAAGGGGGCCCCCTTATCATGTATGAAATAGAGTATATGAAATGATGGCACGCCTTTTGTGGATAGGGCTTAAGATGCACCATCACGAGCCCGCAGGGCTCCCGAGCTTGGTAGTTGTGACATCTTACCTTGGCTCCGTAGGTCTTGGGCGTGCCTTGACGGCCCGGTCGGACCTTCCTCCTGAGGCGAGCCCTTAGGGGACCGCAAGACTCTAGGCCTCCCGAGAAGCCTGCTGATTCGTTCGAGAAGGCCTCGCGAGGAGCGTACGTCGGACCACGGCAGGATGTGCACGCGGCAATCTTGCGGCGCGTGCAATCTTGGCCCTGAGGGGGTCCTATCCAGGTCCCCTGGACGCGCCTGGCGCTGTCTGCCAACCTGCCCCCACTCGCGGGGAGCTCGCAAAGGGGGGCAGCAGGCATGAGCCTCAAAGTAAAACACACAACCAGAACGCAAGAAATTGGCATGAACTAGAGAAAACTCCCCCCGTTTTACATAACACCAAAGAACTTAAAATCTCAGTCCAAAAAGCGGCGAATCGAGTTACAAAAAGAGGGACAAAAGTTAACAGCCACGTCCGGCACCTAGCTAGTCTTCTTGTCTTCCCACCAGCGTGGAGCTAAGTGCTTTCACTGGATATGAGCATAGTCATTGGGGGACAGTGTCGATGGCCAGCGTGGAGCGTGGTGCTTCCACTTGGATGTCGGCGGGAGCCCCCGAGGTCGAGGGGCGGCACTTCAGAGACTCTGGGGCGTGTACAACCCCACTCATTATTACGTGAGAGTGTCACGAGCGGAGACCTTCTCAGGCGTGAGCCTTGCTTCATATCGCCTAACGAGTGCCCCGCCCTGCGCCTCCCTCGACCACCGTTGGGGCGTCCGGAAACCAGGACGAGACCAGGGGCAAGGGGGACGCTGGCGGCGCCCTCGGCGACCACGGGCCCTCTGCCGGGGGAAAGGGATCATCAGCGCCTCCTCGGCAGAGGACCTACCTCCGTGTGACGCCTTGCTCCATGCGGCGTGGGGGAGGCCCTGCCTCCGGGCCCCGCCCATGCAGCCCTCAGTGCGCTGGTCCTGCCGGGAGCGGGGACAACGCCCTGGGGTCTCCGGTCACTGTTGTGGTCTGGTTCACCTGCAGTCCATGGTTAGCATAAGCATGTCCCTGGGGTATCGGCCGTACCCTGTGGTTGTTGTCGTCAAAGGGTTTGGCGAAGCTTCTAGGCGGCTCGTGGAAAGCCCCAGCCTCCAGCGTCCCTTCTGCCTAGCTCGGCTCAGGGAACTAGCTGGGGTCTTCCTCAGGTGCGTACTCCAGGTCCATCATGCGGGGCACGTAGGCATCTGGTGCTGCTGCATGATACGTCCATTTTGCATCATGCTTTTATGTCAATATTTATTGCATTATGGGCTGTTATTACACATTATATCTCAATACTTATGGCTATTCTCTCTTATTTTACAAGGTTTACCATGAAGAGGGGATGCCAAGGTGGAATTCAGGTGGAGAAGGAGCAAACGTTGGAAACCTATTCTGCACAACTCCAAAAGACCTGAGACTCCACGAAACAACTTTTTGGATTTAATAAGAATTTATGGGCAAAAGAAATAGGCCAGGGGGCCCACACCCTGTCCAGGAGACAGGGGGCGCCCCCCCCTAGGGCGCGGCCCCCTATCTCCTGGGCCCACTGGTGGGCCTCCGACGTCCATCTTCTGCTATATCATCACTTTCCCTCTAGAAAAAATCGTGGGCAAGCTTACGGGACGAAACTCCGCCGCCATGAGGCAGAACCTTGGCGGAATCAATCTAGGGCTCTGGCGGAGCTGTTCTCCCAGGGAAACTTCCCTCCGGGAGGGGGAAATCATCACCAACGTCATCACCAACGATCCTCTCATCGAGAGGGGGTCAATCTCCATCAACATCTTCACCAGCACCATCTCCTCTCAAAACCCTAGTTCATCTCTTGTATCCAATCTTGTATCAAAACCACAAATTGGTACCTGTGTGTTGCTAGTAGTGTTGATTACTCCTTGTAGTTGATGCTATTTGGTTTACTTGGTGGAAGATCATATGTTCAGATCCTTTACGCATATTATTACCCCTCGATTATGAACATGAATATGCTTTGTGAGTAGTTACGTTTGTTCACGAGGACATGGGTGAAGTCTTGCTATTAGTAGTCATGTGAATTTGGTATTAGATTCGATATTTTGATGAGATGTATGTTGTCTTTCCTCTAGTGGTGTTATGTGAGCGTCGACTACATGACACTTCACCATTATTTGGGCCTAGAGGAAGGCATAGGGAAGTAATAAGTAGATGATGGGTTGCTAGAGTGATGAAGCTTAAACCCTAGTTTATCGTTGCTTCGTTAGGGGTTGATATGGACCCATATGTTTAATGATGTGGTTAGGTTTACCTTAATACTCCTTTTTGTAGTTGCGGATGCTTTCCATAGGGGTTAATCATAAGTGGGATGCTTGTCCATGTTAGGGCAATACCCAAGTGCAGGTCCACCCACATATCAAATTATCAAAGTACCGAACGCGAATCTTACGAACGTGATGAAAACTAGCTTGACGATAATTCCCAATGTGTCCTCGGGAGCTCCTTCTTCATTATTAGAATTTGTCGGGCTTATCCTTTACTACATAAAGTTGGGCCACCTTGCTGCACTTTATTTACTTTATTTACTTTTTGCTCGTTACTATTTATCTTATCACAAAACTATCTATCACCTACTATTTCAGTGCTTGCAGAGAAAACCTTACTGAAAACCGCTTATCATTTCCTTTTGCTCCTCGTTGGGTTCAACACTCTTACTTATCGAAAGGACTACGATAGATCCCCTATACTTGTGGGTCATCAACACTCTTTTCTGGCGCCGTTGTCGGGGAGTGTAACGCTCTTGGTGAGTGGAACTTGGTAAGGAAACATTTATATAGTGTGCTAAAATTTTCTGTTATTTGTCACTATGGAAACTAATCCTTTGAGGGGCTTGTTTGGGGTATCTTCACCCCAACCAGAAGAGCAAAGAGATGCTCCTCAACCTACTGAACCTTATGAAAATATTCACTTTGAGATTCCTTTAGGTATGATAGAAAAACTGCTAGCTAATCCTTTTGCAGGATACGGAACATTGCATCCCGACTTACACCTTATCTTTGTGGATGAAGTTTGTGGATTATTTAAGCTTGCAGGTATTCCCGATGATGTTGTCAAATGGAAGATCTTCCCTTTATCTTTGAAGGGAGATACAATGACATGGTATAGGCTATGTGATGATACGAGATATTGGAATTATAAGCGATTGAAGTTGGAATTTCACCAGAAGTTCTATCCTATGCATCTTGTTCATCGTGATCGTAATTACATATATAATTTCTGGCCTCGCGAAGGAGAAATCATCGCTCAAGATTGGGGGAGGCTTAAGTCAATGTTGTATTCATGCCCCAATCATGAGCTTTCTCGGGAAATGATTATTCAGAATTTTTATGCTCGGCTTTCTCTTGATAATCGCAACTTGCTCGATACTTCCTGTGCTGGTTCCTATATGTAGAAGACTATTGATTTCAAATGGGACTTATTAGAAATAATTAAACGCAATTCTGAAGATTGGGGTCCCGAAAATGGTAAGGAGTCAGGTGTGACACCTAAGTTTGATTGTGTTGAATCTTTTAGGGATACCGATGCTTTCGTGGATTTAGCTCTAAGTATGGACTTGACTCTGAGATAGTAGCTACTTTTTGTGAAACTTTTGCTACTCACGTTGATCTCCCTAAAGAGAAGTGGTTTAAATATAATCCTCCTGTTGAAGTTAAAGTAGTTGCACCCATTACAGTCAAAGAAAAGACTATTACATATAGTGATCCCATTATTCCTACTACTTATGTTGAAAAACCTCCTTTTCCTATTAGGATAAAAGATCATGTTAAAGCTTCGACTGTTGTTCGTAAGAGTAATACTAGGACCTATACACCTCCTGAGCAAATTAATGTTTAACCCGGTATTGCTATGATTAAAGATCTTTTGGATGAGGACTTAGATGGGCATGTTATCTCTTTCTTGGGTGAAACTGCTAATATTGCTAGACCCGATACTAAGACACGTAGACCAGTTGTAGGCACGCCTGTTATTTCTGTTAAAATAGCAGATAATTGTTACCATGGTTTATGTGATATGGGTGCTAGTGCTAATGCGATACCTTATGATCTTTATAAAGAAATTATGCACGATATTGCACCTGTTAAATTAGAAGACATTGATGTTGCTATTAAGCTTGCTAATAGGGACACCATTAAACCTATTGGGATTGCTAGAGATGTTGAGGTCTTGTGTGGGAAGATTAAATACCCTGCTGATTTTCTTGTTCTTGGTTTCCCACAAGATGATATTTGTCCCATTATTTTTGGTAGACCCTTCTTGAATACTGCTACTGCTAAGATTAATTGTGAAAGGAATATTGTCACTGTTGGCATAGATGGTATGTCTCATGAGTTTAATTTCGCTAAGTTTAGTAGACAACCTCGTGAAAGGGAACCACCTAGTAAGGATGAAATTATTGGTCTTGCTTCCATTGCTGTTCCACCCACTGATCCGTTAGAACAATATTTGTTAGACCATGAAAACGATATGTTTATGAAGGAAAGGGAAGAAATAGATGAAGTGTTCCTTAAACAAGAACCTATCTTTGAAACATAACCTTCCGTTGAAATTCTTGGGGATCCCCCTCCACCCAAGGGTGATCCCGTGTTTGAACTCAAACCCTTACCAGATAATCTTAAGTATGCTTATCTTGATAAAAAAGAAAAATATCCTGTTATTATTAGTGCTAACCTTTCGGAGAAAGAAGAAGAAAGATTATTGAAAACTCTGAAGAAGCATCGAGCTGCTATTGGATATACTCTGGATGATCTTAAGGGCATTAGTCCCACATTATGTCAACACAAAATCTCAGTGGAGAAAGATGCCAAACCAGTTAGAGATCCTCAAAGACGATTAAATCCCAAAATGAAGGAAGTGGTAAGAAAGGAGATACTAAAACTCCTTGGCGCAGTATTATTTATCCGTTCTTGATAGTGAATGGGTAAGCCCTGTCCATTGTGTCCCCAAAAAGGGAGGTATTACCGTTGTTCCTAATGATAAAGATGAATTGATTCCGCAAAGAATTATTACTGGCTATAGGATGGTAATTGATTTTCGTAAGTTGAATAAATCTACTAAGAAAGATCATTACCCTTTACCTTTATTGATCAAATGCTAGAGAGGCTATCCAAACACACACATTTTGCTTTCTAGATGGTTATTACGGCTTCTCTCGGATACATGTGATCGTGAGGGGATCAATCTAAAACTACTTTTACTTGCCCTTTTGGTAATTTTGCTTATAGGCGTATGCCTTTTGGTTTACGTAATGCACCTGCTACCTTTCAAAGATGCATGATGGCTATATTTTCTGATTTTTGTGAAAAGATTTGTGAGGTATTCATGGATGACTTCTCCGTCTATGGATCCTCTTTTGATGGTTGTTTGAGCAACCTTGATCGAGTTTTGCAGAGATGCGAAGACACTAGTCTCGTCCCGAATTGGGAAAAGTGTCACTTTATGGTTAATGAAGGCATTGTCTTGGGGCACAAGATCTCCGAGAGAGGTATTGAAGTTGATAAAGCCAAAGTTGATGCTATTGAAAAGATGCCATGTCCCAAGGACATAAAAGGTATAAGAAGTTTCCTTGGTCATGCTGGCTTTTATAGGAGGTTCATTAAGGACTTTTCTAAAATCTCTAGGCCTCTGACTAATTTATTGCAAAAAGATATTCCTTTTGTCTTTGATGATGATTGTGTAGAAGCATTTGAAACACTTAAGAAAGCTTTGATCGCTGCACCTATTGTTCAGCCACCTGATTGGAATTTACCTTTTGAAATTATGTGCGATGCTAGTGATTATGCTGTAGGGGCTGTTTTAGGGCAAAGAGTTGATAAGAAATTGAATGTTATCCAGTATGCTAGTAAGACTCTTGACATTGCCCAGAGAAATTATGCTAGTACTGAAAAAGAGTTCTTAGCAGTTGTGTTTGCATGTGATAAGTTTAGACCTTATATTGTTGATTCTAAAGTTACTATTCACACTGATCATGCTGCTATTAAATATCTTATGGAAAAGAAAGATGCTAAGCCTAGACTCATTAGATGGGTTCTCTTGCTCCAAGAATTTGACTTGCATATTAATGATAGAAAGGGAGCTGAGAACCCCGTTGCGGACAACTTGTCTAGGTTAGAGAATGTTCTTGATGACCCACTGCCTATTAATGATAGTTTTCCTGATGAACAATTAGCGGTTGTCAATGCTTCTCGTACTGCTCCTTGGTATGCGGATTATGCTAATTACATTGTTGCTAAATATATACCGCCTAGTTTCACATACCAGCAAAAGAAAAAGTTCTTTTATGATATAAGACATTACTTCTGGGATGATCCACACCTTTATAAAGAAGGAATAGACGGTATTATTATACGTTGTGTGTCTGAGCATGAAAAGGAACAAATTCTACGCAAGTGTCACTCTGAATCCTATGGAGGACACCACGCTGGAGATAGAACTGCACACAAGGTACTACAATCTGGTTTTTATTGGCCTACTCTTTTCAAAGATGCTCGTAAGTTTGTCTTATCTTGTGATGAATGTCAAAGAATAGGTAACATAAGTAGACGTCAAGAAATGCCTATGAATTATTCTCTTGTTATTGAACCGTTTGATGTTTGGGGATTTGATTATATGGGACCTTTTCCTGCCTCCAATGGTTATAGACATATTTTAGTTGCTGTTGATTACGTTACTAAGTGGGTAGAAGCTATTCCAACTAGTAGTGCTGATCATAACACTTCTATGAAAATGCTTAAAGAAGTTATTTTTCCAAGGTTTGGAGTCCCTAGATATCTTATGACTGATGGTGGTTCACACTTTATTCATGGTGCTTTTCGTAAGATGCTCGCTAAGTATGATGTCAATCATAGAATCGCATCTCCTTATCACCCGCAGTCTAGGGGTCAAGTAGAGTTGAGAAATAGAGAGCTCAAATTAATTTTGCAAAAGACTGTGAATAGATCTAGAAAGAATTGGTCCAAAAAACTTGATGATGCATTATGGGCCTATAGAACTGCATACAAATATCCTATGGGTATGTCTCCATATAAGATGGTTTATGGAAAAGCATGTCATTTACCTCTTGAACTTGAACATAAAGCATATTGGGCTATTAAAGGGCTCAATTATGACTTCAAACTTGCTGGTGAGAAGAGGTTGTCTGATATTATCTCACTTGACGAATGGAGAACCCAAGCATATGAGAATGCCAAGCTTTTCAAAGAAAAAGTCAAACGCTAGCATGATAAGAGGATACAGAAGTGTGAGTTTAATGTAGGAGATTATGTGTTATTGTTCAACTCTCGTTTAAGATTTTTTGCAGGAAAAGTTCTCTCAAAATGGGAAGGTCCCTACGTTATCGAGGAGGTCTATCGTTCTGGTGCTATGAAAATCAACAACTTCAAAGGCACAAATCCGAGGGTGGTAAACGGTCAAAGAATTAAACATTATATTCCAGGTAATCCTATCAATGTTGAAACTAATATTATTGAAACCATAACCCCTGAGGAATACATAAGAGACACTTTCCAGAACGTTCCAGACTCCGAAAAGGCATAGGTACGTGGTACGGTAAGTAAACCGACTCCAAAACAACTCTAATGGCAATTTTTATCAGTTTTGGATTATTTAAAGATTTTAGGAAGAAAGAAGTAGTCCGAAAGGGGCACGAGGCTCCCACGAGAGAGGAGGGCGCGCCCCCCTGTCTCGTGGGCACCTCGTGTGCCTCCCGGACTCCGTTTTATTGTATGTTACATATTTTGGTCGGTAAAAATTCATTATATATACTCCTAAAGGTTTTGACCACCGTATCACACAAATATCCTCTATTTTCGTTTCGAGTTGTTTCCGTTGCAGATTTAGAGCACCATGACTTCTCCCTCCTCCAACAACGAAGACAAGGATGCTTGGCTATTGAAGATAGAGTTGAAAAGAGAGGAACCAGAAGAGATCAACAAGGATGAAGGGATCAAGAAGGCCATGGAGGCTCAAGCTCCGGTGGTGAAAGAAGAAGACACCTCTCAACCTTTACCTAACCTTTTCACTCCAACAGAGATTGAAGATTTCAAGATGATTGAGTTAGCCCGCATACAAAACAAGTATCTCACAGAGGAGAATATTTTGTTGAAGGATCATATTGCTGGGCTCAAGGGCATTATCCGCAAGTTGGAGGAGCTTTTACACTTGATGTGCGATTATCCACCGTCATCATCACCACCTCCATCACCTCCGAGGAAATAATCACATGGGTATGGGCACTCCCCTTGGCAACTGCCAAGCTTGGGGGAGGTGCCCCGGTATCATATCACCATCACACTCCTATTTTTACCGCTTTATTTAGTTCGATCCTTCTAGTAGTATCTTGATCTATTAGTTCGAACTTTTAATATCAAGTAGTTTTGAGTTTTTCATTGTGATCTCTTTATGTAATCGAGTTTGTGTGCTATCTATAATAAAGATTGGGCCATTTGCATTTCTGTCCCTAACTCGAACCACCTAATCAGATATACCCCTAATTCCAAAGCCTGCTCAAAAATGCCCCTCCGCCGTTATGTGCCCTTACAGAAATGCCCCTCCGTGCCGTTTCCGTCAGGTCAAAGGCCTTTGACCATTTTCCTCACGTTTTCTCGACATTTTTGCCCCTCTGTGCACATCCCAGTTACACGTGGCACCTACCTAGGAAAAGAAAAGAAAAAAACTCCTCTCTCTCATCCCATCTCGACTTACCGTGGAGCCCACCAATATTAAAAATTGTCTACCTCTCTCATAACCCCCTCTCTCCCACGACATGTGGGCCATTGGACCCACTGTCGTGGTCAACTCTGTTAAGCTTGTAGTCACGGCGAGGCTTGGCGGATCGGCGGTGGTCGCCGCCCGCGAAGGATATGCCTTTGTGTGTGAGGGCCATGGTGGGAGGCTCGGGTCGTCCGACGGAGGGTGGAGCCGCCGCCTGGTAGGTAGGTGGTAGCGTGTACACGACGAGCCAGTCGAGGTCGGTCATGGCGGCCGGCTTGGCGAGGTGCTCGGGAACAGAATCGGCGGGGAAGAGAGGAGTAGGGCAGCGTGATTTCGGGGACAATGACACGGAGGTCGGGAAGGTCAATGGTGGCTCGGGGCGGTCAGTTTAGGAGGCCAAGGGCGATCTGTGGCGGAGATCGAGTCTCGCCATCGTCTACACGGCGGCACCATCGGCTATTAAATGGCCGGGAGGCGAGGGCATCTCGTACAAGCTTCCTGGCGAGGTGGTGGCGCTTGGGGTTGCCGTTGGTCGCGCGGAGACGAAGGCAGCGGCGACGGTGGCGCTCTGCATAGGGAGGAAGGGAGAGGGAGGGAGGGAGGGAGAGGGGGAGGTGTGGAGGAAGGGGTGCGGCGCGTGGGGAGCTAGCGGCAGCGGCGCACGGTCCCTGGGCAGCCAGTGCTCGCCGGAAGTGAGAGAGAGAGAGAGGTCGTGAGGTAGGGGAAGAGAGGTGGGAGGTGAGAGAGACACCGTGAGGGGCCACATGTAAGTGTGTTAGAGAGAGGGGGTGAGAGAAAGAGTTTTTTCTTTTTATTTTTTCTTGAGCGGGTCCCACATGTAAGTGATACATGGAGGCAGGGGCAAAATGTCCAACAAACACCCAGTGAGCGGTCAAACCCTTTGACGGGCCAAACAGGGACGGAAGGACAGTTCTGTAAGGGCACCTAACGGCGGAGGGGCATTTTTGAGCAGGCTTTTGAATTAGGGGCAAATGTGAGTAGTGGGTTCGAGTTAGGGACACAGATGTAAAAGACCCATAAAGATTAGTGTTGAGTCAAGGGCTTTGCTATGTTGCTATGATCTTGAGAAAGTAGAAAGAATAAAAGAGTTCATATTGATCTTATGGATAGTGATAACTTCACACATAGAAAGTATGAGGCATAAAAATTGTTGAGAGTTCATGAACGTAGCCTTGGTCATCGTTGCAATTAATAGGAAGTGATAAGGAAAGAGGGGTTCACATATAAATATATTATCTTGGACATCTTTTATGATTGTGAAGCACTCATTAAGTATGACATGCTAAAAGAGTTGACGTTGGACAAGGAAGACAACGTAATGGTTTATGTTTTCCGACATCTCAGTTAAAGTATATTGTCATTGACCTTCCAAATATGTTGAGCTTACCTTTCCCCCTCATGTTAGCCAAATTCCTTGCACCAAGTAGAGATACTACTTGTGCTTCCAAATATCCTTAAACCCAGTTTTGCCATGAGAGTCCACCATAGCTACCTATGGATTGAGTAAGATCCTTCAAGTAAGTTGTCATCGGTGCAAGCAATAAAAATTGCTCTCTAAATATGTATGACTTATTAGTGCAGAGAAAATAAGCTTTGTACGAACTTGTTGTGGAAGTAATAAAAGCGACGGATTGCATAATAAAGGTCCACGTACACGGGGCAATATAAAGTGGCGTTCTTTTGCATTAAGATTTTGTGCATCAACCCTAAACGCACATGACAACCTCTGCTTCCCTCTGCGAAGGGCCTATCTTTTACTTTATGTTTTACTTTATGCTTGAGTCAAGGTGATTCTCACCTTTCCCTTTTTATTTTTATCCTTTGGCAAGCTCCTCGTGTTTGAAAGATCATGATACATATATCCAATTGGATGTAAGTTGGCATAGGCTATTATTGTTGACATCACCTAAAGGTGAATATGTTGGGAGGCAACACAATAAGCCCCTATCTTTCTCAGTGTCCGGTTGAAACTCTATAACCACAAGTATTGCGTGAGTGTTAAAAATTATAGGAGACTACGAGATAGTTGAGTATGTGAGCTTGCTGAAAAGCTCTATTATTGACTCTTTCTGATGTTACGATAAATTGCAATTGCTTCAATGACTGAGATTATAGTTTGTTAGTTCCCAATGAAGTTTTTGAACCATACTTGACATTGTGAATTGTTTATTACTTGAACATAGGAAATCATATGACAAAATCCATATATGTTGTTGTTATTAGAATGATCATGATGCCCTCATGTCTGTATTTTATTTTTATCGACACCTCTATCTCTAAACATGTGGACATATTTTTCGATTTCGGCTTCCGCTTGAGGACAAGCGCGGTCTAAGCTTGGGGGAGTTGATACATCCATTTTGCATCATGCTTTTATGTCAATATTTATTGCATTATGGGCTGTTATTACACATTATATCTCAATACTTATGGCTATTCTCTCTTATTTTACAAGGTTTACCATGAAGAGGGGGGATGCCGGCAGCTGGAATTCTGGCTGGAAAAGGAGCAAACGTCGGAAACCTATTCTGCACAACTCCAAAAGACCTGAGACTCCATGAAACAACTTTTTGGATTTAATAAAAATTTATGGGCAAAAGAAATAGGCCAGGGGGCCCACACCCTGTCCAGGAGACAGGGGGCGCCCCCCCTAGGGCGCGGCCCCCTATCTCTTGGGCCCCCCTGTGGGCCTCCGGCGTCCATCTTCTGCTATATCATCACTTTCCCTCTGGAAAAAAATCGTGGGCAAGCTTACGGGACGAATCTCTGCCGCCACGAGGCGGAACCTTGGCGGAATCAATCTAGGGCTCTGGCGGAGCTGTTCTACTGGGGACACTTCCCTCTGGGAGGGGGAAATCATCACCAACGTCATCACCAACGATCCTCTCATCAAGAGGGGGTCAATCTCCATCAACATCTTCACCAGCACCATCTCCTCTCAAAACCCTAGTTCATCTCTTGTATCAAAACCACAAATTGGTACCTATGGGTTGCTAGTAGTGTTGATTATGTTGGGGAACGTAGCAACTTCAAAAAAATTCTTACGCACACACAAGATCATGGTGATGCATAGCAACGAGAGGGGAGAGTGTTGTCTACGTACCCTCGTAGATCGAAGCGGAAGCGTTGACGCAACATAGAGGAAGTAGTCGTACGTCCCGGTCCAACCGATCCAAGCACCATTACTCCGGCACCTCCGAGTTCTTGACACACGTACAGCTCGATGACGCACCCCGGGCTCCGATCCATCAAAGCTTCGGGGAGGAGTTCCGTCAGCACGACGGCGTGGTGACGATCTTGATGTTCAACCGTCGCAGGTCTTCGCCTAAGCACCGCTACAGTATGACCGAGGTGTAATATCGTGGAGGGGGGCACCGCACACGGCTAAGGAACGATCACGAAGATCAACTTGTGTGTCTATGGGGTGCCCCCTGCCCCCGTATATAAAGGAGTGGAGGAGGGGAGGGCCGGCCCTCTCTATGGTGTGCCCTAGGGGAGTCCTACTCCCACCGGGAGTAGGATTCCCCCTTTCCTAGTCCAACTAGGAGTCCTTCCATGTATTAGGAGTAGGAGACAAGGAAGGGGAAGAGAGAAGGGAAGGAAGGAGGGGGTGCGGCCCCTCCCCCTAGTCCAATTCGGACTAGGCCATGGGGGGCGCGCGGCCTGCCCTAGGCAGCCCCTCTCTGTTTCCCGTAGGGCCCAATAAGGCCCAATACTTCTCCCCGGCGAATTCCCGTAACTCTCGTGTACTCCGAAAAATACCCGAATCACTCGGAACCTTTCCGAACTCCGAATATAGTCGTCCAATATATCGATCTTTACGTCTCGATCATTTCGAGACTCCTCGTCATGTCCCCGATCTCATCCGGGACTCTGAACTCCTTCGGTACATTAAAACTCATAAACTCATAATAAAATTGTCATCAAAACCTTAAGCGTGCGGAACCTACGGTTCGAGAACAATGTAGACATGACCGAGACACGTCTCCGGTCAATAACCAATAGCGGGACCTCGATGCCCATATTGGTTTCTACATATTCTACGAAGATCTTTATCGGTCAGACCGCATAACAACATACGTTGTTCCCTTTGTCATCGGTATGTTACTTGCCCGAGATTCGATCGTCGGTATCCAATACCTAGTTCAATCTCATTACCGGCAAGTCTCTTTACTCGTTCCGTAATACATCATCTCGCAACTAACTCATTAGTTGCAATGCTTGCAAGGCTTAAGTGATGTGCATTACCGAGAGGGCCCAGAGATACCTCTCCGACATTCGGAGTGACAAATCCTAATCTCGAAATACGCCAACCCAACAAGTACCTTTGGAGACACCTATAGAGCACCTTTATAATCACCCATTTACGTTGTGACGTTTGGTAGCACACAAAGTGTTCCTCCGGTAAACGGGAGTTGCATAATCTCATAGTCATAGGAACATGTATAAGTCATGAAGAAAGCAATAGCAACATACTAAACGATCGGGTGCTAAGCTAACGGAATGGGTCATGTCAATCAGATCATTCAACTAATGATGTGATCTCGTTAATCAAATAACAACTCTTTGTCCATGGTTAGGAAACATAACCATCTTTGATTAACAAGCTAGTCAAGTAGAGGCATACTAGTGACACTCTGTTTGTCTATATTCACACATGTATTATGTTTCCGGTTAATACAATTCTAGCATGAATGATAAACAATTATCATGAAATAAGGAAATAAATAATAACTTTATTATTGCCTCTAGGGCATATTTCCTTGATCTCCCACTTGCACTAGAGTCAATAATCTAGATCACATCACCATGTGATTAACATCGATAGTTCACATCATCATGTGATTAACACCCATAGTTCACATCGCCATGTGACCAACACCCAAAGGGTTTACTAGATTCAATAATCAAGTTCACATCGCTATGTGATTAACACCCAAAGAGTACTAAGGTGTGATCATGTTTTGCTTGTGAGAGAATCTTAGTCAACGGGTCTTTCACATTCAGATCCATTATGTATTTTGCAATTTTCTATGTCTACAATGCTCGCGGAGCTACTCTAGCTAATTGCTCCCACTTTCAATATGTATCTAGATCGAGACTTAGAGTCATCCAGATCGGTGTCAAAACTTGCATCGACGTAACCCTTTACGACGAACCTTTTGTCACTTCCATAATCGAGAAACATACCCTTATTCCACTAAGGATAATTTTGACCGCTGTCCAGTGATCTACTCCTAGATCACTATTGTACTCCCTTGCCAAACTCAGTGTAGGGTATACAAGATCTGGTACACAGCATGGCATACTTTATAGAACCTATGGCCAAGGCATATGGAATAACTTTCATTCTCTTTCTATCTTCTGCTGTGGTCGGGTTTTGAGTCTTACTCAATTTCACACCTTGTAACACAGGAAAGAACTCTTTCTTTGACTA
Source organism: Aegilops speltoides (assembly GCA_021437245.1). Classification (NCBI taxonomy): domain Eukaryota; kingdom Viridiplantae; phylum Streptophyta; class Magnoliopsida; order Poales; family Poaceae; genus Aegilops; species Aegilops speltoides. The sequence continues at coordinate 444,073,044 of CM038145.1, read as the reverse complement.
TTCCATTTTGAACTACTTCAAAATCTTGTCAAGGTATGTATTCATTGAAAAACTTATCAAGCGTCTTGATCTATCTTTATAGATCTTGATGCTCAATATGTAAGCAGCTTCACCGAGGTCTTTCTTTGAAAAAACTCCTTTCAAACACTCCTTTATGCTTTGCAAAATAATTCTACATTATTTCCGATCAACAATATGTCATTCACATATACTTATCAGAAATCTTGTAGTGCTCCCACTCACTTTCTTGTAAATCAGGGCTTCACCGTAAGTCTGTAGATAAAACTATATGCTTTGATCAACTTATCAAAGCGTATATTCCAACTCGAGATGCTTGCACCAGTCCATAGATGGATCATTGGAGCTTGCGTATTTTGTCGACACCTTTAGGATTGACAAAACCTTACGGTTGCATCATATACAACTCTTCTTCAAATCCATTAAGGAATGTAGTTTTGTTTATCCATTTGCCGATTTCATAAAAATCGGCAATTGCTAACATGATTTGGACAGACTTTAAGCATCGCTCTGGTGAGAAAATTTCATCGTAGTCAACACCTTGAACTTTGTCAAAAACCTTTTTCGACAAGTCTAGCTTTGTAGATAGTAACACTACTATCAACGTCCGTCTTCCTATTGAAGATCCATTTATACAATATGGCTTGCCGATCATCGGGCAACTCCACCAAAGTCCACACTTTGTTCTCATACATGGATCCCATCTCAGATTTCATGGTCTTAAGCAATTTTGCGGAATCTGGGCTCATCATCGCTTCCTCATAGTTCGTAGGTTCATCATGGTCTAGTAACATGACTTCTAGAACAGGATTACCGTACCACTCTGGTGCGGACCGTACTCTGGAAGACCTATGAGGTTCTGTAGTAACTTGATCTAAAGTTTCATGATCATCATCATCAGCTTCCTCACTAATTGGTGTAGTAGTCATAGGAACAGATTTCTGTGATGAACTACTTTCTAATAAGGGAGAAGGTACAATTACCTTATCAAGTTCTACTTTCCTCCCACTCACTCTTTTCGAGAGAAACTCCTTCTCTGGAAAGGATCCATTCTCAGCAACGAATATCTTGCCTTTGGATCTGTGATAGAAGGTGTACCCAACAATTTCCTGTGGGTATTCTATGAAGACGCACTTCTCCGATTTGTGTTCGAACTTATCAGGATGAAACTTTTTCACATAAGTATCGCAGCCCCAAACTTTAAGAAACGACAACTTGGGTTTCTTGCTAAACCACAGTTTATATGGTGTCGTCTCAACGGATTTAGATGGTGCCCTTTTAACGTGAATGCAGCTGTCTCTAATGCATATCCCCAAAACGACAATGGTAAATCAATAAGAGACATCATAGATCGCACCATATCCAATAAAGTGTGTTTACGACGTTCGGACACACCATAATGTTGTGGTGTTCCAGGTGGCGTGAGCTGTGAAACTATTCCACATTGTTTTAATTGAAGACCAAACTCGTAACTCAAATATTCGTCTCATGATCAGCTCATGAAACTTTATTTTCTTGTTACGATGATTTTTCTACTTCACTCTGAAATTCTTTGAACCTTTCAACTATTTCAGACTTATGTTTCATCAAGTATATATACCCATATCTGCTCAAATCATCTTGTGAAGGTCAGAAAATAACGATACTTGCCACGAGCCTTCATACTCATTGGTCTGCATACATCAGTATGTATTATTTCCAACAAGTTAGTAGCTCATTCCATTGTTCCGAAGAACGGAGTTTTAGTCATCTTGCCCAAAAGGCACGATTCGCAAGTATCAAATGATTCATAACCAAGTGATTCCGAAAATCCATCTTTATGGAGTTTCTTCATGCGCTTTACACCGATATGACCAAAACGGCAGTGCCACAAATAAGTTGCACTATCATTATTAACTTTGCATCTTTTGGCATCAATATTATGAATATGTGTATCACTACGATCGAGATCCAATGAACCATTTTCATTGGGTGTGTAACCATATAAGGTTTTATTCATGTAAACAGAACAACAGTTTATTCTCTTACTTAAATGAATAACCGTATTGCAATAAACACGATCAAATCATATTCATGCTCAACGCAAACACCAAATAACATTTATTTAGGTTCAACACTAATCCCGAAAGTATAGGGAGTGTGCGATGATGATCATATCAATCTTGAAACTACTTTCAACACACATCGTTACTTCACCCTTAACTAGTTTCTGTTTATTCTTCAACTCCCGTTTCGAGTTACTACTCTTAGCAACTGAACCAGTACCAAATACCAAGGGGTTGCTATAAACACTAGTAAAGTACACATCAATAACATGTATATCACATATACCTTTGTTCACCTTGCCATCCTTCTTATCCGCCAAATACTTGGGGTAGTTCTGCTTCCAGTGACCAATCCCTTTGCAGTAGAAGCACTTAGTCTCAGGCTTAGGTCCAGACTTGGGCTTCTTCACTTGAGCAGCAACTTGTTTGCTATTCTTCTTGAAGTTCCCTTCTATCCCTTTGCCCTTTTCTTGAAACTAGTGGTCTTGTTAACCATCAACACTTGATGTAATTTCTTGATTTCTACCTTCATCGATTTCATCATTATGAAAAACTCGGGAATTGTTTACATCATCCCTTGCATACTATAGTTCATCACGAAGTTCTAGTAACTTAGTGATGGTGACTAGAGAATTCTGTCAATCACTATCTTATCTGGAAGATTAACTCCCACTTGATTCAAGCGATTGAAGTATCCAGACAATCTGAGCACATGCTCACTAGTTGAGCGATTCTCCTCCATCTTTTAGCTATAGAACTTGTTGGAGACTTCATATCTCTCAACTCGGGTATTTGCTTGAAATATTAACTTCAATTCCTGGAACATCTCATTTGGTCCATGATGTTCCAAACATCTTTGAAGTCCCGATTCTAAGCCATAAAGCATGGTGCACAAAACTATCAAGTAGTCATCATATTGAGCTAGCCAAACGTTCATAACGTCTGCATCTGCTCCTGCAATAGGTCTGTCACCTAGCGGTGCATTAAGGACATAATTCTTCTGTGCAGCATTGAGGATAAACCTCAGATCGCGGATCCAATCTGCATCATTGCTACTAACATTTTTCAACACAATTTTCTCTAGGAACATATCAAAATAAACATATGAAAGCAACAACGCAAGCTATTGATTTTACAACATAATTTGCAAAATACTACCAGGACTAAGTTCATGATAAATTTAAGTTCAATTAATCATATTACTTAAGAACTCCCACTTAGACAGACATCTCTCTAGTCATCTAAGTGATCACGTGATCCAAATCAACTAAACCATAACCGATCATCACGTGAGATGGAGTAGTTTTCAATGGTGAACATCACTATGTTGATCATATCTACTATATGATTCACGCTCGACCTTTCGGTCTCCATGCTCGAGGCCATATCGCATATGCTAGGCTCGTCAAGTTTAACTTTGAGTATTCGCGTGTGCAAAACTGGCTTGCACCCGTTGTAGATGGACGTGAGCTTATCACACCCGATCATCACGTGGTGTCCGCACGACGAACTTTGCCAGCGGTGCATACTCGGGAGAACACTTCTTGATAATTAGTGAGAGATCATCTTAAAATGCTACCGTCAATCAAAGCAAGAATAAGATGTATAATAGATAAACATTATATGCAATCAAAATATGTGACATGATATGGCCATGACCATCTTGCGCCTTTGATCTCCATCTCCAAAGTACTGTCATGATATCTATCATCACCGACACGACACCATGATCTTCATCATCTTGATATATATCAATGTGTCATCACATGGTTGTCTCACCAACTATTGCTCTTGCAACTATTGCTATCGTATAGCGATAAAGTAAAGCAATTATTTGGCACTTGCATCTTATGCAACAAAGAGACATCCATAGGGCTTACGCGATTGCCGATAACTTCAACAAAACATGATCATCTCATACAACAACTTATATCTTATCACGTCTTGACCATATCACATCACAACATGCCCTACAAAAACAAGTTAGACGTCCTCTACTTTGTTGTTGCAAATTTTACGTGGCTGCTACAGGCTGAGCAAGAACCGTTCTTACCTATGCATCAAAACCACAACGATAGTTTGTCAAGTTAGTGCTGTTTTAACCTTCGCAAGGACCGGCGTAGCCACTCGGTTCAACTAAAGTTGGAGAAACCGACACCGCTAGCCACCGTGTGCAAAGCACGTCGGTAGAACCAGTCTCGCGTAAGCGTACGCGTAATGTTGGTCCGGGCCGCTTCATCCAACAATACCGCCGAACCAAAGTATGACATGCTGGTAAGCAGTATAACTTATATCGCCCACAACTCACTTGTGTTCTACTCGTGCATATAACATCAAACCATAAAACCTAGCAATTTCAAAAAATTTCCTACGCACACACAAGATCATGGTGATGCATAGCAATGAGAGGGGAGAGTGTTGTCTACGTACCCTCGTAGACCGAAGCGAAAGCGTTGACGCAACGTAGAGGAAGTAGTCGTACGTCTTCCCGGTCCAACCGATCCAAGCACCGTTACTCCGGCACCTCCGAGTTCTTGACACACGTACAGCTCGATGACGCACCCCAAGTTCCGATCCAGCAAAGCTTCGTGGAGGAGTTCCGTCAGCACGACGGCGTGGTGACGATCTTGATGTTCAACCGTCGCAGGGCTTCGCCTAAGCACCGCTACAATATGATCGAGGTGTAATATCGTGGAGGGGGGCACCGCACACGGCTAAGGAACGATCACGAAGATCAACTTGTGTGTCTATGGGTGCCCCTGCCCCGTATATAAGGGAGTGGAGGAGGGAGGGCGGCCCTCTCTATGGCGTGCCCTAGGGAGTCCTACTCCCACCGGAGTAGGATTCCCCTTTCCTAGTCCAACTAGGAGTCCTTCCATGTATTAGGAGTAGGAGACAAGGAAGGGAAGAGAGAAGGGAAGGAAGGAGGGTGCGGCCCCTCCCTAGTCAATTCGGACTAGGACATGGGGCGTCTTGCCCTGCCCTAGGCAGCCCTCTCTCTTTCCCTTGAGGGCCCAATAAGGCCCAATACTTCTCCCGGCGAATTCCGTAACTCTCCGGTACTCGAAAAATACCGAATCACTCGGAACCTTTCCGAACTCGAATATAGTCATCCAATATATCGATCTTTACGTCTCGACCATTTCGAGACTCCTCGTCATGTCCCCGATCTCATCCGGGACTCCGAACTCCTTCGGTACATCAAAACTCATAAACTCATAATAAAACCATCATCGAAACCTTAAGCGTGCGGACCCTATGGTTCGAGAACAATGTAGACATGACCGAGACACGTCTCGGTCAATAACCAATAGCGGGACCTGGATGCCCATATTGGTTCCTACATATTCTATGAAGATCTTTATCGGTCGGACCGCATAACAACATCGTTGTTCCCTTTGTCATCGGTATGTTACTTGCCCGAGATTCGATCGTCGGTATCCAATACCTAGTTCAATCTCGTTATCGGCAAGTCTCTTTACTCGTTCCGTAATACATCATCTCGCAACTAACTCATTAGTTGCAATGCTTGCAAGGCTTAAGTGATGTGCATTACCGAGAGGGCCCAGAGATACCTCTCCGACATTTGGAGTGACAAATCCTAATCTCGAAATACGCCAACCCAACAAGTACCTTTGGAGACACCTGTAGAGCACCTTTATAATCACCCGATTCGTTGTGACGTTTGGTAGCACACAAAGTGTTCCTCCGATGGCGGAGTTGCATAATCTCATAGTCATAGGAACATGTATAAGTCATGAAGAAAGCAATAGCAACATACTAAATGATCGGGTGCTAAGCTAACGGAATGGGTCATGTCAATCTGATCATTTAACTAATGATGTGATCTCGTTAATCAAATAACAACTCTTTGTCCATGGTTAGGAAACATAACCATCTTTGATTAACAAGCTAGTCAAGTAGAGGCATACTAGTGACACTCTGTTTGTCTATATTCACACATGTATTATGTTTCCGGTTAATCTAGCATGAATGGTAAACAATTATCATGAAATAAGGAAATAAATAATAACTTTATTATTGCCTCTAGGGCGTATTTCCTTCAGATTACTCCTTGTAGTTGATGCTATTTGGTTTACTTGGTGGAAGATCATATGTTCAGATCCTTTCTGCATATTATTACCCCTCTGATTATGAACATGAATATGCTTTGTGAGTAGTCACGTTTGTTCCTGAGGACATGGGTGAAGTCTTGCTATTAGTAGTCATGTGAATTTGGTATTCGTTCGATATTTTGATGAGATGTATGTTGTCTTTCCTCTATTGGTGTTATGTGAACGTCGACTACATGACACTTCACCATTATTTGGGCCTAGAGGAAGGCATAGGGAAGTAATAAGTAGATGATGGGTTGCTAGAGTGACGAAGGTTAAACCCTAGTTTATCGTTGCCGTTAGGGGTTGATATGGACCCATATGTTTAATGTTGTGGTTAGGCTTACCTTAATACTCCTTTTTGTAGTTGCGGATGCTTGCAATAGGGGTTAATCATAAGTGGGATGCTTGTCCATGTTAGGGCAGTACCCAAGTGCGGTCCACCCACATATCAAATTATCAAAGTACTGAACGCGAATCTTACGAACTTGATGAAAACTAGCTTGACGATAATTCCCAATGTGTCCTCGGGAGCTCCTTCTTCATTATTAGAATTTGTCCAGGCTTATCCTTTACTACATAAAGGATTGGGCCACCTTGCTGCACTTTATTTACTTTATTTACTTTTTGCTCGTTACTATTTATCTTATCACAAAACTATCTATCACCTACTATTTCAGTTCTTGCAGAGAAAACCTTACTAAAAACCGCTTATCATTTCCTTCTGCTCCTCGTTGGGTTCGACACTATTACTTATCGAAAGGACTACGATAGATCCCCTATACTTGTGGGTCATCACTGTGCCGGAGCCTTCGTCTGGTTGCCCCACACCCTGGGCCACCAGGACTTGCGCCTGGTCCCGGCGGCTGCAGGGTGAAGTCCCAGCGCGGCCTCGCAGGGGACCGCCAGAGCTTGCCCCGGCTGCGGGAGGTGTAGTCGCAGCAGGATGAGCAGCGCCGAGGCCGTGTTGTTGTAGTCGAATCCCTCGGGTGCTCCAGGGGATGCACGGGCGCATCGGGGCCTGGCGCGCGCTTCTGCCACTACCTGAGGCATTGGCAAGGAGCAGAAGGGCGCCACACCCCTGCAGATGGCGTCGAGCCATTCGGCCACCTGCTCCAGCAGGGCGTTGTGGCCTCCCTCTGCCAACCTGCAACACAGTAGCTCTTGCGCCACGATGATCGCAGCTCGTGTGTTCGCCTGCTCCTGACGAGTGTGTGGCGTTGTCACCGCAACGTAGCCCGAAGAGTACGTGGTGGCGTGCGTACATCATGGTGCGAGGGCGGGCGACGCCGGCCCGTGTTGCCCGCGTCTGGCGGGGTTTGGCGATGTGCGAGCCGCCTGGAGCGTGGAGTGGAGGTCTTCCTGGACGGATGGCACCGCCTGGGCGGGCCAAGCGGCCTAGTGCTCGGCATGAGCCCTCTAATCATTAGCCATCAGGGCCGTCGGGCGATGACGGGCTGGCTGGAAGAGGAGGGCCGTCGGATTCGGGGTTCTGCAGACCCTTGAGAGGTTCGAACTCTGGGATGCATGCGAAGATCTCGTCTTCCCCAGTCTGCCCGCTCACCCGATCCACGACCTAGCTCGACGAACCCAAAGAGACAAGAGACATAGCAGTTTATCCTGGTTCAGGCCACCTTGCGGTGTAATACCCTACTCCAGCTTTGTGGTGGATTGCCTCGAAGGGCTGAGGATGAACTATTACAGTGGTGGAACAGCCTCCGAAGTTGAGGTGTTCTTGAGCTCGATGAGGATGGAATGGATTCGTGATCGATCTCTCTCTCTCTCTCTCTCTCTCTCTCTCTCTCTCTCTCTCTCTCTCTCTCTCTCTCTCTCTCTGGAATTGGTCCTTTCTATGGTGGTGACTAAGTCCTATTTATAGTGGCCCTGGTACTCTTCCCAAAGGCAGGAAGGGATCCCACAACAGCGAAATTCAAAGGGGGACAACTAGTACAAGTTATCCTGACAAAAGTAGTTTGCCTGCAAATGCCTCTGGTGGTGATGCTGCAGTGGGCTCCGTATGACCTCCGCCCTTCTGTCTTGGCGGTCTTGGTCTTATTGCACTAATATGAAAACCTCTGCTTGATTCCTCGGGACCCCGCGCCCGCGCTTGCCTCCTTAGCACCAAAGAAGAAACTGGTACACTGCGCCCGCTGGCGCCCGCCTGGCCTTGGTCGTCATGGCTCACGTCACGTGAACCTCGCGAGGTGCACCTTTGAAAGTGCAACTAATCCCCGGGTGGTTTTGGTAATTAATAACAACATATATATCATTGAACTAATTGTTTCTTGAGAATATTTCAGAAAGTTCAGTGATATGGGTATGGCAATGACTAATGATGTGGACCCCTCAAAATGCTAAGGAAAGCATTGGCAAAAGCTCAAGACTCCATTTTTGGTTTAGTGATCCAAGATCACATTGAGTCCATAGGAAAGCCAATACTATTAAAAGGGGATGAGGTTATGATGATGATCTGGTTGCTCAAAGTGCTTAGTGATCTATCTCACAAACTATCAACAATCTTTCATTCCAACATATACTCATAAGTAATCTCGGTCCCACCGATTCCATAAACTCAGTCACACCGAGATGAACCACCTCAGCCATATAGCCAAACCCTAGAAATTTCGGATTTTCCGATTCCAAACTCGGTCTCACCGAAACTAGTGTTGCCAACCTTCTGTAACCTTCTGTACTCAAATCGGTGTCACCGAGATGATAAAGTCGGTCCCACCGAGAATGACAAACCCTAGTCTTTGGAAGAATCGGACTAACCGAGATTGTATTTTCGGTCCCACCGAAAATCCCAACGTTCACAAGATTTGAACTTTCGGTCTCACCGAGTTGTCAACTTCGGTCTGACCGAGATTGGTCAAATGTGTGTAGCAGTTGGATTTTGTGTGGAGGCTATAAATACCCTCCACCTCCTCTTCATTCGTGGAGAGAGCCATCGAAAGAACTACCACTCCTACCTTACATTTCGAGAAGAAAACTACCTACCCTTGTGTTGAGATCAAGTTGCTCCACTCCCACCATATGAAACTTGATTTCTAGCCTTCCCAAGTTGCTTTCCACTCAATCCTTTCTTCCACCACAGCCATATCGGTGAGGAGAGTTGAGTGTTGGGGAGATTATCATTTGAAGCACAAGAGCAAGGAGTTCATCATCACCAACACCATCTATTACCTTTTGGAGGTGGTGCCTCCTAGATTGGTTAGGTGTCGCTTGGGAGCCTCCGTCAAGATGTGGAGTTGAACCAAGAAGTTTGTAAGGGCAAGGAGATCGCCTACTTCGTGAAGATCTACCCCGAGTAAGGCTAGTCCTCCGTGGGCGTAGGCCATGATGGCATAGACAAGGTTGCTTCTTCGTGGACCCTTCATGGGTGGAGCCCTCCGTGGACTCTCGCAGCCGTTACCCTCCGTGGGTTGAAGTCTCCATCAACGTGGATTGACGATAGCACCACCTATCGGAACCACGAGAAAAATCTCCGTGTCTCCAAATTGCGTTTGCTCTTCTCCACCTCTATTTACTACATGTGCAATTTACTTTCCACTGCCATTACTCTAGAATTGCATGTGTAGGGTGATACTTGACTTGGTCATCATTGTGAACTTGCTAAAAACTTGTCCTAATCAAAAGGCTAAACTTTTAAATTGTCAAGTAGTCTAATCACCCCCCCTCTAGACATACTTCCGATCCTACAAGTGGTATCAGAGCTTTGGTCTCCATTGGATTGGTTTCCATTGCATTGGACTCCATAAGCTTGGTTTCACAACCTAGGAGAGTATGGCGTCTAGTGAGGGTAATTTTAAGAGAGGTCCTTACTTTGATGGTTCAAATTTTGCTAGTTGGAAGCATAAAATGAAAATGCATATTCTTGGACATAACCCCGCCGCATGGGGCATTATTTGTGTTGGCTTGCAAGGTGAGTTCTTGAGGAAGGAAAAGTTCGGATCGTGAAGCTACAACGGATGAGTTGCGGATGTTCTGAGAACAATGCTCAAGCTTGTGACATTCTCTTCAATGCTTTGTGTCGAGGAGTTCAACAAGATCAGCCGTCTTGAGAATGCAAAAGAGATTTGGGATACTTTGGTCGAAATGCACGAAGGTACCGAGTCCGTGAAGGAATCAAAGCTAGATGTTCTTCAAGGTCAACTTGACAAGTTCAAGATGAAGGAAGGTGAAGGAGTCGCTGAAATGTACTCTAGGCTTGCTCTCATCACCAATGAGATTGCCGGCTTAGGAAGCGAAGAAATGACCGACCGATTCATCATCAAGAAGATTCTCAGAGCTTTGGATGGAAAGTATGACACCGTGTGCACTTTGATCCAAATGATGCCAAACTACAAGAATCTCAAGCCTACGAAGTCATTGGAAGAATTGTTGAGCTTCACAACAAGTCAAGTGGTGCTTACAAAGCTACCAGTTGAAGCTCCCACAACCTCAAGTGACAAGCTAGTTTCCAATGAAGAGATAAGCCTAATGGTGAAGAACTTCAACAAATTCTACAAGAGTAGAAGCAAAGAAAGAAGCTCAAAGTCTAGATCATATGATGAAAAGAGATCTTCTAGTCGTGATCGAAACTGCTACAATTGTGGAAGACCGGACACTACTCAAATGAGTGCTCGACTCCCCACAAGAGAAGGAAGAATCTCCAAGAAGAAGAAGCTCAAGAGAAGAGTCGCCTCGGAAAGAGAGAAGGAGTAGAGATGATCGTTATGAGCGAAGATCCTCTCGGAGAAGCAAGGATTCGGAAAGGAAAGACAAGTCATCAAGGAGCTACACAAGAAGAAAACATCAAGCTCATGTTGGTGAATGGGTCTCCGGCTCCGACTCAAACAATCACTCCGAAAGAAGCTATCACTCCAACTCGAATCTGATCAAGATGAAGGTGTTGCGGTCTTGCTCTCGTGTCCTCCAACTCCAACTCCTATGACTTGTTTGATTCACCAAATGAGGGAATTGGAAGATGCTTCATGGCTAAAGGCCCCAAGGTATCACACCCTAATTTATTGACTTTGATAGTGATGAGGATGACTTGCTTGGTGAAGATGAGCTTTTACATGACAAATCTAGTGAGCTTAGTAATGATGAACATGCTAGTAGTCTTTATAGTCGAGAAGAGTCGAATGACAATGCTATGAAGGAGATTGAGCGTCTAACTAAAGAACTAAACACTCTTAAGTTAGCTCATGAAACAACTCAAGAAGATCATAGAGAGCTCCTAAGATCTCATGAGAAGCTACGCTTGAGAAGCTCAATCTAGAGCAAGAACATGAGTTTCTAAAAGCTATCAATGACGATCTTCGAAAGAAGAGTTCTTCATATCTTGCCAAACGACTTCTCTTGTCTAATTTCTTGCCACCTATTAAAACTAAGCATGACAAGCATAAGAAAAATTCTTCATCTAGTAGTAACAATAACCATGCTAAATCCAATGTTGTTACTCCTAGTAGTTCTCTTGATTCCACTTTCACTTGAGCAAGAAAATAGTTTATTGAAAGGGATTATAGATAAAGGTGTCTACAAGAGCCTTGCCGGAAGCAAGAACTTTGAGGAAATTGTTCGCAAGCAAGGAAGACACCGGAAGAATCAAGGAATTGGTTTTGAGCGAAAGTTCAACGCCGAGGGTGTTGAATGGGAAGAAGGTCAATATCCCACTCCAAAGTTTGTTTCTCAAAAGGAGAAGCATGATCCTACTTCTTCCAATGTGGAACAAGCTCAAGATGACCTTCCACCACAAGACCACAAGCTAAAAGGCAAGGACAAGCTTCAAGAGGAGATTGATGCATTCATTGAAGCACCCAAGGCCATGGTCAAGTGGGTTCCCAAGGAAACTTCAAGTTCTACTTCGTCAAGCTCAACTACTACCCCAAGGATTCCCATCAAGATGATGTGGATCCCGAAGAAGAAGAACTAGAGAGTTCTTGAGGGTGACTCCGCCAACAAACTTCACTCACATTCATTTTGGCAAAGAACTTGTGCAATCAACTTCCACATCTTGCACTAGTTCATGGAGTCACAAACCCTCTTGTTGGTAAGTCAAGGGACAAGGTAATCATTGCTTTCATGGACATCATCTATTGTGTACTTCAATCTATGTCCATGGATATCCTTGTTTGTTCCTTGTGGGACTAACCCATGTAGGTATTGAAAGTGCCCGAATCCAAAGGATTGCTCCCAACTCTTGATGATCTTCATCAACATTGAGCATCCACATCTTCAACATCTACATGAAGTCTTCAACGACAACCCAAGGTTAGTTTGACCCTTTAAAAGGGGTTCTCACATCAAGAGGGAGCTTTGCTCTTAAGAATTGAGCTAAAGCATCTTCAAATGATGTGAACACATTAATGCTTTATGTAAAAGTGGTAACCCCACTTGTGCTTAAACGATGAGTATGACCTATGATCAAATGTTCTCATTTGACTCCTAAGTCAATATACTCATATATAGATGACCTAGTCATCGCCAAATTGTGTGCTAGTTGCTAGAGTTTTGTTTGTGCATGTTTGACACATATTTCATTTGCTATCTTATTGTGTGAGCATGTTGGATGCATGATTTTATCCATTCGAGGACATCCATTTGTTGCTTGGTCTTTTGGATTTTTCTTTTTGACCAAATGGATGGACAAGAATGCCTAAGTTCCTCCCTAGCTATCTATGCTTTCTTGTCTCAAATTCTATTCATGCTTATATCACAAACTTTTATCAAGTCTTTTTGGACGAGACCGAGTGAGGAGCACTTTCGAGCCACCGATCCGTCAAAAGCTTAAATTCCAAAACCTTCTAAGTATTTTCGGTCAAACCAATCTACTCAAATCGGACGGACCAAATCACTTGGATTGATCTAGGTTTTCACCTCGGTGAAACCGAGTTACAAATTCGGCGTGACGAAGTGAGTAATTCTTGCGATTAACCATCTCGGTGCCACCGAGTTTTCAACTCGGTCCCACCGACACCGAAGGTATATATACCGAGGGCAGCGCGTTGATTATTTCTTCAAAACGTCTAGCCCCAAACCCTTAGCTGCCGTCGCCGTGGTCTCCGGATCGTCTCCGCCGTCGCTGGCGCCCTCGCCATGGTCTCCGTCGCCGTCGGCGGTCAATCTCATCGCGCCGTTGCCAGTAGTGAAACTCCACCAAGTTAGGGTGAGTTTCGATCCCTCTCGTGCTTCAACCTCTGATTCTATGCACGATAGGTTTGCCTAGCTTCTTGCCAAGTTTGAAATCTTCCTATCCAGCAGATTAGTTCTTAGAACGAAATTCGAGTGAAAATTTTAGGGTTAGGTTTCCGCCGAACACATCTCGGTGTGACCGATTCTACATTCTCGGACTGACCGATTTGGCCTCTGGCCATTGCACTGCACTTTTTGGTCCAACCGAGTTGTGCAAATCGGTAAGACCGAAATGAGGATTTAGTGAAACCCTAGTGTTCTCGGCTAGACCGAAACCCATTTCGGTCCAACCGAAAGTGGTGTGAATGGTTCTGTTTAGACACTTCGGATTCACCGAATTTTAGACTCGGTCAGACCGAAATGCATTCTGTGAAAACCTAAAACTGAAGTTTGAACTCATTCATTTTGCAAAATCTTCTGCAGTTTGTGATAACTCTTCTATTCTGCCTATACCTATTCTATTCACAGGTTGTCAGTCATGTCCGATACAAGTGAAAGCCAGAACAGGTCTGAATCACCAGTTGAGATTCCAGAGGCAGGCACTAGTCCTGAAGCCAGCAGTTTTTCTGATGATGGTGAGAGGAGCACCCCAAGTGGTTTGCCTCCTGCTGCCATCAGGGCAGGAGCACCTACTAAATCTAAGCCATCAGCTCCAACAAAGGCAGCTCAAGCCAAGCCTGCTGCCAAGCCCAAGAAGACAGTGAGAAACATTCCTGCTTCAGAGAAGAAGAAGGACAATGTGCCACCAGCTGAATCAGATGAAGAGGCACATGTGTTGCTGAAACTCAGACAGAAACTGCCAGTCCACAATGATGCTCATCCTCGAGCTGAAAACATGAAGGAAAGGAAGGACAAAGGTCTCAGGCTATGGAGGCAAGTTGATCCATATGCCACCAGGAGAAGGACAGCTGTTTATCCAAGGTTCCACACCAGAGAACAACAAGATTTCTATGAGACAGTGCTCATGGACAAGAAGCCCATTGTTGCTGATACAAGATATGTTGACTGGGCATACATCGACAGTGAAGAGCACAGAGACTACTTCCCACATGTGCATGAGAGCTTCACTTTGCATGTGGAGTTGCAGAGTTCGTTGGTCGAAACCGACAAAGATGGAATGATGAGATGATCATGCGGTTCTATGCCACAAACACTTCTATCCAGATGGCGAATTGTATGGATGATGAAGGCGAGATTCTCTTCAACAGTTGAAGAGTGGGCTGCACTTGCTGAATGCTCCAAATCAAGAGATGATGATGTTGATGTCTATGGAATCCCAAGAAAAATCATGAGTCAATGAAGAACATGTACAATGAGGTACCAGCCAAGGATGTAGAGATATGGAAGCTCGGCTCAGTGTATCATCTTCAGGCAGGTCTCCCAACCACTAACACAATTCTGAGGCATACATTGATGCCCAAGTCAGGAGACCATCGCATGATAAGAGGCTATTCAATCAACATGCTGCATATTCTAGATCAGAAGGCACCTTTCAAGGTGATGGACACGATAGTTGAGACTATCAAGAGGACAAAGACAGACTGTAAGAGGTCATGTGGGTTTGCCCGCACATTCGAGATGCTCATCAATGCCAAGTTTGGCACGGGCACCTACTTGTTGGATAGACCCCACTTGCCACTTGCCCCTGAACATGAAGATAATGAAGTTGTAATGACCGAGGATGATCCCACATCTGTTGAAGGTCAAGCTAAGTCCGAAGCTGCCAAACAAGCCAAAGCTGAGAAGGAAGCGGCAGCTAAGCCCAAGAGCGTTGGAGAACAGCTTCTTGAAGCTACCGGAGGATTGAACTCGCCTGGCAAAGATAGTGCGATCTCGGGAGAGTCTTGAGAGGATAGTTGAAGACAAGTTCCATGCTCGGATGTCAAGTGGATCAAGTGCAAGTCACCGTCAACAAGCTTGAGGCGGATATCGAGGAAGCCAAGAGGGAGAAGGCAGAGCTCATGAAGGAGATGCAGGATGACCTTGTCGAGGATGACTATGAGCAGCTGCTCCGGTCCACACAAAGCCAGATCATTGCTATTCGAAAGGATGAGACCCAGGGCTACAAACATCAAGCACCTCCACAGCTCCATCAGTTCCAGCTCCAGCTCCAGTGTCCACTCCTCCAGCTCCACAGACTTCAGCAGAAGCCTTTGCAGATGCAGCTATCTCCACTCCTTCAACGCAGACAGGAGCCGCCAGCAGAGTCCCTAGTGACGTTTAGCTCTATACCTTTCGAACTTTTTGGTAACTTGTTGCCAAAGGGGGAGAAATTGTATAGATCATAGGACTTCGAGAGAGAGAGTGCTCGTTTTTGCTCTTTTCGTTTGCGGTTTTCTTTGAGATACTTTTGAGTTTTTCGAGACATTCTGTGTGTTTGATACTACGTTTGCTCTACTTTGATGAGTGCTTGATCATACTATGCTTAATGTGTGCTTAATGCTTATCATATGCTATTCATATCTTGTATGATCATTTACTCATGTCTTGGTGATTGGGTGCATGCTATTCATTCTTATCATTTTGTGCGCTCCACCAAGATGTATGTGACATGGAAGAGTGACCCATGATCCTAATCGATTGTGCATTTGCATTCAAACGCAAATCTTAAATAATGCACAAATTTAGGGGGAGCTCTTGCTTATCACATACTTCTCAAAGCGACGATATCATTCATTGATTATATCATTTGTCGAAGCTTTGATCTATATGTTGTCATCAATTACCAAAAAGGGGGAGATTGAAAGTGCAACTAATCCCCGGGTGGTTTTGGTAATTAATAACAACATATATATCATTGAACTAATTGTTTCTTGAGAATATTTCGAAAGTTCAGTGATATGGGTATGGCAATGACCGATGATGTGGACCCTCAAAATGCTAAGGAAAGCATTGGCAAAAGCTCAAGACTCCATTTTGGTTTAGTGATCCAAGATCATATTGAGTCCATAGGAAAGCCAATACTATTAAAAGGGATGAGGTTATGATGATGATCTGGTTGCTCAAAGTGCTTAGTGATCTATCTCCCAAACTATCGCAATCTTTCATTCCAACATATACTCATAAGTAATCTCGGTCCCACCGATTCCATAAACTCAGTCACCGAGATGAACCACCTCACCATATAGCCAAACCCTAGAAATTTGGATTTTCCGATTCCAAACTCGGTCTCACGAAACTAGTGTTGCCAACCTTCAGAACCTTACAGTACTCAAATCGGTGTCACCGAGATGATAAAGTCGGTCCCACCGAGAATGG
Source organism: Aegilops speltoides (assembly GCA_021437245.1). Lineage (NCBI taxonomy): Eukaryota > Viridiplantae > Streptophyta > Magnoliopsida > Poales > Poaceae > Aegilops > Aegilops speltoides. The sequence continues at coordinate 444,056,432 of CM038145.1, read as the reverse complement.
CAAACCCTAGTCTTTGGAAGAATCGGACTAACCGAGATTGTATTTTCGGTCCCACTGAAAATCCCAACGTTCACAAGATTTGAACTTTCGGTCTCACCGAGTTGTCAACTTCGGTCCGACCGAGATTGGTCAAATGTGTGTAACAGTTGGATTTTGTGTGGAGGCTATAAATACCCTCCACCTCCTCTTCATTAGTGGAGAGAGCCATCGAAAGAACTACCACTCCTACCTTACATTTCGAGAAGAAAACTACCTACCCTTGTGTTGAGATCAAGTTGCTCCACTCCCGCCATATGAAACTTGATTTCTAGCCTTCCCAAGTTGCTTTCCACTCAATCCTTTCTTCCACCACAGCCATATCGGTGAGGAGAGTTGAGTGTTGGGGAGATTATCATTTGAAGCACAAGAGCAAGGAGTTCATCATCACCAACACCATCTATTACCTTTTGGAGGTGGTGCCTCCTAGATTAGTTAGGTGTCGCTTGGGAGCCTCCGTCAAGATGTGGAGTTGAAACAAGAAGTTTGTAAGGGCAAGGAGATCGCCTACTTCGTGAAGATCTACCCCGAGTAAGGCTAGTCCTCCGTGGGCGTGAGCCATGATGGCATAGACAAGGTTGCTTCTTCGTGGACCCTTCATGGGTGGAGCCCTCCGTGGACTCTCGCAGCCGTTACCCTCCGTGGGTTGAAGTCTCCATCAACGTGGATTGACGATAGCACCACCTATCGGAACCACGAGAAAAATCTCCGTGTCTCCAAATTGTGTTTGCTCTTCTCCACCTCTATTTACTACATGTGCAATTTACTTTCCGCTGCCATTACTCTAGAATTGCATGTGTAGGGTGATACTTGACTTGGTCATCATTGTGAACTTGCTAAAAACTTGTCCTAATCAAAAGGCTAAACTTTTAAATTGTCAAGTAGTCTAATCACCCCCCCTCTAGACATACTTCCGATCCTACAACCTTGCATAGATATCTCCACTCCTCGGGAGCCTGCCTGGTGAGGCCACCCCTAGGGAGGTCTTGGTGCCGTCCGCCTCGCAAAGCTTGGCCCCTCGCAAGGGTCTTGAGTGGTTGTTGTTGAAGCTGAGCCGTACCAGGCTGTTGATGGAGCCACGCCATGGGCCGCGGGCAGGCAAGTCTGGGCACCCCCGGTCCTAGGACACTGACAACAACCTTCTCAAAGATATCACCAAACCGTCTAGGAGTTCGCCTCTAGGAGTAATAACTCACGGGCTCTCACTCGAACAAACCGATGCGGGGAGCTCAAACCAATGCGACAAATGCAATGCAAGGTCAAGAAACAAATGCTCAACACACACTCTCAATCTCACAAGATGCACTCACGAAAGTAGGAGATAGAAGAGAGGGGATACAAGGGATAGAATCAACAAATGACTCAAAGATCCATCCACAAATCCCCCTTCACATAGAGGGCATATAGGGGTTTGGAGAGGTGTTTTGTGGCTCAAAATGATGGTTAGAATGTGTGTGAACAGCCCCCAAACGGGCACTTCCTGGACACCCCATGCCCACAAGGGTTGAGACCCCGTGCCCACGGGGTACCTAGAAACAACTAGCAGGAGGAAACTGAAACATGCATAGCTTTGTCATATGAACTCCAAATTCGATGATCTTGGGCTCGTTTTAATGCTATAGAAAAGCCCAAGGTCCTCACATAGAGAACAACCCAAGATCAACAAGAAAAAATGATGCAAATTATGCAAAGGTATGAGCTCTCTATAAACGACATGATCAAGCTACTCGCCCAAAAGTCCCTCTTGATAGTACGGCTATCAAACCTATAATCTGGTCTTCCACCAAGCACCATGAGACCGGGAAAACTACGAAACCTAGTTAAGGTATACTTTCCCTTGCACATTCCACTTGAGCTGTTTGATGACATTAATGCTTGCCTCAAGTTGGAATCCTTTTCTTGACCATAATCACTTGGTGATGATGTTCGAATTGCTTCCCCGCATTAGGGAAGCCTTCAGTTAAGAACATCTTCACATGTACATAATCACAATGTGGACCGCAAGCTTCAAAGCATGTAAGCTCCGGCTTCTCATCTTGCACTTGGACTCCCCAAACTCGATGACCATCACCACCTGATGTCATCCTCACATAGGCTACTCGAAATCTTTCTTTTGATGCAAGCCCATGGGAAATATCTAACCCGCTTTTACATAGCAAACACATAGAGGGTTAGTTCACAAAACGCAATCCACAATTACTTACCAGACCACTAGATCACTTGATCCCAAGTTGTACAATGTTTGCGCTTTGTGAGTTGACTATCTAGATATAATCTTTGAGCTTCATCTTGGTCAACCAACATCTTTACTTCATGCACCAACTTGGTTTCTTGAAAGCCAGAATGAACTCTTCATTTCCCTTCATTACTTCAATAGGAGATCCCCAAAGACTCTTTCATGACCTTCTCAAATTTCACTATGAATATAATATTGGTCATCATTTTCTCTTCTAAGAACTCCATCATAATCTCTTGACATGCACAATGAATTCTTTACTCTAGTTGCTTGCTTCAAGACTTGATCAACCGAGACCCAACACATGAGCTTACCATTATCTTGTCTTCAAGCCATAGCTTGAATTCTTATCTTCGATTATTCTCTCAAGCTCTTGATTCTTATAAGCCTACATATGTCAATCTTTGAGACCCTGTATTGAACTCCACCTTGAACAGATTTGGTTAGACATTAAAATCAATCTTGATGGCTTCAATAGAAATCCCCAAAGACCAACTTGAAACCTCACTACATATGGGACCTCGAGAGTCAAAAGCTAGGCCCTGTGAGCACGGGGGTCAGGGACCCCATGCGCACGGGGTATCCAGAGAGTTGACACTCGACTCCATGTGCACGGGGGTCAGGAAGCCCATGCACACAATGTATATAGAGAGGGATACCATGAGGACTTCTTCCGATGTTTTTATGGCATTCTTCACAAAACAATCCAATGCACTTCAAACATCACTACGAAACATATCTTCATATAAGATTCAATGCACTTGAGGCTCCATAGGAATTGCCAATTAATACCAAAGCTTATACCAAATATATCTTCATATATATGGACTTCATCCTTGATTCCATCCCGTATCATTGATGCACCATCTATGGACAAAACCTTGAAATATATCTCTCTAAAAACATTAGTACATAGAGATTGTCATTAATTACCAAAACCACACTTAGGGGCTACATGCCCTTTCAAAATCCCTGTTGGTCAAGCCGATGATGAAATCCCTACTAACTTCATTCCATCTCCATTCAGTATTAGCAAAGGTTACAATAATGTAGTTGAGTTTTGATGCTTTGTCATACCTCACTAGCAAATATGACACTCCATCATATGTTGGGCGATCTACTTCTTCATATGACTTTACCAATGGTTTTCTTCTGGTGTTCCTTAAGTGACTAAATATGGCGTCTGAGGATTTCCTCATAGCATCCACTCTTTGATTTTGGTGTTGTCAAACATAGATCTGTCCTCTCAACCATTGAGACATCTCAACTCTCACCATAAATCAGATGGATATCCTTTATAACTCTTCCAAATTTCCTCTAAGACGAACACATCCTCCTTTTGCCTCATCTCGATGTTATCTTATAGATAAGTTCGTATCTCCCTAACTAACAAGATTTCCTTTTTTGCTCGGTTATGAACTCAAACCAAAGAAGATTCAACTAATGTTGAATTTCTTTTATTATCCCTAAGGTATTTGTTGGCTAACTTACCGATTTCTGACTTAGTGCATCTGCTTCTACATTGGCCTTTTGTGGTATATGCTCAATACTCAAGTCATAATCCTTGATCCATTCAATCCATCTCCTTTATCTCATGTTGAGTTCCTTTTGGATAAAGAAATATTCCATACTCCTATGACTAGTGTATAACATACATTTAGCTCTGTAGAGATAATGTCTCTCAAGTGACATTCAGTCATGGTGACACGTATATATTATATTTTTGACTTATTTTGGAAAATTCAAGTTGAATCCTTCTCTAACTTATGGTTGTTTATCTTGTTGATACACTATTCTGCCCCATACAGATTCCTAATGGACACATACTTCTCTTCACAGTTCATCAGGGTTATATATATAGTTTGATAACCAGTCCATTCCTAGAATCACTTCAATCCTATTTAAGGTATCACAAAGAGATCTGCATAGTATACACAATCCCATATTGTGATGATCTGCTCCATCATGATATGAGTAACCAATATAGGTCCTCCTGGTGATTCAGTGATGATTGGGACCTTTCGAGGAACTATATGGAAGAAAGTGCAGATCACTGATATGTTGGTTGGAAACTGGGGAGAACAAAGAGTCTTAACCGGATTACATCAGTGAGAGGCAAGACATTATTAGCATCATACACGATCGTATGAAGGTAACTCAGAGCAGTCAGAAGAGTTATGCTGATTTGAAACGAAGGAAATGGGAACCTCAGATGGAAGACTTAGTTTATCTTAAGAGTTAGTCCAACTAAAGGAGTAAGAAGGTTCAAAATCAATGGAAATTGAGTCCCAGATACATAGGACCTTTTCATATCTTAAGCCGTAAGGGAGCAGTAGCTTATGAATTGGAACTACTAGTTATGCAAAGTACTCAATGTGTTTCATGTTTCACAACTCATAAAGTGTTTAAGGCCACTGGAAGAACTACTGGCGCACTAAGATATTGAGCTACAACTAGACTTAACCTATGTGTAACAACCATCAAAGATCATTGTAAAGAACTAGAAGAGGTTGAGAAATAAAGCCATTAAGTATTGCAAGGTACAATGGAAGACTACCCCAGTTCAAGAAACAACATGTGGGATGGAAGATGACCTACAGACAGATTATCCTCATCTCTTTAGGTACGATCTTATAAATTCCGAGGATGGAATTACTTTAAGGAGGAGAGCCTGTAAGGTCTCATACTTTAGATAGAATGGAGATTTTTTTCACTTGCGCATTGCATTCATGCATCTAAAAATGGGGAAAATTTAAACTTTCATTTTAAACTTGGTAAAAACCTTTAGAAATTAAACTCAAATGCGAAATTTAACATGACCTTTGCTCTTTTTAGAGATTCGGGTTCAATTGCATTATGATATTAAAGTGAAGTACTTAAGTGCTAAAATTACAATTCATTATGAATTGGAAAAGCATTTATTATAATTCACAAATGATTAAGAGAAATTCAAATTTTATTAATAATTGAAATAATAATACAATGTAATTTTACAAAGAAAATAATAAATAAACAATTCATCTAACTACGACCACTTAAGGAAACCTGAACTAAAACTATTTATTTCCTATACTATTCCTATCTAATCTTCAATATCTTGTAGATCTTCTTCTTTTCAAAAACCGCAAAATAAACATTAAAGATAAAGGAAATGGTTAAGTTAAAATGTGGCAATTATTTTACGAGCTAGTACTTTGGATGTTGACAATCTTAGTCAAAATCCATCAGAGTAGTCCGTTGATTTAGTAGAGAGCCAACACCGAAGACCAAGTCAGAGAGCAACCGATCAGGTTAAATATGAGATAGTTAGCCAATGTAGCAAAACCAATAAGCAATAGAAGCAAGTCACCAAAGCCCAAATAAAGTACCAACTCCTTGTATTGCCAAAACCCTCAAAATTCACTGTATAATGTCATTAGTTGATCACCAGCACTATAGTTTGTCTATTGTCAAAATAAAAATAGGAATTCAATCCAAAATAAGTCCTAGGGGATAAATACCAAGCCAATCGAGCCAGGGAACAAGTCCCTACCATTTAGCGACCTCAAGCTAGCTGAAGTACATATGTATCAAGGAGAACCCGTGAACTCAAGTAGCTCACACAACAAGCATAACAACAACTGGTCTCGCCACCACCATCACCAGAATATCCCATACCACCAGACCACACAGTCAGGACACAACTCAGACAGCTTAGTCACAAGCCATGTGACCGATAAGGACCAACTTGGAGCTATAAATAGAGATCTAGCCGCACCATATCAATCTTTAGAAACACCTGGTACTTCTGTACCAAATCAGTGGGACCAAATTCAAACCAGGAAGATAGTGTGAAGCAATAAGCAGGAGGAGGCACACCTCAAGAGGCAAGTTCTACCAGAGTCCTCAAGACCAAGCCGAAAGAACCCTCAAGATTGCATAGTGTTGCTATGGCCTACATTAGTGTGTTTTTGGGAATTATTAGAGCATCTATAGTATCTTTAGATCCCGGTGAGAGCCTCAGACCAGCATCATAGGCAGACAAGACCAAGGAGCGTCTATTCTTAGTAGTTCTAGTAGAGAGATAGATAGATAGATATATAGATAGATAGATAGATAGATAGATAGATAGATAGAGATAGAGAGAGAGAGAGAGAGAGAGGAGGGAAAGAAATATAGACATGAGAGAAAAAGAGAGGAAGCCAAGGCAAGTGAGTATCCGTTCTTCTTAGTTTTGAGGAGAGGATAGATTATAGCATAGAAGAAATAGACCATGGTACAACACCATAACGATCTACAATAGCAAAACACATGCACAACACTTACGCTTGGTATTTTTCTGCAATTAGGAACACCAGCATCCACCAGCACTTGGCTAGTTATATTACTGCTTATATAGCAACAATAATTATACAACTATAACTGTATGTGTGCATACACACAACCAGAGTAATAATATAATGTGTAGCACAAAGTTAAACAGACTAATGGAAAGGAAAATGCTATAATAACTTAACTAAAACAATTAAGTATATAACAATGATACATCTCCATTGTATATACTTTTCCAAACTCTTTTGCCCTTGTTTTGGACTCTAATTTGCATGATTTGAATGGAACTAACCCAGACTGATGTTGTTTTCAGGAGAATTGCCTTGGTGTTATTTTTGTGCAGAAATAAAAGTTCTCGGAATTACCTGAAAATCCACGGAGAATATTTTTGGAATAAATAAAAATATTGGCGAAAGAATCAACCGAGGGGGACCCACCTGCTGTCCACAAGGGTGGAGGGCGCGCCCACCCCCCTATGGTGCGCCCCCTGCCTTGTGGGTCCCCTGGACCTCCACTGACCTCAACTCCAACTCCATATATTCATGTTCGGGGAGAAAAAAACAGAGAGAAGGATTCATCATGTTTTACGATACAGAGCCACCGCCGCCTCTTGTTCTTCATCGGGAGGGCAGATCTGGAGTCCGTTCGGGGCTCCGGAGAGGGGAAATCGACGCCATCGTCATCATCAACCATCCTCCATCACCAATTTCATGATGCTCACCGTCGTGCGTGAGTAATTCCATCGTAGGCTTTCTGGATGGTGATGGGTTGGATGAGATTTATCATGTAATCGCGTTAGTTTTGTTAGGGTTTGATCCCTAGTATTAACTATGTTCTGAGATTGATGTTGCTATGACTTTGCTATGCTTAATGCTTGTCACTAGGGCCCGAGTGCCATGATTTCAGATCTGAACCTATTATTTTCCATGAATATATTTTTATTCTTGATCCGATCTTGCAAGTTGTAGACACCTATTACAAGTTATGATCCGCATACCCCAAGGTGACAATAATTGGGATTCTTCCCGGTGATTACCGTAGTTTGAGGAGTTCATAAATTCACTAAGTGCTAATGCTTTGGTTCGGTTCTCTATTAAAAGGAGGCCTTAATATCCCTTAGTTTCCATTAGGACCCCACTTCCACGGGAGGGTAGGACAAAAGATGCCATGCAAGTTCTTTTCTATAAGCACGTATGACTATATTCAGAATACATGCCTACATTATATTGATGAATTGGAGCTAGTTCTGAGTCACCCTAGGTTATAACTGTTGCATGATGAATGCCATCCGACATAATTATCCATCATTGATCCATTGCCTACGAGCTTTTCACATATTGATATTTGCTCATTTACTTTTCCGTTGCTACTATTACAATCACTACAAAACTGACACTGTTACTTTGCCACTGTTACCATTACTTCCATACTACTTCGCTACTAAATAGTTTGCTACAGATATTAAGTCTTTCAGGTGTGGTTGAATTGAAAACTCAGCTGCTAATACTTGAGAATATTCTTTGTCTCCCCTTGTGTCGAATCAATAAATTTGGGTTGAATACTCTACCCTCAAAAGCTGCTGAGACCCCCTATAGTTGTGGCTTATCAAAAAACACCTAAAGTGAGCAACAAGACTTATATACTTAAATACACAGTTCAGAGTAAGCCATGAGTAGAAATTATTGTTGGATTGTATCTAAATTATATTTAAACTAAACATACAACACTGTCAGTATTTAACAGAGACTAGTTAACACTTTACCTGAAGAATTCTTCAGTATACACAACCACAAAGCCCCTAGCAAACAAGAACTACTTGCCAAGTCAATATGGATTATAACCAATATAAGTCAGAGCCAGGATCAACTCCACACTTAGTACTAACCGCAAGCCTCACCAGAAACTTAAACCCAACTGAATTCAATTAAATTCAGAGTTAATAGTAACATTCAGACAATTCAGAGTCAGACAGTAGCCATAGTAGTTCAATTTGAACTACTACAACATCTGACAGGCTTAGAACAATCCCAATAGGTAATAGAACACTCAAACAACACCAATGGATCACCACAGAGGAGGCCAACATCAAACAGTAAGGGATGAACCCTAGATCAGAGGTAGGAGAGGGGGAAGAGCTCGTTGAGGAGAATTTGGAGCCGTAGTAGAAACCCATCCACACCACGGCTGTCGTGTGACCACCACCATGTCCAGGCGATGCAGAAGAGCGCCGACGACCGTTGGAGCACCACCACGATGACCGTGCACACAGACACAGTGACACCGTCTCAAGGGCACCACCACATGGAGACGCCACCCAGGGGCATCACCACGCCGCAATGAGCCACTAGTGGCGCTATGAGCACCTCACGGTGGCCGGAGCACCACCGGAGACCGAGGCAACTTGGGGCGAAAACCCTAGGTAACCAAGATCCCAAGGGATCGACAATAGGAGGAAGCCGTCGAGGAAACGATGCGGAAAGATTGATATAGCAGAGCGAGGAGAGCAAGTGGAGGGCCAACACAACAGATGGAGCTTGTCGGAATCAACCGGCGAAGCCGTTGGAGAAAGGGGATTACGCAAGCGAGAGAGTAACAGAGAGCTCGGGTGAGAAAGATAGATAGATAGATAGATAGATAGATAGATAGAGAGAGAGAGAGAGAGAGAGAGAGAGAGAGAGAGAGAGAGAGAGAGAGAGAGAGAGAGAGAGAGAGAGAGAGAGAGACTAACCACGCGGGAAGTCGACATAGACTCATGTCCCTGTTTACCAAAGCCAGGCCAAGCTAGTTGGGCCAAGCCCAGAGGCCAAATGGGCCAAGCAAGCCCATTAACCCCATTTATCCAATAAAATTTTTAACAAATAAAATTTTAAATAATAAAATACTAAAAAAAATACTATAATAGGTCCAAAAAGTATATAAAAACATTTCACTTTACCAGAAAATATTTTTGATTTAATGGAACTAAATTTATAATTTTTAGACTTAAACATTAAATAAGGAAATATTTAATAATTCTAGAAATAAATCTAAATATTCATTAATTCCAAAACAATGATTCTACTCTAATAAAAAATAGTTTCACAAATAATAATTAATTATAAACTTGTTAATTCTAGAAACAAGAGTTGACAATAATCTGAATTAAAGAAAATCCTTTAACTAAAACACTAATAACGCAACACAATGGTTAGAGGGGAGGAAAACGATCTCATGTATGTATAATAGCATCTTGCAGAGTTTCTTGCAACACTACTCCTTATCGGACTATATGTCATTTTTAGAACCCGAGGCAAACGTAAGTCTCAAAGCCTCGAGTTACACCACCTATCAATCACAAGGCAAGTGCATACCTTGCATATCCTTTGTTTATGCTTTCGTAAAAGCATCTTTACAAAATTCCCTGCTTATATCTATTCATTGCATTAAATAAAATTATGTTTAGTACTATAAATTATGGTGGGTGATGGAACTCATGATGGTTACACGGTGGTAGAGTACCATTACACCGGGTTTAATAACCAGAGTCAACAGCTATTCTAGCGCCGTACTGATAGCGCTGACCACGAAGCATGTAATGGGACATGCGAGTAAGTACTTTTCCTCATACTGATGTGCTCTCGCACAGGTTATCGCTGTGGGGCATCATTCCTGAGCCAGTCCACGGAGCTGTACATCCCATCGACAATGAGTGTCGTTAAGAGCCTTTCGGCAGGGGGCCGTCAATCCTCTATCGCCAGAGCGACGTAAGCTCATCGGTTACGGTGCCATAGAATCCCTACATGTTGCTGATTTTGGGCAAAAGAGGGAATACCTCTCGAGCCATGGGGGGCAGAGGCATTGGAAAACATGGACGAGGGAAAGACTCGGATCTTAGACCCAGCCACGCATCATGGATGTGCAAGGTTACGGACCAGGAAAAAGGGCTAAGTTAATCGTTCATGGCTAAAGTAGCGCAGCTCTGCAGGGAAATTACAAAGGAGCACCCAGGTGCTCCACACATGCATAAATGTACCGTTGGATCTCATATGGATTCGCGTCTGTCCTAATCAATGCCCTGTATTAACTTTTGTATCCATGAGGTAATTGAACCGAAACGTCTCGTATATGCCGTCGGTTTCTACTTGCGTGGCCCACCTACGGATGTATTACGTCACCGGGCGGCCCACCACAGGAGCATTTAACGCTAGGTTGGTGGGGATCGGTGATATTTACACGTCTGGACACTCTGTTCCTCTTCCTCATCCTCTTCCGTTCCCCACTCCTATCCTCTCGGATCTAAACCGCCTATACATCCGCTCGCTCAGACTGCCGGCACCGGCGCCCGTCGACATCTGCCTCGTCCTCGACCTCACAGTCCCTCGCACCCATCCTCCAAGAGCAGCCTCCTCTTCCTCTCATCCGTTGCCCCTGGTGCCACAACGCCGACATCGAGTGGTGGGTTTCCGGACTCCCAAGAACCCGGGAAACACTTGTACAAGTCGAGTGTCCTTTGGGTTAGTGAATACTTTTCTGTCCCGGATTGATCATGTTATTCAAGGAAACTCTGCATGCCGATCGCAGATCCACCCCACCCCGCACACAAACATCGATGGATTCGGTGCGAGCGATCATCGCAGATCCAAAGACGGGCTGAGACTTTGGGGATGAAGGTCGGCGACTAGGCAAGGATCCTCGGCGGCTTGGTGTTGAGTCTTTCCTCGTATTTGCTCTCTGCAAATTTTTGTTTCTCAAATTTTCTCTCTGAGGTGTTGAGATCGTATTTTCTTTCCTTGTTTTTTCTCTGAAAATTTCTTTCCTAACAATTTCTCGCTGAGGTTTTCTGTTTTTTTCGCCAACTCTTGACACCATTCAAGATGCTGTGGCGGCGGCAGCAGCAGATCGCATAGCTTCTTGTTGGGCGATGATTGCTTGTGGCGGTGAGAAGCGGCGGCAGCTGCGATCGTGGAGCTGGGGCAGGGCAGCCAGCGTCGGCGAGCAGCGGCAGCCCGTGGCATCGGCGAGCAACAAGAAATAGGTGGCACAGACGAGATGGGGAGCGATAAATCCATGCTGCCAACTCTCAAGGTCCTCCTCATCCCGGGATCCTCAATCTAGCGCCGTTCAGTATCTCTTCCCGAGGCTCAATGAACTCTGTAAATAAGATCTCTGTATCTAGCCTAATTCTTTTTTTTTGGCGGAAAATCACACGGTTAATTGTTACCGCCCTTCGATCCGGGAAGATCATGTGAAAATAAAAAGTTCCGGAAGTTCAGATTTATATGTAGCTTCTCTATCTTCCAAGATGTAACCAGGATATTAAGTTCCGTGAAGTTTCCTTAATATCACGGAAGACGAATGCTGGTTTAAGTTTCAGGAGATGTGGATTTTGATAAGTTGAATTTAATTGTGAGTAAGATGTTTTTTACTTATAACCAAGAAGCTGGATATTACGTAAACCAGGATATATTTCAGTCTTCCATGGTGTATTTTTTGCCTTATAACCAAGAAGTTGGATATTGAGGAACAACCATGGAGTATCATGTTTTCAGGTTTCTTATTATATCCCCAAATGTTATGAAACATTTGTCTTGGCAACTATCAGAGTCTCCCATAATTAGGTACTCAAATGAATCGACTCTCGTCCATTATAAACGAGATGCATTGTTCAACGGATTTAATGAAAGTCTTAAACTGAAATCAAAATTAGCGGGAGGCTTCCTTTTTACTCATTCCCATTCATTATGACTAGCAACACCTGGTGCTGAATTTGAATTAATTCGGTCACGGCAGTCTGCACCACACATTAGGTGTTGTAGAGTACAACCATCATTTAAAGATGGGCCCACCGGTTATAGTATTGAGCGGATGTATCCAGGGGTATCTCTGAATTGTAAAATGATTTCAGCATTTAATGTCTTGATCTGGCTAAAGTAACGTGAGGCATAGATATCGGTGGGGGGAGCACCTATGTGCTACAAATCCTCATCCAGCTCTGCAGAGTGTATTGAATTGTGGCTTGTCACTTCCTAATCTAGGAAAGATTTGCGAACGCGACGGGAAAGGAGTCTATCGGAGACTCTAGCAACCTTAACATGACATACCATGCATTTGGATATGCATTGCCATGAATTGAATGTTGTTGCCTTTTCCTTTGTCGGTGACGTTGTGCTATTGAACCAGTGAAGAAGAAAGATAGAAGGGAACATTTCTTCTTGCTTGTGGCGTGCCAAGCATAGTGATTTCAAGTTAACCATGTAAATTATGTTGGGCTATCTCACCCAATTTCTTTTCTGAATTTGCTTGCTTAAATAAGCAAATCGGTACTATATATAATAATTTTTTTGTATATAATAATCTGATGTATGCAACCATTAGATGGTTAAAAACAATATAAGATGGAACTGCATGGTCGCTTTTGGATGAAATTTATGAAATGGCCAAAATATGATGTAAAAGAATATTAAACAAAATATCGTGTCAAGATTTTCAGGTAACAGACTGCCTCCTGAGTTTTTGTTTCTTCTGAAGAATTTGCTTGCTTAAATAAGCAAATTGGTATATGTTAATTTGATGTATGCAACCATTGAATAGTTGAAAAACAATATAAAATAGAATTGCATGGTAGCTTTTCAATAAAAATTATTACATGGATAAAATGATACAAAAGAATATTAACCAAAGTACGCATAGAAATAACAACAAAGCCCTATTATTTGGAAATATGAAACGTTAATAGATTATGCTTAAGTTAGATGTTGTTTCAATACATGAGAAAATGATACCATTTTCAGTTTCATGGGCCTGTAATTTAATTTGCTGTTTTAAGAAGACATTTTTTTTTCACAACCTTCATATCCCAAGAGCGAAGGTGGCAATGGGATGGTGAATGATATATGCAGGATGTGCATCAAGATCATATAAGTACTTATATGATTGGCACAACTGATCTTAATGTTGGAATATATAGCTCCGTTGCAACGCACAGACATTTTTCTAGCTCTATGTAAAAGATCGATAAGTAGAATCTATAAATTTTGTTCAATTTATTAAGAGATACTCCTCCTTATTTTGCGAAAAAAAAATGAAGAAACCCGTCCACACTCCTTTGCATCGCACGATTACGGGCGACGTGGCGCCGTGCGCTCCACCCACATCATCATCATCTCGTTTGACCCGGCAGCACCCAGGCGGCTCGTCGTCAGTTCGTCCCTCCCTTCCCCTGTGCTGTGCGAAACGCAACTGAAAAATGGCGAGTGTGACCTCGAGGTGCTCCGGCCTCCTCCTCCCGGACCTGCGGCCGGGCCTCGCGGGACTCCGCAGCCGCTCGCCCCCGCCTTCTTCGCCCCGCGTCAGTCTGCGCGCGGGCCGTCGCCGGCCGAGAACCCTGTCCTGTGTCGCGCCGCCCGACTCCGGGGAGCCGAAGACGGTGAGTCCTCGTAGCATACTCAAACTGATTTGGGGCAGTGGACAGACTAGCTAGCTTATTTAGCTTCATGCTCATAAAACAGCAGTGAAAATTTCAACCAGGTAGCAGTATAGCATGAACTGTGAAGTCATTCCTGCTCCCCTTGCTTCCACAGGACGAGCAGAACGTCAAAGCTGAGTTGGGTGAAGAAAAGGCTCAGCCAAGCAGCAGCAGCAGCACGCCCCAGGAGGCTGCTGCAGAGCCACCTGTTCCAGACAGGGGTCTCAACCGAAGGATAGCTGTGCTCACCACTCTTGCTGCGGTGGGCCTATTTGGATCTCAGAGGCTCCAGCTTGGCGGGTTTTCTCTCAAAGATCTTGCTGCCAATGCTGTGCCATACGAAGAGGTTAGCCTTTCTTTCCTTTGCAGCAAGGAGTTTTCTGCTCACCCCTACACTGAACAAAGAGATAACTGATGCATAATGTTCAGCTAAATGTCAGCAGCAAAAAGAAGTTTCGCTGCCATTTTGTATATACTACAGATATGGGTCATTTTGTTACTAGGTTTGATGCTTCCAGTTGCAGTATGTGAACAACTAAGCATGATCCGTTGCAGTTCAGATCATGGTAGGGTTACAAGCCATTGCAATGGAAAAAATTGCAATAGATCCAAGAAAATTCATCAAAACTGCACACAATTGCAGCCATGCTTCGTTTTGTCAAACTTCATCAGAATTTTCTATGAATCAATGTATAACATTAAACTCATCTAGTTACTGTCATGGGTCTCTACCCCCGCAAAGTCATGCGTAAAATTCGGCATATTAAGCTGAACATGTAATCATTGTTCATCCGCCCCTTTGTCCGTTAATCCAACAAATGCTCTCTATCAGTAATGTTTGTGTTACTCAATTTGCAAGATGTTGGCTTTTCTAGAGAAGATGGCAGAAAATGATGGGTTTATTTATCTGCGGTTCATTGATTTGTACTTCTTTATGTGAAAACCTGCTGCGGTACGAGGTGCCCATTGGTGAACTAGTACTCATAAGTTCTGTGTACTTGATGAATAGCTTTCATGTCAAATTGACAAGCAACCCTATCATGATTGAACCTAATCTTTATATGGTTTCACAAACTGCTTCTTTCGCATACTTTTTCTTTGAATTGCATGCATGTTCGCCTTCGAAATCTAATTCACCTGATAAGTGCATCTACAGGCTCTCTCAAATGGCAAGCCCACTGTTGTCGAATTTTACGCAGACTGGTGTGAAGTTTGTCGAGAGTTAGCTCCCGATATTTACAAAATTGAGCAACAGTACAAGTAAGTTACCTTCAACATTTTTAGCTTCTCTATATCCCATAGAAATGAGAACTATGATTTGGTTCCTTCACTGAAGAATTGATGTGTATTTCTTACTGATCCTAAAATATGCACCTTCCATGGAATACAACTTTGTAGCTGGACAACTACGCTAATCCTGTATAAGTGCGTGCAGTATCATACACTTGCCGGGCTACAGAATACTAAAGTTCTGGATTAATTAATTTACTAATGTATTTTCTTCCTATAAAGTACTGATGGACCACAGTTCATTAGCGAGTCTAGAAGTCAATAATTCAATTCTGGTCTGCATCCAGGTGCATATGCATTTCAATTTTTTCGAAATAAACATAAATGTTCATTATGTTATAAGAGTAGTAGTCCCGGTTCCGGTTGTAAAATGCTTGCTTTAATCTCCATATCTGAAGCCATTGTATCAACAATTTGGATACAAATACAACTACTGACTGAACCAATGAACGCATTCAATGTTTCTTTAGATGTTAGTTAACTTGTCTTAACAATTCCTTGTAGGGACCGTATCAACTTTGTCATGTTGAATGTCGACAATACAAAATGGGAACAAGAGCTTGATGAGTTTGGGGTAGAAGGTATTCCTCATTTCGCCTTTCTGGATAAGGAAGGAAATGAGGAAGGCAATGTTGTTGGGAAACTTCCAAGACAATATTTTCTCGACAATGTGGTTTCTCTGGCTTCCGGTGATCCAACAATACCTCATGCACGAGCCGTTGGTCAATACTCGAGCGCAGAATTCAGAAAAGTCCATCAAGTTGCTGATCCCAGAAGTCATGGCTAGTAATAGCTCTTCGTCGCTACCAGTTTCAGCATAATGCCAAGACTCATGGACAAGTAGAGGCCTTATTCTCTCTTGAAGAAGTATAGTCCAAGTATAGAATGTCTGTTGTATTTTTGCAGGAGAAGTGCATATGCAGTGATCGCTAGTACTACCTCCGTTCCTAAATACTTGTCTTTCTAGAGGTTTCAAATGGTGACTACATACGGAGCAAAATGAGTGAATCTACACTCTAAAATATGTCTATATACATCCGTATGTGGTGACCATTTGAGATGGCTAGAAAGACAAGTATTTAGGAACGGAGGGAGTACATGATATCACCAGATTTAGTGAAGTAGTTATATATATCTTCAGCAATGCCCTTTTGAGGGTTGTTGATCTTGAAATATACTTTCTCCGTTTCTAAATATAAGACCTTTTGAGAGATTTCAATACGGACTACATACGGAGCAAAATAAGTGAATCTACACTCTAAAATATGTCTATATACATCCGTATGTGGTCCGTTTGAAATCTCTAAAGGGCTTATATTTAGAAACGGAAAAAGTAGACCTTATTTATCTTTTTGCAAGGACCTTCCTAGAATTGGTACTACATACGGATGTACTATATCGTATATTTGTGATTCTCTTGAGCGTTGGCTCCTGCACTGCTCTGGCTTTAGTGGGTTGGGCGCGCAGGCTGTTTTGGCAGGCTGGTGTTATACTAACAAGAAGAGATATTAGCAAAAGTAGATGACCGCAATCCCTAACTGCAACTCTTGAGTGTTAACTCCTGCACTCTTCTTCTGTCTTAAGTGTTTGTTTGTTTGCTTTTTTGCTTTATGAGACAACAGGCATTCTCTGTCGATTTCCATTAGAGAAACCGACAAGATTATGTCTTACTCCCTCCGTTTCTAAATATAAGTCTTTTTTAAAGATTTCAATATGGGCTACGAACGGAGCAAAATAAGTTAATCTGCACTCTAAAATAAGTCTATACACATTTGTATACAGTTCGTATTGAAATCTCTAAAAGGGCATATATTTAGAAACGGAGGGAGTAGATTGTTGTGTCTTGTGTGCAGTAGTGTCTCACTTCATGGACGTTCGGGCGCCTAGCCTGTTTTGCCATGCGACCACAGTTGGCCTTCCCTGTCAGGAAAAAACTCAAAGTTTGACATCTCCAACATTATAGTTTTCAAAGTGTAGTTTTGACCGTTTTTCTTGTATGAAAAATGAGAGCAGACATTCATTTACCTGCTCCTTGAACTATTATTACGAAAAGACTCAAGGTTTGAAATAAACATAGTCTTCAAAATGTAACTTTGACTTTGTTTCTTATATGAAAAGCGATAGCAGACATTTCCTCTACCTGCCCCTTGAACGTATTAGGAAAAAGGACCCGGGGCTTCCACATAGGCGTAGTCTTCAATATGTATTTTTGCTCTTCTTTCTTCTATTAATACTTTCAATCTTATAAGAATTGCGTAGTTACAGAATAATCATCACAAATATGATGATATTATCAGAATTCTGACAACATACAAGCTTTCTAGTGTGATACTGCCTCCTTTCCAAAACAGATGACGATGTGGTACTCGAAGTTTTGCATTTTCAGTCTTCATATTTAGAAAAATCAAGGTTTGACATAAACATCTAGTCTTCAAAATGTTTCATGTTAATAATTTTCAATCTTTTAAGAACTTAGTATAGTTATTACTGATAGTCAAAGTTAGAGAACCCGGATTGCATGCTTTCTAGTATGATAACACCTCCGTTCCAAAACTGGTGATGACATCCTAAAGTCCGTGTAGTCGATGTTCTAAATTATGACTCCCCATATATCATGGGGAGAGTATTTTGGATATTAAGTTTTTTTTCAAGGATAATGCTGGAGTACTTAATTTTTTAATCTTTCATGGCTCAAACCTTATGAAAAAATCACATTTGTTTCTCAGACAACTATGACGTTCACTTTTTTTTTCGAAAAGGGGGGCTCCCCAGCCTCTGCATCAGAACGATGCATACGGCCACATTTATAAATAAAAAGGTTCAACAAGGTCTTACAGTCTTGAAACAAAAAGATAGGCTAGCTCACAAAGAGCCTCAACGCCAAAAACAAAGACAAAAAGGCCCTAGAGCCACAACCGGCTGGCAAAACAAAGATAGGTAAACTAATCGTCTATCCTATTACATGACTGCCATCCAAACCGGTTGAAGATATCCCGCGCTACCATCTCCCACCGGACAGATCCAGTAACCAAACGCTCCCTGGCCTCCGTCGGAGTGAGTAAGGACCACTTACGGATCAACGTTGTAGCTCGGAATAATACCTGCAAAAATTGAATAGTTGTTGTTCTGTTAAAAGCTGTTAGAAGGGAGAGAGAGGGATTGTTGCGGAATATGATGGATGTATTATTGAGCCTCGAGGGCGAGTATATATTGAGTACAAGACTTGGAGGACAAGACGCCTCTCCTAGAGATAAGGTAGGAATCCTAAACTACCAAATACATGTAACCCAAATATATCTCTAACATCCCCCCGCAGTCGTAGCGGTAGCGTTGCGAACAACATGAGCATCGTGGACGGTCAGACTGGAGAGAATAGCAGCCGACGGACTGACATCCCCCCGCAGTCCTAGCGGGAACGTCGTGGACGGTGTCGCGTTCGGACGATTGATCATAGAGGAAGCCGACGAGTTGCTCAAGCGGATGATAGCCCTTTGTGCCGATGTCGATGTGGCCGAGAGCGTAGGATGGTGTAGCCGTGGTCGAGGTAGCCGTGCGAAGAATGCCGTGGTCGATGTCGATGTCGAGGTGGCCGGTGTCGAGGAGGTCGCCATGGAGCCGCGGGCGCAAGGGGGAGCCGAGTTAGCATGGGCGCAAGGGTGTCGAAGTAGTGGTGCGCCGGGAAGAAGATGTTGTTGACGACGCGTCGCGACGGGTTTGCCAAGCCCGGGGACACATCGTGGACGAAGGCACGCACCGGTGTTGCCAGCACCGGGCATGCGTAGACGGACGAAGACGAAGTTGACGAAGCGCCGACCAGGCTTGCCAGGCCCGGGGACACGTCGTGGATGAAGGCACGCATCGGTGTTGCCAGCACCGAGCATGCGTAGACGAGAGACCTGCACCAGCTGTACGCCATGTCGGAGAAGTCGGAGGGGCCAGCAGAGAAGAACTCGACGACAATTGCGGCGTCTATCGGCGCAGGGCCGATGTCACCAATGGTGGTCGGAGTAGACGAAGTGGTCGGGGTACATGACGGCGACGCTGGCGACGGGCTGGTGCTTGGACGAAGACAAAGGGGGT
Source organism: Aegilops speltoides (assembly GCA_021437245.1). Taxonomy (NCBI): domain Eukaryota; kingdom Viridiplantae; phylum Streptophyta; class Magnoliopsida; order Poales; family Poaceae; genus Aegilops; species Aegilops speltoides. The sequence continues at coordinate 444,037,035 of CM038145.1, read as the reverse complement.
GGACGGGCGGCGGCGGCGGCTACGAAGGTAGCGGCGGCGGCGGCCAAAGAAGAGCGGTCGCGGCGGCCTGATGGCGGCGGCGGCTAGGTTAGAAGTGCGGCGGCGGTGCTCGAAGTAGGCGAAGAACCCTGACAGCGTGACGAAGACCGGCGCAGACGGTAGCATTCCCGCGCCAAGGGAGACGGCGCGGCGCATACCACGGGAGGTCGACGCGCGGTGACGGCGACGTGGACCGTGGGCATGGCGCTTCTGGCCGAAGGGTGCGTCGCGGCCAGCAGCAGCGGGCGGGTGACGGCGGGAAGACCTCGGGGCGGCGGCAGGGACCGCGTTCCGCAGTGCTACAGCTCGAAGAGATGGTGTAGCGGCGGCTCGCAGGTCGGTGCAACCGCGGGAACGGCCTCGGGCGGCGGCGGTGACTGCATGCCGCAGCTTTACAGCCCGAAGAGGCGGTGTAGCGGAGGCTCGCAGGTCGGGGCAGCCGCGCGGAGAGCCACTAGCCGATGACGATGGCTTGTCGGGAGGCGGCGTGGACCGCGTGCCGCGACGTGATAACCCTAAGGGGTGACACGAAGGCGGCGGCGGCAGCTACAGGGGTAGCCGGTGGGAGGATCTCGGGGCGGCGGCGTGGACCACGTTCGCGATCGCGCGCCAGAAGGCGTCGGCCGATAGCGGCGCTGTGAGTCGGGCAGCCGACGGAAAGACCTCGGGCGGCAACGCAGCAGTCCGTAGGGACGACGCGATGGCAACCTGTGGCTCGATCGGCGGTAGGCGCGTGCTCGGGGACGTGCTTGGCGAAGACAGGCGCGTGATCGGTTGATCGACCGATGGCGCTACCAGATGCGCCATGGCGGGACGATCGCGCAGATCGGAGTTGATGGCGACGTTGTCGGTGATGTCCCGGGCGATGACGACGAAGACAGACCGGCGATGGAGACCGCGCGGACGAGCGGCCGGTAGCGACGCACGAAGGCGTCCCTTGGGCGGCGCATCCAGCCTTGCCGCGCGGTTGATGACGAAGCAGCCGGTGAAATCGACGCCGATGTTGGAGTAGAGGCGCGGGGGTCGACGGCGGCGGCGGGCGACGCAAACCGGATCACATAGACCGGAAAACCAAAAAGTAGACGCCGATCAAAGTGACCGGTGAGAGAGAGAAAACCCGGATCAAAGGATCGGAAAAAAGACTCTCTAGGGCAGCCGGTCGACACGATCGTGAACGAACCCTAGGTATGGCAGCAGCGTTCCCCGGCGGCGGTCATGGAGGCCGACCGCCCGGGCGGCGCATGGAGTCTGGCAATGGCGGCTAGGGTTTGGATCGTGATTAGGCTGATACCATGTTAGAAGGGAGAGAGAGGGATTGTTGCGAAATATGATGGATGTATTATTGAGCCTCGAGGGCGAGTATATATTGAGTACAAGACTTGGAGGACAAGACGCCTCTCCTAGAGATAAGGTAGGAATCCTAAACTACCAAATACATGTAACCCAAATATATCTCTAACAAAAGCCAAATCATTTCTGCAGTTCCAAACCACAACAACGCACATACTCCTACACGAATGTGTCTAGCTGTATCGGACTCTATCTTAATAAGCCACGTTCCAAATAATGTACTGACCAAATAACCATGACGTTCACTTAACCATTCAGAAAAGTCTATGCATTTTTGCTGATGTGTATCCAATCAACTTGTATTGCACATTACTGTGTCGCACAAAACGCGTTCCAAACAGGCAAAGATAGCATGCTGTTTCACGACATCATTCAGATAACAGTAATGTGCGTGGCTTGGCCTGCTTGCAATCCTCTTTACATCCGAGCCAACTTGGCCTGCGTGGCTTGGCCATGCCCTGTATTAGGCCGCGAGTGCAAGCAGGATGGATAGATTCTTTCCCAATTCTCTATTAATTTCGAAAGTACATCTCTGTAAACCCCACTAGTAGTCTGAATATCTAGTCTCTGTAGATTTCCATGTCTGAAACATTTGTATCCAGCAATCCTCTTCCTTTTCAAGACCATTGTGCAAGTGGTGAAAGAAGAAGAGAAGGTACGGCAGCCGCCTCTGCATGTCGAGTAAGGGCATCTCCAACAGCAACCCACAAAAATTCTTCCGCATCCGTCCGCGGAGGGGGACCAGTCCGTGGACACGAATGCCGGAGAACGTCATCCAACCGTAGTTGCATATATTTTCACAACAACTCAAGCCGACCGGACGAAATTCGTGTAAAGACGGACGGATTTCATATAAACATGACGAATTTCATATAAAATATCGGATTTTCATATAAACATAAAGGATTTCAGTATGTTTACATCACTAGTGCTAGTCCGCTTCTGGATGTATAATAATACCTAATCTAAATTGCCGTCCGCGGATCGCTTTGTCTTCCTCATGTCCGGAAGCCCGATTACCAGACCGTCGGGAGCCCGGGAGATATATGCTTCAGCGCAAAGAACAGCTCGCTTCCCCACCACTCGTCGGAGTGGAACCCCCGGGTGATGCTTCATCGGGAGGGGAAGGTGGTGCCTCCGCTTCCGTAGAGCCCATGTGGGATCAATGGAGGTCCTCGAAAGAGAAGAACCGGGCAAGACACCGGCTGTGGCCTAGGCGGTGGCCTTCATGGGACGCAAGCGGCAGCGGACTCCGGTGTTCTACTTCTCCTCGATGATGGCGGTGGACGCGGAAGCACTGGCCATCGACTCGTCGCTCTCCGTGCATCCGGCTTCTGTCTCTGCATGCATGGCGCGGTCGCAGGCACGGGAGACGCGGTCATAGGCATGGGAGGTGCGGTCGCCGACGGCAGCGATGACGCCTATGCCGCTGTGCTCACCGCCGTGACGGTGTGGAGCAACTCGTCACTCCTCATCGAGTGTTCCTGGAGTGGCGAGTTGCTGAACCACGCGACAGCTGGGGGCGGCAACTTGCTCCGTCGGGTCAGGCGCAGGAGGTGGAGTAGCGAGTTGCCTCGCTCGTATCCGGCAGGCTTGGCGGGTCACCCAGTCGGCTTGTATGCCGGAGAACTGCTCTTCGGAAGCCATCAAAATAGTGGTGAAGGAGGAGATGTGGGGAACGACGGAGGGGTGTGACTCTTGCCCGGCGTCTGGCCTCGTTTAAATAGAGGACGGACGGGAGGAGCTCGGCCGGAGTTGCGTTTAATGCTGGCCCGCTCATGAGTGGATGTGTGGCCGGAGTAGATTTTTTGGCTTTCACACGGGTTTAATGGAGGCGTATGAACGCGGCGAGGAGACGTGTTCAGCCGGGCATGCAGTGGGCAGCGCCTCAGCCGGTGAACCGCTTCAATGGCAGAGGCAATGAGAGGTCGCGTTCGCCCTGAGCTGCCTTCAATGCGGAGCGGTGTGCTATATAGAGTCATGAATGCAGGCAGCTGGTGCCGAGCGGGATGCGTGCGTGGGAGGGAGGGTTTTTTGGTGGGCTAAGGCGGTCAGAAGCGGGCGTGGGATTGCTCCGGGCTTTTTTCGGTTTGCAGGAGAAATCGCACCTGGATGACTTTCGCGGTTCGGACAGCACGATCCGAAGAGATGTGGGCGGTTTGTGGATCCGTAACGCAGCCCCACTGTATGATCGTATCACGTCGCTGTAGCCCGACGCTGTTGCTTACTGGCGTCAAAAGCGCGACAGCGGAATAGAACCCCCACGCTTAGATCGCCTATTTAGATTTTCCCGAGACTGTTAGATTTTCCCGGGAAAGGTACAACACCCGGCCTTCCTCGAAGAAACAAGTCGAAAGTTCCACTTCTAGGCCATACGAGTACACGACGCGGTGCTCCTCGTGGATCGATGTTAGCCGGAGAAGTGTGAAATTGCGAGCTCCCACGGTCGCCGGCGGCGTCGGGCGCGGAGAGTATATGGACGGAGCCGCGAAATTTAGTCGCATCCATCTGCATCTCCACTCCAAAATGGCGCGCATGGTGCACACATGAACGTTTTCTTTCTTACGCCGACGAGGCGAGGCGGAGTTTTCTGTGGCACTACCTCCGTTTCAAATAGATGACTCAATTTATAAAATTATTTCTGACAAGACCCGCATGCCCAACGTGCACCCTCGCCGTCCGTAATAAACAACACAATGATGATGCTTCCGACTTCCAAGAGGGGCATCGCTCTGCACTGACCGATCGGCGCCACCGGTGGCAGAAATCTGCGGGGTCAATTCATGCGACCTTTTTAAAAAATATCTTAATATATATGAAAACATGTTCTTTTTTTGGTAAAACCAAGTTTATTCATCCGCAAAGTTCATATGGTGTGGGATACATTTCTGGTCATGGGATACACCAAACCAAACGTGACGACCCAGACCCCTAGAAAGCAAAAACTTGGCTAAGTTACGTGCTTCATAATTAACAGCACGACTCTCAAAAGAAAAGATACAATGAAAAATAGATGCCCTAAGTTTTATTTCGGTGATGATTGCGCCATAAGTCCCCTGTGCGTTTTTGTTGGTATCCGATACCACTTGCAGACAGTTATGATACCACAAAATTCTGGATGCCCAAATCCTGTGCTAGGGAGAGAGCCTCACGGCAAGCTATAGCTTTCTAGAGTCGCAGGCAGAGAGCTTCACGGCAAGCTATAGCTTCTAGAGCCACGGCAAGCTATATGAAAACAGGTTGTTTGTAGGAGAAATTGCTTTTGGAGGCCGAGCTCTACGGAGGCCTTCAAATGCAAAATTCAAAATTCATGAAAATTTATATTTTAAAATTTTAAAAATTCTGAAAATAATAAAGATATAGACAAAGGCATAATGAATAAGTGTGTAAATTTTCAGAATGAAATATGTTAAAATGAGGGTTGTGGAAAAAAATCTGGGGCTTTTTAACACATGATATAATTCATCTTTCAATTTATCTTTTTTGTACAGGTCGCATTTCAACGTATTTAATCCTGAATTTTTATACACATACATCTCACATCCTTATTTACTTGTAAAAAATCATACTTTTTGCAACCGGAAATATTTTTTTTTCAAAAAAAAAATCAGCCACCATGAAGACCCATATCCAAAACGCCTGTGCTCTGCTTGTAGTAACTTTTCTGTGGGTGTACACAAAGTTGTTTCTAGTCATGTGGTTAGTTGTGTGCATCCTTGATATTTTAACGGGTTAATTTGATAAATGTCACTCCAAATTTGGTGATTCCAAGAAATGCCACTACAATTTTCTAACTTTGAAAAATGCCATTTCATGCCATTTTCAGTGGCATTTTTCGAAGTCTGCAGCGGCGTTTTTCAAAATTTGCAAAAATTGCAGTCGAATTTTTCAAGGTTTGAAAATTACAGTGAATTTTTTTATGAATCAACATAATTGAAGTGACATTTATCTAATTAACCCTTTTTTAACGGTCACTTGATATTACGTTGTCGTTGCAGAGTCAGGTGTACTAAAGGCAAATCTAACGTGCCAACGTATTTCATTCAATTGTGACCATATGGATCTGTGCAGACAAAAAGCATAGCCCAACGCATTGACGTAAACGGATTGACGTTTGTTTTGTTGTTTGTGATCCATTTATACCTCAAATTTGGGTTTGATTTGTGTCCTTGTAGATGTCTGCGGCGTCTTTCTTTTGTCCTCCCCTGGCCCGCCAGTCGGTGGCACACAATTATTCTCCCACCCAACGCCCCGGCCTCTTCGCCACTGCCTAGCTCCCGTCGCCACATCCTCCGACGGCCTCACCGCCGCCGCATCCACCGACACCTTTAGTGCCAGCATTGTGGCCGCTTCTTGCGCCATGGAGTAGTTCAAGGCTCGCCTACCTACGGTTGCCGACAGTCCTCGACATACCATCGCTACCTCCACGGACACCGCTGGAGGATGCGGGGTTCGACAACCCTGTTGCTTGAGAGGGATAAGGCCAACTACAACGCATATTGTCGTGGGGTTAACACGACAAGTGTCCTTATAGGAGAACAAAATTGTGATGCCATAACTGCTAGGTGAGGCCTTGAATGGGGTTGATCGAAAACGAGAGACACGAGTTTACCCAAGTTCCACATGGTAACCAAACAGTAGGGAAGGAATATGTGCAATGCAGACTACCAAACAGACTACACAACATGGCCGAGACATTGTTTCAGCCCATACATGCTCCATTGGGCTATGCATGTAAGAAGTCCAATAACAGCCCGAGCAACCAAACACGCCCCTTTTGTACCATCCACTAGTGTCCTTGACTCCACTAGCTAGTAGATACATGCTCAGTAGTTGCACTTACGAGCTTTCTCCAACTGGAGCCCAAATCACCCCATATGCCTGCCAAATGGCCCGGACACTGCTTGGATCAAAAACACTTTTCAACCGGACCCTCTAAATTCAGTCTATAGGTTCGGGCGGTTTGCCACCTCCCAATCCAGCTCGTATGTTGGGCGGTTTTGGGGCCGTCCGAATGTGTCCATCACGTCGAACTTCATATGCTGCACCCACCACAAATCCCCCCAAATCGCTCAAATCGACCATCCCCTCCTCGGCGCCAGGCCCCCTTTCGACGTTTGCACCGTCACCCTCCTCCGACCTTCTTTCTCATCCGTGTCGTCGACCTACTCCTTCGTTCGAGCCGTCGATGCTCATTCCTTCGTTCGTGCGCCGCCATGAACCTTGGGCCGGCGAAGTCCATGGGGACTCCGACAGTTGCAGAAAATGTGGAGAGCATCACCCGCAAGGACCAAAATGCCCAAGATGAGTAGGATGTCGCGAGGAGGTCAGACTTGGAGTTTCCTGCGTCCGATCCAGCTGTGTCTACAATGCCTGCGCCCGCGCCATACATCGTTCTGGCTTCACAATGACGGCGCATCTGAGATGGTTTCATGCGGGATCCGAACTCGGCGTACAAGCGCCATAGCTCCAACAATCATGGACGACATCAACAAGCTCCTCGCTGGACATACCTTTTTTTGGATTTGAGGTGTTATATTGGTCGAACGATCTACATGCATATATGCATGCAAGCTCCTCGGAATCTTTTGAACGAACGGTCCAAATTAAGTTCCGTTTTCATATTCATATTTCTCGTGACAAGGCTTTCAAATAAGATTCATTTTCCATTTGTTTTGACGAATTTTGAAAATAAATGTTAAGGTTTAACTCTTGAAACTTAGTACGGACGACCAATAAAATCACAATTATTGCGCCTACAACCCATAAAATATTAATGCATAAGAATCTTATCTAGAGCGAGCGAGAAAATCACAAGTTTGAGATGAAAAATCATTAGTTTAAACGACTGAAATTAAAACTTGATATGCCCTCATGTGGGATTCAACAACTTCACGAATGTGAGGCAATCGAACGGCTAGGCAGGACATGGCATGTGCGTGCCCCTGCAAAATTCCGATGCATATGTATGGTTTTGAGTTTTTTGAAAATGAACACGACGGTTGCCCAAACGGACGAATGCGAATCAGTTGACTTGTCCACGAACGCCTTCCTATACATCCATCAACATACTACTAGTGTGGTCGGAGATGCTCTCAGCAGTCGCCACCTTTTACCGGTTCTCCAAGCGCACGAGGCCGCGCCGCGGTCGGTGAGCGGAAGCTGCTCCACTCTACTCGTCCGATCAGACACACCACCGGCCGCGGCCACGCGAGCGGCGCGCCGCCCGAAAGGCACACGTTTCCCACTCCCTCCACGCGCGCAGTCAAGGCGCACTGCCCGTCTCCAACGCCGACCCCACACACGAACCGAGTCATTATACCACACCGGCACCAGCACCAGCAAACCAAAAGCAGCAGCAGCCGCCGTGGACTTCGCCGCTCAAGTACTCGAGCTCTAGCGCTTCCCTCTGTAGCAGCTCTCGCTCGGATCAAAGCCGATGGCGACGGCGGTCCACCAGCTCTCCTTCTCCGCCCCGAGCGCGGGCGCCAGGCGGCGGCAGACCCGGGCGTCCGCGTCCGCGACGGACCGGCACGAGGTGCTGTCGCCCAAGCGCCGGCTGCCACTGCGGAAGGTGCCGGGCGAGCACGGCCCGCCGCTGCTGGGCGCGCTCAAGGACCGGCTGGAGTACTTCTACGGGCCCGGCGGGCGCGACGGCTTCTTCGCCGCCCGCGTCCGCGCGCACCGCTCCACGGTGGTGCGCCTCAACATGCCCCCCGGCCCCTTCGTGGCCAAGGACCCCCGCGTGGTGGCGCTCCTCGACGCCGCCTCCTTCCCGGTCCTCTTCGACACCTCGCTCGTCGACAAGACCGACCTCTTCACCGGCACCTTCATGCCCTCCACCGACCTCACCGGCGGCTACCGCGTGCTCTCCTACGTCGACCCCGCCGAGCCCAACCACGCGCCGCTCAAGTCGCTCCTCTTCCACCTCCTCACCCACCGCCGCCAGCACGTCATCCCCACGTTCCGCGAGGTCTACGGCGGCCTCTTCGGCCGCATGGAGAACGACCTCGCCCGCGTCGGCAAGGCCGACTTCGGCAACTACAACGACGCCGCCGCCTTCGGCTTCCTCTGCCAGGCGCTCCTCGGCCGCGACCCCGTCGACTCGCCGCTCCGCGACGAAGGGCCCAAGCTGGTAGCCAAGTGGCTTCTGTTCCAGATCAGCCCGCTGCTCAGCCTCGGCCTGCCCACCCTCGTGGAGGACGGCCTCCTCCACAGCTTCCGCCTCCCGCCGGCGCTCATCAAGAAGGACTACGGCCGCCTCGCCGACTTCTTCCGCGACGCCGGCAAGGCGGTGATCGACGAGGGCGAGCGGCTGGGCATCGCGCGGGAGGAGGCAGTGCACAACATCCTCTTCGCCATGTGCTTCAACTCCTTCGGCGGCATCAAGATCCTGTTCCCGTCGCTGGTGAAGTGGCTGGGCCGCGCCGGCGGCCGGGTGCACGGCCGCCTGGCGACGGAGGTGCGCGCCGCCGTGCGCGCCAACGGCGGCGAGGTGACGATGCGGGCGCTGGCCGAGATGCCGCTGGTGAAGTCGGCCGTGTACGAGGCGCTGCGGATCGAGCCGCCGGTGGCGATGCAGTACGGGCGCGCGAAGCGGGACATGGTGGTGGAGAGCCACGACTACGGGTACGAGGTGCGGGAGGGGGAGCTGCTGTTCGGGTACCAGCCCATGGCCACCAAGGACCCGCGCGTGTTCCCGCGCGCCGAGGACTACGTGCCCGACAGGTTCCTGGGCGAGGACGGCGAGCGGCTGCTCCGGTACGTGGTGTGGTCCAACGGGCCCGAGTCGGCGACGCCCACGCTGCAGGACAAGCAGTGCGCCGGCAAGGACTTCGTGGTGCTCATCGCGCGCCTCCTCGTCGCCGAGCTCTTCCTCCGGTACGACTCCTTCGACGTCCAGGTCGGGTCCTCGCCGCTCGGGTCGTCGGTCACCATCACATCGCTCAAGAAGGCCACCTTCTGAGGCATCGCGACGTGTACTTATTTTTTTCCTCTGCTTTTCGAGATCGATGCCAGTATTACACCATGCATGTGATACGCTAGCATGGAGTGATAGAGGATTTGTGTAACAAAAATTTCTTTTCCTAGCAAAGATGAGCCCGATTTTTCCCAGGGACCTTGGTGTATTGAGATGTTTCCTTGTGCCAGTGCTAGTCAGTGAGATGAGGGGGACATGCACCTTACTGATCAAGCTGGTTATCCACGCTGGGTTGGTGGCACTTTCTACAAAGGACCGATCAAGATTCTAAAGTAGATGGATGGGGATGGCAAAGTGGGAGTACCATGTCGTGTGCTATTATTAAATTAGATGGATGGGGGGGTGCAATTATTGGGACTAATTTAACAGCAAACCTACCTCCTTGGCTCCATTTCGTTCTCTCTATGGTCATACATGGGCCGGGCCGGGCTGGGCCAGGTTTTTGGACCGGGCTTGCGAAAGCCCGATCCTTAAACAATAAGCACAAAGCTAAAAATGTTTTTTCTCTCAAGTTTTGATCCCATCTTGAAAAGCAACCAAAAGCCCGGAAGCCCGGCCCAAAAATCAGGAAATGGATGCCCAAGCCCAAATACGTTTTCATGTTGTAGAATGAAGCCCAAGCCCAACCCTGTTGAACATGCACATACATATATAGGTCTAGGTATTGTACATTGCACATGTAGCGTCTCTCTCCCCTCTATAACTTGTTGTATCTTGGGAGGCAAGACACCATACGCACCCCTTGTATCTATATATGTGTCTAATGCACTATCAATGAGAATTATGGATGCACACAATCCCTTTCTCCCAAACTTACATGGTATTAGATACCTATCGATCCCTGCCTAAATCGCTTCCGCAACCTAGCCGCCGCCGCCGCCTCCCGCCGCCGCCGTCGCCAACCTCCCACGCCATTGCTCCTCACTCATGACAGCTGCCCTCAACAGTCGTTGTGTCGCGCCCTCATTGCGCCGCTTCTCCCTCCCATCTACAACCCTAGCCGCCGCCACCTCTTCTCCCTTCCGCCCGCCGCCACCTCTCCCTCACCATGTCCGTCCACTCATCTATCTCCAGCGCCACCAACCCTTTCGCTGGTCCGGACCCCGCTGACATCTGCGACATCAACATCCATGACTGCGTTCCCGTGATCCTCACGCAACCAACTCCACGTACTACACATGGAAGACCTATTTCTCGCTCCTCTTCCACGAGAACAATCTCGTGGATCACGTCGACGGCACCGTCGACTCTCGCGCCATGGTGGACGACTCCGAGTGGACCGTGATCGACGCTACACTCATCCGGTGGTTCTTCACCACCATCTCAAAGGACATGCTTCACACGGTCGTGAGCGATGGTGATGACGCACGCGCCATGCGGGTCAAGCTCAATGGCCTCTTCACTGACAACAAGCTTCAGTGTTGCGTTTTTCTGCAGCAGCAATTTTTTGGTTGTCATCAGGATGATCAATCCATCGATGACTACTGCCGCCGCCTCAAGACGTTGTCGGATGAGCTCCGTGACATCGGCGCGAAGATTGATGATGATCTCCTCCTCAGCACGCTCATCGTCGGTCTCAGCGAGGACTTCGGCAACGCCGCCGCCAACCTCACCTTGATGCCGAAGCCCTCCTTCCCCAAGTTCGTGACGTACTCGCGGTTGGAGGAGCGCTGGATCAAACAGGTGAAGAAGCGCGTGCAGCACCACGCCCTCGCCGCCGGCACCTCTTACGGCGCTCCACCGTCGCCCGCCCCAGCCGCACCATGGCAACCGCCGCCCCCCCTCCCGCGCCCCCGGGGTACTACCTCCTCCCACCCGCGCCGCCTCCCCACCCACCAAAGAAGAAAGGCAAGGCGGCGGACGGCGCGACAACCACTGCGGGGGCGGGCGTCCCAAGCACCAGCAGCAGTAGGCGCATGGGAAGGGGCAGGCATACGGGGGGCCCTCGTAAGCAACAACCCACTCCGCCGTGGACGTACGGCACCAACCCGTGGACTGGTGCCGTCCATGCGTACTCGATGCCGGTTCCCACGCCTCCTGCACCAGGCATCCCCGGGCCTCGTCCGGCGAGCCACAAGACGTACCTCGCCACGCCCGGCGTCGCCCCCTACCCGACCCTTCCTGCACCGCTGGTCGCTGGTGGCTATGGCGCCGCTTCGGTGCCCTCTTATGGCGGGTTCTACACGCCCTAGGTGCCGCCGCCGTGGGATCCCGAACTCCTGGCCGCCTTGCACTCGGCCCCGTCACCCAGTAACTACGGTGGTGGCGATGACTGGTACATGGACTCGGGCGCCACCGCTCATATGACATCTCATCCCGGTAACCTCACATCTTCCACCCCCGTTCATACTCCCACTCGTATCACCGTTGGTAACGGTTCCTCCTTGTCCATTACACATGTCGGTCATATGTCATTTCCGTCTACTTCTACTCCTATTAACATGTCTAATGTTCTTGTCTCTCCTGACTTAGTCATGAACCTTGTGTCCGTTCGTCGCCTTGCTCGTGAGAATCCTATTACTGTCGAATTTGACAATGTTAGCTTTTCTATGAAGGACACCCGTACCTGGATGGTACTCCATTGATGTGATAGCCCCGACGAGCTTACCCGGTGCACCCCTCTGCCGCCACCGCCACCCATCTAGTCGCCCTTGCCGCCAGCGTCGATCTTTGGCATGCTCGTCTCGGTCATCCCAACTCCAAAGTTTTGCATCAGGTTCTTCAAAGTTTTTCTTTCTCATGTAATAAGGTTGACAACCACACTTGTGAGGATTGTCATCTTGGCAAGCATGTTTGTCTTCCCTTTAGCACGTCTATAACTATTTCCACTTTTCCGTTTCAGTTATTGCATAGTGATGTTTGGACGTCCCCGGTTGCAAGAACACGGGCTATCTATACTATTTGGTGATTTTACATCATTTCTCTTATTATGTGTGGACATTTCCTCTTCGTCGCAAGTTCGGCGCCCTTGCCACACTCACCGCCTTTTATTCCTATGTCACCACAAAGTTCGGTCGTCCTATCCTTGCACTACAAACTGACAACGGAAAAGAGTTTGACAACGTCACTGTCCGTAACCTCCTAGCCTCTCACGGCACCATCTTTTGCCTCAGTTGTGCCTACACGTCCCAATAAAATGGTCGTCACGAGCGTGTTATTCGCACTCTTAACGATTGCGTCCACAAGTTACTCTTTCGCTCTAACGCGCCCCCTCGGTTTTGGATGGATGCTCTTGCCACCGCTAGCCTCCTCATCAACATCCGCCTGTGCCGCCCTCACTGGAACTACGCTCTTCACCAGCTCCTCTGCGGTGCGCTGCTATGTCTTGAGCTTGCGTTGGTTTTCCTTGAAGAGGAAAGGGTGATGCAGCAATGGTAGCGTAAATATTTACCTCAGTTTTTGAGAACCAAGGTATCAATCCAGTAGGAGGCTCCTCAGAAGTCCCACGCACCTACACAAACAAACAAAGAACTCGCAACCAACGCAATAAAGGGGTTGTCAATCCCTTCACGGCCACTTGCGGAAGTGAGATCTGATAGAGATAGTATGATAAGATAAATATATTTTTGGTATTTTATAATATAGATTGGAAAAGTAAAGATGCAAATAAAAGTAGATTGAAAGCTTATATGATAAAAGATAGACCCGGGGGCCATAGGTTTCACTAGTGGCTTCTCTCAAGATAGCATAAGTATTACGGTGGGTGAACAAATTACTTTCGAGCAATTGATAGAAAAGTGAATAATTATGAGATTATCTAAGCATGATCATGTATATAGGCATCACGTCCGTGACAAGTAAACCGACTCCTGCCTGCATCTACTACTATTACTCCACACATCGACCGCTATCCAGCATGCATCTAGAGTATTAAGTTCATAAAGAACAGAGTAACGCATTAAGAAAGATGACATGATGCAGAGGGATAAATTCATGCAATATGATATAAACCCCATCTTTTGATCCTCGATGGCAACAATACAATACGTGCCTTGCTGCCCCTGCTGTCACTGGGAAAGGACACTGCAAGATTGAACCCAAAGCTAAGCACTTCTCCCATTGCAAGAAAGTTCAATCTAGTAGGCCAAACCAAACTGATAATTTGAAGAGACTTGCAAAGATAACTTAATCACACATAAAAGAATTCAGAGAAGATTCAAATATTTCTCATAGATAAACCTGATCATAAACCCACAATTCATCGAATCTCGACAAACACACCACAAAAAGAGTTACATCAAATAGATCTCCAAGAAGATCAAGGAGAACATCGTATTGAGATCCAAAAAGAGAGAAGAAGCCATCTAGCTAATAACTATCGACCCGAAGGTCTATGGTAAACTACTCACAACTCATCGGAGGGGCTATGGTGTTGATGTAGAAGCCCTCCGTGGTTGATTCCCCCTCCGGCAGAGCGCCGGCGAAGGCTCCAAGATGGGATCTCGCGGATACAGAAGGTTGTGGCGGTGGAATTAGGTTTTCATGGCTTGTTCTGATGTTCTCGGGGTACGTGGGTATATATTGGAGGAAGAAGTAGGTCGGTGGACGCCCGAGGGGCCCACGAGATAAGGGGCGCGCCTATTAGGGGGGGGGGGGGCTCCACCCTCATGTCCGCCTCGGCTGCTACTTGACTTGCACTCCAAGTCCTCTTGGTCACATTCGTTCCAAAAATCACGCTCTCGAAGGTTTCATCTCGTTTGGACTCCGTTTGATATTTTTTCTTCAAAATACTGAAATAGGCAAAAAAACAACAATATGGGCTGGGGATCCTGTTAGTAGGTTAGTCCCAAAAATGATATAAAAGTGTAAAGTAAAGCCCATAAACATCCAAAACAGGTAATATAATAGCATGGAACAATAAAAAATTATAGATACATTGGAGACGTATCAAGCATCCCCAAGCTTAATTCCTGCTCATCCTCGAGTAGGTAAATGATAAAAAAACAGAATTTTTGATGTGGAATGCTACCTAGCATAATTCTCAATGTAATTTTCTTTATTGTGGCATGAATGTTCAGATCCAAATGATTCAAAATAAAAGTTCATATTGACATAAAAAATAATAATACTTCAAGCATACTTAATCAAGCAATTATGTCTTCTCAAAATAACATGGCCAAAGAAAATTTATCCCTACAAAATCATATAGTCTGGCTGTTGCTCTATCTTCATCACACAAAGTATTTAATCATGCACAACCCCGATGACAAGCCAAGCAATTGTTTCATACTTTAGTAATCTCAAACTTTTTCAACTTTCACGCAATACATGAGTGTGAGCCATGGACATAACACTATGTGGAATAGAATGGTGGTTGTGGAGAAGACAAAAAAGGAGGAAGATAGTCTCACATAAACTAGGCGTATCAACGGGCTATGGAGATGCCCATTAATAGATATCAATGTGAATGAGTAGGGATTGCCATGCAACGGATGCACTAGAGCTATAAATGTATGAAAGCTCAACAAAGCAAACTAAGTGGGTGTGCATCCAACTCGCTTGCTCACAAAGACCTAGGGCATTTTGAGGAAGCCCATCATTGGAATATACAAGCCAAGTTCTATAATGAAAATTCCCACTAGTATAAGGAAGTGACAACGTAGGAGACTCTCTATCATAAAGATCATGGTGCTACTTTGAAGCACAAGTGTGGTAAAAGGATAGTAGCATTGTCCCTTCTCTCTTTTTCTCTCATTTTTATTTTATTTTATTTGGCCTTTCTCTTTTTTTATTTTCTATTTTTAGTCCGAAGTCTCATCCTGACTTGTGGGGGAATCATAGTCTCCATCATCCTTTCCTCATTGGGACAATGCTCTAATAATGAAGATCATCACACTTTTATTTACTTACAAATCAAGATTACAACTCAATACTTAGAACAAGATATGACTCTATATGAATGCCTCCGGTGGTGTACCGGGGTATGCAATGAATCAAGAGTGACATGTATGAAAATTATGAAGGTGGCCTAGCCACAAATACGATGTCAACTACATGATCATGCAAAGAGCATTATGGCAATAATGATGCGTGTCATATAAACGAAACGGTGGAAAGTTGCATGGCAATATATCTCGGAATGGCTATGGAAATGCCATAATAGGTAGGTATGGTGGCTGTTTTGAGGAAGGTATATGGTGGGTGTATGGTACCGGCGAAAGTTGCGCGGCACAAGAGAGGCTAGCAATGGTGGAAGGGTGAGAGTGCGTATAATCCATGGACTCAACATTAGTCATAAAGAACTCATGTACTTATTGCAAAAATCTACAAGTCATTGAAAACAAAGTACTATGCGCATGCTCCTAGGGGATAGATTGGTAGGAAAAGACCATCGTTCGTCCCCGATAGCTAGCCACTCATAAGGAAGACAATCAATAAATAAAATTGTGCTCCAACTTCATCACAAAGCGGTTCACCATACATGCATTCTACGAGAATCACGAACTTCAACACAAGTATTCTTTAAATTCATAATCACCCAACTACCATGACTCTAATATTACCATCCTCATATCTCAAAACAATTATCAAGTATCAAACTGATCATAGCATCCAATTCACTTTCTATGATAGTTTTTATTATACCCAACTTGGATGCTCATCATTCTAGGACTAATTTTATAACCATAGAAAATACCATGCTGTTCTAAGAGACTCTCAAAATAATATAAGTGAAGCATGAGAGATCAACAATTTCTTCAAAATTAATCCACCATCGTGCTCTAAAAGATATAAGTGAAGCACTAGAGCAAAAACTATCAAGCTCAAAAAATATAAGTGAAGCACATAGCATATTCTAATAAATTCTAATCAAGTAGGCTTCTCCCAAAAGGTGTGTACAGCAAGGGTGAATGTGGTAAAATAAAAAGCAAATAGTAATATCATACAAGACGCTCCAAGCAAAAGACATATCATTAGGCGAATAAAAATATAGCTCCAAGTAAAGTTACCGGTAAACGAAGACGAAAGAGGGGATGCCTTCCGGAGGCATCCCCAATGAGGGAGTCCTGGACTAGGGGGTGTCCGGATAGCCGGACTATCATCATCGGCCGGACTCCAAGACTATGAAGATACAAGATTGAAGACTTCATCCCGTGTCCGGATGGGACTTTCCTTGGCGTGGAAGGCAAGCTTAGCGTCTGAATATGTAGATCTCCTACCATTGTAACCGACTCTGTAACCCTAGCCCTCTCCGGTGTCTATATAAACCGGAGGGTTTTAGTCCGTGGGATGACCAACCATTACAACAATCATACCATAGGCTAGCTTCTAGGTTTAGCCTCCTTGATCTCGTGGTAGATCCACTCTTGTACTACCCATATCATCAATATCAATCAAGCAGAGTAGGGTTTTACCTCCATCAAGAGGGTCCGAACCTGGGTAAAAACATCGTGTCCCTTGTCTCCTGTTACCATCCGCCTAGACGCACAGTTCGGGACCCCCTACCCGAGATCCGCCGGTTTTGACACCGACATTGGTGCTTTCATTGAGAGTTCCTCTGTGTCGTCACAGATAGGCTTGATGGCTTCTTCAATCAACAACAACGCAGTCCAGGGTGAGACCTTTCTCCCCGGACAGATCTTCGTGTTCGGCGGCTTCGCACTGCGGGCTAATTCGTTTGGCCATCTGGAGCAGATCGAAAGCTACGCCCCTGGCCACCAGGTCAGGTTTGGAAGCCTAAACTTCACGGCCCACATCCGCGGAGACTTGATCTTCAATGGATTCGAGCCACAACCGAGCGCACCGCACTGTCACGGTGGGCATGATTTAGCTCTGCCACCGGACAGTGCCCTGGAGGCCGCACATGAGTCCGCTCTAACTCATAGTTCGGAGCCGACCGCGCAGATCGAGGAAAGGTGGCTGGACACCGCCTCGGGGGTTGCAACTTCTACGGTGATGGAGCCGAATACTGACCTTGTCCTTTGCAAAGCTCGTGACTCCGAGGTGCCGGACTCCGGACCTCCCGCGCCCCTGCCAATCGAATCCGATTGGGCGCCGATCATGGAGTTCACCGCTACGGACATCTTTCAACACTCACCCTTTGGCGACATCCTGAATTCGCTAAAGTATCTCTCGTTATCAGGAGAGCCCTGACTGGACTGCAGTCAGGATGGTTGGGATGCGGATGACGAAGAAATTCAAAGCCCACCCACCACCCACTTTGTAGCCACTGTCGACGATCTAACCGACATGCTAGACTACAACTCCGAAGACATCGACGGTATGGACGACGATGCCGGAGACGATCAAGAACCAGCGCCTACCGGGCACGGGAAGGCCACCTCAATTCATGATATATACATGGTGGACACCCCAAAAGGGAGCGATAATGAGGAACAACCGGACGCGGCGAAGGATAATTCCCCTGAAAAACAACCAAAATGGCGACGCAAGCGCCGCCCTAAGTCCCGCCTCGATAACAACGGCGCTCATAATGACCCAACCATAGAGCAGGGCAAACCAGTGGGAGACGACCATGCAACCAACCAACCATCCGAGCAGGACGAATCGGATAATCAATTCATCCTCGGCGAAAACAACAGTCCAGATGATCTCACGCCGGAGACACCACCGGAGCATAAGAACCTTCAAAAAAGGCTTGTCGCCACTGCAAGAAGTTTGAAGAAGGAGAAACGGAAGCTCAAAACAACAGAAGACATACTCAGAATGAGGTGGAGTAAGGTGCTCAAGACCGCGGACAAATATGGCAATAGCCACCAAATAAAGAGCTACCCGAAGCGCAAGCTGCTGCCCGAATTCGACGAGGAGGCTGTAGAGCCCCCACAAGCAAAAAGCAAAGAGGCTGCCTGGCTGGATAGACGACCAGATGACAGGCCAAGAGCGGCAAGCGGCGCCGCACATACGCCGGCACATGGCACACATAAAGATCCTCGCAAAACGGACGGCCCAGTCAGGTCCATTTATGGGCCAAAGAAGAGGGCCCCAGGAAGCAACACAACACACCGAGTGTTTGAAGATAACAGCATACCCAAAAACAAGGGCGCCGCACACCCACTATGTTTCACCGATGAGGTGCTGGATCATGAATTTCCAGCGGGGTTCAAGCCCGTAAACATAGAGGCATACGACGGAACAACAGACCCGGGAGTCTGGATTGAGGATTACATCCTGCACATACATATGGCTAGAGGAGATGATCTCCAGGCCATAAAATATCTACCCCTCAAGCTCAAGGGGCCAACTCGGCATTGGCTCAAAAGCCTCCCAGAAAATACCATTGGAAGTTGGGAAGAGCTCGAGGACGCGTTTAGAGCAAACTTTCACATAACTCAACAGCCCGGAGAGTCAGCGCGCAAATTCTGAACAGGTTCCTCACAAAAAAGAACCAAATAGTCGACTGTCCGGACGCCGAAGCCTTAGCAGCTTTCAAACATAATGTACGAGACGAATGGCTCGCCAGACACCTCGGCCAAGAGAAGCCGAGAACAATGGTCGCGCTAACAAGCCTCATGACCCGCTTTTGCGTGGGGGAAGACAACTGGCTAGCAAGATGCAGCACCAGCGACCCGAGTACATCCGAGATCAGAGACGGAAACGGAAAATCACGGCGCAGAAAGACCAGCGCCGAAATAAATAAAAAAGCCCAAGGAACACGGCGGTCAATGCCGGATTCAAAAGCTCGCGGCCGAACAATAAAACACTGCCTCTTAAGGACAACAGTGACGAGCTATCCAACCTAAACAAAATTTTGGATCGGATATGTCAAATCCATAGTACTTCCGGGAAGCCTGCAAACCACACCCACCGAGATTGTTGGGTTTTCAAACAGTCCGTCCGACTCAACGCCGAACACAAGGGGCTCGACGCGCCAAGCGAGCATGACGACAAACCCCACCAGCAGAGTGCCGAAAAACAAAAGACTTTCCAACAAGAAGTCAAAACAGTAAACTCACTTCATGTGATAATACGGAACAACAGTGCGGCACCCGCCAAAGTAGGTGTCGCACGGTCCACCCCAGCGGAACCTCGAGATTGGATGTCAAAACCAATTACTTTCGACCACCTGGACTATTCCAGAAGTATTCGAAACGCAGGATGGACTGCTCTGATATTGGATCCTATAATCGACGGACTACAATTTACACAAGTCCTAATGGATGGCGGCAGCGATTTAAACCTGCTATATCCGGACACAATCCGCAAGTTGGGGGTAGACCTTACTAAAATTCGACATAGCCGCACTTCCTTTAAAGGAGTGACGCCAGGCCCTTACGCCAAGTGCGCAGGCTCCTTACTACTAGAAGTTGTGTTCGGGTCACCCGACAACTTCCGACGCGAAAAGCTAATCTTTTATGTCGCCCCATTCAAAAGTAGCCATCAAGCACTATTGGGACGTGAAGCTTTTGTCCGCTTTAACGCAATACCACACTATGCGTCTCTTACACTTAAAATGCCCGGTCCACGCGGCATCATCTCATTAAAAGGTCGTTCAAGACCCCGGACACGGCTAGACGAGTCCGGCATAAATAAACTAGGGGCTCCCTAGACGCACACCCCTTCACAAGGGGCTATGCTTATGAGCGATAAGGAGCCAATAAATGCTCAACTTTATTCATTTATTCATGCTCTGTTTTAAATACATTTTTGACACGATTTCTTTTCAAACTAAGTTCCTCTCTTTTACAGATGAACAACGTGTTACACCCGTCCAGGATACAGCACAACAGAGACACAGGCGCAGACGTGCAGTAGGGACCCGTTGCAAGGATTCTTTTCAGATTAAGACCCTGCGTAAACCTTTTTTGCTGTCTCTTGTTGCTATACATCCCCTGGTTTCTCATCATAACCAGAGAGGAGGCTGACGTTTTGGCATCGGCCGCGTCAGAGGATCTTGCGTGTACTTGGACACTAGGGGCTTAGGGCATTGATCTGCCCGTCATCATAAAGACCGAACACCTCAGGGACTGTTCGGCGTCTCGAGTTAGGCCTTATATGCATCAGCTCCGAATCATGTCTTTGGTCAAATGTTGGGTTTGCCCGGCTCCTGTGTTTTGCTGCCTTACGTTCCGTATCATCGGCTAACGCGACACCGGAGAACTCTGCGATTGTGCCCGGTTCGCCGGGTGAGCACCTCAAGAGAGAAAGCCGAAACCGATCATCATGATGTAGCGAGAGACTGGTCAACCACTCGATCGACCTCCGAATGTTTAGAATTCCTCCGCTTTGACGAAGGACCGCTTCGGTCAGCACACACGCCCCAAATTTGGAGAGCGCGGTGCCCCTAGGGGCTATATCGTAGCCCCACCTTCGAACTCCTATGGCTAAGTGAAAGTGATAAAGCATTATAGTCCGGTTGCCTCGTTTGCTATGCTATCACCTCCTTCACAGGACCAAGACATTGGATTAAGTGTGAAAATGTGCTATTTCACAAACACCCCCGCACGATGTGCGTGGGGGCTGAAGCCGAAGACTTCCATCTTTCAGGTTATACACAAGTATACATTAACGGCCGCACATGAGATATTTAAATACTTGAACGCACAAGTACAAAAAGCGCTTATATTATAAACATTGTTTTACAAACCATAAAGGTCATTTGAACATGACATTTTTTGAGCACTGCGACTCTATTACACGAGCACCACGCAGAACTTCCCCAAAGTAGTGCTCGGCGGGTAACCGGCTCTCGTCCGAACCCCGGGTTGCAACATCGGTGGCATCCATTTCCGTCCAGTGTGTCTTCACACGGGCGAGGGCCATCCGTGCACCCTCTATGCAGGCCGACCGCTTCACCGCCTTTATATGCGGTACCGCCCCAAGGAATTCCTGCAATAAGCCGAAATAACTCCTCGGCTTGGGCCTATCCGGCCAGACATGAGCCACGATATCCGTCATGGCAAGTCCGGACAATCTATTTAGCTCAGCCCACTCAGCCAACCGATCGGTCAGCGAAAGTGAACGCTCTGGACTATGGAATTGAGACCAAAAAAGCTCTTCCTTCTCGTGATCCTTTTGACTTCGGAAGTGCACAACAGCATCTGCCGCACTCGCTGCTAAGTCCATATAAGGATCCTCCGGACCCCACAGCTGGCCAAGCTGAGCGTGCTTCAGATCAGATACCTCTGCGAAGCGAAAGGGCTTGCCGACCACAATATCTCCGACCGGCGCAGCTCCTCCTTTATAGCCCTCATTGCGAATCGGCATCCTTGGCTTCGGCGGTGGCCTTCCTCAGTCTTCTTGCTCGCCGGCGTTCTTTTTCAAGAACCTCATAGCGGTCGGTAACATCTTTCAACTTCACGGCCATTTCGCCATCTCCTCCTCGCTTCGGCGAAGGAGCAGCCCTTTCGCTTCTAGCTCTTTGGCGCCCTCGAGGCAGCCGCATCACTCCTTTGGCCTGCTCCTTGGCTCGAGCAAGTTCTGCCCAAGGCTCTCCACAAAGAAGCGGCACCATCTGCATTGAGCACACATGTTGTAAGGAGGGCTTCGCCCCTTACTAGGTGACCACGGAGAAAAACCTACCTTGTGACTCTTCAAGTCGCTTATTAACCAAAGCGATGTCCGCATCCATAGAACGCCGAGTTGCCGCTTTAGTTCGGCAACTCCATCAGTTCGGCTGGCCACCGGACTATCCGCCACCTGCATAGGAAAGGCGAAAATCAATACCTGCGATTTTGATCCTCGGCACGCTGTCGCTCTTGACAACCTACCGAGTCTCAGGGGCTACTATCTATACAGGGCGCACTTTATGTGTAAAACTGTCAAAAGACGCCCTCTCAAGTAGATCCTTCAGCTCCCCCGGCCGCACACCAGTTGGTGCCGAACTCTCCGGCCCTGTCGGACTCGGGGATACCCTCCGTAATGACACCTCAAGTTCGTCCGCCCTATCCGATGGTGCGGCAGATGGAGGCATCTCGCTCTCCATCATCTCCGAACGAAGGTCCCCCGAAGACGAGCTCATCGGAGAAGGACGAAGATTCGAACTACAAGGTAAAAACTTCGGTTATCCTCAGAAGCAAAAATAGGGATGTCTCTTATTACAGAACCCCCTTTTTTCTACTTACGGCTCGCTGGAGGGCTGATTCCTTAGGGGAGATAGTGCGGCCGGGGCCTCCCCGGACGCAGGACCCTCAGGTGAAGATCTCTTCCCCCGCTTCGAGGCCTTGGCCTCCGGGTTTTCGGAAGTAGTCCTCTTCTCCCCTTGGAAGGAGGGATTATCGATTCCCCCTTTCTCAAAAGCCTCCTTGGTAGAGGCGGTAGTGTCCCTGTTCTCCCCTTCGCCTTCCTCTGAAGGCGCAACCTTTAGCATCCTGACTAGCACGGGATCCGGCGCGGTCTTCGGGAGGGGGGCCGGACACCGTATCAGTTTTGCTTGCGCTATCCACTCCTATTCAAGAGACGATGGGTTAAAAGGCAAATTCAAGAAGGCGCAAACAAACGGTGTGTCCGGACGCAGGGCCACTTACCTGAGCATCCGGGCGATTGCAGCTTAGGCCGGAATCCTCGGTCAATTCCGGACACATCTCTTGTGATCCGAAGAACAATTTATACATCTCCACAAGTGTTGTACCCATGAAGTGTTGGAGAGCTCGTGGCCCCTCTTGATTGAATTCCCACAGGCGGAGGGGGCGACGCTTGCAGGGCAGAAGACGCCGAATCAGCATAACCTGCATCACCATGACCAGATTGATCTCCCTCTCTTGGAGGTCTCGAATCCAGCCCTGCAATAGGGGTACGTCCTTTGACGGCCCCCAGTTGAGCCCTTGGTTGACCCATGACATCAGCCGCTGTGGAGGGCCTGAGCGAAAGATGGGTAGCGGCTTCTGCTTGCTGCCCCTAGGAGCGGTAATATAGAACCACTCATGTTGCCACAAGCCGAGCTCCTCCTGGAAAGAGCCCTTGGGCCATGGAGCATCGGCCCTTCTGCTTACAACCGCCCCACCGCACTCAGCTTGACGCCCCTCGATCATCTTCGGCTCCACGTTGAAGGTCTTGAGCCATAAACTGAAGTGGGGAGTAGTGCGGAGGAAGGCTTCGCAGACGACGATGAATGATGAGATGTGGAGGATAGACTCCGGAGCCAGGTCATGGAATTCCAGCCCATAGTAAAACGTGAGCCCTCTCACAAAAGGATCCGTCGGGAAGCCTAAACCCCGACGGAGGTGGGACACGAACACGACGCTCTCGCCGGGCTCGGGAGTAGGAATGACTTGCCCTTTGGCGGGCAACCTATGCGAAATCTCGCAGGTCGGGTACCTGGCTTCTCGCAGCTTTAGCACGTCCCCCTCCATGATGGAGGAGGGCATCCACCGGCCCTGAAGGTCGGAGCCGGACATTGTTGAAGGTCCGCAGCGCTCGAATCTGGGGCTCTGGGTGTTGGAACTCGGGGCGAGGGGTAGATTCGATTGAGGATTGAAGAAAAGAAATGAGCCTTGGTCTCATTATAAAGAGGGAGAATACCAAAAGCCGTCCCCGTGACCGTTTGGGACTCACCTTCGATAGAGGAGGCGTGGCAACGAGCATGGTTGGGTTACCCACGTCTGTATTGATAGGAATCCCGGGATAAGGCGAACACGATCTCTGCTTCGACAAGACGTGCCAAGGAAACCGCTTCGCTAAACGCGCTGAGGTGGTATAATAAAAAACGATTCAAGTAAAGGCTTGGTGGTGGTGTGACGTCATGCCACAAAATACGTCAGCAGATTGAACTTGTACACATATTATTCTCTCTACGGTGGAATGTGGAATTTATTTTGCAGAGCCGGACACTATCCTGGTGTTCACAATCTTCTATGAATTATTCGGAGGAGGAACCCGCCTTGCAATGCTGAACAATATGCACGCCAGACTCATCTTCATTGAAGCCTGGTTCAGGGGCTACCGAGGGAGTCCTGGACTAGGGGGTGTCCGGATAGCCGGACTATCATCATCGGCCGGACTCCAAGACTATGAAGATACAAGATTGAAGACTTCGTCCCGTGTCCGGATGGGACTTTCCTTGGCGTGGAAG
This sequence comes from Aegilops speltoides, assembly GCA_021437245.1. Taxonomy (NCBI): domain Eukaryota; kingdom Viridiplantae; phylum Streptophyta; class Magnoliopsida; order Poales; family Poaceae; genus Aegilops; species Aegilops speltoides. The sequence continues at coordinate 444,012,697 of CM038145.1, read as the reverse complement.
GCAAGCTTGGCGATACGGATATGTAGATCTCCTACCATTGTAACCGACTCTGTGTAACCCTATCCCTCTCCGGTGTCTATATAAACCGGAGGGTTTTAGTCCGTAGGACGACCAACCATTACAACAATCATACCATAGGCTAGCTTCTAGGGTTTAGCCTCCTTGATCTCGTGGTAGATCCACTCTTGTACTACCCATATCATCAATATCAATCAAGCAGGAGTAGGGTTTTACCTCCATCAAGAGGGCCCGAACCTGGGTAAAAACATTGTGTCCCTTGTCTCCTGTTACCATCCGCCTAGACGCACAGTTCGGGACCCCCTACCCGAGATCCGCCGGTTTTGACACCGACACCCAAGCTTAGGCTTTTGGCTATTCTTGAATATCTTGGGGTGCCATGGGCATCCCCAAGCTTAGGCTCTTGCCACTCCTTATTCCATAGCCATCAAATCTTTACCCAAAACTTGAAAACTTGACAACACAAAACTCAACAGGAAATCTCATAAGCTCCGTTAGTGAAAGAAAAAAAACCACCACATAAGGTACTGTAATGAACTCATTCTTTATTTATATTGATGTTAAACCTACTGTATTCCAAGTTCTCTATGGTTCATACCACTTAATACTAGCCATAGATGCATCAAAATAAGCAAACAACACACGAAAAACAGAATCTGTCAAAAACAGAACAGTCTGTAGAAATCTGTAACTCTTGAATACTTCTGGAATTCTAAACATCCTAACAAAATAAGAAGTCCTGGTAAATTTGTCTATTGATCTACAGCAAAAAGAATCAACGCAAAAGCTGTTTCTGTGAATTAAAAAAATTATTTTCGTGCGCAAAGTTTCTATTTTTCAGCAGAATCAAATTAACTATCACCATAGGTTATCCTATAGGTTCTACTTGGCACAAACACTAACTAAAACACAAAAATACATCTAAACAGAAGGTATATGCAAAATTTATTACTAAACAAAAACAAAAACGAAAAAACGCAAATAAAATTCGGTTGCCTCCCAACTAGCGCTATCGTTTAACGCCCCTAGCTAGGCATAAAAGCGAGGATAGATCTAAGTAGTGCCATCCTTGGCACTCAATTCATAATTAGCTCGCATGATAGATTCATAAGGTAATTTAACCTTCTTTCTTTGAAAGTTCTCCATGCCTTTCCTTAATGGAAATTGTAATCTAATATCCCCTTCCTTCATATCAATAATCGCACCAATTGTTCTAAGGAAAGGTCTACCAAGAATAATAGGGCAAGAAAGATTGCAATCTATATCAAGAACGATAAAATCTATGGGCACCAAATTTCTATTCGTAACAATGAGAACATCATTGATCTTTCCATTGGCTTTTTAATGGTGGAATCCGCAAGGTGCAAATTTAAAGAGCAATCATCAAGATCATGGAAACCTAGAATGTCACATAAAGTTTTCGGAATCGTGGAAACACTAGCACCCAAATCACATAAAGCATAACACTCATGATCTTTAATTTTAATATTTATAGTAGGTTCCCACTCATCATGAAGTTCTCTAGGTAAAGAAACTTCCAAATTAAGTTTTTCATCAAAAGATTGTATCAAGGCATCAACAATATGTTTGGTAAAAGCTTTATTTTGACTATAAGCATGAGGAGAATTCACAACGGATTGCAACAAGGAAATACAATCTTCTTAAGAACAATTATCATAATTAAATTCCTTGAAATCCAAGATAGTGGGTTCAATGCTATTTAAAGTCTTGACCTCTCCAATCCCACTTTACCAAATTTAGCATCAAGATCTAAAAACTCTGAATTATTGGGACGCCTTTTAACTAAAGTTGACTCATCTCCAGTCCCATCATTATTAAGATTCATATTGCAAAACAAATATCTAATAGGGGACACATCAATAACTTTAAGATCTTCATCATTATTTTCATGTAAACTAGAAGAACACGCCTTTATAAAGCAATCTTTCTTAGCACGCAATCTAGCAGTTCTTTCTTTGCACTCATCAATGGAAATTCTAATAGCTTTGAGAGACTCATTGATATTATGCTTAGGAGGAGCAGATCTAAGTTTCAAAGAATCAATATCAAGCGAGAGTCTATCAACGTTCCTAGCCAAATCATCAACTTTGAGCAATTCTTCTTCAAGCAAGGCATTAAAATTCTTTTGAGAGATCATAAATTCTTTCACACTATTCTCAAAATTAGAGGGCATCTTATTAAAATTACCATAAGAATTATTGTAGGAATTTCCATAATTATTAGAGGAATTGCTAGGGAACGGTCTAGGATTAAATTTTCCTCTATAAACATTGTTACCAAAATTATTCCTAATAACAAAATTCACATCCATAGATTCATTATTATTATCAATCAAAGTATTCAAAGGCATATCATTGGGATCAATAGGAGCACTCTTAGTAGCAAAAAATTTCATAAGTTCATCCATCTTTCCACTCAAAACATTAATTTCTTCTATAGCATGCACTTTTTTACTAGTAGATCTTTCGGTGTGCCATTGAGAATAATTAGCCATTATATTATCAAGGAGTTTTGTAGCTTCTCCTAAGGTGATTTCCATAAACGTGCCTCCTGCGGCCGAATCTAAAAGATTTCTAGAAGAAAAATTCAATCTGGCATAAAAATTTTGTATGATCATCCATAAATTCAAACCATGAGTAGGGCAATTGCGAATCACCAATTTCATTCTTTCCCAAGATTGGGCAACATGCTCATGATCAAGTTGTCTAAAATTCATAATATCGTTCCTAAGAGTGATGATCTTAGCGGGAGGAAAATACTTAGAGATAAAAGCATCTTTGCACTTGTTCCATGAATAAATACTATTCTTAGGCAAAGACGAAAAACAAACTTTAGCACCATCTCTAAGTGAAAATGGAAATAACTTCAATTTAACATATCATTATCTGTATCTTTGTTCTTTTGCATCTCACACAAATCAACAAAGTTGGTTATATGGGTAGCGGCATCTTCACTAGGAAGGCCGGCAAATTGATCTTTCATAACAAGATTCAGCAAAGCAGTATTGATTTCACAAGACTCAACATCATTAAGAGGAGCAATCGGAGTACTAAGGAAATCATTATTATTGGTATTGGAGAAATTGCACAATTTGGTATTATCTTGCGCCATCGCGACAAGTAATCCAACACACAGGCAAACAAAAAGACCCAAACGAAAGAGAGAGGAGATTGGGAAAGAGAGTGCGAATAAAACGGCAAGGGTGAAGTGGGGGAGAGGAAAACAAGACGCCAATGGCAAATAATGTAAATGCGAGGGAGATGAGTTTGTGATGGGTACTTGGTATGTCTTGACTTGAGCGAAGACCTCCCCGACAACTGCGTCAGAAATCCTTCTTGCTACGTCTTGAGCTTGCGTTGGCTTTCCTTGAAGAGGAAAGGGTGATGCAGCAATAGTAGCATAAGTATTTCCCTCAGTTTTTGAGAACCAAGGTATCAATCCAGTAGGAGGCTCCTCAGAAGTCCCACGCACCTACACAAACAAACGAAGAACTCGCAACCAACGCAATAAAGGAGTTGTCAATCCCTTCACGACCACTTGCAAAAGTGAGATCTGATAGAGATAGTATGATAAGATAAATATATTTTTGTTATTTTATAATATAGATTGGAAAAGTAAAGATGCAAATAAAAGTAGATTGAAAGCTTATATGATAAAATATAGACCCGGGGGCCATAGGTTTCACTAGTGGCTTCTCTCAAGATAGCATAAGTATTACGGTGGGTGAACAAATTACTGTCGAGCAATTGATAGAAAAGCGAATAATTATAAGATTATATAAGCATGATCATGTATATAGGCATCACGTCCGTGACAAGTAGACCGACTCTTGCCTGCATCTACTACTATTACTTCACACATCGACCGCTATCCAACATGCATCTAGAGTATTAAGTTCATAAAGAACAGAGTAACGCATTAAGAAAGATGACATGATGTAGAGGGATAAACTCATACAATATGATATAAACTCCATCTTTTTATCCTCGATGGCAACAATACAATACGTGCCTTGTTGCCCTGCTGTCACTGGGAAAGGACACCGCAAGATTGAACCCAAAGCTAAGCACTTCTCCCATTGCAAGAAAGATCAATCTAGTAGGCCAAACCAAATTGATAATTCGAAGAGACTTGAAAAGATAACTTAATCACACATAAAAGAATTTAGAGGAGACTCAAATATTTCTCATAGATAAACTTGATCATAAACCCACAATTCATCGGATCTCGACAAACACACTGCAAAAAGAGTTACATCGAATAGATCTCCAAGAAGATCAAGGAGAACATGGTATTGAGATCCAAAAAGAGAGAAGAAGCCATCTAGCTAATAACTATGGACCCGAAGGTCTGTGGTAAACTACTCACAACTCATTGGAGGTGCTATGGTGTTGATGTAGAAGCCCTCCGTGGTTGATTCCTCCTCCGGCGGAGCGCCGACGAAGGCTCCAAGATGTGATCTCGCAGATACAGAAGGTTGTGGCGGTGGAATTAGGTTTTCGTGGCTTGTTCTGATGTTCTCGGGGTACGTGGGTATATATAGGAGGAAGAAGTAGGTCGGTGGACGCCCGAGGGGCCCACGAGATAAGGGGCGCGCCTAGTAGGGGGGAGCCTCCACCCTTGTGGCCGCCTCGGCTACTTCTTGACTTGCACTCCAAGTCATCTGGGTCACGTTCGTTCCAAAAATCACGCTCCCGAAGGTTTCATCTCGTTTGGACTCCGTTTGATATTCCTTTTCTTCGAAATACTGAAATTGGCAAAAAACAGCAATACGGGTTGGGCCTCCGGTTAGTAGGTTAGTCCCAAAAATGATATAAAAGTGTAAAGAAAAGCCCATAAACATTCAAAACAGTTAATATAATAGCATGGAACAATCAAAAATTATAGATACATTGGAGACGTATCATGCGCCCCCATCTTACAATGGCCTCCACATCTTCGGGTGTCTCTGTTGTCCTAGCACCACGTCCATCACTCCCCACAAACTCGCTCCATTGTCGGTTCCTTGCATCTTTCTCGGCTACCCTCCCAACCCCTAACACTACAGGAATCAGCTACTTTGCCATCTGCCCGGCGGATGGCAAAGGCATGGATGGCGGACGGCAAAGGTCTTTGCCATCCGCTGCAGATGGCAAAAGTGGACGGCAAAGTACGGGACGGCTAAGAGCTACGTTGCCGTCTGCTTCGGGCGGCTGACGGCAAAGAGGCCTTTGCCATCAGCAGCCGACGGCAAAGAATGCAGACGGCAATAAATGCGTTGTTACTCCGTTAGGTGGTTAACGGGAAGCCTTTGCTGTCCGCTGGATGATGTCAGCCGACGCCACTACATGGCAGGCCTTTGCCGTCCGCCGCTGTAGGCAAAGTTTTTTTCCTCTTTGCCGTCAGCCACTGTAGGCAAACTGACCAAATTGGTCAGCCTCCGAGGAAGCACAGTTGCCTGCCATGTGGCCTCTTTGCCGTCCGCTGCTGATGGCAAAGAGCTCTTTGCCGTCGGTGGAAGACGGCAAAGAGCCTGCATATTGGCTTTTTTCCCTCTTTTTTTTAAATCCAACAATTTTCACAGCAAATATATATGACATATATAGATATATTTCACAGGGCTATTTAACAGCACATAAGTTTCATCGTACATACATATATAGTTCCATCCACTCATACATAGCAAGTTGCACATACACATAAGTTGCAACCATTAGGAAGTTGCACATACATATTACAATGCAAAGTTTCATCAAGATAGCAAGTTCCATTGTAGCAAGCTAGAAGAATACTAGAAGAGAATGAAATAAAAAACAAGCACTCCATCATAGCAAGCTAGCTTCCGAGAAGTGAATGAAATCTGCAAAATGGCAAATAAGAAAGTTAGGAAAAGGTGACTAGAAGAAGAAGACTAGAAGAAGAAGCACGCCATCGTTTGTGAGGTAACTTAGGTGAAATGGATCGCTTATGAGCTAACTTAGGTAAAATGCATCATTTTAGAGCTAACGATGTAAAATGGATCATTTATGAGCTAACTAAGCTAATTATGCCGTTTTTACATAAGTAAGGTAAGTACATGTCATTATTGAGCAAACCTAGTTAACTAAGCATATTATAACTAACTTAGGTCATTTTGGAGGAAACAAAGCTAAGTATAGATCGTTTTAGAGCTAACTTAGGTAAAATGGCTGGTTTTGGAGGTCAGTAAGCTTATTAAGTCATTTTGCAGGAAAAGAAGCTAACTCTAGGTCATTAAGGTAAGCATATTGGATGAAATAAAGCTAAGTCTAGGTCTTTATGCATTTGTTAAGCAAAAAACTAGAGAAACTTACCTTGATCATGGAGGTCTGGGAGCGGGCTGGCTCATGCCAGTAGCTGGAGAAGGATTGTGTGATGCTTGTGTGGAGTTACGCTGCACCAAAGATCATTTCCAATGTTTCGTTAGCATGATGACACTCAAATGTTAAGACTAGCAAGTAACGTCCATTCATGTGATGCTTGCGATGATCCAGGAACTGTCTATGCATGTCGAAGCAAGAAAACTTGCGACCGGCCTGAAGCCAATGAAACTCAAGAGCTCCCATGCATGTGGGGCACGGAACCTTCCATGCACACACCAGCCAATCTAATAGCGATACGCCGCAAGTCATGCGAGAGTACATGTACCGGACACGCATTATGAAGTTTCGCTTGCTATAGGCGTTGTATGTCTTGAACCCATTATCCCAGGCTTCTTGCAATTCGTCCTTAAGCGGCTGCATGTACACATTCATATTTTTCCCCGGATAGTTGGGCCCTGGAATTATCAACGTTAGGAAAATGTTCTTTCTTTGCATAATCTGTCCGGGGGGGAGATTGAGAGGAAAGACAAATATGGGCCAACAACTGTATTGGGCTGCCGTCATACCAAACACACTGAACCCATCGGTGTTGATGCCGACTCGAGGATGCCTCGAATCTGCCGCTTTGTCAGCATGTAATCCATCAAACTTTTTCCATGCAACACCATCCAATGTGTGTACCATCATCAGATTCCCATCTGCATCTAGTTTGGTTCTTTTGCCTGTTTTGTGCCATGTCATCTGTCTGGCCGTCTCTTCGACCATGAAAAGACGTCGAAGTCTTGGTACGATTGGCATATATCGAAGAAAACTAACAGGGATTTTGGTCTGTGTCTTCTCACCCATACCGTTGTCTACCACAATACACCTGCAAGACTTGCAAATGGGACAATAGTTCAAGTCCGCATAGTCAAGCCTAAATAAGGCACATCCTTTCTCACAGGCATGTATCTTCTCATAGGGCATCTTTAGTGCATGGAGGATTTTGTCCGACTGGTACAGGTTTGCAGGCATTACATGGCCTTTGGGTAGAAAGCGTCCAAATACTGTCATAATTGCGTCATAGCATTCTCGCCCAAGTTGAATCGAGCCTTCAAAGCCATTACTTGTGAGATGGCATCCAACCGACAAAGCTCGGTGTGCTCGTGGAGTGGGCGTTTGAAGACTCCAACATTTCATTGAAGGCCTTTGCAGATTCCTCCATCTCCTCGTCCGAATCCCGAGCATCATCATAGTCTTGCACCATGTTTTCCATCCCGGTACCATGCTTGTCCGTGCGACGATGATCCACCTCAGCTCGGTCACGTTGGGCAGACTCACCATGAAATGTCCACATCGTATAATCGGGCGTAAAACCATTCTTCTGTAGGTGTTTACCCATTTCAGCCTCTGTCCTCTTTTCCCAATTGCCGATCGAAACAGGGCACCAAGTTTTCCTCGGCCATTTGCAATGCGGCTTGCACAAACCCCTTGGTTTTGTGAACCATTCAACGCCCATTTGTTCTCGACCAATGTGACCGTATACATCCACGCACGATCACTCATCTTGACTTTCGAGCTACTGGACACACAACAATTATATATATAATTCACCATGTATATATTCATCAGTTGATCTACTTTGTCAATTTTATTACGTCCATGCAACCTACACTCTATAGGTAATGATAGGTCCTAATCCCACCCGAGTATGTGTAGATTGGGTTCATTTTCCCATGCTATGCTCCAGATCTGACGCAAAATTTTGGCAGCACCTCCCCGTTGTTCTCCTGATACACGTCTCTGCAATAAACAGAGAGGATGTGTACCCAGAGAACAACAGGGGAGGCACCGACAAAATTTATGCGTCGGATCTGGAGCAAAGCATATGGGAAAACGAACCCAATCTACACATACTCGGGCTGTCCATGGATAGCGTTGGACAATTCGAAAGAATCAAGGTTATAAATATGCAAATGCATGCATATTTATAACTATGACGCTTTCGAATGGGAGACACATATTGGTTACGCATACTGATGATTCAAGACACATATATAGCTAGCTATCAAGTTTCATCGGCACGAACACCGGAACAGAGCAAATAATTAATGGGGGAGGAGGACATGTCATTTGTGCTCACCCACGAACGAAGGGGAAGAGCTCGTCAAACGCACGTCGAGGTCGTCAAACACCAAACCTCGCAGCGGTGAAACAACTGCACATTTAAATCAACCCGATCAACACAATTATATATGATGTTTTTCATAACAAAATCAAAAAATATATGACCTAACTAATAATTCACAAATATAAGACCCTGTCGGCCTCGGGGGGTCGGGTGTCGGGGTGTCTGAGTGTCGTGTCGGGGTCGGGGTGTCGGGGTCAGGGGTCAGGGGGTCGGGGTGTCGGGGTCGGGGTGTCGGGGTCAGGGGGTCGGGGTGTTTCCTTCTATCCTTCTTCTTCTTTCTTTCTCTTCTTCTTCTTTCCTTTCTTCTTCTTCTTATTTCATCTTTTTTCTACTTTTTTACTTCTTTTCGTTTCTTGTTTTCTTCTTCTTCTACTGAAGGAAATATGCCCTAGAGGCAATAATATAGTTATTATTTATTTCCTCATATCATGATAAATGTTTATTATTCATGCTAGAATTGTATTAACCGGAAACATGATACATGTGTGAATACATAGACAAACATATAGTCACTAGTATGCCTCTACTTGACTAGCTCATTAATCAAAGATGGTTATGTTTCCTAACCATAGACATGTGTTGTCATTTGATTAGTGGGATCACATCATTAGAAGAATGATGTGATTGACATGACCCATTCCGTTAGCCTAGCACTTGATCGCTTAGTATACTTGCTATTGCTTTCTTCATGACTTATACATGTTCCTGTAACTATGAGAATTATGCAACTCCTTTTACGGAGGAACACTTTGGGTACTACCAAACGTCACAACGTAATCGGGTGATTATAAAGGAGTACTACAGGTGTTTCCGAAGGTACATGTTGAGTTGGCGATTTCGAGATTAGGTTTTGTCACTCCGGTTGTCGGAGAGGTATCTCTGGGCCCTCTCGGTAATGCACATCACTATAAGCCTTGCAAGCAATGTAACCAATGAGTTGGTTACGGGATGATGCATTACGTAACGAGTAAAGAGACTTGCCGGTAACGAGATTGAACTAGGTATTGGATACCGACGATCAAATCTCGGGCAAGTAACATACCGATGACAAAGGGAACAACGTATGTTGTTATGCGGTTTGACCGATAAAGATCTTCGTAGAATATGTAGGGACCAATATGGGCATCCAGGTTCCGCTATTGGTTATTGACCGAGAATAGTTCTAGGTCATGTCTACATAGTTCTCGAACCCGTAGGGTCCGCACGCTTAACGTTACGATGACAGTTTTATTATGAGTTTATAAGTTTTGATGTACTGAAGTTTGTTCGGAGTCCCGGATGTGATCACGGACATGACAAGGAGTCTCAAAATGCTTGAGACATAAAGATTGATATATTGGACGACTATATTCGGACACCGGAACTGTTCCGGGTGATTTCGGAGAAAACCGGAGTGCCGGAGGGGTTACCGGAACCCCCCGGGGAAGTATTGGGCCTTAGTGGGCTGAGGGAGAGAGAGGAGCAGCCCAGAGGTGGCGCGCCTCCCATGGGAGTCTGACTGGACTAGGAGAGGGGGCGCGCCCTCTTCCCTCTCCCTCTCCCTCTTTCCTTTCCTTCCTCCTTCCTAGTTGGACTAGGAAAGGGAGTCCTAGTCCCACTAGGAGGAGGACTCCCCCTCCTTGGCGCGCCCAAGGGCCGGCCGGCCTCCCCCCTTGCTCCATTATATACGGGGGCGGGGGGCACCCCAAAGACACACAAGTTTATCTACGGATCGTTCCTTAGCCGTGTGCGGTGCCCCCCTCCACCATATTCCACCTCGGTCATATCGTCGTGGAGTTTAGGCGAAGCCCTGCGCCGGTAGAACATCATCATCGTCACCACGCCGTCGTGCTGACGGAACTCATCTCCGGAGCTCTGCTGGATCAGAGGCCGGAGATCGTCATCGAGCTGAACGTGTACTGAACTCGGAGGTGCCGTACGTTCGGTGCTTAGATCGATCGGATCGTGAAGACGTACGACTACATCAACCGCGTTGTGCTAACGCTTCCGCTTACGGTCTATGAGGGTACGTGGACAACACTCTCCCCTCTCGTTGCTATACCATCATCATGATCTTGCGTGTGAGTAGGATTTTTTTTGAAATTACTACGTTACCCAACAGTGGCATCCGAGCCTAGGTTTTATGCGTTCATGTTATATGCACGAGTAGAACACAAGTGAGTTGTGGGCGATACAAGTCATACTGCTTACCAGCATGTCATACTTTGGTTCGGCGGTATTGTGAGATGAAGCGGCCCGGACCGACATTACGCCAGACGCTTACGCGAGACTGGTTTCACCGTTACGAGCACCCGTGCTTAAAGGTGGCTGGAGGGTGTCTGTCTCTCTCACTTTAGCTGAATCGAGTGTGGCTACGCCCAGTCCTTGCGAAGGTTAAAACAGCACCAACTTGATGAACTATCGTTGTGGTTTTGATGCGTAGGTAAGAACGGTTCTTGCTCAGCCCGTAGCAGCCACGTAAAATTTGCAACAACAAAGTAGAGGACATCTAACTTGTTTTTGCAGGGCATGTTGTGATGTGATATGGTCAAGACGTGATGCTATATTTTATTATATGAGACGATCATGTTTTGTAACCGAAGTTATCGGCAACTGGCAGGACCCATATGGTTGTCACTTTATTGTATGAAATGCAAATGCCCTGTAATTGCTTTACTTTATCACTAAGCGGTAGCGATAGTCGTAGAAGCAATAGATGGTGTAACGACAACGATGCTACGATGGAGATCAAGGTGTCGCGCCGGTGACGATGGTGATCATGACGGTGCTTCGAAGATGGAGATCACAAGCACAAGATGATGATGGCCATATCATATCACTTATATTGATTGCATGTGATGTTTATCCTTTATGCATCTTATCTTGCTTTGATTGACGGTAGCATTTTAAGATGATCTCTCACTAATAATCAAGAAGTGTTCTCCCGAGTATGCACCGCTATGAAAGTTCTTCGTCTTTGAGACACCACGTGATGATTGGGTGTGATAGGCTCTACGTTCAAATACAACGGGTGCAAAACAGTTGCACACACGGAATACTCAGGTCATACTTGACGAGCCTAGCATATACAGATATGGCCTCGGAACACGGAGACTGAAAGGTCGAGCGTGAATCATATAGTAGATATGATCAACATAGTGATGTTCACCATTGAAACTACTCCATCTCACGTGATGATCGGACATGGTTTAGTTGATTTGGATCACGTGATCACTTAGGTGGCTGGAGAGATGTCTGTCTAAGTGGGAGTTCTTAAGTAATATGATTAATTGAACTTAAATTTATCATGAACTTAGTACCTGATAGTATTTTGCTTGTCTATGTTTGTTTGTAGATAGATGGCTCGTCTTTGTTGTTCCGTTGAATTTTAATGCGTTCCTTGAGAAAGCAAAGTTGAAAGATGATGGTAGCAATTACACGGATCGGATCCGTAACTCGAGGATTATCCTCATTGCTGCCTGAAAAAGTTACATACTGGAAGCACCGCTGGGTGCCGAACCTCTTGCCGATGTAACCGACGACGTTAAGAACGTCTGGCGAGCAAAGCGATGACTACTCAATAGTTTAGTGTGCCATGCTTTACGGCTTAGAACGGGTCTTCAACGACGTTTTGAACGTCATGGAGCATATGAGATGTTCCAGAGTTGAAGTTAATATTTCAAGCAAATGCCCGGATTGAGAGATATGAAGTCTCCAATAAGTTCTATAGCTGCAAGATGGAGGAGAATAGTTACACAAGTGAACACATACTCAAAATGTCTGGTATAATAATCACTTGATTCAAGCTGGAGTTAATCTTCCCGATGATAGTGTCATTGATGAAATTATCCAATCACGCCACCAAGCTACAAGAGCTTCGTGATGAACTATAATATGCAAGGGATGAACAAGACTATTCCCGAGCTCTTCGCAATGCTAAAAGCTGCAGAGGTAGAAATCAAGAAGGAGCATCAAGTGTTGATGGTTAACAAAACCACCAGTTTCAAGAAGAAGGGCAAAGGGAAGAAGAAGGGGAACTTCAAAATGAACGGCAAGCAAGTTGCTGCTCAAGAGAAGAAACCCAAGTCTGGACCTAAGCTCGAAATCGAGTGCTTCTACCGCAAGCGATCGACATCGGAAGCGGAACTGCCCCAAGTATTTGGCGGATAAGAAGGATGGCAAAGTGAACAAAGGTATATGTGATATACATGTTATTTATGTGTACCTTACTAATGCTCGCAGAGCACTGGTATTTGATACTGGTTCATTGCTAATATTTGCAACTCAAACAGGACTACGGATTGCGAAGATTGGCTAAGGACGAGGTGACGATGCGCTGCGGGGAAATGGTTCCAAAGTCGATGTGATCGCGGTCGGCACGCTACCTCTACATCTACCATCGGGATTAGTTTTAGACCTAAATAATTGTTATTTGGTGCCAGTGTTGAGCATGAACATTATATCTGGATCTTGTTTGATGTGAGACGGTTATTCATTTAAATCACAGAATAATGGTTGTTCTATTTATGTGAGTAATATCTTTTATGGTCATGCACCCTTGAAAAGTGGTCTATTTTTGTTGAATCTCGATAGTAGTGATACACATGTTCATAGTGTTGAAACCAAAAGATGCAGAGTTGATAACAAGAGTGCAACTTATTTGTGGCACTGCCGTTTAGGTCATATCGGTGTAAAGCGCATGAAGAAACTCCATACTGATGGGCTTTTGGAATCACTTGATTATGAATCACTTGGTACTTGCGAACCGTGCCTTATGGGCAAGATGACTAAAACGCCGTTCTCCGGAACTATGGAGCGAGCAACTGATTTGTTGGAAATCATACATACTGATGTTTGTGGTCCATTGAATGTTGAGGCTCGCGGCGGATATCGTTATTTTCTCACCTTCACAGATGATTTGAGCAGATATGGGTATATCTACTTAATGAAACACAAGTCTGAAACATTTGAAAAGTTCAAAGAATTTCAGAGTGAAGTGGAAAATCATCGTAACAAGAAAATAAAGTTTCTACGATCTGATCGTGGAGGAGAATATTTGAGTTACGAGTTTGGTCTACACTTGAAACAATGCGGAATAGTTTCACAACTCATGCCACCCGGAACGCCACAACGAAATGGTGTGTCCGAACGTCGTAATCGTACTTTGTTGGATATGGTGCGATCTATGATGTCTCTTACTGATTTACCGCTATCGTTTTGGGGTTATGCTTTAGAGACGGCCGTATTCACGTTAAATAGGGCACCATCAAAATCCGTTAAGACGACACCTTATGAACTGTGGTTTGGCAAGAAACCAAAGTTGTCGTTTCTTAAAGTTTGGGGCTGCGATGCTTATGTGAAGAAACTTCAACCAGATAACCTCGAAGCCAAATCGGAGAAATGTGTCTTCATAGGATACCCAAAAGAAACTATTGGGTACACCTTCTATCACAGATCTGAAGGCCAGATTTTCGTTGCTAAAATTGGATCCTTTCTAGAGAAGGAGTTTCTCTCGAAAGAAGTGAGTGGGAGGAAAGTAGAACTTGATGAGATAATCAGATCTACTCCTTATTGAAAGTAGTTCATCACAAGAACCGGTTCTGTGACAACTACACCAATCGTGAGGAGGCTAATGATATTGATCATGAAACTTCAGATCAAGTTTCTACCGAACCTCATAGGTCTACGAGAGTAAGATCCGCACTGAGTGGTACGGTAATCCTATTCGGAAGTCATGTTACTTGACCATGATGAACCTACGAACTATGAGGAAGCGATGATGAGCCCAGATTCCACAAAATGGCTAGAGGCCATGAAATCGAGATGGGATCCATGTATGAAAACAAAGTATGGACTTTGGTTGACTTGCACGATGATCGGCAAGCCATTGAGAATAAATGGATCTTTAAGAAGAAGACCGACGCTGATGGTAATGTAATCGTCTATAAAGCTCGACTTGTTGCGAAAGGTTTTCGACAAGTTCAAGGGGTTGACTACGATGAGACTTTCTCACCCGTAGCGATGCTTAAGTCTATCCGAATCATGTTAGCTATTGCTGCATTTCATGATTATGAAATTTGGCAAATGGATGTCAAAACTGCATTCTTGAATGGATTTCTAGAAGAAGAGTTGTATATGATGCAGCCAGAAGGTTTTGTTGATCCAAAAGGTGCTAACAAAGTGTGCAAGCTCCAGCGATCCATTTATGGACTGGTGCAAGCATTTCGAGTTGGAATAAACGTTTTGATAGTGTGATCAAAGCATATGGTTTTATATGAGACTTTTGGAGAAGCCTCAGTATTTACAAGAAAGTGAGTGGGAGCTCAGAGCATTTCGATATTATATGTAGATGACATATTATTAATTGGAAATGATATAGAATTTCTGGATAGCATAAAGGGATACTTGAATAAAAGTTTTTCAATGAAAGACCTCGGTGAAGCTGCTTACATATTGGGCACCAAGATCTATAGAGATAGATCAAGACGCTTAATAGGGCTTTCACAAAGCACATACCTTGACAAAATTTTGAAAAAGTTCAAAATGGATCAGGCAAAGAAAGGGTTCTTGCCCGTGCTACAAGGTGTGAAGTTGAGTCAAACTCAATGCCCGACCACAGCAGAAGATAGAGAGAAAATGAAAGATGTTCCCTATGCTTCAGCCATAGGCTCTATCATGTATGCAATGCTATGTACCGGACCTGATGTATGCTTAGCAATAAGCTTGGCAGGAAGGTACCAAAGTAATCCAGGAGTGGATCACTGGATAGCGGTCAAGAACATCCTGAAATACATGAAAAGGACTAAGGATATGTTTCTCGTATATGGAGGTGACAAAGAGCTAGTCGTAAATGGTTACGTCGATGCAAGCTTTGACACTGATCCGGACGATTCTAAATCGCAAACCGGATACGTGTTTTTATTAAACGGTGGAGCTGTAAGTTGGTGCAGTTCTAAACAAAGCGTCGTGGCGGGATCTACATGTGAAGCGGAGTACATAGCTGGAGTCTGGATGAAGGAGTTCATTTCCGATCTAGGTGTCATACCTAGTGCATCGGGACCAATGAAGATCTTCTGTGACAATACTGGTGCAATTGCCTTGGCAAAGGAATCCAGATTTCACAAGAGGACCAAGCACATCAAGAGACGCTTCAATTCCATTCGGGACCAAGTCCAAGTGGGAGACATAGAGATTTGCAAGATACATACGGATCTGAATGTTGCAGACCCGTTGACTAAGCCTCTCTCACAAGCAAAACATGATCAACACCAAGACTCCATGGGTGTTAGAATCATTACTATGTAATCTAGATTATTGACTCTAGTGCAAGTGGGAGACTAAAGGAAATATGCCCTAGAGGCAATAATATAGTTATTATTTATTTCCTCATATCATGATAAATGTTTATTATTCATGCTAGAATTGTATTAACCGGAAACATGATACATGTGTGAATACATAGACAAACATATAGTCACTAGTATGCCTCTACTTGACTAGCTCATTAATCAAAGATGGTTATGTTTCCTAACCATAGACATGTGTTGTCATTTGATTAGTGGGATCACATCATTAGAAGAATGATGTGATTGACATGACCCATTCCGTTAGCCTAGCACTTGATCGTTTAGTATACTGCTATTGCTTTCTTCATGACTTATACATGTTCCTGTAACTATGAGAATTATGCAACTCCCGTTTATCGGAGGAACACTTTGGGTACTACCAAACGTCACAAAGTAACTGGGTGATTATCAAGGAGTACTACAGGTGTCTCCGAAGGTACATGTTGAGTTGGCGTATTTCGAGATTAGGTTTTGTCACTCCGATTGTCGGAGAGGTATCTCTGGGCCCTCTCGGTAATGCACATCACTATAAGCCTTGCAAGCAATGTAACCAATGAGTTGGTTACGGGATGATGCATTACGTAACGAGTAAAGAGACTTGCCGGTAACGAGATTGAACTAGGTATTGGATACCGACGATCAAATCTCGGGCAAGTAACATACCGATGACAAAGGGAACAACGTATGTTGTTATGCGGTTTGACCGATAAAGATCTTCGTAGAATATGTAGGGACCAATATGGGCATCCAGGTTCCGCTGTTGGTTATTGATCGAGAATAGTTATAGGTCATGTCTACATAGTTCTCGAACCCGTAGGGTCCGCACGCTTAATGTTACGATGACAGTTTTATTATGAGTTTATAAGTTTTGATGTACCAAAGTTTGTTCGGAGTCCCAGATGTGATCACGGACATGACGAGGAGTCTCGAAATGGTTGAGACATAAAGATTGATATATTGGACGACTATATTCGGACACCGGAAGTGTTCGGGTGATTTTGGAGAAAACCGAGTGCCGGGAGGTTACCGAACCCCTGGGGAAGTATTGGGCCTTAGTGGGCCCGAGGGGAGAGAGGGCAGCAGCCCAGGAGGTGGCGCGCCCCCTCCCATGCGAGTCCGAGTTGGACTAGGGGAGGCGCGCCCCTCTTCCTCTCCCTCCCCCTCTTCCTTTCCCCTTCCTCCTTCCTAGTTGGACTAGGAAAGGGTAGTCCTACTCCCACTAGGAGGAGGACTCCCCTGGCCTGGCGCCCCAAGGGCGGCCGGCCTCCCCTTGCTCCATTATATACGGGCGGGGGGCACCCAAGACACACAAGTTGATCTACGGATCGTTCCTTAGCCGTGTCGGTGCCCCCTCCACCATATTCCACCTCGGTCATATCGTCATGAGTTTAGGCGAAGCCTGCGCCGTAGAACATCATCATCATCACCACGCCATCGTCTTGTGGAACTCATCTCCGAGCTCTGCTGGATCGGAGGCGGAGATCGCCATCGAGCTGAACGTGTCTTCAACTCGGAGGTGCCGTATGTTCGGTGCTTGGATCGGTCGGATCGTGAAGACGTCGACTACATCAACCGCGTTGTTAACGCTTCGCTTACGGTCTCGAGGGTACGTGGACAACACTCTCCCCTCTCGTTGCTATACCATCACCATGATCTTGCGTGTGCATATGAATTTTTTTGAAATTACTATGTTACCCAACATCTACTTCTTCTACTTCTTTTCTTCTTCTTCTTTTTTCATCTTTCTACTACTTCTACTTCTTCTACTTCTTCTAATTCTTTTCTAACACTAACACTAACACAATCTAGCACTAACAATTAAACAACAAAAAAAATGAAAAACAGGAAGAAAAAAAAGTAGTAGTCCCTCACCGAGCAATGGGACGGTCGGAGGGTGCACCGGCGGCGAGGCGGCGCCGGCGGCGAAGGGCGCCCGCGGCGGTGGCGGGCGACGAAGGCCGGCGTCGGCGGTTGGGGTGGGCGGAGGGTGGTGGGGCGACGGGCCAGGGTGCAGCGAGGCAGGGTGGCGCCGTCTGACGGGGTGAGGCGGCGGGCGGCAAGGCGGAGGGTGGTGGGGCGACGGGCGTCGGCGGGTGGGGTGGGGCGGAGGGGTGGTGGCGCGACGGGCCAAGGGTGCGGGGGCGGGGGCGGCGCCGGGCGGCGGGGGCGGCGGTGGATCTAGCTAGGACGGGGCATCGGGGAGGAGAGAGGAAGAGAAGGGAGAGTAACGGGCGGGGGGGTGGCGTCTATTAGTTACTCGGCTCTTTGCCGTCCGCCACTCTTTGCCGTCCGCCGTTATCTCTCTTTGCCGTCTGCTAGCAAAGAGGTGGGGGTGTTAAGTTTTTTTTAAATGGGCGGGTGGGTGTGGGCCACCTCCCTCTTTGCCGTCAGTTGGCTGACGGCAAAGATTCTTTGCCGTCAGCTGGCGGACGGCAACGAAATGGCGCATGGCAAAGAGCTTCTTTGCCGTCTGCCGTTTCTTTGTCGTCTGCTTTTCGGTAGCTGATGGCAAAGAGCTTCTTTGCCGTCCGCTAGCGGACGACAAAGATCTGGCAGATGGCAAAGTAGTTGATTCCAGTAGTGAAAGGTTATCGGTGCTATGATCCACTGTCCCACCGTGTTTATACATCGCGGCACATGTACTTTTATGAGATGGTGTTCCCTTTTTAGCAGGTATCATCCTCCACCGAGAAGCCTCTGGCTTCTCCCGCAGCGTGGGTTGCCCCAGCCACCACCTCTGGCGGGCCGTCCCCTTCGCCGAGCGCCGCCCCGGCCCCTGCCCCGCCCGCGCTCCCTGCACCCTCTGACACGGCTGCCTCCTCCAGCGGTGCCCCCACGGCCGCCGCGGGCCCGACTACCCCCTAGCGGCACATCGGGCATGGTCGCCCCCTCGGGTGCCCCCATCGGCGCCGCTGGTGCGGTCTCCGGCGCGATCCCACCAGGCGCCGCCTCTTTTGGCTCGGCGGCTATGGACCCTTCGGCAGCCTCGCCTTCGGAGCCCTCGGAGACCGGCTCGACCTCCTCATCGCTGGTCTCCCCTCCGGCTCCTCTGGCGGGGGCTGCACTCCCACTGGTGTGGTCACTCGGGCCCGTACCGGGACATTTCGTCCTAGCATGCACTACACCTCTGACGAGTACGTGTGTGCTGCATCTACCTTGGCACCATCTATGCTACCCTCCTCCACTCATGCAGCCCTTCGGGACCCGAACAGGCTTGCTGCGATGCGTGAGGAATTCGATGCCCTACAGCGCAACCGTATGTGGTAGCTTGTCCCGCAGCCTCCACACGCTAATGTCATCATTGGCAAGTGGGTCTTCCGCCACAAGACTCGCCCCGACGGCTCCCTCGAGCGCTATAAGGCGCGCTGGGTAGTGCAAGGTTTTCGACAGCGCGCTAGCGTGGACTTCACCGACACCTTTGCCTCGGTTGTAAAATCGGGCATGATTCGCGTTGTTCTCCAACTGGCTATTTCTCGAGCCTGGCCCGTTCACCAGCTCGACGTGTCCAATGCTTTCTTGCATGGTCACCTCGATGAGCAGGTGTTCTGTCAGTAGCCCACTGGTTTCATCGACACCACCTATCCGAACCATGTGTGCTTGATCTCCCATTCCCTTTACGGGTTGAAGCAGGCACCTCGGGCCTGGTACCAGCGTATTGCTGCCATCCTTCAGCAGCAGGGATTCCGGTCCACACGGTCTGATGCCTTCCTGTTTTTTTATCATCAGGATACCTCCTCTTGTACGTCGACGACATCATCCTGACTGCGTCCTTGCCAGCGCTCCTTCAGCATATCACCCCTCACCTTGGCACCGAGTTCGCCCTCAAGGACTTGGGGGCTCTCCAGTACTTCCTTGGCATCTAGGTCATTTGCCGTGCCACTGGCTTCTTTCTGCATCACCAGAAGTACGCCTACGAGCTTCTGGAGCGAGCTGGCATGCTTAAT
Source organism: Aegilops speltoides (assembly GCA_021437245.1). Lineage (NCBI taxonomy): Eukaryota > Viridiplantae > Streptophyta > Magnoliopsida > Poales > Poaceae > Aegilops > Aegilops speltoides. The sequence continues at coordinate 443,992,899 of CM038145.1, read as the reverse complement.
TGCAAGCCTGCTTCCACGCTTGTCGATACGAAGGCTAAGGGAGTGTTTGTTTCCAGAGAATTTTTGGTGTAGGGACTAAAAAAAGTCCCTACCAAACCAAACAGGGTGGGACTTTTTTGGGACTTTTTGCTAAAAGTCCTTAGAAGCACCTCCTTGAGAGTCTTTTTCAAAAAGTCCCAGGGACTAGAAAAAGTCCTAGGACTAGAGAAACAAACACCACCTAAGGTGTACACCGTCGAGGGTTCTCCGGTGTTTGATGCTCCCTTCTACCGCTCCATCATCGGTGCTCTTCAGTACTTCACGTTGACGCGATCGGATCTTTAGTATGATGTTCAGCAGGTGTGCCTTGTATGCACGCTGTCGGTGTCAAAACCGGCGGATCTCGGGTAGGGGGTCCCGAACTGTGCGTCTAGGCGGATGGTAACAGGAGACAAGGGACACGATGTTTTACCCAGGTTCGGCCCCTCTTGATGGAGGTAAAACCCTACGTCCTGCTTGATTAATATTGATGATATGGGTAGTACAAGAGTAGATCTACCACGAGATCAAGGAGGCTAAACCCTAAAGCTAGCCTATGGTATGATTGTTGTAATGTATGTTGTGTCCTACGGACTAAAGCCCTCCGGTTTATATAGACACGGAGAAGGCTAGGGTTACACAGAGTCGGTTACAATGGTAGGAGATCTACATATCCGTATCGCCAAGCTTGCCTTCCATGCCAAGGAAAGTCCCATCCGGACATGGGACGGAGTCTTCAATCTTGTATCTTTGTAGTCTTGGAGTCCGTGGGGCGATGATAGTCCGGCTGTCCGGACACCCCTAGTCGAGACTCCTCGGTAGCCCACGAACCAGGCTTCAATGACGATAAGTCCGGCGCGCATAATGTTCGGTATTGCAAGGCGGGTTCCTCCTTTGAATAATCCAGAGAAGATCATGAACACCAGGATAGTGTCCGGCTCTGCAAAATAAATTCCACATTCCACCGTAGAGAGAATAAAATGTCCATGAGTCCAATCTGCTGATGTATTTTGCGGCATGTTGTCACGCCACTACCAAGCCTTTACTTGAATCGTTTCTTATTATACCACCCCGTCACGTTTAGCGGCGCGTTTCAGGCATGTCTTGTCGAGCGAGATCGTGTTCCCTTATTCCGGATTCTCATCAATACGGACGTGGGTAACCCAACTGCACCATTGATGGTGGCGCTTGGGAGATAAGCGAGTTTTACCAGGCTAGTGGGGGACGCATAGTCTTCGCCCGCCTATATATAAGGGATAAGGATTCACCTTCTCACCCACGCCTTCTTCCTCCTTTGCTTATCCACTTCCGCGAATTCAAGCTCCAACGCCCGAGCTCGCGCATCTCATCTAAACCTTCCCGACCATGTCGGAGGGGAGGCAAATGGTTAGCTTCCACCGTTAAGGAGGAGCACATCACCAAGCTTCTTGTCGTCGGATACCTTTCCAGCGATATCGCGCCGGCTGCCGGCGAGGGGCAGCTCATCCCTACCCCGGCCCCATGAGAGGTCGTTTTCCTTCCCTTCCTCCGCTGGATGGGCTTTCCACTTCACCCCTTTGTCCGGGGCTCATGTTCTACTATGGCCTGCATTTCCACGATCTGGCGCCGAACTTCATCCTCAACATCTCGGCATTTATCGTCGTGTGCGAGGCTCTCCTCTGCATCCGGCCCCACTTCGGCTTGTGGCTCAAGACCTTCAACGTCAAGCCGAAGGAGGTGAAGGGCACGCTTGGTAGTCTTGAGCGCCATGTTGGGCAAGATGCCCAACGTCCTCTGGTTCGAAGGGGCCTTCATGGACTCCGTCAAGGGGTGGCAATCGGGGTGGTTCTATATCACCGAGCCGCGCGACCCTGCGTGGGCGGCGGCCCCCGAGTTTAGATCTGGGATCCCTATGCAGCTCACCTCCTGGAAAGAGAAGGGCTTGTTGTGGGGTAATCCGAAAGAGCTGACGGGACTCCGAGCCTGTATCTAGAAGCTGGTGAACAAGAAGCTCAGGCTCGTCGACGTGGTCCAAGTCATGCTCGTCCGCCGGATCCTCCCATGCCAAGAGAGGGCATTCAATCTGTGGGAGTTCGATCCGGAACAGCACCAGGCGCTGAGCGGGCTCTTCGACCTGACGTCTGGCGCTGGAGGGTGCTTTTAAGGGCGCCAAGCCCCGCATCTGCGACGAAGATCGCGATTTCACTCGCAACATCCGGTGACGAGGTAAGTGATTCTACCCCTTTACGGGACACTTGTGGTAGATAGATTGATTCTAAGAGGGTTTCAATCTCCCTTTTCCTTTGACAGGAATGGATGAAGAAGGCCGAGCAGCTCATCTGCCCGGCTCCCATGCCAGAAGACCCAGTGGATGCCCGTCTAGCGGGGCTGCTGGTTCCGGCACCGCACGTGGTGCCGGAGAAGAAGGCCAAGAAGGTGGCCACGAGCACTCGAAAGAGCTCCCGTAATCAGGCGCCCGACGACGAGGCGGACTCCTCCCCCGAAGACGAGGAGGAGGAAGAAGACTCTCTCCCGGAGGGGGGAGAGAGGAAGAGGAAGGCTTCCCCAATAGGGGAGGCCGAAGGGTCCACGAGGGGGAGAACCATTCCCCCGGATAGCTCCGCCAACACCGACTTTGCGACGAGGAGTGGCCTTCAAGGGCCAGGCCTCCGGCGAGATCATAAGTATCCGGATCCCTGATTATGCAATTTCTTTCGTGTCACATAGTGTCCTACTAATGCCGCATACTGCCCGCAGTTCGGCCAATGATGATTTCCCCGCTTCATCGAGCGGGTCGTTGGCCCCGTCGGATGTGGATTCACTTTTGACTGCCTCTACCCCCCGCGCCGACGAGGACGCCGAGGTGGGATCCCAGAGAGGAACCCATCAGGAGGAGGCTCCGGAGGTGCCGCAAGGCAGCCTCCCGGACTTTGCGCCGGACTCTACGTCAGAACCTGCAGTGGTTCCAGAGTCCGGCAGGCGGCCCCTTCGAAAGAAGGGCAAGACCGTGACACCGGCGGCCTCCGTTCAACCGGAGGCGCCGGACAACTTGCTAGAGGCCCTCAAAGGCGCTTCCATCGAGGAAGAACACCGCCTTTATTATGAGTGCGGTGATTGAAGGTTCAGCTTCGCCAAGAGCGGGCTGACCAAAGCTTCTTGATAGCCTTCTAACAGGCTTTGAGGTAAAGGTTAAAATTATGTAATGTAATACCGCATAGAGAGTAGCCCCGATGCTCGGTTTGGTGTTGGAAAGAAAAGCGGTGAGGATCTAAAAATATTCGCAGTTGCTAATAAATTATGTCAATATGGGTTTGCAGGCTGTGCGGTGACCTCTGCCGCATTGATCGGAGGTTGGTACACTAAAGCAAGATCTCGGCGGTCCAGCGAGAGCTCGGCCATGCCAAGAGGCAGCTCGAGGACAAAGAAGGTGATTAGCACCACTTTGAATTTTTACCTTCTGAGAAAAGGATTTTGGTCGCAATAAAATTAACAAGGATAATATGGGTATTGCGGGGCCACAAATGAGGTGGCAGCCTGAAGGAGGCAGTGTCCGCGACGAGCAAAGATCTTGACATGAGCAGCGAGCGAAAAAGCAGGAGGCACAGGTGGCGGCGGTCGGCAAGAGCTCGAGGCTCTCATGGAAAAGCATGAGAGCTTGGAGCGTGACTCAAGACTCGAGTCCGAGCTCGCCTCGGCCTCGAAAGTGCCAAGTCCGCCAAGGCCGAGGCCCGTAAGGCCCTTCAGGAGGTTGAAGATGTTAAGAAGATAGCGGCGGGTAAGGCATTTTTCATGCAAAGCAAGCATGTTAATGTAAACTACCTGACACTTACCCACGTTCGGAGCTCTCCAGGGGTGTTTGCAGATCTGCCATGTAGTGTGTCTGATACCGCCGCATTCTACCGTGGCGAGGAGGGGAGCTCAACGGAGAAGGTCTTCTGGTCTCAGTACGCTGAGGCCGGCGATCCGGTGCCCCCAAGCGACCAGCTGAAGCAACTGGTCGAACTCCACAAGGTAGCCGAGGAGGCCATGAAGGGCCTTATAGTCCTGCTTTGTGGCTGGACAGGCCATGCACAGGAGCTACTTGACCTCGTCGGGCGGCTGGTGGATGCGTGCCTCGGTGGAGGTCATCAAGCGCTCCGCTTTGTATTGAGGGTGCTCGTCGGGCCCTTGCCCGCACAAAGGTGCTGTGGGGCAGGCTGGATGCGAGAAGCTTCTTCTTGACCGCCGCCACCGGGCAAGGAGTATCGTATGCCGAAATGTATTATAAAACTGTCTGAAGGGAGCCCGCGATATTGCGGATGAATGCCCTAGAGATGTAATTTTGAGTAAACTCGCTATGTATTATCACTCGCGCGCTGAAAACTTTGTTCATGTGCGCTTTAAGCAACGCTTGTTTAATTTAAAATATTACCTACATGCGGCCATTTATGAAATCGAGAGATGGCAAGTCGTTGGCTTCGCCCCCAAGCCGCAAGTGCTGGGGTGTTAGGGATAACTTGAGCACTCTTGTTCCCATTTTGGGTCCATCTAGGAGGCGCTCAACACAACGAACAAGGCAACTGGACTTATAATGCTTGAACACTCTCCTTAGCCATAGAATTCTATAATTTTAAATTTCGTGAAGCCCTAGTATTCGAAGACCGAATTGGGCGCTATCCACGCCTTCGGGGACATTATCCGAACTTCGCTCGGGCGTGAGTCTTTAAGAACCGAAAAGACCTCTCGAACAGCGACCGATCTCTTGCCTTATCATGCGGTTAGTTTTAGCTTTCTCCTTTGAGGCGCTTGCCTGCTCAGCGGGCGCAATCCCGTGGTTCTCCCAGTGCCACCTTAGCCGACGAGCGGAATGTAAGGCACCAAAGCGTGGGAGCCGGGCAAACCCAACTATTGACCCCAAGACATGATTGAAGCGATTCATATAATGCTATAAGTTCGGGTGCCGCTTTTGTGAAAGTGTTCGACTTATCACACCATAATGTGGGGAACATAAGCCCTGTTGTATTAGGCCGTACCAAAATATACGGGTGCAAGATGTCATGTAATGAACATATATATGTAATAACAGGCAAAAAAGTGCTGCGTCATTTATTAAAGGAAGTCTGCTATGAGTGCGGACTGATACAATTAATGCGGTAAGCAAGGGTTTTGGACTAGTTAAACATGTCCCCCTCCAGGGATGGGCTGCGGACTTGGTGTATATAATCAAATTTAATGCTCGTAATTGAGACCACCTGAGTGTACGTCGCCGCATTCTTGCTTCCCCGGCTGTTGCATCATGAGTTCGGCAGGTTCACCGCCGGACAGGGCCTCTGGCTAACGGAGTCCTGTGTATACAAAGAAGGAAAATAATAATAAGAAAGAGCCGCACACTTGTGACCCCCTGGTGCGGTCGAGCCGCACTCTGGGTCTATTGTGGTCGTGCCCCTTCCCCTACGCCCATGGTATCTCCAAAGCGTAATGATGTACACGGAGGGTTGTTCTTGCGATCGTGCGAGGGCGGGGGTTAGGGACGCATTGCTACGCGTGCTCGGATCGTGCCAGGTGGTCTTGGTTGGTGTTGCTTCGGGCGCATTTGGCTGTATCCGGCCGTTTAACGGCGGACTCGAAATTGCCTTAAAGGCTGCTCAGATTTCGCCATGAGCGCATTGTATGTTCCTCCGTTCGGAGGGCGTTCCATATTTCCGTTGACCGTGATGACTCCACGAGGGCTGGCATCTTGAGCTTGAGGTGTGCATAATGCGGCACGCGTTGAACTTTGCAAACGCGTTCGTCCGAGCGAGCGTGATAGCCGCTGCGAAATGGGACTATGTCAAGATTAACTCCTCGCTCGGAAATTATCAGGGATCCGCAGACCACTTCGGTGTGGTGAGCTCATGCAATTGGCCTCCACACCTGGTATGACACCTTTAAAGGTTGTCTTTGTAGGTTTAATCCTTGAGGGGTCTATGCCCATCTTGCGCACTGTATCCTGATAAAGCAGGTTCAGGCTACTGCCGCCGTCCATCAGGACTCTCGTGAGGTAAAATCCATCGACGATTGGGTCTAAAACCAATGCGGCGAATCCGCCATGGCGGATGCTGGTTGGATGGTCTCTTCGATCGAAAGTGATCAGACAAGAGTACCATGGATTGAACTTCGGGGCGACTGGCTCCATCGCATATACGTCCCTTAGTGCACGCTTCCGCTCCCTCTTGGGTATATGGGTTGCGTAAATCATGTTCACCGTCCGGACTTGTGGGGGGAAACCCTTCTGTCCTCTATTGTTCGGCGGTCGGGTCTCTTCCTCGTCGTCGCTGTTTAGCCCCTTGTCATTGTTTTCGCATTTAACTTGCTCTGCTCGCTTGAACACCCAGCAATCTCTGTTGGTGTGATTAGCTGGCTTTTCAGGTGCCGTGTATCGGCATAAGCGGTCGAGTATTCGGTCCAAATTGGACGGACCGGAGTGGTTCTTTTGAATGGCTTCTTCCACGACGGGTTTAGAGCCTCGAATCCGCGTTGACTGCCGTATCCTCCTTATAAATGCGCCGTTAATCGCGCATTTATTTTGCTTCGACGCGACCTGCCATTATTGTCCTTAGTATCCGGACTGCGGAGTTTTCTTGAGGTTGTTGCTGCGAGCTAGCCAGCTATCCTCTCCGTCTGAAGCGGGTCATTAATGATGTGAGGGCTGCCATGGATTTTGGCTTTTCTGTCCCGGTGCGGGCTAGCCACTCGTCGCGGATGTTATGTTTGAAGGCTGCGAGCCTCGCATCCGGACGGTCGGCGATTTGGTTTTTATTTGCCAGAACCATGTCCGAATTATGCGCCGATTCGTCTGGCTGCTGAATTATGTGGCTTAGGTCATCGGCGTCGGTGGCCGCACATCGTGTTCCAGAAGTTGTCGAGAATCGGCTTCCGTGTCTTCCCAACACCCAATTGACTCTGTGGGCAAGCTGTTAAGCCAATGCCGAGCTGGTCCTTTAAGCTTGAGTGGGAGATACTTGATGGCATGGAGATCGTCGCCGCGGGCCATATGGATGTGAAGGAGATAATCTTCGATCCAAACCGCGGGGTCTGTTGTGCCATCGTAGGATTCGATGTTTACGGGTTTAAACCCTTTAGGGATTTGATGATCCATTACTTCGTCAGTGAAGCATAGAGGATGTGCGGCGCCTCTATATTGGGCAATATCACGACGTAGCTCGAGAGAGCGTTGTCAGCTGTGTTCGGCCCGGCCGGAGTTATTGTATCTGGCGCGACGGTATTCGTCGTGGGTCGCCCTCGTGATCCGTAGATGGATCTGGATTGCCTTGCTTTGTCCTCCAATATATCTTGCAAGTCCGGCGTGTTCCCTCTTGGCTTCGCACTTTTGGAGCGGTGCCGAGGTACGGTCTTGGTGGAGGGCCTGGATGCCTCTCTGTCGTGACCACGGGGTGGTCGGTCTGCTGTATCGTGCGCTGGTGATGAAGGTATGTATGCTTCCTCCTCTAATCGGGGGAGCAACTTGCGTCTTGCGTAGCTTTTGGAGGGGCGTTCGAGTTTGTACTCTTCAGCCGCGAGGACCTCGGTCCATCGATCGGCCAGCAGGTCCTGATCAGCTTGAAGCTGCTGCTGCTTTTTCTTTAGGCTATTTGCCGTGGCAATAAGCATGCGTTTGAAACGCTCTTGTTCGACGGGATCCTCGGGCACGATGAGTTCATCATCGTTGAGGCTTGCCTCGTCTTCAGAGGGAGGTATATAGTTATATTCCTCGACCTCTTCGTCTGCCGCCCTCTCGTGAGGGCTTGCTTCTGCATCCTCCTGCGCTGAGTCTTGCTGGAGGGGATTGTCTTCGGCACTCTCTGGGGTATTATTATCTCCTGTGCCGGAATCTCCATTCTTCTTTGTGGCGGGATTTAGAGCGGCGCCACGACGCCGACGCAACAGGCTGTTTCTTTAAGGAATCTGCCTCCGCTGCTTCTTCGCCGTCCCCATCTTTTGGGGTGTCCACCATGTATATGTCGTATGACGAGGTGGTCTTCGATGCCTGTGGCGCTGGTTCTGTTAAATCTCGGCATCGCCGTCCATAGCGTCGATGTCTTGAAGTCGTAGTCTAGCATGTCGGTTAGATCGCCGGCAGTGGCTACAAAGTGGGTGGTGGGTGGGTTCTGAATTTCTTCGTCGCCCGTATCCCAACCATCCTGGCCATAATTCGGCCAGGACTCTCCGGATAGCGAGAGATGCTTTAACGAATTTAGGATGTCACCAAAGGGTGAGTGTTGGAAGATGTCTGCGGCGGTGAATTCCATAACCGGCGCCCAATCAGATTCGATTGGCAGGGGCGTGGGAGGTCCGGAGTCCGGCAAGGAGTCCGGCACCTCGGAGTCACGAAGCCGCGAGGACAAGGTTAGTGTTCGGCTCCATCGTCGTGGAAGTTGAAGCCCCGGTGATGTCCAACCACGGTCCTCGATCTGGCGATCGGCTCGGTCTAAGGGCGGAGCGGATTCTTGTCTGACCACCAAGGCACTTTGCTCGCGGCAGAGCTAGATCATGCCCATCGTAACAGTGTGGCGCGCTTGGCTGTGGCTCGAGCCCGTCGAAGATCAAGTCCCCGCGGGCGTCGGCCGTGAAGTCTAGGCTTCCGAATCTGACCTGATGGCCAGGGGCGTAGCTTTCGATCTGCTCCAGATGGCCAAGTGAATTAGCCCGCAGCATGAAGCCGCCGAATACGAAGATCTGTCCGGGGAGAAAAGTCTCACCCTGGACAGCGTTGTTGATTGAAGAAGCCATCGAGCCTATCGGTGACGACACAGAGGAACTCTCAATGAAAGCACCAATGTCGGTGTCAAAATCGGCGGATCTCGGGTAGGGGGTCCCGAACTGTGCGTCTAGGCGGATGGTAACAGGAGACAAGGGAGATGATGTTTTACCCAGGTTCGGGCCCTCTTGATGGAGGTAAAACCCAACGTCCTGCTTGATTAATATTGATGATATGGGTAGTACAAGAGTAGATCTACCACGAGGTCAAGGAGGCTAAACCCTAAAGCTAGCCTATGGTATGATTGTTGTAATGTATGTTGTGTCCTACGGACTAAAGCCCTCTGGTTTATATAGACACCGGAGAAGGCTAGGGTTGCACAGAGTCGGTTACAATGGTAGGAGATCTACATATCCGTATCGCCAAGCTTGCCTTCCACGCCAAGGAAAGTCCCATCAGGACACGGGACGGAGTCTTCAATCTTGTATCTTCGTAGTCTTGGAGTCCGGCGGACGATGATAGTCCGGCTGTCCCCTCACACGCCCCCGGCGATAATCATTGGGCTCTGGTGAAACGTATTCTCGGGTATATACGTGGCACCACGGCTATGGGTCTCATCCCGACAGCTTCCTCCGACACCGACCTCATCGCCTACTCAGACGCCGACTAGGCAAGGTGCCCCGACACTCGGCGGTCCACCTCCAGCTAATGCATCTACCTCGGGCCCTCTCTGATCTCGTGATCGTCTAAAACGACAACCCACGGTTTCACGATCGAGTGCCGAGGCCGTGTACAGAGTTGTGGCCAACGCCGTCGTGGAGTGCTCCTGGCTAAGACAGCTGCTTCAGGAGTTGTTATGTGAGGTTCCCAAGGCCACGATTGTCTACTGTGACAACGTCTCCACGGTCTACCTCTCTACCAACCCTGTTCATCATTGCCAGACGAAGCACATTGAGCTCGACATCCACTTTGTCCGGGAGCATGTTTCACTTGCCCGTGTTCGAGTCTTGCATGTACCCACCGATCAGCAGTTTGCCGATGTCATGACGAAGGGACTACCTACCTCGACTTTCGAGGGCTTTCGGTCCAGTCTTTGCGTCTCCGGCGACGCTTCGACTGCGCCGGGGGGCGGGTGGGGTTGAACATGCACATACGTATATAGGTCTGGGTATTGTACGTTGCACAGGTAGCGTCTCTCACCCCATCTGTAACTTGTTGTATCTTGGGAGACAAGATACCAGGCGCACTCCTTGTATCTATATATGTGCCTAGTGCATGATCAATGAGAATTATCGATGCACAATCCCTTTCTCCCAAACTTACTGTTGGGGAACGTAGTAATTTCAAAAAAAAATCCTACGCACACACAAGATCATGGTGATGCATAGCAACGAGAGGGGGAGTGTATCTTCATACCCTTGAAGATCGCTCTGGCGAAGCACTTATCAACGCTTTGATGTAGTCAGACGTCTTGGATCGACCGATCCAAGTACGAGCGCATGGCACCTACGAGTTACGCACACGTTCAGCTCGATGACGTCCTCGCCTTCTCGATCCAAAGAAGACGGTAAGTAGTAGATGAGTTCGGCAGCACGACGGCGGCGTGGTAGCGGTGTTGGTGAAGAACAATCTCTGCAGGCTTCGCCTAAGCGCTACGGAAACTATGACGAAGGATAAACTAGAGGGGACGGGGTTGCCGGCACACGGCTTGGTGTTTCTTGATGTGTCTTTGGTGCTAGCCCTGCCCCTCTATTTATATGTTGAGCCCTGGGGTCGAAACTTGGAGCATAAGCCTCCTCAAAGTCGGTTTTCCCCGAAAGGCAAGAGTCCCACTCGGACTCCAGGACCAAACGCCACAATCCTTGGCATCTGGCCCAGATACCATGGGCCTCGGCGTCTGGCCCAGGGCCAGACGCTAGGGTCTCCGGCGTTTGGCCCCCTGGCCTCCGGAAACTCCTTTTGCACTGACTTATAGCCCCGTGGGCTTGACCCCTTGGCCTAACCATATCATCCAATATATGAATCTTTACCTCCGGACCATTCCGGAGCTCCTCGTCATGTCCGTGATCTCATCCAGGACTCCGAACAACATTCGGTCTCCAACATACATAAGTCATACTAGCAAATATTGCCCGTGCGTTGCAACGGGAGACAAAAAATTATGGCTAACCAAATAAGTATAACTCAGTATCCTGATATATGAGCGTACTCTATTTTAACATAGTGGCTCACCATGTTGCCATTTTTTTTTCACCCTAGCCGATGATGGTCGCGATGTACACGTGATCACAATGCATTCGATGTGGTAAATCCCACGGCTATGAGTTTGCCAGTGCATGCCACACTTGTCATTATGTTGTGCAAGGGAATGTTTAAAATTTTAAAAACAAATCTCGTTGACCACGAACTACTGCCAACGCCAAGACATACAAAGACTTTTGTAAAACTAATTAAATCCTAGACATAAAATACTTTTGCATCTATGAACAGTGTCCCGAATTGACAAACATTTTCTTTTGAAATTTTGTATTTTCTCAAAAAAAAATCATGAACATTAGTTTTGTTTACAAAAAAATTTAAATGCATGAACCGGTTTCGAATTCATTAACATTTTTGACTCAACAAACATTTTTAGAGTCGATGAACTTTTTAAAAAAATTGGGGAACAAATCTTAAAAAACAAATATTTATTTTTATTTTTGTGAACATTTTCTAAAATGTCATGGACATTTTTTTCAGATTCCCGAATATGTTTTCAATGCACTGTCATTTTTTCAAAATCATGAACATGATATAATTTCACGACCAATTTTTCCAAATTGTGATTTTTTTTTATAATTTTGCAAACATTTGTGCAAAATCACCATCATTTTTTGAATCTGTAAATTTTTTATGATTTTCTAAACTTTTTTTGAATTCACATATTTTTTATGATTTCTCAATTTTTTTTTGAAAAGTCGCAACTTCAGAATATTAAAATCCCGAATTAATTTCAAGAAGAAAGAAGAAATAAAACAGAGAGAAAAGAAAAGACAAAAAAGTAAAATGGAAAAAAAGGGAGTGAAGCCCGCACATGGGTGAGGACATGCATGAGAAAATAGAGAGAAAAGATGTGAAGCTGGGGATCGAACCCAGGTCCCTTAGCTAGAGAGACATCGCCCAACCACTCTGCGACACATCATTCCATGATTTCTAATCGTCGCGGCCATATAAAACAAGTGGCGCCGATTTTTGGTCCGAAAAATTGAATCATTTTCCCACTTATGGGTGGCATTGGTGGGTAATTTTTATCAATTTAAGGGGTAATTATAATGACGGACGACCAGAAACCCAATTTACTTTATTATTAGGTAAAGATAATACTATATCGTCAACGAACGTTAAGCGTGCGGACCCTACGGGTTCGAGAACTATGTAGACATGACCGAGACATCTCTCTGGTCAATAACCAATAGCGGAACCTGGATGCCCATATTGGCTCCTACATATTCTAGGAAGATCTTTATCGGTCAAACCGCATAACAACATATGTTGTTCCCTTTGTCATCAGTATGTTACTTGCCCGAGATTCGATCGTCGGTATCTCAATACCTAGTTTAATCTCGTTACCGGCATGTATCTTTACTCGTTCCGTAACACATCATCCTGCAACTAACTCATTAGTTACAATGCTTGCAAGGCTTATAGTGATGTGCATTACCGAGTGAGCCCAGAGATACCTCTCCGACAATCGGAGTGACAAATCCTAATCTCAAAATACGCCAACTCAACATGTACCTTCGGAGATACCTGTAGAGCTCCTTTATAATCACCCAGTTACGTGACGTTTGGTAGCACAGAAAGTGTTCCTCCGGTAAACGGGAGTTTCATAATCTCATAGTCATAGGAACATGTATAAGTCATGAAGAAAGCAATAGCAACATACTAAATGATTAAGTGCTAAGCTAAGGGAATGGGTCAAGTCAATCACATCATTCTCTAATGATGTGATCCCGTTAATCAAATGACAACTCATGTCTATGGCTAGGAAACTTAACCATCTTTGATTCAACGAGCTAGTCAAGTAGAGGCATACTAGTGACACTGTTTATCCATGTATTCACACATGTATCAAGTTTCCAGTTAATACAATTCTAGCATGAATAATAAACATTTATCATGAAATAAGGAAAATAAATAATAACTATATTATTGCATCTAGGGCATATTTCCTTCACTTACAACCCAAAAGGTAAGCCTGACCTGACCCGGACTGGGTTTTTCGAGCTGGGCTTAGGTTGGGCTGTCCATGATCAGGTTTACTCTCAGGTCTATGTTGTTAATTACCTCCTTCATCCCGTAACTACTTTCTCCGTCTCATAATATATGAGCATTTTTCACACTAATGTAATGTCAAAAACAAAACAAAAAACACACATGTTTTCTTAGACAAAAAACCGCTCTTATAATATGGACGAAAGAAGTAGCACCTTTTTAAGCCTAATGGTCCTATTGCATAGATATATCAGACTTGGCAAGGACCGAACATCAACTCACTCGCTCGCTCTCTGGTGCAATCCTGGACTATACGTATGCTTTCATTTTCGATACATGGGATGCAATCATGCAAAGACATATCTTGAGATTGATAAAAGTATCACAAGAATCAGAAAGTCTGAAATAAATCCAGAAAATGCGTGCAAAATACAAAATCTAGGAGTGGGCTGGTTCCACCGTAAGAAATCTAACCATCTGAACTACGCTCAATTTGTTGGAATTCAATTTCATCGACCGTAACTCTTGTTCAAAAATAAAAATAAAAGAATACACCATAATTTTATCCATACACACATGCAAAAATAACAGATGTTCGGTGCACACCGTAAGACATGGTTATTTAAAGCTTATTTGCTAAATAATATATATGTATATTATAGTTCATACCATATGGTCAATTCACAGTCATTTTTCACTGTCTGTATTGTATTGAGGGATCTGAAACTAGTCCCAGTTGGATATACTTTTTGAGTAATTTGAAAGATTTCAGATGATGGTGTGCTGAGCCCCAGCATGATTATTTCTTTTGTGTTCTCTCATCACTTTAGGTGCTCCTTGTATGAACCTTGTCGGTGGTCGTTGCTTTATAATATAAAGTGGGGAACCTTTATCATTTAAATAATTTTAAAGATTCTAGAACAAATGAGAAGTATTTATGTTATGAGCTCTGTGCATTGTATAAATCATAAATGGGACCAAAGTGTCAACCGCCCCTGCGTTGCCTCTCTCGGGCGATTCGAGGGGACCTCTCCGGCACCGCCACTTTCCCACTTCCCTCCTCCTCCTCACCTCGCTGCCATCTGAGGAGCCCACCGGTGAAGCCTGGTTAGGCTCCACGAAGATCTGGCGCGACAGCACGCGGGAAGATCTGGCGCGACAGCACGCGGGGTTGGCTCCAGCGCGGGCTAGCGTACATCCGGTGGTCTGAGGGAAGGTGTTCACGACAGGCAGGCTCATGGTGGCTTCGTGAGGTGCACGGCAGGGGGTGCGCAGGGGGCTAATCAGGGCGGATCTGTTGCCTGACGGCTTTATGCTACGTCGTGGTGGAGGTTTGACGTGGTGCTATTGCTCCGCCAACGGTGCTACCCGACGGGGCGCGTGGTGGAGGGGCTCGGATGGTGGCTTCGACCGCAAGCCATGGTGGGGGTTGCTGATCCAGCGGCGCAGATCAAGAGCGTGTGATGGCGGGTTTGTGGTTCTCAGACAATGGGGCAATGAACCCAGACCTCTTCTTCGGCATCGGCGTTCGTGGTGGTTGTGTGGTCAGCGCCATAACTGGAGCTCGGGGCGCCGGTCCGCTGCATTGGTGCGTCGGCCCTCGGTCGCACCTGGGATGTCCATTATACAACCTTCTTCTTGTAGACGTTGTTGGGCCTCCAAGTGCAGAGGTTTGTAGGACAGTAGCAAATTTCCCTCAAGTGGATGACCTAAGGTTTATCAATCCGTGGGAGGCATTGGATGAAGATGGTCTCTCTCAAACAACCCTCTAACCAAATAACAAAGAATCTCTTGTGTCCCCAACACACTCAATACAATGGTAAATTGTATAGGTGCACTAGTTCGGAGAAGAGATGGTGATACAAGTGCAATATGGACGGTAGATATAGGTTTTTGAAATCTGAAAATAAAAAAACAGCAAGGTAGCAAGTGGTAAAAGTGAGCGAAAACGGTATTGCAATGCTTCGAAACGAGGCCCAGGGTTCATACTTTCACTAGTGCAAGTTCTCTCAACAACAATAACATAATTGGATCATATAACTATCCCTCAATGCAACAAAGAGTCACTCCAAAGTCACTAATAGCGGAGAACAAACGAAGAGATTATTGTAGGGTACGAAACCAGCTCAAAGTTATTCTTTTCGATCAATCCATTGGGCTATTCTTATAAGTGTCACAAACAGCTCTAGAGTTCGTAGTAAAATAACACCTTAAGACACACATCAACCAAAACCCTAATGTCACATAGATACTCCGATTTCACCTCAAGTATCCATTGGTATGATTATATGATATGCATCACAGAATCTCGGATCCCTCTATTCAAACAACACAAAGAACTTCAAAGAGTGCCCCAAAGTTTCTACCGGAGAGTCAAGACGAAAACGTGTGCCAACCCCTATGCATAGATTCCCAAGGTCACAGAACCCGCAAGTTGATCACCAAAACAAACATCAAGTGAATCAATAGAATACCCCATTGTCACCATGGGTATCCCACGCAAGACATACATCAAGTGTTCTCAAATCCTTAAAGACTCAATCTGATAAGATAACTTCAAAGGGAAAACTCAATTCATTACAAGAGGGTAGAGGGGGAGAAACATCATATGATCCAACTATAATAGCAAAGCTCGCGATACATCAAGATCATGCCAAATCAAGAACACGGGGGAGAGAGAGAGAGATCAAACACATAGCTACGGTACATACCCTCAACCCCGAGGGTGAACTACTCCTCCTCGTCATGGAGAGCGGGATGATGAAGATGGCCACGGTGATGGATCCCTCCCAGCAGGTGCCTAACAGGTCCCGATTGGTTTTTGGTGGCTACAGAGGCTTGCGACGGCGGAACTCCCGATCTAGGTTTCTTTTCATGGGTTTCTGTATTTATAGGAATTTTTTGTGTTGGTTTCACGTCAGGGGGGTCTCCGAGTCATCCATGAGGCAGGGGGCGCCCTCAGGGGATAGGGCGCGCCCTCCACCCTTGTGGATGGCTCGAGACTCTTCTAGCCCAACTCTTTTACTCCGGGGGCTTCTTTTGGTCCATAAAAATCCACAAAAAATGGTAGGTCAATTGGACTCTATTTGGTATTCGTTTTCTATAAAACTCAAAAATAAGGAAAAAACAGAAACTGGCACTGGCCTCTAGGTTAATAGGTTAGTCCCAAAAATCTTATAAAATAGCATATAAATGCATATAAAACATCCAAGATGGATAATATAATAGCATGGAACAATAAAAAATTATAGATACGTTGGAGACGTATCAGGATGCTTGGCGCTGGCCGGTGGGTTGGTTGTAACTGTTGCACAGGGCATCAGATCTGCCCAGACATGGCTAGTTCTGGATCCTGCGATGGTGGTGGGGTGGCCTGGTTGGCGGCTCTGTGTGGCGCAGGCGGCGGCTGGGCTGCTCTGATCGGTCGTTCTTGGCTCTGGTGGCGGGTGGTGGCTCGGGCGGGGCAGTGGCTCTCCTATACCGGTTTGAGAGGAGGGCTTCATTTGGCTGCTCGAGGCATAAGCCTTGCTCTGGCCTTGCTCGGCGCCGATGAAGATGCCTGTGGGCATTGCACACCATCTTGGAGGTGTCGTAGTCCGAGGGCCTACGCCCTCCTCTCTCGCACTCCGGGGGAAACCCTTTTTCGAGGTTTCTAGAGCCGACGATAGCGTCTCTGATGTCGTGGTCCTTCCTAGAGGTATCATTCTGGAGTCATCTTGACCTAGGAGAGCCATCAAATCGGGTGGTGCGCGGCCTCGGGGCTGGTGTGGAAGTCAAAGTGGCAGATTTGGATCTCATCGTCGTGGAGGGGTATTGACACTGATCACTTGGGTGGCAGTATCATCAGCCAGCCTTGTGTGCGGCCTCAGAGCAGCGTGGATACCAGAGCGGCAGCTCCGAATATGGTGGTATAGCATCAGCTCAGGTTGCTCGAGTGACGGAGCAGGCGGCTTGACTAGTCCGCAGCCTTGGGGCCAGCGTGTGAGTTGTTTTCGTCTATAAGTTGGAGCGATGGTTCTGAGGATGGTTGTAGGGTGTCAACTCCGGTTGTTCGGGCGATAGAGCCAACGGCTCGCCTGGTGTGTGGCCTTGGTCACAGTGTCCTGGACCAGGGGGGTACGAACCTGGTCGGCCCATGCACCTCGGGCTGGGCTGATGGGCCCTCATTCTACTCGAGGTGGACTCCGGAAACCATACTCTGGAGGCGTGACCAAGACTACATCTGCCGAAGACTTGACGTATACTCCAAGACTTCTCCTGCCGCCTCCACACCTAGATAGCGACCTTGTAACCCTAGATGCCCTTCCTGGCATGTATATCAGCCAATGGGTTTAGCCCGTATAGGGGACTTGAACACAATCGCATTCACCTAGCCCTAGAGTTAGACACATCTTACGATCTCGAGGTAGAGCAACTCTGTATTTAAGGATGGCAATGGGTAGGGTATGGGGCGGGTAGAGCGTTACCATACCCATACCCGTGTAGCCAATGGGTACGAAATTATACTCATACCCGTACCCATGGGTATGAAACTTTACCCTTACCCATACCCGATGGGTTTCCATACCCATTGGGTACCCATTGGGTACCCATTGGGTAGATCAAGCAGTACACAAGTTATTCACAATTTTACATTAATATATAGCACATTTCACAAAAAACATTGATCTCAACTCAATAACAGATAGACGAGTACCCGCTCAACTAAAATTGACAATGATGACAACTTTAACATAGGTTCACAAGCTCACAAACCAAATTTAAGACATGTACTCTTGTGAATTATGGGTAAGTTTCACATGTCGGTATAAACGGGTAGGGTATGGGTATATCCATGGGTAAAAGGCTATACCCATGCCCTACCCATGACTTAACGGGTAGGGTATGGGTACTATCCATGGGTATAAAATTGTGCCCATACCCTGCCCATGCGAGTACGGTATCCGTGGGTACCCATACCCATGGGTAAAATTGCCATCCTTATCTGTATTCGATACATCTCCATTAATATAAACAAGAGCAAGACGTAGGGTTTTACCTCCATCAAGAGGGCTCGAACCTGGGTAAATCGTCTGCCTGTTCCTGTTACCACCGATCCGAGATTAAGGATGGCTATTTTACCCATAGGTACGGGTACCCGCGGATACCGTACCTGCATGGGCAGGGTATGGACACAATTTTATACCCGTGGGTAGTACCCATACCCTACCCATTAAGTCATGGGTAGGGCACAGGTGTAGCTTTGTACCTATGGATATACCCATAACCTACCCGTTTATACTAACATGTGGACCTTACCCGTGGAGCTTCAACATATGCTAGTTTGTGCTAGCTGCCATTTGTGTTGGTTGATGGGTGTTTTACATGTTTTTATTTGTTACTTGTTGGATGTTATTTGGTGAAGTGTGTCGTGAGCTTCTGACATATATTAAGTTGTCACCAATTGACATCTGTCATGTACTCATCTATCTGTTATTGAGTTGAGATAAATATTTTTTTGTCATATGTGTTATGGATGAATGTAAAATTATGAATAACTTGTGTACTGTTTTATCTACCCATCGGGTACCCCAATGGGTATGGGTATGGGTATGGGTAATGTTTCATACCCGTGGGTACGGGTATGGGTAGAATTTTGTACCCATTGACTACACAGGTATGGGTATGGTATTGATCTACCCTCTCATACCCTACCCATTGCCATCTATACCCTGAGGTCTGTCGAATTTCACACCGGCACTGGTGCTTCCATTGAGAGTTCTGCTGTGAGATTGGCAAAGGATTAATGGCGAATCTGCAGGTCAATGCGGCACTAGATGCGGGGATGTGTACGCCCCCGACCAACTTTTTGTGTTCGGCAGCATGGTTTTCGTGCCGACTCGACGGGCCATCTGGCCACCATCGAGAACTACGCCCCCGATCAGATTGTAACCTTCAGAGGCTTAGAATACATTGCGGACTCCCGCGGCGAGCTCGTCCTGTCAGGCTGGACGCCCAGCCAGATTCGGGGCTCAACGAACATTGGAGGCTCGACCTCGGAGCTGCTCCCCTTTGAGGACAATGGATCATGCCGACACCGCCGGGGACCATAGAGGGGTTCCCTTCCCCCGCCTCGAACCGCTCCGTCAGAACGCCCAGCTCCGACGTAGTCCAGAGCTCGACTTGTGAGATGATGACGGGGAGGAGGACATTTCTGAGTCCGCGCCTCGCCGCGACAACCACGAAGCCGGCACGACGGCACGTCCACGGGAGTTGCCGGTAGCAAGGAAGAGTAGTGCATGGTAGGTCACCACCGCTCGTGTCCCAGGAAGGCCACTGCTCCGCTCCTCTCGTCGACGACAAGCTTGGTGGGTTCAACATCGGTGGTCGATCAGTCGTCTGACGCTGATGTGGAGGCGGACAGCTTCACTTCCTGGGTCACCAAAGGGGGAGCTTACGGAGATGGAGCTGGAGAACACTGAGGCGGAACTGGAAATGGTGAAGCTTCAGTTCTCGAGACTCATGGCTAGATACGGGGAATGGGCGCCAGCATCCATTTAGATTATGTATTAATTATACCTCCAGAGCTGAACTAGCGCCACTTTGTTGTAAATGTAATGAAATTCGTCATGTTTATATGAAATCCGGACGTGTTTATATGAAATCCCGTCGTTTTGATTGAATTATGTCTAGTTGGTGCGAGTTGTAATCAAGATGCCCTTAGGGCAACTCCAATGCACGACCCCAAATCGCACGGCCACGTCCGTTTTGGGGTAAACGGACACAAAAACGCGGCAAACAGACGAACATCCGTTTTTCGTCCGCTTTCGACCCATTCCCGGCCCAACTTTGGGCCGCGTTTGCGTCGAAATGGACACATGCGGGCGGGCGCGACGCATGCCCATGTCCACCCCTGGACCGCCCGTCAGGGATACAAGTGCCCCTTTTTCTCCTCCTCCCCCAGCCGGCCCCCAGACCCTTCGAACCCTACCCCTCCATCGCCGCACCTGCCATTTTCTCGGTCACCCCCTGGCTGGCGCACCCCCTCATCCTCCCGCCGCTCACCACCACCCCTATGACCCTGGCCTTTGTCTCGGCCATGTAGTTGTCCAATCGGGCCGCCGAATTTGAGCGCATCTGGCCGCCTCATTTGTGCGCATCCCAGACGCCGGTGGGATGTGCCTAGCCATGGATTGGCCGGGCACCGGAGCGCACAGCCCCAACAACACCTCTGCGCCGCATGCAGGCATGGACTCCGCCTCTAGCCGCTCGGATCTACCCCACCGGAATGGTGCCGACAAACATACACCTGGTCGTCGTCTGGGGTTGGCGCTGGCGCAACGGTTGGTCGGCTCACCATTGTCGCTCATAAAGTGTGACGGCAGCTCGCGGCCATTCGCCGTGTTTCTACCATGCCGGAACATTCGGGTTGGGTGTTCATCAAGTGTAAAAAGACAAGGTATATGCTTGTTTTGCTTCCGTTGTGCTTCCGGATTCGACGTAATTTCAATAGCTCTTGGCTCATATGCAACTTGCGGTGTAGGATGGATGCAAGCAAGTTTTTGTTGGGCAACGTAGTAATTTCAAAAAAATTCCCACGCACACGCAAGATCATGGTGATGACATAGCAACGAGGGTAGAGTGTTGTCTACGTACCCTCGTAGACCGAAGCGGAAGCATTGACACAAAGATAGTGGAAGTAGTCGACGCCTTCCGGTTCAACCGATCCAGCACCGCTCCGGCACCTCCGAGTTCTTGACACACGACAGCTCGATGACGCACCTCGCTTCTCCAATCCAGAGAGGTTCCAGGGGAGTTCCACAAGACGACGGCGCAGGACGATCTTGATGTTCTCTGTCGCAGGCTTCGCCTAAGCACCGCTACAATATGACCGAGGTGTAATATCATGGAGGGGGCACCGCACACTGCTAAGGAACGATCTCAATGATCAACTTGTGTGTCCTAGGGTGCCCCCTACCCCGTATATAAAGGAGGGAGGGAGGAGGAGGCCGCCCAAGGGGGCGCCATAGAGGAGGGGGAAACCTACTCCAAGTAGGTTCCCCCTTTCCTTATCTTATTTGAAGGGGAAGGAAAGAGTACTAGTATTAGGAATAAGTACTAGTAGTAGTAATAGGAAGAGGGGAAGGAGAAGGGAAGGGGGGCCCCCCCCCCATTCGGATTGGGCTGGGGCGCGCCTCCCTTGTTCCTTCTCCCTTCTTCCTATATGGGCCCAATAAGGCCCATATACCTCCCGGGGGGTTCCGGTAACCTCCCGGTAGCTCCAAACTTCTCCGGAACCTATACGGTGTCCAAATATATCCATCCAATATATTAATCTTTATGTCTCGACCATTTCGAGACTCCTCGTCATGTCCGTGATCACATCCGGGACTTCGAACAAACTTCGGTACATCAAAATACATAAACTCATAATATAACATCCATCGAAACCTTAAGCGTGCGGACCCTACGGTTCGAGAACAATGTAGACATGACCGAGACATGTCTCGGTCAATAACCAATAGCGGACCTGGATGCCCATATTGGTTCCTACATATTCTACGAAGATCTTTATCGGTCAAACCGCATAACAACATACGTTATTCCTTTGTCATCGGTATAGTTACTTGCCCGAGATTTGATCGTCGGTATCCAATACCTAGTTCAATCTCGCTACCAGCAAGTCTCTTTACTCGCTCAGAATACGTCATCTCATAACTAACTCATTAGTTACATGCTTGCAAGGCTTGGGTGATGAGTATTACCGAGAGGGCCCAGAGATACCTCTCCGACAATCGGAGTGACAAAACCTAATCTCAAATACGCCAACTCAACATGTACCTTCGGAGACACCTGTAGTACTCCTTTATAATCACCCGATTCGCCAGACGCTTGGTAGTACCCAAAGTGTTCCTCCGTAAACGGAGTTGCATAATCTCATAGTTACAGGAACATGTATAAGTCATGAAGAAAGCAATAGCGACATACTAAACGATCAAGTGCTAAGCTAACGGAATGGGTCAAGTCAATCACATCATTCTCCTAATGATGTGATCCCGTTAATCAAATGACAACTCTTTGTCCATGGCTAGGAAACATAACCATCTCGATAAACGAGCTAGTCAAGTAGAGGCATACTAGTGACACTATGTTTGTCTATGTATTCACACATGTATTATGTTTCCGGTTAATACAATTATAGCATGAATAATAAACATTTATCATGAAATAAGGAAATAAATAATAACTTTATTATTGCCTCTAGGGCATATTTCCTTCAGTCTCCCACTTGCACTAGAGTCAATAATCTAGTTCACATCGCCATGTGATTTAACACTAATAATCATACCTGTATATGATTAACACCCATAGTTCACATCATCATGTGACCAACACCCAAAGGGTTTACTAGAGTCAATAATCTAGTTCACATCGCTATGTGATTAACACCCAAAGAGTACTAAGGTGTGATCATGTTTTGCTCGTGAGAGAAGCTTAGTCAACGGGTCTGTCACATTCAGAGCCGTATGTATTTTGCAAATATTCTATGTCTACAATGCTCTGCACGGAGCTACTCTAGCTAATCGCTCCCACTTTCAATATGTATCCAGATTGAGACTTAGAGTCATTCGGATCGGTGTAAAAGTTTGCACCGATGTAACTTTTACAACAAACTCTTTTATCACCTCCATACTGAGAAACATCTCCTTAGTCCTTACTAAGGATATTCTTGACCAATGTCCAAAGATCTACTCTAGATCACTATTGTACTCCTCGCCAAATTTAGAGCAAGGTATACAATAGGTCCGGTACATAGCATAGCATACTTTATAGAACCATGACTGAGGCATAGGGAATGACTTTTCATTCTCTTTCTATTTTCTCGTTGTGGTCGGGATTTGAGTCTTACTCAATTTCATACCTTTGCAACACAGCAAGAACTCTTTCTTTGACTGCTCCATTTTGAACTATTTCAAAATCTTGCCAAGGTATGTACTCATTGAAAATCTTATCAAGCGCCTTGATCTATCTCAATAGATCTTGATGCTCAATATGTAAGTAGCTTTTATCGAGGTCTTTTCTTTTAAAGAACTCCTTTAAAACACTCCTTTATGCTTTGCGTAAAATTCTACATCATTTCGATCAACAATATGTCACTCACATATACTAATCAAAAAGGTTGTAGTGCTCCCACTCACTTTATTGTAAATACAGGCTTCATCGTAAGTCCATATAAAACTATATGCTTTGATCAACTTATCAAAGCGTATATTCCAACTCCGAGATGCTTGCACCAGTCCATAGATGGATCGCTGGAGCTTGCACATTTTGATAGCACCTTTAGGATTGACAAAACCTTCTGGTTGCATCATATACAACTCTTCTTTAATAAATCCATTAAGGAATGCAGTTTTGACATCCATTTGCCAGATTTCATAAAATGTGGAAATTGCTAACATGATTCAGACAGACTTAAGCATCGATACGAGTGAGAAAATCTCATCGTATTCAACACCTTGAACTTGTTGAAAACCTTTTGCAACAAGTCGAGCTTAGTGGATAGTAACACTACTATCAGTGTCCGTCTTCCTCTTGAAGTTCCATTTATTTAACATGGCTTGCTGATCATCGAGCAAGTCAATCAAAGTCCATACTTTGTTTTCATACATGGATCATATCTCAGATTTTATGGCCTCAAGCCATTTCGCTGAATCTGGCTCATCATCGCTTCCTCATAGTTCGTAGGTTCATCATGGTCTAGTACCATGACTTCCAGAACATGATTACTACACCACTCTGGTGCGGATCTTACTCTGGAAGACCTACAAGGTTCTGTAGTAACTTGATCTGAAGTTTCATGATCAATATCATTAATTTCCTCACTAATTGGTGTATTTGTCACAGGAACTGATTTAAGTGATGAACTACTTTCCAATAAGGGAGCAGGTACAGTTACCTCATCAAGTTCTACTTTCCTCCCACTCACTTCTTTCGAGAGAAACTCCTTCTCTAGAAAGGATCCATTCTTAGCAACGAATGTTTTGCCTTCGGATCTGTGATAGAAGGTGTACCCAACAGTTTCCTTTGGGTATTCTATGAAGACGCACTTCTCCGATTTGGGTTTGAGCTTATCAAGATGAAACTTTTTCACATAAGCATCGTGTCCCCAAACTTTAAGAAACAACAGCTTAGGTTTACTGCTAAACCATAGTTCATACGGTGTCGTCTCAACGGATTTAGATGGTGCCCTATTTTAAATGTGAATGCAGTTGTCTCTAATGCATAACCCCAAAATGATAGTGGTAAACTGATAAGAGACATCATAGATCGCACCATATCAAATAAAGTGCGGTTACGACGTTTGGACACACCATAACGATGTGGTGTTCCAGGTGGCGTGAGCTGTGAAACTATTCCACATTGTTTTAATTGAAGACCAAACTCAGAACTCAAATATTTGTCTCTCGTGATCGATCGCAGAAACTTTATTTTCTTGTTACGATGATTTTTCCACTTCACTATGAAATTCTTTGAACCTTTCAACTATTTCAGACTTATGTTTCATCAAGTAGATATACCCATATCTGCTCAAATCATCTTGTGAAGGTCAGAAAATAATGATACTTGCCACGAGCCTTCATACTCATTGGTCTGCATACATCAGTATGTATTATTTCCAATAAGTTGGTGGTTCGTTCCATTGTTCCGAAGAACGGAGTTTTAGTCATCTTGCCCAAAAGGCACGGTTCGCAAGCATCAAATGATTCATAACCAAGTGATTCCGAAAATCCATCTTTATGGAGTTTCTTCATGCGCTTTACATCGATATGACCCAAACGGCAGTGCCACAAATAAGTTACACTATCATTATTAACTTTGCATCTTTTGGCCTCAATATTATGAATATGTGTATCACTACGATCGAGATCCAACAAACCATTTTCGTTGGTGTGTATGACCATAGAAGGTTTTATTCATGTAAACAGAACAATAATTGTTCTCTAACTTAAATGAATAACCGTATTGCAATAAACATGATCAAATCATATTCATGCTCAACGCAAACACCAAATAACATTTATTTAGGTTCAACACTAATCCCGAAAGTATAGGGAGTGTGCGATGATGATCATATCAATCTTGGAACTACTTCCAACACTCATCATCACTTTCCTTCAACTAGTCTCTGCTTATTCTCAGAACTCCTGCTTTGAGTTACTAATCTTAGCAACCGAACAAGTATCAAATACTCAGGGCTACTATAAACACTAGTAAAGCACACATCAATAACCAGTATATCAAATATACCCTTGTTCATTTTGCCATCCTTCTTATCCACCAAATATTTAGGGCATTTCCGCTTCAAAGGACCATTTTCTTTGCAAAGTAAGCACTCGCCTTCAGGCTTTGGTCCAGCTTGGAGCTTCTTCGGGAGTGACAACTTGCTTGTCTTTCCACTTGAAGTTCCCTTTCTTTCCCTTTGCCCTTTTCTTGAAACTAGTGGTCTTGTCAATCATCAACACTTGATGCTCTTTCTTGATTTCTACCTTCATCGATTTCAACATCACGAAGAGCTCGGGAATCGTTTTCGTCATCCCTTGCATACTATAGTTCATCACGAAGTTCTATTAACTTGGTGATGGTGACTAGAGAATTCTGTCAATCACTATCTTATCCGGAAGAATAACTCCCACTTGATTCAAGCGATTGTAGTACCTGCATAATCTGAGCACATGCTCACTAGTTGAGCGATTCTCCTCCATCTTTTAGCTATAGAACTTGTTGGAGACTTCATATCTCTCAACTCGGTATTTGCTTGAAATATTAACTTCAATTCTGGAACATCTCATATGGTCCATGACGCTCAAAACATCTTTGAAGTCCCGATTCTAAGCCATAAAGCATGGTGCACAAAACTATCAAGTAGTCATCATATTGAGCTAGCCAAACGCTCATAACATCTCATCCGCTCCTGCAATAGGTCCGTCACCTAGCGGTGCATTAAGGACATAATTCTTCAGGCAGAATGAGGATAAACCTCGATCACGGATCCAATCCGTATCATTGCTACTAACATCTTTCAACATAATTTTCTAGGAACATATCAAAATAAACATATGAAAGCAACAACGCAAGCTATTGATCTACAACATAATTTGCAAAATACTACCAGGACTAAGTTCATGATAAATTTAAGTTCAATTAATCATATTACTTAAGAACTCCCACTTAGACAGACATCTCTCTAGTCATCTAGGTGATCACGTGATCCAAATCAACTAAACCATGTCCGATCATCACGTGAGATGGAGTAGTTTCAATGGTGAACATCACTATGTTGATCATATCTACTATATGATTCACGCCGACCTTTCGGTCTCCGTGTTCCGAGGCCATATCTGTATATGCTAGGCTCGTCAAGTATAACTCGAGTATTCTGCGTGTGCAACTGTTTTGCACCCGTTGTATTTGAACGTAGAGCCTATCACACCCGATCATCACGTGGTGTCTCAAAGACGAAGAACTTTCGCAACGGTGCATACTCAGGGAGAACACTTCTTGATAATTAGTGAGAGATCATCTTAAAATGCTACCGTCAATCAAAACATAATAAGATGTATAACAGATAAACATCATATGCAATCAAAATATGTGACATGATATGGCCATGATCATCTTGCGCTTTGATCTCCATCTCCAAAGTATCTTGTCATGATCTTTATCGTCACCGGCACGACACCATGATCTTCATCATCTTGATCTATATCAATGTGTCGTCACATGGTCGTCTCGCCAACTATTGCTCTTGCAACTATTGCTATCGTATAGCGATAAAGTAAAGAAAATATTTGGCACTTGCATCTTTATGCAACAAAGAGACAACCATAGGGCTTCTGCCAGTTTTTGATAACTTCAACAAAACATGATCATCTCATACAATAAAATATAGCATCACGTCTTGACCATATCACATCACAACATGCCCTGCAAAAACAAGTTAGACGTCCTCTACTTTGTTGTTGCAAATTTTACGTGGCTGCTACGGGCTTAGCAAGAACCGTTCTTACCTACGCATCAAAACCACAATGATAGTTTGTCAAATAGACTCCGTTTTAACCTTCGCAAGGACCGGGCGTAGCGATACTTAGTTCAACTAAAGTTGGAGAAACTGACACCCGCCAGCCACCTGTGTGCAAAGCACGTCGGTGGAACCAGTCTCGCGTAAGCGTACGCGTAATGTCGGTCCGGGCCGCTTCATCCAACAATACCGCTGAACCAAAGTATGACATGCTGGTAGGCAGTATGACTTATATCGTCCACAACTCACTTGTGTTCTACTCGTGCATATAACATCAACGATAAAACCTAGGCTCGGATGCCACCGTTGGGAAACGAGTAATTTCAAAAGTTTCCTACGCACACGCAAGATCATGGTGAGGACATAGCAACGAGGGGAGAGTGTTGTCTACGCACCCTCGTGAGACCGAAGCGGAAGCGTTGACACAGCGTAGTGGAAGTAGTCGACGCCTTCTCGGTTCAACCGATCCAGCACCGCACTCCGGCACCTCCGAAGTTCTTGACACACGTCAGCTCGATGACGCACCTCGCTCTCCAATCCAAGAGAGGTTCCGAGGGGAGTTCCACAAGACGACGGCGTGGTGGCGATCTTGATGTTCTCTGCCGCAGGCTTCGCCTAAGCACCGCCACAATATGACCGAGGTGTAATATCGTGGAGGGGGCACCACACACGGCTAAGGAACGATCTCAATGATCAACTTGTGTGTCCTAGGGTGCCCCTACCCCGTATATAAAGGAGGGAGGGAGGAGGAGGCCGCCCAAGGGCGCGCCATAGAGGAGGGGAAACCTACTCCAAGTAGGTTTCCTTTCCTTATCTTATTTGAAGGGAAAGGAAAGAGTACTAGTATTAGGAATAAGTACTAGTAGTAGTAATAGGAAGAGGGGAAGGAGAAAGGAAAGGGGCCGCCCCCTCCCCAATTCGGATTGGGCTGGGGTGCGCCCCCCTTGTTCCTTCTCCTTCTTCCTATATGGGCCCAATAAGGCCCATATACCTCCCGGGGTTCCAGAACCTCCGGTAGCTCCAAACTTCTTCGAACCTTTCCGTGTCCAAATATATCCGTCCAATATATTAATCTTTATGTCTCGACCATTTCGAGACTCCTCGTCATGTCCGTGATCACATCCGGACTCAACAAACTTCGTACATCAAAATACATAAACTCATAATATAACATCGCATCGAAACCTTAAGCGTGCGGACCCTATGGTTCGAGAACAATGTAGACATGACCGAGACATGTCTCGGTCAATAACCAATAGCGGGACCTGGATGCCCATATTGGTTCCTACATATTCTACGAAGATCTATATCGGTCAAACCGCATAACAACATACGTTATTCCTTTGTCATCGGTATGTTACTTGCCCGAGATTTGATCGTCGATATCCAATACCTAGTTCAATCTCGCTACGGCAAGTCTCTTTACTCGCTCAGAATACGTCATCTCATAACTAACTCATTAGTTACATGCTTGCAAGGCTTGGGTGATGAGTATTACCGAGAGGGCCCAGAGATACCTCTCCGACAATCGGAGTGACAAAACCTAATCTCGAAATCGCCAACTCAACATGTACCTTCGGAGACACCTGTAGTACTCCTTTATAATCACCCGATTACGTTGTGACGTTTGGTAGTACCCAAAGTGTTCCTCCGTAAACGGAGTTGCATAATCTCATAGTTACAGAACATGTATAAGTCATGAAGAAAGCAATAGCGACATACTAAACGATCAAGTGCTAAGCTAACGGAATGGGTCAAGTCAATCACATCATTCTCCTAATGATGTGATCCCGTTAATCAAATGACAACTCTTTTGTCCATGGCTAGGAAACATAACCATCTCTGATAAACGAGCTAGTCAAGTAGAGGCATACTAATGACACTATGTTTGTCTATGTATTCACACATGTATTATGTTTCCGGTTAATACAATTATAGCATGAATAATAAACATTTATCATGAAATAAGGAAATAAATAATAACTTTATTATTGCCTCTAGGGCATATTTCCTTCAGTTTTGGTATTGGGAAGAAGAATACATCGACCTATTGATTGGGCGAAATTTGATAGATGCTCGTGTACTCCTTGCTAGAATAGAGGGTAGAGATGAGACTAGAGATGAGATTCGATGGGAAGCAACGTCTACTTCTTTAGAATCAATGAAGAAAGAAGTATACAAGATCGAGAATCCGCAGATCAACAATGAAGGCATCGAGAAGATATTAATCCAACTTGTGGAAGCAGTTATGAAAGTTGGATTTCTTTTAAAATGCCTAATTGTGGTTATTGTTTTCTTTGATCTTGCTATTCTAGTTAAGATTTGGTGAATGTACTACCATGTATCAAAATGTCTGTTGATGAAATAAATTGTGTTGGAAAAAAATGCATGCAGCCGAAATGCGGCCGGTGCATCCACAAATCCAAACGGACACCGTCCCATTGTCATCCCCAAACGGACGAAATCTGGACAAAACAGACGTCCATTTGGGGTTGTGCGTTGGAGTTGCCATTACATCGCGATGCGAAACTGCCAATGCAGGTTTCTGATTCTAGTTACATTTTCATAAGCCTTATTTAGTCGTGTTGGCGGTAAAAGCTACTACTAGTACTACCTCCGTCCTAATTTATAAGTTCCTTTTGTATTTTGTGTCAAATTTTGACTGAAAATTTAACGAACAAAATATTAATGCATGTCACCAAAAATTATATCATTAGTATTTGAACATAGTTTTTAGTTATATTATTTTTATGACATGCGTGTTAGTTAAATTTAAGGTTAAAATTTGACACAGAATACAAAGGGGACTAATAAATCAGGACAGAGGTAGTAGATTGCAGTGCAGTAAGTATAAATGTAGCTTGACGGGTTGTTCTAAACTGGACTGAAAAATAAAACATTGCACAAACACATATAATTTTCTAGACCGTACATGTGGCAAAATAAAAACGTGGCACAAACACTGCGCGTTCGTTTTGCTTTGTGCATAGACACGCTCATATTGCTAGAGATGGACATTCCAACGTCAAACTTATCTTGACACGTCCACTTCATGATCCCCAATGAAGGTGCTACATGATCCTACAGTGGTAATATGAAAGTAGCGGATCTGGCAGTCGGACGGTTATGTGACCTGGATCCCCTCAAACCCCGAAAGCGGCCTTGACAATATCGAGCATAATGCAGGTAGTTAGCGACAATCCTGTTACGATGTTAACAGCACACCCTGTTATTGCCCTCAAAGAACATTCTGCCTAACATCTTTTGCAATTCGTTAATTATTATTAGTTTCCTACTCCACCATAAAAAACATTACAAAGGATGTAATTTTGATACAATGGTAAGAGCATCTCCAGCCGCGCCCCCAAGGCCATTTTTTAGCGCCGGCGCCCAAAAATCAACACGATCAAGGTCCCCGGAGCCCAATTTTAGCGGTTAGGGCGGCGGCGTCATGGACTCAGTCGAACCCGGCTATTGGGGCGCCAGTATGCCGGCAATCTTTTTGGTGCGAAAGAACGGTGGGCCCGCCGAGTCAGCGACACCCGCGCTTCATTATCCTCATCGCCTCGGTTTCCAGCGGGAAATCAATGCCAAGGCTGCCGCCGGTCAGCCTTCCATTGATTCCTCACGGGCGGCACGGTGAGGCGACGTGCCCCCTCCAGCCACGCGTACACACGACCCCCCCCCTCCCTGGGCCGCTATATTTGCCGCCCCTGCCTCGCCGGTGAACGCACCCCGCCCGCAGCCCTCCTCTCTCCCCGTGCATGCACAGCCGCCGCCGCCGAACTCTCTTCCCCCTTCTCTCCGTGCACGAAAAGACGATGGGCGAAAGGTTCCCCGGCGACGGGGCGGCGGCCAATGGCTTCGGCCGTCGCTCTCTGCACGAGTGGGAGGCCCATCTCCTCCACCAAGCAAACTACCCGGCGCCTCCCGACATGTGCGCGTCGGGGCGATGAAGGCTCAGCGTCGGGGGCGTCCCCGTACCCCCGCTGCCCGACGTCGAGCACCCCCACTACTTCCAGGCCAAGATCGACCGTGTGTGAGCGTCTCTGTCGGAGGAGGAGCGAGCCCTCCCGGAGTACGACGCCGACAACCATGAGGCGTGGGCGGTGTACTTCAAACGCCGGCAGGCAGAGCGGCTGGCCTCCAACAACAACGCACCACTGGTGAGGGGGCACAACAACAACGACGGCCGCCGTCTGTGGTGGGGCGCCCCCGACCGCACGCTACACGCCGTCCTCGAGTACCTTGAGGGTAACGATCCACCGCTGACATACCCGGCCATCCCGGTCTACTGCCGGAGTTGCGATCCATGGCTGCCGAGGAGGATGCTGGGCGGGTCCTCCTCCTCTTCCCGCTGCTCCTCCCACTCCTCCGGGTCGCCGGAGCTCTTAAGCGTCAAGGTCGAGCCCGTGGAAACACTGCTCGGCCGGCGCAACCGCGGCGTCGTCATCAACGAGGGCGACGGCGGTTCCTCCTGCCTCGTCAGGCCAAAGACGGAGCCGGGGCTCAGTCCCGTGAAGCGCGAGCACAAAGACGAGGCCACCATGAAGTGGGCGCAGGAGGACTGGGCGCGAACGGAGATGGAGCGCCAGCGCCGCGCCCTGGAGGAGATCGCCGCTCGGCGCCGTGGCCACAATGAGGGAGGTGACGTCATTCTCGACGATAGCGACGACGAGGTGCCGCCGCCGGCCAAACCAGTTTGCCAGGGGGACCCCGGGCAGGGGTCGACCAGGGACGGCCGCGTGAAGGAGGAGAAGGAGGATGACGGCGGCGGCAACTTCGGTGTGTTCAGCGAGTTCGTCGGCCTGTAGGCGCGGCTGTTTTTTTTCTTCTTTTTAGTAGACTTATTATTATGTTTCTATATGTAAAAAAAGCTGTGAACCACCTAAATATCGCCGAATGTATGCCGTGTTTGCCGAAATTTGCCCGATTATGTTTTCTAAAAAGACCGTCTGGGGCTGACCTCGGGGCGGCGACTAGGAATCCGATCGCCCCAACGCCAAAAATATCGCCGGTTCGCCCCCAAGCGGCACTTTTTTCTAGCCACCAGGGGGCGAACAGCTGGAGATGCTCTAACTTCGTTAAATCTCCGAAAGAAGCCAATAAACTGGATAGCGATGATTTTGATAGTGCAGTAGAGTGGCAACTTCATAGATCACAAGGTGGTCAAGAGGTTAAATTTGATGCACGCATTCATAGCGATGGTTTGAAGAGGCGATTGGGTCGGTGAACCGAAGGTACTGGGCGCACGGCAAAACCATCCCAAGCCAACCTATTTCAAACTGCAGAGAAAGAAAAACATGGCGCAAACCTCTGATAACAAACACGCTCGTAGGACAATATATAGATAGACGCTTGAAAGCAGAGAAAACCTAGCGCATCCACCTCATGATCCCCGACGACGGCCGTAGATTGATCCTACGGCACAGCTGTGTGGAGGAGCATAGTGCAGGTGGTTATGGTTAACGGCGCACCCTCAAAGAACATTGTGCCTAACATCTTTCGGAATCTGTTAAGTAGGTCCGAACCTCGTACCCTCGTCTCAAGGAAAAACGTTGTGCCTAACAGCCCATATTCCCTTGTTGGGCTCGGCAGCTAGTCAACGGCCAGAAGGGGAAGCCACGGAGACCGGCCGCAGCTCAAATCTAATCGCAGAGGTGTGCGTGGAGTTAGAAGGGCGTACCAGTCGCCCGCCAACGGACAGCTGGCGAGCAAATGGGGCATCCTACGCAACGGCCTCGCCTGCAGAACCAACTTTTGACGCCTACTTCCGCATAACACGGTACGGAATCTTGCATCAGATCGAAATCCATCTAACCGAACGGCTAAAACTTTCCTCCTCAAGGCGGCGATGGAATAAAGATTTTGCTCACTAGTCCCATGGATGTTTGCCTCCGACCTATGCCTCTTCCATCGACGGCGGTTACTCTACTGATGCGATGGTCATGTGGGACCTTAGCCCACCGACTTGTCAAAACTATCTAGTACTACAATAGGACTTGCCTGACTCCAATGAGAAAGGGGCGATGATGACGAGATTGTAGTTGTCGCTAGGTAGTCTATTGACTTGAATGTAATTTCTATTAGTTTTGGTGTTCTTTGTACTTCCATGACTCCATGAAAGTCAATGAATATAGATCGAAAGAATTTAAAAAAAAAATCCATCTCATCATAGTGTACAAAGGCTGATAGTGATTTTTTTAATAAAAACGAATAAATCTATTCCACTTAGACATGAGGAATAGCCGCAACACATATATTCCAGGTTCACGATGCCTCCACTTCTAAACGGAAGTTGAAAACTGTTGTTGCTTCAAAAGAGGGTCGGCGACTCACCATCCTGGGGATTTCTGGTACACGACCTAAAGCTAATGTCCTTCCTCATTCTAGATACAGCGCTGTCCATGATTGCAACTTCCCTGTCAAATCGCGAGAAAAAAGAACGTCACGAACCAGCACGAAAATGCAAGACACAACTGGCTGAAATAATGGTTGACATGCTTCAGTGCAAGCAAACAGAAATTCAGCTGTAAGCTTGCTAAACAGTACTCGCGATTGCACCATGGGTACAATTTCAGTAAGACCGTTAAAATGTTTTTTTTTATTTTTACTGTAGCCTTCAGTCATGCAGAGGGAATAATCGATGTATGAACAACAGCTTTGCTGTCTAGATCCAACTGTGGCCTTTGTTTAACATCATGGGTCACAGCGAATAATGTGCAGCAGCACGGCAGCTGATAATGGTACAACAGTATTAATAAGAAACAGGGGCTTTAAAGAAATCCATCACCAAACTGGAGTTATTATTGCTAGGTGGTAGATGTTGGTTAGCACTTATTACCAATTTGCGCGACTCATTACTTCATATACTTTGCACGTGGTCAATGGTACTAACAGATCATAATCTGCTGAGGACCAGTTTTATTCTACAAGACCTCAAGAAATAAGTAAGAAAAAGATTTCCTGCTAACTTATTCTGTTATGTTTCAGCAAAAGGGAAACGGAAACTTGGTCAGATCTCCAAATACAAAATATTTCTCCATCACATGACTAACTTGGCATACTATGAGGTTTGAGTGATCAATTTATGGTTCTCGGCTTGCTTTCTTTCCCTAGCACGCGCTTGGTAGACACTAGTAGGCACAGGTCTACCAAGAGCTCATCAAACTTGTTAGAGTGAGACAGATGCTCATTATGGTTCATTCAAGCGATCATTCTCCCGGTAATGGTTCAGGACATGCCTCTGAGGTTGCAACTAATCTCCATCATTCGTATTAACAAAGTCCACCATTGGACTGAAGTGGAGCGGTAACTGGGAGGAAGGATCATGTATTTCTTATGAGTAGCATTGTTATTTAGATAGACGGGTAGAACAAACTTCCTAGTGTATTGTATTCTGTGACCAAGGACTCCTTGCTAAGCACAATATCTGGCTAAAAAAATATATTATAAAGCAGAAGACCTTGCAGCAACGATTCCAAGATAAGAAAAAAAAGAATAATATCATTAAAAATGAAAAATATGATAATTTTTAACCAGAAAGATTCTTTCACACAAAACAACTAAAATAAACAAAGCTAAAGAACATAAAATCCAGATCATGAATGTGGCGAAAATGTTTACAAATTACTGGGTGCAACACTGCCATACTCGATACGAGATTAACTTTCAAGGGATCTAAGTTTAGTCATGTCTGCAGAGAAGCGAACAAGGCGGCATACACACATGTGTGCACGTCATTCCCTTAAACTGAGTGTCCCTGTATTATGCTTTGATGCTATCCCTAGTTTCCAGAACGAGGTTGTTCATTCAGAAACTGTTTTGCTTTTGGAATAAAAATAGCTGAAAGCGAGATTCAAGAAATATATGCAATTGACTTACTAGGTCAGTCAGTCTAGAAAATAGACATATCAGGAGGTGGTCCATAAATTGATTTCCATGACAAGGGAATAGTCCATCCATTTGACCCATTTCCTGTAAATTGATAGAACCACTTGTTTACACAGAAAATCCAACCATTCACTTTAATAACTGAATATTGAGGACTGACATTCCTAAAAGAGTATTGTAAACCCATAAAAATAAGTACTGTAAACCAGAGTAGTTGTTGCAAGAGAAGTTAGGCACTTCGAGACAAATGAATAAACATAACTATATGTTTGTAATTAGTGGGTTCACTCCAGAGTAAAAGGGAAAAAGTACTCAAGGTGATATAGAGCTATACCATGGAATTGTTCAGGGTCTTGACCTCGAAGTTTGCATACTGCTTCTGCTAAGTGGAAAGATTCTGGCATATTGTCCCCTTCTGAACAGTAACATAATACACAGCTAACTTTCAAACCTTTGGCCTATCATAACATAGGGAGATGTTATAACAGCAACTTCAAATGAAAAAAAACTTTAGAGCTGAAATAAAATCAGATACCTTGCAGGCAAAGAATAGAGCTGCAAATGGCAAGGTCGCGTAGTAATCACTTGCGGTCATCTCTTCAGGATCATCAGCCATATCTTCTGAAAGAGCACCACCCTCAGTTAGAGTAGCAAGACATTTCCACAGTCGTTGAGATGGATCGTATTCCTCAAGTTTCTTCCACCCTAGTTTCTCACATTCTGGATCAGAACCATCCTCATTGCAGCTTGAAAGGTAATACAGCATATCACTGCATGATGAAATGTGTTAATGGCCCTATCTTGAAAGAACATCCAAATCCAAAATATGGAATCTTTGTAGCAAAATATTTCAAATACCTGGACGCATCAATTACTCTTCTCTTGCCAGAATCTAAACTTGAAAGAATAACAACATGGTCCTTCCCAATGCTACTGATGAAATTAGCAACATTTTTGGCAAACGAAACCATCATCCCCTGCATTTGTAATAAGAAATCAAAGTGGCCATATTTTATTCACCGGTTATAGATCCTGATTTCTCAGATTGAACTTCACAACAATTTCAACACAAACTTGTTTTCCCATAATTTCTTCTACAAAGGAATGTCTTTGATACATGTGATCGTACAATCATATCTCTAGTCAGGAACCCTAGGATTCACTATCTAATTAAGAAGTTACAAGGAAATTATAATGTTTTCTTCAACAAAACCATATTACATAAATTCCACAATGTAAAGAACCACATCAAAACACTTATTTTACATTACTGAAAGAAGCACCACCCAACAAAGCTCTCAAAATAGCTATATCGACAATACATAAGACCCCTTATCACCACAAAAATAGATTCAGGCACATAAACTCAGTACCTGTGCAAAACAATATATATACCTAAGTAACACCCGCAGATTGAAAAACATTAAGATACCGCTACATATTCTTGAATTAAGCATTATATCAAGATGCCAGCATGCGGCAAAAGAGTTGACATCAACATACCGTAATAACTGGAGATCTTTGTTGAATGAAAGCCAGCCCATGAGATGGTGACTCGTATTCTGCATGCAAAAATGAGAAAGCAGGTGAGTCTGCATGCCGTACCCATATTTCACTAAGGTAGAGACATATTCCAAAACCAGCTCAATATTTGTGTATTTATCATTTCCCTCCCTCCCTCCTCCCTCCCTCCCTCCCTCCCTCCCTCTCTCTCTCTCTCTCTCTCTCTCTCTCTCTCTCTCTCTCTCTCTCTCAAGAAACAATGTAGGGCATCAAACAATTGGTGTGCGTAGCAGATACAGACATACAGTACACACAGCATTGCAATGCATTTCATCAAACAGTGGCAGGTGTAGCAGACATAGTTCATGTGGCACCGAAACACCATCAAACAGTGGTGTGCATAGCAGACAGAATACACGCACCATAAGCGTATTTCCTCAAACAGACGGTGTGCACAGACCACAGAACAAAGGCCAACAGTGCAAGCAACTAAGCAGCACCACTAATACAAATCATCCAACAATCGGCGAGCACAGCACAGGAAGATGAAGTTTTTGGGATTCAAGAGGCCCAACCTTCAAGATTATAATAGCAGTTTTTCAAATGAAAGACAATAAAACTCCTGGGCCAGATGCTTTTCCTGCTGAATTTTATCAGCATCATTGGCACTTAGTCAGTAATGATTTATTATTCATGTTTAATGAGTTTTATCATGGTAGGTTAGGACTTGCTAGATTTAATTATGGGGTTTTGACTTTATTGCCAAAAGTGTTGGAGCTGATACCAACAATACATACCTATATGCTTATCTGATGTTTTGTTTAAGATCCTTACAAAAGTACTGAACAATGAAGCTGCAGATGTTCCTGAGAAAATAATTATCCAGTACAGACAGCTTTTGTTAAGGGTGGGTTCATTTTACATGATGTATAAGTATACTGCATAAGGTTTTAAAATGGAATTCATAGAAGAAAATGAGATGTTAGCTTTTTAGTGAACATTGAAAAAGCTTATGACAAAATTAACTGATCTTTTTTTAAGTTTGTACTAGTTAAGAGAGGATTCCCTGGGAAATATATAAAATAGGTCATGCAAACTGAAACTAGCGGCAAAGTAGTTGTTATGGTTAATTAGGACCTCTTTTTGTAACTAATGATCCTACCCACATAATTGTACAGACATTCTCACTGGGTGTCATACTAGGCTGAATTGCAGAGAGGAAGAAAGAAACAGGTATTACAATATGCGGCACTGCTGCTTTCTAAGGTGGCCATGGAGTTATACAATCGAGGCAGAGGCTGGGGAATAACAACTCTCACGATTGGCGTGGGGTGATCCTGAAGATGGTGGTCGTGTGGGCCTCATTTTGCAGATCTATGCTATGTTTCACACGATCAGTAGTTATCTTTGGTGGTTGTTGTTTTGCCGCCCTGTAAGGTTGATGTTCGGATGGTTCTGTCCTGTTTCTTGAGAAGTTAAAACCTAGTACTCTGCAACAACATAGTCTGCTCAATGGGGTATATAGCCCTGGAGCTGAATAGGTGACCGACGGCGGCACCTAGAGTGTTTCGTGCGCCTGTAAGTTCTAAACTGCTGCTGTCTTATCGGTTTTCTGAAACGGAAATCAGGAGTGAATAGCTCCTTAACTCGGAAAAAATAAATCAAAAAGAGGCAGGCATAGCAGACAGTATACACACGGCACCGGAACGCAGTAAATCAAACAGTGGCAGGCGTAGCAGACAGAGTACACACGCAGCGCCGTAAACACATTTCATCAAACAGCAGCGTGCGTAGCAGACAGAGTACACGCGGCACCGCATTTCATCAAACAGATGGTATGCACAAAATAAAGGCCAACGATGCAAGCAACTAAATAGCAGCACCATCAAACAATCGGCGAGCACAGCAGAAGAGAACAAAGTTTTCGGGATTCGAGAGGCCAAACCTTCGAGCGCGAGCGCGAGGTCGCCGACGGCGTCCGGCCCGAAGGCGTCGTTGCCGATGCAGGGCAGCAGGGAGGGCTCGTCGAGGTACGCCACGCGCCTCGCCTTCGCCGACGGTATCAGCAGGTCCACGGCGAGCTGCCCCACGTTGCCGATCGAAAGCGCGGGCTGCACGCGGCAGAGGGAGCGGATCAGCGACGTCAGAAACCAGAAGGAGCTACCATTAGCAAAGGTAGATTTCAGCGGAAACTGGCATCCAGACCATGACGAGCGTGGAGCAGGAGGGCGAGAACTTCTCGCCGTCGACGAGGGCGAATTCCATCGCGGCGGGGGCTGGATCGGCGGCTGCCGCTGTCGGGTCCGGGGGTTCAGCTTGCGACGGAAGTTGAGGAACTAGCGAGACGAGTCTGAGGAACAGAGCGGAGTAGCAGAACGCAGCCCTCCTTCGCTGGCTCGCTTTGGGCCGAGTCTTCTGAGTCTAGTGGGTCGTGGACTTGTACCTTCCCAGGCTGGACCACACGAAGAAAATTGTGAGAACTTAAGAGAGTGGCCCAGCCCACGACCCTCTTAACCGAGAGGAACTGTTCCGGAGAGCAACTAATTAACGAGCATTGTCTAAAAAAAAAATTAATTAACGAGCGCTCCTTCGAAAGCCTGGCAACGATCAGCGCCACTTGGCGCGCTCTCAGCCATTCGCCACGTGTCGTGCTCTGGACGCTCCCTTTGAATTTTGTTTTTTTATTTTTCTGCACGCGTTTTTGACTTTTTTAACGGTTTTTTTGGGGGGTTCTCGACGTTTTGATTTTCCACCATTCTTCCCTAGCATTTCAATCAAAAAATTTGCGCAAACAACGCGTTTTTTGATTTTTCTTCCTTTCGCGAGAATCACAGTTTTGCTTTCGCGAGTGGCACGGTTGTGCTTTCGCTAGAGTCACGGTCGTTCCTCTCGGAAATGAAAAAAAACGTGTTTTCTGTTTTTTTGGGAGAGTCACGGTTTTGCTTCCGCGAGAGGCACAGTTGTGCTTTTCCGAGAGTCACGACCGTGCCTCTCGAAAACGGAAAAAAATGTTTTTTATTTTTTTTTCGCGAGAGTCACGGTTTTGCTTCTGCGAGAGGCACGGTTGTGCTTTCGCGAGAGTCACGGTCGTGCCTCCTCAGAATGAAAAAACACGTTTTCTCATATTTTTCCTTTCGTGAGAGTCACGGTTTTGCTTCTGCGAGAGGCACAGTTGTGATTTCGTCAGAGGCACGGGCGTGCCTCTTTCGGAAAGAAAAAACCCGTGCTCCCAGTTTGGTTTTTTCGTCCGTTTTTTCGTAAAAATAAAGTTTGTCAAA
Organism: Aegilops speltoides; assembly: GCA_021437245.1. NCBI lineage: Eukaryota > Viridiplantae > Streptophyta > Magnoliopsida > Poales > Poaceae > Aegilops > Aegilops speltoides. The sequence continues at coordinate 443,953,199 of CM038145.1, read as the reverse complement.
ACCTATCAACATGGGATCTAGTTTTGAAAATCTCGACGCGAGGAATCCAACGGTGAAAGCTGTTGGGGAACGTAGCAGAAATTCAAAAATTTCTACGCATCACCAAGATCAATCTATGGAGATTCTAGCAACAAGAGAGGGAGAGGATGAGCATCTTCATACCCTTGAAGATCGCTAAGCGGAAGCGTTTCAAGAACGCGGATGATGGAGTTGCACTCGCGGCGATTCAAATCGCGGAAGATCCGATCTAGCGCCGAACGGACGGCGCCTCCGCGTTCAACACACGTGACAGCCGGGGACGCCTCCTCCTTCTTGATCCAAAGCAGGGAGAGGAGAAGTTGAGGGAGAACTCCGATAGCACGACGGCGTGGTGGTGGTTGAGCTCGTGGTTCTCCAGCAGAGCTTCGCCAAGCACTACGGAGGAGGAGGAGGTGTTGGAGGAGGGAGAGGGCTGCGCCAAGGGAAGGGTGTGTGGCTGCCTCTCTCCCTCACTATATATAGGGGTAAGGGGATGGAGGAGGCGCCTAGGGTTCCCTAGGGAGGCAGCGCCACAGGGGAAACCCTAGATGGGTTTGGGCGCCCCCACCCCCTAGGAAACTTGCCCCCCAAGCCGGGAAGGGGGCTGCCCTAGGGGAGGCGCCCCCACCTCTCCTGGTTACGTGAGAGGGGCTAGGAGGGACGCGCCACCCCTTAGTGGGCTGGTTTCTTGCCCTCCAAGTCCATTGGGGCGTTGGCAAAGGTGGAAGGAAAGAAATCCCATCATTTCCTTCCCCACCGATTGTTATCCCCTTTTTTTAGGGATCTTGATCTTATCCCTTCGGGATATGATCTTATTCCTTCTAAGGGGGATCTTGGTGCGCCTTGACCAGGGGTGTGGGGCCTTGCCCCCACTACCTACGTTCATGTGGGTCCCCCCATGCAAGTGGGCCCCACTCCGAACCTTCTAGAACCTTCCCGGTACAATACCAAAATATCCCGAACATTTTCCGGTGGCCAAAATAGGACTTCCCATATATAAATTTTTACCTCCGGACCATTCCGGAACTCCTCGTGACATCCGGGATCTCATCCGGGACTCCGAACAACATTCGGTAACTGCACACTAATTCCCATAACAACTCTAGCGTTACCAAACCTTAAGTGTGTAGACCATACAGGTTCGGGAATCATGCAAACATGACCGAGACAGCTCTCTGGCCAATAACCAACAGCGGGATCTGGATACCCATGTTGGCTCCCACATGTTCCACGATGATCTCATTGGATGAACCACGATGTCAAGGATTCAAGCAATCCCGTATACAATTCCCTTTGTCAATCGGTACATTACTTACCCGAGATTCGATCGTCGGTATCCCAATACCTCGTTCAATCTCGTTACCGGCAAGTCACTTTACTCGTTTCGTAATGCATGATCCCATGACTAACTACTTAGTCACATTGAGCTCATTATGATGATGCATTACCGAGTGGGCCCAGAGATACCTCTCCGTCACATGGAGTGACAAATCCCAGTCTTGATTCGTGCCAACCCAACAGACACTTTCGGAGATATCCATAGTGCACCTTTATAGCCACCCAGTTACGTCGTAACGTTTGGCACACCCAAAGCATTCCTACGGTATCCGGGATTTGCACAATCTCATGGTCTAAGGAAATGATACTTGACATTAGAAAAGCTTTTAGCAAATGAACTACACGATCTTGTGCTATGCTTAGGATTGGGTCTTATCCATCACATCATTCTCCTAATGATGTGATCCCGTTATCAATGACATCCAATGTCCATGGTCAGGAAACCATAACCATCTATTGATCAACAAGCTAGTCAACTAGAGGCTCACTAGGGACATGTTGTGGTCTATGTATTCACACATGTATTACGGTTTCCAGTTAATACAATTATAGCATGAACAATAGACAATTATCATGAACAAGGAAATATAATAATAACCATTTTATTATTGCCTCTAGGGCATATTTCCAACAGTCTCCCACTTGCACTAGAGTCAATAATCTAGTTCACATCACTATGTGATCGTAATGAATCCAACACCCATGGGGTTTGATCATATCTCGCTTGTGAGAGAGGTTATTAGTCAATGGGTCTAAACCTTTCAGATCCATGTGTGCTTTACAAATCTCTATGTCATGTTGTAGATGCAGCTACCAGGCACTATTTGGAACTATTCCAAATAACTGTTCTACTATATGAATCCAGTTTACTATTCAGAGTCATCCAGATTAGTGTCAAAGTTTGCATCAACGTAACCCTTTACGACGAACTATTTTACCACCTCCATAATCGAGAAAAATTCCTTAGTCCACTAGTCACTAAGGATAACTTTGACCGTTGTCCTGTGATCCATTTCTGGATCACTCTTGTACCCCTTGACTGACTCATGGCAAGGCACACTTCAGTGCAATACACAAGATGGCATATCAGAGAGCCTACGTCTAAAGCATAGGGGCGACCTTCGTCCTTTCTCTCTTTCACCGTGGTTAGGTCTTGAGTCTTACTCAATACTCACACCTTATAACACAGCCAAGAACTCCTTCTTTGCCGATCTATTTTGAACTCCTTCAAAATCTTGTCACGATGCGTATTCATTTGAAAGTACTATCGCGATTTTGATCTATCCTTATAGATCTTGATGCTCAATGTTCAAGTATCTTAATCCAGGTTTTCCATTGAAAACACTTTTCAAATAACCCTATATGCTTTCCGAAATTCTACATCATTTTCGATCAACAATATGTCAACAACATATACTCATCAGAAATGCTATAGTGCTCCCACTCACTTCTTTGGAAATACAAGTTTCCAATAAACTTCGTATAAACCCAAAATCTTTGATCATCTCATCAAAGCATATATTCCAACTCCGAGATGCTTACTCCAGTCCTTAGAAGGATTGTTGGAGCTTTGCATACTTGTTAGCATATTTTAGGATTGACAAAACCTTCTGGTTGTATCACATACAACCTTTCCTCAAGAAAAACATTGAGGAAACAATGTTTTGACATCCTATCTGCAAGATTTCATAAATAATGCAGGAACTGCTAGTATAATTTCAACAGACTCTTAGCGTCGCTACGAATGAGAAAGTCTCATCATAGTCAACTCCTTGAACTTGTCGGAAAACATCTTAATGACAAGTCGAGCTTTCTTAATGGTGATACTTACCATCATTGTCCGTCTTCCTTTTAAAATCCATCTATACCCAACAGGCTTACGACCATCAAGTAGTTCTTCCAAAGTCTATACTTTTGGTTTCATACATGGATCCTCTCTTAGATTGTATGGCCTCGAGCCATTCGTCGGAATCCGGGCCCACCATCGCTTCTCCATAGCTCGTAGGTTCATTGTTGTCTAGCAACATGACCTTCAAGACAGGATTACCGCACCACTCTAAAGCAGTACGCGTCCTTGTCGACCTACGAGGTTTGGTAGTGACTTGATCCAAAGTTTCATGATCACTATCATCAGCTTCCACTTCAACTGGTGTAGGCGCCACAAGAACAACTTCTTGTGCCCTACTACACACTAGTTGAAGTGAAGGTTCAATAACCTCATCAAGTCTCCACCATCCTCCCACTCAATTCTTTCGAGAGAAACTTTTCCTCGAGAAAGGACCCGATTCTAGAAACAATCTCTTTTGCTTTCGGACCTGAGACAGGAGGTATACCCAACTATTTTTGGGTGTCCTATGAAGATGCATTTATCCGTTTTGGGTTCGAGCTTATCAGCCTGAAACTTTTTCACATAAGCGTCGTAGCCCCAAACTTTATAAGAAATGACAGCTTAGGTTTCTCTAAACCATAGTTCATACGGTATCATCTTAATGGAATTGTGTGGTGCCCTATTAAAGTGAATGCGGTTGTGTCTAATGCCTAACCCATAAACGATAGTGTTAATTCGATAAGAGACATCATGGTATGCACCATATCCAATAGGGTGCAGTTACGATGTTCGGACACACCATCACACTATGGTGTTCCAGGCGGTATTAGTTGTGAAACAATTTCCACAATGTCTTAATTGTGTGCCAAACTCGTAACTCAGATATTTATCTCTATGATCATATCATAGACATTTTATCCTCTTGTCACGACGATCTTCAACTTCACTCTGAAATTACTTTAACCTTTCAATAATTCAGATTTGTGTTTCATCAAGTAAATATACTAAGAATCTACTCAAATCATCTCGTGAAGTAAGAGCATAACGATATTCATCACAGGCCTCAAAGACTCATTGGACTGCACACATCAAAATGTATTACTTCCAACAAGTTGCTTTCTTGTTCCATTTTATCGAAAACGAGGCTTTCAAATCATCTTGCCCATGTGGTATGATTTGCATGTCTCAAGTGATTCAAAATCAAGTGAGTCCGAACGGTCCATTTGCATGGAGTTTCTTCATGCATATACACCAATAGACATGGTTCGCATGTCTCAAACTTTTCAAAAACGATTGAGTCCAAAGATCCATCAACATGGAGCTTCTTCATGCGCTTTATACCAATATGACTTACATGGCGATTGCCACAAGTAGGTGGTACTATCATTACTATCTTATATTTTTGGCATGAACATGTGTATCACTACGATCGAGATTCAATAAACCATTCATTTTAGGTGCAAGACCATTGAAGGTATTATTCAAATAAACAGGGTAACTATTATTCTCCTTAAATGAATAACCGTATTGCGATAGACATAATCCAATCATGTCTATGTTCAACGCAAACACCAAATAACAATTATTTAGGTTTAACACCAATCTTGATGGTACAAGGAGCGTGCGATGCTTGATCATATCAACCTTGGAAACACTTCCAACACATATCGTCAGCTCACCTTTAGCTAGTCTCCGTTTATTCCGTAGCTTTTATTTCGAGTTACTAACACTTAGAAACCAAACCGGTATCTAATACCCTGGTGCTACTAGGAGTACTAGTAAAGTAGACATTAACATAATGTATATCCAATATACTTCCGTCGACCTTGCCTGCCTTCTTATCTACCAAGTATCTAGGGTGGTTCTGCTTTAGTGTCCGTTCCTCTCATTACAGAAGCACTTAGTCTCAGGTTTCTCCACTAGAGCAGCAGCTGATTTGTCGTTTCATGAAGTATCCCCTCTTGCCCTTGCCCTTCTTGAAACTAGTGGTTTCACTAACCATCAACAATTGATGCTCCTTCTTGATTTCTACTTTCGCGGTGTCAAACATCGCGAATATTTCAAGGATCATCATATCTATCCCTGATATGTTATAGTTCATCACGAAGCTCTAGCAGCTTGGTGGCAATGACTTTGGAAAAACATCACTATCTCATCCGGAAGATTAACTCCCACTCGATTCAAGTGATTGTGGTACTCGAGACAATCGAGCACAAGCTCAACGATTGAGCTTTTCTCCCTTAGTTTGTAGGCTAAGAAACTCGTCGGAAGTCTTATACCTCTTGACGTGAGCACGAGCCCGAAATCCCAATTTCAGCCCTCGAAACATCTCATATGTTCATGACGTTTCAAAATCGCCTTTGGTGCCTCAACTCTAAACTGCTTAACCGAACTATCACGTAGTTATCAAAACGTGTATGTTAGATGTTCGCAACACCCACGACGATGTTCGAGGTTCAAAGACATCGAGCGAAGCATTAAGGACATAAGCATTCTACGAAGCAACGAGGACAATCCTCGCCATTTGACCTAGTCCGCATAATTGCTACTATCAACTTTCAACTGGATTTTTTTCTCTAGGAACATATCTAAACAGTAGAACTAAAGCGCGAGCTTACGACATAATTTGCAAAGATCTTTTGACTATGTTCAGGATAATTAAGTTCATCTTATGAACTCCCACTCAAATAGACATCCCTCTAGTTATCTAAATGATTACATGATCCGAGTCAACTAGGCCGTGTCCGATCATCACGTGAGACGGACTAGTCAACGTCGGTGAACATCTTCATGTTGATCGTATCTTCTATACGACTCATGCTCGACCTTTCGGTCTTTCGTGTTCCGAGGCCATGTCTGTACATGCTAGGCTCGTCAAGTCAACCTAAGTGTATTGCGTGTGTAAATTTGGCTTACACCGTTGTATTCGAACGTTAGAATCTATCACACCTGATCATCACGTGGTGCTTCGAAACAACGAACCTTCGCAACGGTGCACAGTTAGGGGGAACATTTTTCTTGAAATTATTGCGAGGGATCATCTTATTTAAGCTACCGTCGTTCTAAGCAAATAAGATGCATAAACATGATAAACATCACATGCAATCAAAAGTGACATGATATGGCCAATATCATTTTGCTCCTTTTGATCTCCATCTTCGGGGCTCCATGATCATCATCGTCACCGGCATGACACCATGATCTCCATCATCATGATCTCCATCATCGTGTCTCCATGAAGTTGTCTCGCCAACTATTACTTCTACTACTATGGCTAACGGTTTAGCAATAAAGTAAAGTAATTACATGGCGTTGTTCATTGACACGCAGGTCATACAATAAATTAAGACAACTCCTATGGCTCCTGCCGGTTGTCATACTCATCGACATGCAAGTCGTGATTCCTATTACAAGAACATGATAAATCTCATACATCACATATCATTCATCACATTCTTTTTGGCCATATCACATCACATAGCATACCCTGCAAAAACAAGTTAGACGTCCTCTAATTGTTGTTTGCATGTTTTACGTGGCTGCTATGGGTTTCTAGCAAGAACGTTTCTTACCTACTCAAAAACCACAACGTGATATGTCATCCTGCTATTTACCCTTCATAAGGACCCTTTTCATCGAATCCGATCCGATTAAAGTGGGAGAGACTGGCACCCGCTAGCCACCTTATGCAACAAGTGCATGTCAGTCGATGGAACCTGTCTCACGTAAGAGTACGTGCAAGGTCGGTCCGGGCCGCTTCATCCCACAATACCGTCGAAACAAGATTGGACTAGTAACGGTAAGCATATTGAACAAAAATCAACGCCCACAACAACTTGTGTTCTACTCGTGCATAGAAACTACGCATAGACCTAGCTCATGATGCCATTGTTGGGGAACGTAGCAGAAATTCAAAATTTTCTATGCATCACCAAGATCAATCTATGGAGATTCTAGCAACAAGAGAGGGAGAGGATGAGCATCTTCATACCCTTGAAGATCGCTAAGCGGAAGCGTTTCAAGAACGCGGATGATGGAGTCGTACTCGCGGCGATACAAATCGCGGAAGATCTGATCTAGCGCCGAACGGACGGCGCCTCCGCGTTCAACACACGTACAGCTCGGGGACGTCTCCTACTTCTTGATCCAGCAAGGGGAGAGGAGAAGTTGAGGGAGAACTCCGACAGCACAACGGCGTGGTGGTGGTGGAGCTCGTGGTTCTCCAGCAGGGCTTCGCCAAGCACTACGGAGGAGGAGGAGGTGTTGGAGGAGGGAGAGGGCTACGCCAAGGGAAGAATGTGTGGCTGCCCTCTCTCTCCCTCGCTATATATAGGGGTAAGGGGGATGGAGGAGGCGCCCTAGGGTTCCCTAGGGGAGGGGCGGCGGCCACAGGGGAAACCCTAGATGGGTTTGGGCGCCCCCACCCACTAGGAAACTTGCCCCCCAAGCCGGGAAGGGGGGCTGCCCTAGGGGAGGCGCCCCTACCTCTCCTGGTTACGTGAGAGGGGCTGGGAGGGGCGCACCACCCCTTAGTGGGCTGGTTTCTTGCCCTCCAAGTCCATTGGGGCGTTGGCAAAGGTGAAAGGAAAGAAATCCCATCATTTCCTTCCCCACCGATTGTTATCCCCTTTTTTTAGGGATCTTGATCTTATCCCTTCGGGACATGATCTTATTCCTTCTAAGGGGGGATCTTGGTGCGCCTTGACCAGGGGTGTGGGGCCTTGCCCCCACTACCCACGTTCATGTGGGTCCCCCCATGCAAGTGGGCCCCACTTCGAAACCTTCTAGAACCTTCCCGGTACAATACCAAAAAATCCCCAACATTTTCCGGTGGCCAAAATAGGACTTCCCATATATAAATATTTACCTCCGGACCATTACGGAACTCCTCGTGACGGCCGGGATCTCATCCGGGACTCCGAACAACATTCGGTAACTGCACACTAATTCCCATAACAACTCTAGCGTTACCGAACCTTAAGTGTGTAGACCCTACGGGTCCGGGAATCATGCAGACATGACCGAGATAGCTCTCTGGCCAATAATCAACAGCGGGATCTGGATACCCATGTTGGCTCCCACATGTTCCACGATGATCTCATTGGATGAACCACGATGTCAAGGATTCAAGCTATCCCGTATACAATTCCCTTTGTCAAACGGTATGTTACTTGCCCGAGATTCGATCGTCGGTATCCCAATACCTCGTTCAATCTCGTTACCGGCAAGTCACTTTACTCGTTCCGTAATGCATGATCCCATGACTAACTACTTAGTCACATTGAGCTCATTATGATGATGCATTACCGAGTGGGCCCAGAGATACCTCTCCGTCACACGGAGTGACAAATCCCAGTCTCGATTCATGCCAACCCAACAGACACTTTCGGAGATACCCGTAGTGCACCTTTATAGCCACAGTTACGTTGTAACGTTTGGCACACCCAAAGCATTCCTACGGTATCCGGGAGTTGCACAATCTCATGGTCTAAGGAAATGATACTTGACATTAGGAAAGCTTTTAGCAAACGAACTACACGATCTTGTGCTATGCTTAGGATTAGGTCTTGTCCATCACATCATTCTCCTAATGATGTGATCCCGTTATCAATGACGTCCAATGTCCATGGTTAGGAAACCATAACCATCTATTGATCAACGAGCTAGTCAACTAGAGGCTCACTAGGGACATGTTGTGGTCTATGTATTCACACATGTATTACGGTTTCTAGTTAATACAATTATAGCATGAACAATAGACAATTCTCATGAACAAGGAAATATAATAATAACCATTTTATTATTGCCTCTAGGGCATATTTCCAACAAAAGCGGTTCGAGATTTGGATGCACGGTTTAAGAGATAAAAGTTTTGAATAAACGGATCTACAAAAAAAGTAAAAACTCTCAGGTTGCGACAAGTGGCACACATGCAGCGCACCACTTGTTGCAATCTGGGGAAGTTGGAGTGATCTTCGCAACGAGTACTCCTTAATTAGTGATTTTTCGAACTGTGCCTCATCTTTTTTAGGAATACGCAAGAGCTGGCAGTGTCTCAAAAAAAATGCAAGAGCCGGCCTATCTTTGCATTGATAGCTAGAAAAGGAGTAACTGTGGAATATTAGATCACCACATGCACAGTGGATGGTGCGGCTACTAACATGAGCAGAACAAAACGAGGGGTTGAGCCGTGTTGTGGTGCTAAATCTGACAATAATATAGTGTATGTTGTCGGAATTGCACGATGTATTGCTATTCGTGCATAGGCACGTATATATGATGTACAAAGGTGGGTCACAGACCTTAACTATACAAGGAACTAGGAGGCGGGCCCAATACACATAATGCACATAACACATATACTCAACACCCCACCGCAGTCGAAGCGGCACCACGGCTGACGCAAAGACTGGACCGGAACTCCTCAAATGACGTCGTAGGCAAGCCCTTGGTCATGATATCGGAAAATTGTTGGGAAGTAGGGACGTGTAAAACACGAGCCACCTTTTCCCAAACAAAATGAATATCCAACTCAATATGCTTGGTCCGTCGATGATGCACTGGGTTAGCGGAGAGGTAGACCGCCGAGACGTTGTCGCAGTAGACCATCGTGGCACGGTCAACAGGACAAGAGAGCTCCCGAAGCAGCTGGCGAAGCCACGGACACTCGGCGACGGCGTTGGCCACCGCACGATACTCATCCTCAGCACTAGAACGAGAGACCGTAGGTTGCCGCTTGGACGACCACGAGATAAGGGAGGGTCCAAGGTAGACACAATAGCCCAAAGTGGAGTGACGAGTGTTAGGGCAGCCCGCCCAGTCTGCATCGAAGTAGGCGGTGAGGCCGTTGTCAGCGGAGGCGTGAAGCGTGATGTCAAGATCCATAGTGCCACAAATATAGCGGAGAATCCGCTTGACGACAGCCCAGTGAACGTCTTGGGAGCATGCATATGAAGACACACCTGCTGCACGGCATACTGGATCTCCGGTCGAGTCAGAGTGAGGTACTGGAGAGCACCAACGATAGACCTATAGAAAGCAGCATCCGAAGCAGGAGAACCATCTGTGGCAGAAAGTTTGGCCTTCGTATCAACAGGCGTAGCAGCAAGCTTGCAGTTAAGCATGCCGGCGCGCTCCAGGAGCTCGCGAGTGTACTTCCGCTAATGAAGGAAGAAGCCATCAGGACGGCGCACCACCTCGACACCGAGGAAGTAGTGCAAAGGACCCAAGTCCTTGATGGCGAACTCAGCGCGAAGACGAGCCGTGAGCTGACTAAGGAGACCAGTCGTACATGCTGTCAGGATGATGCCGTCGACATAGAGCAGCAAGTAGGTCGTGTTAGAGCCCTGATGACAGACGAAGAGCGAGGTGTCCGAGCGGGTAGAGCGGAACCCAAGCTGGTGGAGAAACGCCGCGATGCGCTGGTACCAAGCGCGCGGAGCCTGCTTGAGTCTGTACAAGGACCGCGAAAGCAGGCACACGTGGTCGGGAAGCACCGGGTCAACAAACCCGGCGGGCTACTGGCAGAAGACCTGCTCCTCGAGGTGACCATGGAGGAAGGCATTGGAGACGTCCATCTGGAGCACCGGCCAAGCATGGAAGACCGCAAGGTGGAGAACCGTGCGTATCGTGCCGGGCTTGACGACCGGAGCGAAGGTGTCGGTGAAGTTGATGTCAGCACGCTGTCGAAAGCCACGAATGACCCAATGCGCTTTGTAGCGATCAAGGGTACCATCAGGACGGAGCATGTGTTTAAAGACCCACTTCCCGGTAATCACGTTGGCAAGCCGGGGACGGGGAATAAGCTGCCATGTCCGGTTGCACAACGGGGCGTCAAACTCCTCTTGCATCGCAGCCATCCAGAGCGGGTCACGAAGAGTGGCTCGAACGGAGGACGGCAACGGTGACGGCTCAGAGGTCGACGCCACATGGACGTAGTCATCCGAGGCGTAGTGCGAGCTCGAGCAAAAAACGCCCGTACGGGCGTGGGTGACCGGACCGGCCACAGGCGCCGGGGGCGCCGAGGGGGCCACATGCGCCGGGCAGCGGGCGCCGGGAGCCACGGGCGCCAGGGTGCCGGGCACCGAGGGGGCCGCGGGGCCCAGGGCACCGGGCTCGAGGGCTGGGCGCCAACGTCGGGCGCCAGCCAGCCCGGCCGGAGGAGGCGCCACATGCGGGGCGCGCCTCAAAGCCAGGGAGGGCCAAGAGAGGCATGTGAGCGCCCTGGGAGAGGCGTCGAGGAGCCCGCCTCACCGGCGGCGGGAGGAACAGCCGGGGGTACCTGGTGAAACGGAAACACTTTCTCATCAAAGTAAACGTGCCGGGAAGTGAACACACGATGGGAGACAGGATCGTAGCACCGATAGCCCTTGGAGTTGGAGGGGTAGCCGATGAAGATGCAAGCGACAGAATGAGGTGCGAGTTTGTGAGGAGCAGAGTCGGCGGTGCTAGGATAGCAAAGGCACCCGAAAATACGCAAGCCATCATAAGACGGGGGCGTACCGAAGAGAAGATGGTGAGGTGCATAGTTCCACCATGGGCGGCAAGTGCGAAGGTTAAGGAGAAGAAGAGAAGCAGTAGCGAGTGCGTCCGTCCAAAAACGAGGCGGCACGTTGCTACGTCTCGAGCTTGCGTTGGTTTTCTCCGAAGAGGAGAGGATGATGCAGCACAGTAGCGTAAGTATTTCCCTCAGTTTTGAGAACAAGGTATCAATCCAGTAGGAGGTCACGCGCAAGTCCTCGTGACCGCACAAAACGATAGCTACTGCAACCAACGCGATTAGGGGTTGTCAATCCTTCACGGTCACTTACGAGTGAGATCGATAGAGATAATATTTTTGGTATTTTTGGTATAAAGATGCAAAGTAAAAAGTAAAAGCAAAGCAAGTAAATAAAGTGATGGAGATTGATATGATGAGAATACACCCGGGGGCCATAGGTTTCACTAGTGGCTTCTCTCAAGAGCATAAATATTCTACGGTGGGTGAACAAATTATTGTTGAGCAATTGATAGAATTGAGCATAGTTATGAGGTTATCTAGGTATGATCATGTATATAGGCATCACGTCCGTGACAAGTAGATCGAAACAATTCTGCATCTACTACTATTACTCCACTCATCGACCGCTATCCAGCATGCATCTAGAGTATTAAGTTAAAAACAAAGTAACGCCTTAAGCAAGATGACATGATGTAGAGGAACAAATTCATGCAATTTGATAAATACCCCATCTTGTTATCCTCGATGGCAACAATACAATATGTGCCTTGCAACCTTTCTGTCATTGGGTAAGGACACCGCAAGATTGAACCCAAAGCCATGCACTTCTCCCATTGCAAGAACTACCAATCTAGTTGGCCAAACCAAAAAGATAATTCGAAGAGACTTGCAAAGATAACTCAATCATACATAAAAGAATTTAGAAAAGATTCAAATATTATTCATAGATAAGCTGGATCATAAACCCACAATTCATCAGTCTCAACAAACACACCACAAAAAGAAGATTACATCGAATAGATCTCCACGAGAGAGGGGGAGAACATTGTATTGAGATCCAAAAAGAGAGAAGAAGCCATCTAGCTACCAGCTATGGACCCGAAGGTCTGAAGTAAACTACTCATACTTCATCGGAGGGGCTATGGTGTTGATGTAGAAGCCCTCTGTGCTGGATGCCCTCTCCGGCGGAGCTCCGGAACAGGCTCCAAGATGGGATCTCGTGGATACATAAGGTTGCGGTGGTGGAATTAGGTTTTTGGCTCCTCTTCTGATCGTTCGGGGATACGTAGGTATATATAGGAGGAAGGAGTACGTCGGTGGAGCTCCGAGGGGCCCACGAGGTAGGGGGGCGCGCCCAGGGGGCGCGCCCTCCACCCTCGTGACCTCCTTGGAGGCTTCTTGGAGTAGGGTCCAAGTCTCCTGGATCACGTTCGGTTGGAAAATCACGACCCCGAAGGTTTCATTCCGTTTGGACTCCGTTTGATATTCTGTTTCTTCGAAATACTAAAAAAGGCAAAAAAAACAACAATTCTGGGTTGGGCCTCCGGTTAATAGGTTAGTCCCAAAAGTAATATGAAAGTGAAAAATAAAGCCCAGTATAGTCCAAAACAGTAGATAAAGTAGCATGGAGCAATCAAAAATTATAGATACGTTGGAGACGTATCAGGCATCCCCAAGCTTAATTCCTACTCGTCCTCGAGTAGGTAAATGATAAAAAGAGAATTTTGATGCGGAGTGATACTTTGGCATAATTTCAATGTAAATCTTCTTAATCATGGTATGAATATCCAGATCCGAAAGATTCAAGACAAAAGTTCATATTGACATAGAAATAATAATACTTCAAGCATACTAACAAAGCAATTATGTCTTCTCCAAATAACATGGCCAAAGAAAGTTATCCCTACAAAATCATATAGTCTAGCTATGCTCCATCTTCCCCACACAAAGTATTTAAATCATGCACAACCCCAATGACAAGCCAAGCAATTGTTTCATACTTTAACATTTTCAAAACTTTTTCAATCTTCACGCAATACATGAGCGTGAGCCATGGATATAGCACTATATGTGGAATAGAACGGTGGTTGTGGAGAAGACAAAAAGAGGGAAGATAGTCTCACATCAACTAGGTGTATCAACGGGCTATGGAGATGCCCATCAATAGATATCAATGTGAGTGAGTAGGGATTGCCATGCAACGGATGCACTAGAGCTATAAGTATATGAAAGCTCAAGAAAAGAAACTAAGTGGGTGTGCATCCAACTCGCTTGCTCACGAAGACCTAGGGCATTTTGAGGAAGCCCATCATTGGAATATACAAGCCAAGTTCTATAATGAAAAATTCCCACTAGTATATGAATGTGACGAAATGAGAGACTCTCTATCATGAAGATCATGGTGCTACTTTGAAGCACAAGTGTGGTAAAAGTATAGTAGCATTGTCCCTTCTCTCTTTTTCTCTCATTTTTTTATTTGGGCCTTTTCTCATTTCTTTTTATGGCCTCTTTTTTTTCCGTCCGGAGTCTCATCCCGACTTGTGGGGGAATCATAGACTCCATCATCCTTTCCTCACTTGGGACAATGCTCTAATAATGATGATCATCACACTTTTATTTTTCTTACAACTCAACAATTACAACTTGATACTTAGAACAAAATATGACTCTATGTGAATGCCTCCGGCGGTGTACCGGGATATGCAATGAAACATGAGTGACATGTATGGAAGAATTATGAAAGGTGGCTTTTGCCACAAATACGATGTCAACTACATGATCATGCTAGCAATATGACAATGATGGGGCGTGTCATAATAAACGGAACGGTGAAAAGTTGCATGGCAATATATCTCGGAATGGCTATGGAAATGCCATGATAGGTAGGTATGGTGGCTGTTTTGAGGAAGGTTTATGGTGGGAGTACGATACAGGCGAAAGGTGTGCGGTATTAGAGAGGCTAGCCATGGTGGAAGGATGGGAAAAGGTGCGTATAATCCATGGACTCAACATTAGTCATAAAGAACTCATATACTTATTGCAAAAATCTAGAAGTTATCAAAGCAAAGTATTACGCGCATGCTCCTAGGGGGATAGATTGGTAGGAAAAGACCATCGCTCGTCCCCGACCGCCACTCATAAGGAAGACAATCAATAAATAAATCATGCTCCGAGTTCATCACATAACGGTTCACCATACGTGCATGCTACAGGAATCACAAACTTCAACACAAGTATTCTTTAAATTCACAACTACTCAACTAGCATGACTCTAATATTATCACCTTCATATCTCAAAACAATTATCAAGCATCAAACTTATCTTAGTATTCAACGCACTCAAAAGAAAGTTTCACATATCTTGAATACCAAGTATATTATCATTAAGCAAATTACCATGCTATTAACAACTCTCAAAATAAACTAAGTGAAGCATGAGAGATCAAGTTTCTTTAAAACAAATCCACCACCGTTCTCTAAAAGGTCTAAATGAAGCACTAGAGCAAAAATTATCACGCTCAAAAGATATAAGTGAAGCACTATGAGCAAACTATCGAGCTCAAAAGATATAAGTGAAGCACATTGAGTATTCTAACAAATTTCAATTCATGTATGGCTCTCTCAAAAGGTGTGTACAGCAAGGGCGATTGTGGTAAACTAACAAGCAAAGACGCAAATAATACAAGACTCTCCAAGCAAAACACATATCATGTTGGTGAATAAAAATATAGCTCCAAGTAAATTACCGATGGAAGTGGACGAAAGAGGGGATGCCTTCCGGGGCATCCCCAAGCTTTGACTTTTTGGTGTCCTTGGATTATCTTGTGGGTTCCATGGGCATCCCCAATCTTAGGCTCTTGCCACTCCTTGTTCCATAATCCATCAAAATAATTCACCCAAAACTTGAAAACTTCACAACACAAAACTCAACAGAAATCTCGTGAGCTCCGTTAGAGAAAGAAAACAAAAGACTACTTCAAGGTACTGTAATGAACTCATTCTTTATTTATATTGGTGTTAAACCTACTGTATTCCAACTTCTCTATGGTTTATAAACTATTTTACTAGCCATAGATTCATCAAAAATAAGCAAACAACACATGCAAAACAGAATCTGTCAAAAACAGAACAGTCTATAGTAATCTGTAACTAACGCAAACTTCCGGAACTCTAAAACTTCTACCAAAATAGGAAGTCCTGAAAATTTGTTTATTGATCAGCATCAAAAAGAATCAACGCAAAAGCACGTTCCTGTGATTTATCATAACTAAATTCATGCGTGCAAAGTTTCTGTTTTTCAGCAGAATCAAATCAACTATCATCGTAGGTTATCCTATAGGTCCTACTTGGAACAAACACTAACTAAAACATAAAACCACATCCAAACAGAAGGTAGATGGATTATTTATTCCTAAGCAAAAACAAAAAACACAAAATAAAATTGGGTTGCCTCCCAACAAGCGCTATCGTTTAACGCCCTTAGCTAGGCATAAAAGCAAGGATAGATCTAGGTATTGCCATCTTTGGTAGGAAATTCTTCAATGAGGCATTTACCTCCTTTAGAATTTTCTCTCTTCCTAGTAATTGACAAATTTTCAGGCAAAAGATCAAAGAATTCATCTATAGCAAATTGTTCCTTAATGATAGTAAAAAGATTGGGATGAACACTTATAGATTTAAGATCCACAGTTTCCTTACTAGATGATTCACCTTCTTAGGAACATAAATAAGCTTAGTATTTTTAGTAGAAGAACTTGGAGTGTTTTGAACGGAAGAAAAAGCGGTTCCCAAATTGGTAATGATACCCTCAAGTTTATCGATTCTTGTGGAATCTAGATTTATTTTTTCATTAACAAGGGGTTCTTTTTCTTTAATATTTTTCAAAGTCATTCCTACCTTAGATCCATATTGGGTAATTTGATTGTGGATCTTTTTGTCAAGATTTTCAATTGATTCAATGGTAGCAACTTTATTTTCAATAGCTTCAAGCCTTTGCATAACATGCTCCAAAGTTAACGTAGTTCCATTAATCAAAAGGGGCGGTGAGCCAAATATATCTATCAAAGCATTATAAGAATCAAAAGTATGGCTACCCAAAAAATTCCCTCCGATAATGGTATCAAGGATATATCTATACCAAGGGTTAGCACCTACGTAAAAATTGCGAAGAAGAACTAAGGTAGATTGCTTCCTGGTAGATTTATTTTGAGCATTGCAAATTCTATACCAAGCATCTTTTAGATTTTCTCCCTCCCTTTGTTTAAAGTTTAAGACCTCATTCTCGGGAGATAACGGAGACGATATGAAACTAGACATGATGACAATCAAACTAGCACACGAGGAAATAGGAAGGCAATGGGAAAAAGGCAAACGTGAAAGAGAGGAGGAGATTGGGAAAGAGAGGGCGAATAAAATGGCAAGGGTGAAGTGGATGAGAGGAAAACGAGAGGCAAATGGCAAATAATGTAATGTGAGAGATAGAGATTGCGATGGGTACTTGGTATGGTTGACTTGCTTGCGTGAGCCTCCCCGGCAACGGCGCCAGAAATCCTTCTTGCTACGTCTTGAGCTTGCGTTGGTTTTCCCCGAAGAGGAGAGGATGATGCAGCACAGTAGCGTAAGTATTTCCCTTAGTTTTGAGAACCAAGGTATCTATCCAGTAGGAGGTCACACGCAAGTCCCTCGTACCTGCACAAAACGATAGCTACTCGCAACCAACGCGATTAGGGGTTGTCAATCCCTTCACGATCACTTACGAGTGTGGGATCTGATAGAGATAATATTTTTGGTATTTTTTGTATAAAGATGCAAAGTAAAAAGTAAAAGCAAAGCAAGTAAATAAAGTGATGGAGATTGATATGATGAGAATACACCTGGGGGACATAGGTTTCACTAGTGGCTTCTCTCAAGAGCATAAATATTCTACGGTGGGTGAACAAATTACTGTTGAGCAATTGATAGAATTGAGCATAGTTATGAGGTTATCTAGGTATGATCATGTATATAGGCATCACGTCCGTGACAAGTAGATCGAAACGATTTTGCATCTACTACTATTACTCCACTCATCGACCGCTATCCAGCATGCATCTAGAGTATTAAGTTAAAAACAGAGTAACGCCTTAAGCAAGATGACATGATGTAGAGGAACAAATTCATGCAATATGATAAATACCCCATCTTGTTATCCTCGATGGCAACAATACAATACGTGCCTTGCAACCTTTCTGTCACTGGGTAAGGACACCGCAAGATTGAACCCAAAGCCATGCACTTCTCCCATTGCAACAACTACCAATCTAGTTGGCCAAACCAAAAAGATAATTCGAAGAGACTTGCAAAGATAACTCAATCATATATAAAAGAATCCAGAAAAGATTCAAATATTATTCATAGATAAGCTGGATCATAAACCCACAATTCATCGGTCTCAACAAACACACCGCAAAAAGAAGATTACATCGAATAGATCTCCACGAGAGAGGGGGAGAACATTGTATTGAGATCCAAAAAGAGAGAAGAAGCCATCTAGCTACTAGCTATGGACCCGAGGATCTGAAATAAACTACTCACACTTCATCGGAGGGGCTATGGTGTTGATGTAGAAGCCCTCCGTGGTGGATGCCCTCTCCGGCGGAGCTCCGGAACAGGCTCCAAGATGGGATCTCGTGGATACAGAAGGTTGCGGCAGTGGAATTAGGTTTTTGGCTCCTCTTCTGATCGTTCGGGGATACGTAGGTATATATAGGAGGAAGGAGTACGTCGGTGGAGCTCCGAGGGGCCCACGAGGTTCTCCACCCTCGTGACCTCCTCGGAGGCTTCTTGGAGCAGGGTCCAAGTCTCCTGGATCACGTTCGGTTGGAAAATCGCGATCCCGAAGGTTTCATTCCGTTTGGACTCCGTTTGATATTCTATTTCTTCGAAATACTGAAAAAGGCAAAAAAAAAACAGCAATTCTGGGTTGGGCCTCCGGTTAATAGGTTAGTCCCAAAAGTATATATAAAAGTGAAAAATAAAGCCCAATATAGTCCAAAAACAGTAGATAAAGTAGCATGGAGCAATCAAAAATTGTAGATACGTTGGAGATGTATCACACGTTAGCATGGAACAGGAGCATGCGAACGCAGTTGTTCAGAGTGCGACGGACGCGTTCGGCTCAACTGTTCTACTGGAAAGTATATGGGCATGTGAGATGAAAAACTGTGCCATGGTGCGACAGAAAAGTGGAGAAAGCAAGGTTGTCGAACTCTTTTCCATTGTCAGTCTGAAGAGCAAGGATGGGACGCCCAAACTGCGTGCTGACATAGGATTAAAAAGCCGTCAAAGTGGAGAGTGCATCCGACTTTCTGCGCAAAGGAAAAGTCCACACGTAATGAGAATAATCATCAAGGATAACCAGATAATATAAATAGCCCGAATTACTAGGAGCTGGAGAGGTCCACACATCGCTATGAATCAACTGAAAAGGAAAAGAAGCTATGGTGGTGGAGTTATTAAAAGGGAGGCGAACATGTTTGCCGATACGACAGGCATGACAAGTGTGATCCTCTATCTTATGACAACTGAAACTGAAACTCTTAAGAATATGACAAAGTGTGACGGGGTTGGGATGACCCAAACGAGCGTGCCAGAGATCGACGCCGGCGGAGAGAGCAACCAGTGTAGTGGTGGAGGTGGATGGCGAATGCACCGGATAGAGCTCGTTGAGGCTGTCACAGCGGTGAAGTACCATCCTGGTTCGAGCATCCTTTACACAAAACCCAAGCTCGTCAAATTCAACAATAACAGGTTTTTCACATGTTAAACGACGAACGGAAACAAGGTTCTTAATAAGATGAGGTGACACAAGTATGTTAGATAGAGTAATAGGCATGGAATTAGAAGGAAAAAAAGTGTGCCCGACATGTGTGATAGGGAGTGTGGAACCATCGCCGACAATGATGCGACGATCGGTGGTGACAGGAGTGAAGGAGGCAAGATTACCAGGATGAGCAAACATGTGAGCCGTAGCCTCGGTGTCCATGTACCAATCATCACCTCCAATGGAGTTGTTTGGCGTAGGAGCGGCAGGCAGCGCGGCAAAGAGCACCGGGTCCCAGGGCGTTGGCGGCAAGGCCGGCGAGGGGGGCGGAGACACCATGGTGTAAGCAGGAACGACACCGGTCCATGGGTTGTAGCCGGAGGCCCACGGGAAAGGCACCTGAAGCTGTGGTTGCTGCTGCTGACGAGGTGCACCAACGTCCTGCTACGACGGCTGCTGGCCACCGTGCTGGCCCCCGCGACGCCTTTCGGCGGGAGGGGCCGGAGGCGGCACATCAAAAATCGTGGATGAAGGACCACTCAGCACCACGGATGAAGCCACCTGCTCCGTCGATGCACCTTCGTAGGGCGCTCCGTATGAAGTGGGCGCACCGTAAGGAGACGCGGGCACCGAGGTTGGCGGATAGGCGTAGGCCAACGGGGCAGAGTGGCCATAGGACTGCTGCAGCGCAGAGGGAGCCGGCCACTGGCTAGCCAGCGTGGCGCCGTAGGAGCCGGCCACCGGGCCCTGATGTGGATGCGCTGCTCCATAGGGCACAGACGGGAAGGGACACCCTCGCGATGCGTATACGGAGCGGTGCCATAGAAGCTGATACGTCTCCAACGTGTCTATAATTTTTTATTGTTCCATGCTATTATATTACCCGTTTTGGATGTTTATGGGCTTTACTTTACACTTTTATATCATTTTGGGACTAACCTACTAACCAAAGGCCCAGCCCGTATTGTTGTTTTTTTTTTGCATATTTCAGTGTTTTGAAGAAAAGGAATATCAAACGGAGTCCAAATGGAATGAAACCTTCGGGAGCGTGATTTTTGGAACGAACGTGATCCAGAGGACTTGGAGTGGAAGTCAAGAAACGATCGAGGCAGCCACGAGGGTGGAGGGCGCCCCCTCCCCCTACTGGGCGCGCCCGCCTGTCTCGTGGGCCCCTCGGGTGGCCACCGACCTACTTCTTCCTCCTACATATACCCAC
Source organism: Aegilops speltoides (assembly GCA_021437245.1). Classification (NCBI taxonomy): domain Eukaryota; kingdom Viridiplantae; phylum Streptophyta; class Magnoliopsida; order Poales; family Poaceae; genus Aegilops; species Aegilops speltoides. The sequence continues at coordinate 443,932,498 of CM038145.1, read as the reverse complement.
GTACCCCGAAAACATCAGAAGCGACCACGAAAAACTATTACCACCGCCGTAACCTTCTGTATCCGCGAGATCCCATCTTGGGGCCTTCATCGGTGCTCCACCGGTGGGGGAATCAACCACGGAGGGCCTCTACATCATCTCCAAGGCCTCTCCGATGAGTTGTGAGTAGATTACCACAGACCTTCGGGTCCATAGTTATTAGCTAGATGGCTTCTTCTCTCTCTTTGAATCTCAATACCATGTTCTCCTTGATCTTCTTGGAGATCTATTCGATGTAACTCTTTTTGCAGTGTGTTTGTCGAGATCCGATGAATTGTGGGTGTCGTGGTTCTAAGTCTGACAGTAGAATAGGGGGTAGGTATGGAGAGGCAAGATCCTAGCTATGGAGCAGTTGTAAACACAAGGGATGTACGAGTTCAGGCCCTTCTCGGAGGAAGTAAGAGCCCTACGTCTCGGAGCCCGGAGGCGGTCGACTGGATTATGAGTGTATGTATTACAGGGGTGCGAACCCTTTACCCTGAGGAGGGGGGTGGCTTATATAGTGTCCGCCAGACCCCTCCGGCCCTCAGTAATGCAGGGTTTAAAGTACATTAAGGCTAGGCGTTACTGGTAACACCTTACATAAAGTGTCCTAAATGCCATAAAGACTACTTAATTACAGACCATTTGGATGCAGAGTGGCTCTTGATCTCCTGGTGGTCGAGTGAATCTTCATGGTTGAGTCCTTCGAGTCCGTCGAATGAAGTCCCTCTTGGTCGACTGGAAGGCAGTTTCTTTTGAGGGTGTCCTTGGGAAGGGTTCTTAGGTCAGGCCTATGACCCTACCCTAGGTACATGACTTCATCATTAGCCCCCGAATGGATCGAGGTTTGAGTGAGGAAGAAGTTGATAATATTTCCGACCTGCTTTTGTGTTCTGGACATGTATCATCTTGGACCAATAATCTCTCCGTTGATAACAACAACTTTTCTTTCAGTCGCCTTGGTCCATTCTTTTCTCTCGTCGAGTGTACTTTTGAACTTAGTAATTTCCAAGCGACGGGTCGCAGGAAATCTCTCGTCTGACAGATTGATCTACTGTTAGCGGATTTTGTGGGATCCGAATTTTGGGAAGCGCGCGAAGCGGGGCGGACCGCGGCGCTCGGATGGGATAGGGCATAGACGCCTCGATTCCCGCATCGTCTTTTTCGCCATGTATCGCGTACGCGCGACTATTTCGGGATGTGATTGGATTGCCTGGGCCCACTTGTCATCCACTCGGAAGCGGCCCTATAAAATGTGCCCGGCGAGGGTTTTTGAACAGTACCTCCCCACTTCCCCTTCTGTCCTCTCCGCCTCCGCCCACAGCACCTGCTCTCGCCTCCACCCAACCACTCCTCGTACGCTTCACCGGCAACAATGGTGAAGGAGAAGACAGCGGCTCTGGAGCGCGCGAAGAAGGCGACGGCGACGGAAAAGGCGAAAGGGAGAGCGACCAGTCGGGGCGGATCCTCGTCAAGGTCCCGCCTGCCGCACAGTTGGGTTCAAGGGGATTGGATCCACTCGACCATCACCGAGAGGGATCTCACTGAGATGGCCAACGAGGGTTTGATCCCCCACGGAGCAGCGAGGCTCCCGGGGAACGAGTGGCAACCACAACCGTAGGAGGGTGAGTGTGTTCTTCTGGCTACCCATGTCGACCGTGGGTTCTCCCTGCCTCCGAGTGTTTTCTTTCGTGGTTTCTTGAATTTCTTTGGGGCGCAACTCCACCACTTCAATCCAAATTCCATCGCCTACCTTGCTGCCTTCGTGTCCATGTGTGAGAACTTCCTGGGCTGCCGACCGCACTGGGGTCTGTTCAAGCACATATTCACTTGTCGTTCTCAGACAGTGAAAAAGGCGAGTCCGGATGACGATAGGACTAAGGTTATTCAGATGTGCGGGGGTCTGGGGATTTAGATGAGGAGCAAGAGCACCTTTCCGGCCATGACCCTCCCTGAGTCGGTCAGAGGATGGCAGTCGACTTGGTTCTACTGCCAAGACGAGTCGACGCTGGGGCAGTCGAGTGGTCTCCCTCCGTTTTCCATGGACCGAGTGAACAAACCCTCTTCTCTGAAGGTGCTCCCTGAGGAGAAAGCCCAAGTAAAAATGCTGATGGAGCGTGTAGTCCAGCTAGTTCGGGAGGGAGTGACGGGCATGGACCTTTTGGAGGTCTTCCTTAGGCGGCGCATCCAGCCACTTCAGTACCGAGGCCACCCAATGTGGTTGTATTGCGGAACCGAGGATGAAACTCGGGTCCATCCGTAGCGCCGACGACGCCCACCCCGAGAGGTGGATGGCCGCGGTCACAGGGAATAAGGACAACCCTCGAGGAGCCAGGAGGATTCCACCACTCGACCATTCCTCTACTCCGGACCCGGTACACCCACTTTATCTTCTCTTGTAGTGTTGCTATACTCATTCTGTTTTTGCTGCAAATTGGTCGATTGATCTTTGTTTCATTGTCTGTCAGGCCACCACCAAACTATACTCGATGCCCAATGGAGCACAGACACCGACTGAGGAGGAGGAAGGAAGTGGGGGCGAAAGCCAAGAGGACTGGGATTCGGACGCTGCTGATGATGATGAAGATGATGACTCTGACAGGGAGGAAGAAGAAGAGGAGGAGGAGGAAGTTGCACCGCCTCGCTCGGAAAGACGCTCAAAGCTCGTCCATGACCCTGCGACCGAGCGTGGTAAGGGGGTTGCAACTGTCGCCCAGTCGACCAAGCGCCCTCGAACCACTTCTCCGGCGCCGACCGAGAAAGCTCCGAAGCAATCCAGGGTGGCACCGTCAAAGCCGGCCAAGGTCTTGCTGAAGATGAAGATGGTGATCCCCACTATCTCAGGGTAATGATGCCACTTGAGTTTTTTTCTGTTTCCCATGAATTTATTCTTGGTCGACTCATGAATCATCCGACTGACTTCTGGAACTGCAGCGCTGCTACTTCTGATACCTCGGCCAGGGCTGACGATCATGAGATGGAAGACGCTACCACTTCAAAACCTGGTACGACTTTCATAACTCTGTCTTCAGTCGATTGACTTTTTGTCTCTAACTTTTGATTCTTTTCTGTAGCTCCGTCTAATGTTGTTATCACTCTTCCTGACGACGACGATGAGGAGCCATTGAAGCAAAGGAGGAGCAGGAAAATGTCTGCTGCCAAGATGACTCAGGAGGTGCCAGCGCCCGAGACACTGGTCGCGGAGGGAGGAAACACCACTCGACCTACCGTATCTTTTGCGGTGCCGTTGGCGAGTGCTCACCCCGCGTCGTCGAGTGCTGCACAACCTTCACTTTTCTCGACCCACTACGTCCCAGAGGACCAAGCCGTCTTGCAAAAGAAGCAATCGCCAAAGGGAGTCATGATGGAGCGGTGAAGGCCATCGGGAAGCTAGCCAGCAGCCTATGACGCCAGCCCGCTTCAGAGTAACTTTCGGTCGATTGGTCACCGCTGTTCTGTTAGGATATGATGTCCAAGATTCTTATTTCGAAATTGTTAGTGATTGTCCTACACCCACCGGGTGTGTCAATTGAAATTCGAACTAGTGGGGGCACACTGAGTGCACCCACCGGGTGTAGTCCCAAGGCTATGGTGGATCGCGGCGAACAACCATAGTCTTTATGTCTTGAACTTTTTCCTTCATTCAATTAGGTCGAACGGATTTTCAGACCGGTGGGGGCACGCTGAGTGCACCCACTGGGTGTAGTCCCCGAGACTGTGGTCGACTGCTGGCAGTGGACTACAGTCTGAAGAACACGTCCTGTTTTTTTTTTGTTTTTCTGTTGGTCGACTGATCGACTCTATCTTGATAGAACTAGTGGGGGCACGCTGAGTGCACCCATTGGGTGTAGTCCCCGAGACTATGGTCGAATGTTTGCATTCGGCCGTAGTCTTAGAAACATATGGTTTTTCCTTAGTCACTCGGAAGTGAATTGTCTTTGACATCTGTCGATTGGTTCTTCGTAGAAATCCTATGACCTTGCAGCTCGTTACACCGAGTTGGAGAACAAACATATCCAACTCGAGCTTGATCTGAAGCTGGTCCAGGAGAATTTGGCGAAGGCAAAGGAAGACGCTAAAGGTATGTTTGGTGAGGCTTTCGACGACTGCCTTTGCTCCTCATTTGTTTGAAAGTCTGACCTTGCCGTAACTTTGCAGGCAAAGTGAAGGATGCACAAAAGAAGAAAGACCTTAATTTGGCTGAGATGCAGAAACAGCTTTAGAGAAGACCAGGCTCGCAGACGAGAAATTGGCTTTGGTCGCCAAGCTTGAAGAAGAATACACCAATCTGAAAGCTGCTCTTGATGTTGCCAACAAAGAGGTCAGTCGACTGAAAAGTGATAAGATTGCCCTGAGTGAGAAGGCCAGTGAGCTGGTGGGGAAGAAGAATGATCTGGAGGCTTATCTGGGCGGACTCGCCAGGAAGTTGTTCCTCATGCTCGAAGGTAATCTTTTGCACCAAACAAGTATTTTAACTGTGATCTTTCCACTCGACCGTTCTTTTGACTCAGTAGCTGTGTTTTGCAGAATTTTGCCAAAATTTCAAAGAGGATACTGGTCGATTGGAGCGCAACTTGGATCCCATCAACTCTCCAGTTAATGATGAAGTCGCCATGAACGTGCTCCGGCTCGAGTCTCGTGTTGCTGCCGTCGTTGACTATCTCGCAAGGCTGAAGGTCGCCACTTCCCGCATCGACGCTACGCTCTGGCCCAGGGAGACGCTCCAGAATGACCTCGAGTCTCTGATGACTCGACTAAACACAGTCCCAAGTCGAGTGCAGGAGTGGAAGAAGTCTTCTGCCAGGTGCGGTGCAGATGTTGCTTTATCTCTGGCCCGAGTCCATCGCAAGGATGCACGAGAGGACAAGCTGGCGGCTCTTCGGGTGGCTAACACCAAGAAGCATGATTTCCGGTCTTTCATGGAGACTTTCATCGCTGCTGCCACTCGGACCGCAGATGGAATCGATCTTGATGAGTTTGTTGCACCTTCTAGCCCTCCACAGGAGGGGTAAAAAACTTCTTGAGCTCGACACTTTAAATTTGCCTCGGTATGCCGAGTGATTTTGTAACCGATAAACCTTAACAGGCTTAGCGCCTGAGCACTTTCGGTTCCGTTAGGTGTTATCCGAATTTGGATTCGACGTTTTAAATATTCTTGCATTTGGTTTGAGGTATCTTTTGCAAGTTAAAGCGAGGTGCTTACTGCAATCAACTTGTTCCCCAATTCACTTTGGCAGGCACTGGGCTGCAGCTAAGCCTCTGAGTGAGAGGTCTGCTCTCCACTCGGTAGGATTTTAAAACCTAGGTGAGTACGGGGCTGCAGCTAAGCCTCCGAGTGGGAGGTCTGCTCTCCACTCGGTAGGATTTTTTAAAACTTAGGCAAGCACTGAGCTGCAGCTAAGCCCCCGAGTGGGAGGTCCGCTCTCCACTCGGTAGGATTTTTAAAACTTAGGCGAGCACTGAGCTGCAGCTAAGCCCCCGAGTGGGAGGTCTGCTCTCCACTCGGTAGGATTTTTAAAACTTAGGCGAGCACTGAGCTGCAGCTAAGCCCCCGAGTGGGAGGTCTGCTCTCCACTCGGTAGGATTTTTAAAACTTAGGTGAGCACTGGGCTGCAGCTAAGCCCCCGAGTGGGAGGTCTGCTCTCCACTCGGTAGGATTTTTACTTTGTACTTGTGGCGCAGCTCGAAGGAGAGGGTTGCAGTCGACCTGCACCTCGTCCTCCTTGCGGAGCGCACGTTGTACTTGTGGCGTAGCTCGAAGGAGAGGGTTGCAGTCGACCTGCACCTCGTCCTCCTTGCGGAGCGCATGTTGTACTTGTGGCGTAGCTCGAAGGAGAGGGTTGCAGTCGACCTGCACCTCGTCCTCCTTGCGGAGCGCATGTTGTACTTGTGGCGTAGCTCGAAGGAGAGGGTTGCAGTCGACCTGCACCTCACCCTCCTTGCGGAGCGCATGTTGTATTCGTGGCGTAGCTCGAAGGAGAGGGTTGCAGTCGACCTGCACCTCGCCCTACTTGCGGAGCGCATGTTGTATTTGAACTTAGGCGAGTACTTAGACTGCAGCTAAGCCCCCGAGTGGGAGTCTGGCTCACCACTCGGTAGGATTTTATTGAAACTTAGGCGAGTACTTGGACTGCAGCTAAGCCCCCGAGTGAGAGTCTGGCTCACCACACGGTAGGATTTCATTGAAACTTAGGCGAAACGGATTCGCAGCTAAGCCCCCGAGTGAGAGTCTGGCTCACCACTCGGTAAGGATTTCTTTTTTACAAACTTAGGCGAAACGGATTCGCAGCTAAGCCACCCACTGAGGGGGAATTTTAGTGAACAAATAAAAGTGACAAAAAATCATCGGGGAAATTATGACACAATTATCTTTCGGAATATGAACTACAGAAGTACTTTTATTACAATTCATCCGAGTGAATACTTAAGTGTAAAAGGGGCGGAGTAACTCCGCGTTCCAAGCTCGGGGCTCGTCGATGTTGTGCTTGACGTTGTAAAGACGGTACGCTCCGTTGTGGAGAACCTTGGTGACGATGAAGGGTCCTTCCCAAGAAGGAGCAAGCTTATGTGGTTTCTGCTGATCCACTCGGAGAACCAAATCTCCTTCCTGGGAGGCTCGACTCTTCACGTTTTTGGCGTGGAAGCGACGCAAGTCTTGTTGGTAGATGGTCGATCGGATCAGAGCCATCTCCCTTTCTTCCTCTAAAAGGTTGACTGCATCTTGCCGCGCTTGTTCCGCTTTAGCTTCGTTGTAGAGCTCGACTCGAGGAGCATTGTGGAGCAGATCACTCGGTAAGACTGCTTCAGCTCCATAGACCAAGAAGAACGGAGTCCTTCCAGTCGACCGATTAGGCGTGGTCCTTAGACCCCAAAGCACCGAGGGAAGTTCGTCGACCCATGCTCGAGCCGCATGCTTGAGGTCATGCATCAGTCAGGGTTTCAACCCTTTGAGGATCAAGCCATTGTCTCGCTCCGCTTGTCCATTCGACTGGGGATGGGCGACTAAAGCGTAGTCGACTCGTGTGCCTTGAGATGTGCAGAATGCCCTGAATTCCTCCGAATCAAAGTTTGATCCATTGTCAGTGATGATGCTGTGCAGGACTCCATATCTGAATATCGGTTCTCGATGAAGTCGACAGCGATACCGGCGCCAAGGTTCTTGATGGGTTTAGCCTCAATCCACTTGGTGAACTTGTCGACCGCCACCGTAACATCGTGAAACCGCTTGACCTGTCCTCGGGGCCCACCATATCCAACCCCCATACTGCGAAGGGCCAGACGAGTGGTATGGTCTTCAGAGCTGACGCAGGCTTGTGTGATATGTTGGAGTAAAACTGACATCCCTCGCACTTGTCCACTATCTCCTTTGCCATCTCATTCGCCCTTGGCCAATAAAATCCGGCTCGGTATGCTTTGGCCACGATGGTCCGAGAGGACGCATGATGGCCACAGGTCCCCGAGTGGATATCATCAAGGATTATTCGACCTTCTTCTGGCGTTATGCACTTCTGATCAACTCGATCAAGCTCTCTGTATAGCTGCCCCTTGATCACAGTAAAGGCTTTGGATCGGCGGACGATCTGTCGAGCCTCTTCTTCATCCTCTGGGAGTTCTTTTCTTAGGATATACACGATATATGGAATTGTCCAATCGGGAGTGATCACTAAAGCCTCCATGACCAAGTCGACCACCGCTGGAACTTCAACCTCAGTCGGATTTGTGGCACTCTTGGGCTGCAGAGCTTCTTATGTAAAAGGATCTTCTTTGACTGATGGAGTATGGATATGCTCCAAGAACACACCACTGGGAATGGCTTCTCTCTTGGAACCTATCTTTGCCAAATCATCAGCCGCTTGATTTTTCAGTCGGGGTATATGATGGAGCTCTAACCCCTCAAACTTCTTTTCAAGCTTCCTCATCATTCGGTATCCAATCATGGCTGGGCTTCTAACATACCACTCCTTCATCACTTGGTTGACCACCAAATCTGAGTCGCCATAAACCATAAGGCGACGGACGCCGAAAGTGAAATGGCCATGCGCAACCCATACAAAAGGGCCTCAGATTCGCCTCATTGTTGGAGGAATCAAAGTGAATCGAGCACGATCGAGCTTATCTCCTCCGGGGAAACCAAGACTACCCCAAAGACCGAACCATTTAACATCTTAGAGCCATCAAAAACATGGTCCAATGCTCCGAGTGAACTTGAGTCGGCTACTGCTGTTCGATCCACTCGGCAAGGAAATCTGCTATTGCTTGGGACTTAATGGCTTTCATTGCCTCAAACTTGATATCAAGGGGAAGGAGTTCAATCGCCCATTTCGCCACTCGACCAGTTGCATCTCTGTTGTGCAGAATCTCTGAAAGTGGAGCGTCGCTGACGACTGTAATGGAATGATCAGAGAAATAATGAGCAACCTTCTTCGTGGTCATGTAGATCCCATACACAAGCTTTTGATAATGAGGATATCTTTGCTTTGATGGAGTCAAAACTTCAGAGAGATAATACATGGGCGCTGAACTTTGAAGGTTTTCCCTTCTTCTTCCCGCTCGACCGTAAGTACTGTACTGACGACTTGTCCTGTGGCTACAATATAAAGCAACAGAGGCTCTTTGCTGATTGGAGCAGCCAGCACCGGCTGGGTGGAGAGCAGAGCTTTTAGCTCTGCAAACGCTGCATCAGCTTCTGGAGTCCACTCGAACTTGTCTGCCTTCTTCATCAGTCGGTAAAGAGGCAATGCCTCAATCTTGATATCAAGGGGAAGGAGTTCAATCGCCCATTTCGCCACTCGACCAGTTGCATCTCTGTTGTGCAGAATCTCTGAAAGTGGAGCGTCACGACGAATCGTAATGGAATGATCAGAGAAATAATGAGCAACCTTCTTCGTGGTCATGTAGATCCCATACACAAGCTTCTGATAATGAGGATATCTTTGCTTTGATGGAGTCAAAACTTCAGAGAGATAATACACTGGGCGCTGAACTTTGAAGGTTTTCCCTTCTTCTTCCCGCTCGACCGTAAGTACTGTACTGACGACTTGTCCTGTGGCTGCAATATAAAGCAACAGAGGCTCTTTGCTGATTGGAGCAGCCAGCACCGGCTGGGTGGAGAGCAGAGCTTTTAGCTCTGCAAACGCTGCATCAGCTTCTGGAGTCCACTCGAACTTGTCTGCCTTCTTCATCAGTCGGTAAAGAGGCAATGCCTTTTCACCGAGGCGAGATGAATCGACTTAACGCGCCAAGCATCCAAGAAGTTTCGGACGTCGTGCACTCGCATGTATGCTTTCATTGGAGTATAGTGCCAACTTTTTCTGGGTTAGCGTCGATTCCTCGTTCGGAAACGAGAAAACCAAGTAACTTTCCACCTGGAACTCCAAATGTGCACTTTGACGGATTGAGCTTGATATCATACCTTCTGAGGTTGGCAAACGTTTCAGCGAGGTCAGTCAATAGGTCAGAACCCTTTCGTGACTTGACCACAATATCATCCATGTACGCTTCAACGTTCTGACTGATTTGAGTGAGCAAACACTTCAATCATCCTCATGAACGTAGCTCGGCGTTCTTGAGGCCGAATGGCATGGTGATATAGCGAAGCACCGAATGGAGTGATGAAAGCTGTTTTATCTCATCGGGTCCGTCATGACGGATCCGATGGTACCCGAATAAGCGCCTAGAAAAGACAATCTCGATCCCGCAATGAAGTCAACAATTTGATCGATGCGAGGAGAGGAAAATGATCTTCGGCAGGCCCGATTGATGTGTTTGAAATCGATGCACATGCGGAGTGACTTGTCCTTCTTGGGAACCATGACGACATTGGCGAGCCACTCGGAGTGGTATATCTCTCGGATAAATCCTGCCGCCAATAGTCGAGCCACTTCCTCACCAATGGCTTTTCTCTTCTAGACGGCGGACCGCCGAAGATGTTCTTTGACCGGTTTTGCGGCTGAGTCGACTCTAAGGCGATGCTCAGCCAGTCCCCTGGGAACACCCGGCATGTCAGCATGCTTCCATGCAAAGATGTCCCAGTTCTCACGGAGGAACTGGATGAGCGCTTCTTCCTATTTAGGGTCGAGTGTTGTGGAAATATGGGTTGGAGCTGCATTGGGGTCGGTTGGTTGAATGTGAACGGGCTTTGTCTCACCGGACGACTGAAACGGTGACTCTGTGGCAGGCTTCTTAGCCCGCAACAAATCACTCGGATCTGCATTTTTCTTGTATCCCTCTAGCTCGACCGTTGTCACCTGGGAATCGGCAATTTTCGAGCCTTTCTGGAAACACTCTTCTGCTTTTTTCCGATCACAGTGACAGTGATCACGCCTTTGGGGCTGGGCATCTTCAGTTTGAGGTACACGTAACATGGTCGAGCCATGAACCGTGCGTAAGCTGGTCTCCCCAAAATAGTGTGGTAAGCGCTCTGAAAGTCCACAACTTCAAACGTCAGCTTCTCTTTGCGGAAATGCTTCGAATCACCGAACACCACGTCCAGAGCTATTTGGCCGAGTGACTCAGCTTTCTTTCTAGGTATAACTCCATGAAAACTCATGTTGCTGGCGCTCAGTCGGGACATCGGAATGCCCATTCCTTTCAGTGTGTCCGCATATAATAAGTTCAGTCCACTACCGCCATCCATTAGCACCTTCGTGAGTCGAGTGCCTTCGACGACCGGGTCGACCACCAAAGCTTGCCTCCCAGGGGTGGCTATATGAGTTGGGTGATCAGACTGGTCGAACGTAATGGGAGTTTGGGACCATCTTAGATAACTGGGTGTTGCCAGGGCGACCATGTTCACCTCACGGTTGATAACCTTCAGTCGGCTCTTGCTTTCCACATCCACAAAGATCATCAGAGTGGAGTTCACATGAGGATATCCTCCCTCACTGTCCTCCTTGTCTTTAGCTTTGTCCGACTCCTTTTCCTTGTCCTTGGGCTGTTTACCTTGGAACTGCTAGATCAGGAGCCTGCACTGGCGAGTGGTATGCTTCGGATAAATGAAATTACCCTCTTCGTCTTTCTTCGTGTGGATGTGGCACGGCAGATCCATCACGTCATTTCCTTCTTTATCCTTCACCTTCTTGGGGTTCCAGGATCCTTTGGATTTTCCTTTGAACTTGCCCTGAGTCAAGGCCAGAGCCTCTCCAGGAGCCGCTGGTTCGGCTTTCTGTTTTTGCTTCCGACTGGAGTTTCCTTTCTCCGACTGACTCGGCTTGTACTTGCCGCTCCGGAGTCGGTCCTCCTCTTCGCCGTTCGCATACTTGGTAGCAATTTCCATCATCCGACTCAGGGTCATATCTCCGGTCCGACCAAACTTCAAACTTAATTCTCTGTTCTTAACACCATCCTTGAAGGCGCAGACTGCCTGATGATCAGACACATTCTCCACGGTATGATGCAAAGTGATCCATCTCTGAATATACTCTCTTAAGGTCTCATTCGACTTACGCACGCAAACTTGCAAAGATCACAATCCAGCTGGTCGCTTGCAAGTTCCTCAAATGTTGACGAACACTGGAAAGATCTTCCCAAGTGTAAATGCTGCTTGAGTTAATCGATTCAACCATGCCTGGCCGAACCTTCCAAAGATGAGTGGTAAGTGCTTCATAGCCACCTCGTCATTCCTCCGCCGATCAGACAGCCACTCGGTAGTCCTCAAGCCAAGTTTCAGGCTTAGACTCACCGGTGAACTTGCTTACTCCAGTCGCCAACCTGAAGTTGGGGGGAATCACCACGGCTCTGATAGCCCTGCTGAAACATTCCGGACCTGAAACATGCACTCGCCTGCTAGTGGGCGCATCTCTGTCGTGGCCACCTCGATGAGCCCTGTTCCGATCGACCAAGCCTTGCACGATGATGGATCGCGCGTCGAAGCCTGGTTCCCTGGGGCCGACCAGAGCTCTTCATCCCACACTGAGCTGGCGCCTGTCATCTTGCTGCCGATGAGCGTAAGACCCTCCCCTCGAGGGAGGAGTGGGCACTCGACGCCTATCATCACGATCGTATCGGTCACCATATTGGTCTCGTCGATTCTCGTGTCCTTCACGCCGCGGAGGCGATCTGGGGCTGTGAGCTGACTGGACCGTATTCGCAGTGAAGGATCGAGTGTGAATTTCATTGCGGATCGTGACACGGCTGAATTCTCGATCTCCTGCGCCGGAGCAAATCTCGATCTGCATCAAGCCTCTGCCGATCTCCGATCGAGAGGGCTGAATTGACTCTGCTATACGGGTTGCGTACCGCTAAATTCTGAATCGGGTTCGATATACGAGTTAAGCGGGAAGAGTTGACGCCGACCGAGTCGGGCACTCGTTGCCATCTTGCGCTGTCGAGTGCTCGCTGGAGGTTCTCGAGACGAGTGCGTTCAATAAGTTAACCAACCGCGCCTCCTCCAAGGCGCGAGCTTGGGGTTTCTCCTGCGATGGGAGTATGCAGGCATCCATGTTCCTGCTGGCGGTTCTTCCCTTTGCAGGAATTAAGTGGCTCGATGGTACTCCTCATGGACTTGAGCGGGTCGCCTCCACCGCCCACCCGTGCTGTCGCGGGGAAGCCGGAGGGCTATGAGGTCCATTGACCATCAAGATCTCCGCCATGGATCATCGCTATCGCTTTTCGGATGCAGTCTCTACAGAGCCAGTCGACAGATCGAACAGGCCGTAGAGGGACTCGTCGGGCTCGATTGCCGCAACTTGGGTGGTGGCCGTCTGGCAAGCCACCGCGTGCCTCACCCACCGCTGGAGTCTCGACCGACCAGAGCGCTTGCGCTGGCGGGAGACAGGGAGGGTGGACGATAGGGGAGTCGACCGATATGGAGTCGACGGTTGCCGCAGCAGAACGCCGCGGACACATGCGCGAAAATGCGTCGCACCACGGACGGGGAGCGCATCGACGTCGAGTGGAGCCTCCTGGAGCCAAGCGGAGTCGTCGGTGATGAAGGTGAGCGCGCCGAGACGGATCTCATGGCCCTTGACCAAAACTCCACCAGAAATCATGATGAAAACAATCGGAACAATTGCAACTTCTCCAAAAATCGCTAAGACACCGGCCCCACGGTGGGCGCCAACTATCGTGGTTCTAAGTCTGACAGTAGAATAGGGGGTAGGTATGGAGAGGCAAGATCCTAGCTATGGAGCAGTTGTAAACACAAGGGATGTACGAGTTCAGGCCCTTCTCGGAGGAAGTAACAGCCCTACGTCTCGGAGCTCGGAGGCGGTCGACTGGATTATGAGTGTATGGATTACAGGGGTGCGAACCCTTTACACCGAGGAGGGGGGTGGCTTATATAGTGTCCGCTGGACCCTCCGCCCTCGATGTCTGCAGGTTTAAAGTACATTAAGGCTAGGCGTTACTGGTAACGCCTTACATAAAGTGTCCTAAATGCCATAAAGACTACTTAATTACAGACCGTTTGGATGCAGAGTGGCTCTTGATCTCCTGGTGGTCGAGTGAATCTTCATGGTCGAGTCCTTCGAGTCCGTCGAGTGAAGTCCCTCTTGGTCGACTGGAAGGCAGTTTCCTCTGAGGGTGTCCTTGGGAAGGGTACTTAGGTCAGGCCTATGACCCTACTCTAGGTACATGACTTCATCAGTGGGTTTATGATCAAGTTTATCTATGAGAAATATTTGAATCTCCTTTGAATTCTTTTATGTGTGATTAAGTTATCTTTGCAAGTCTCTTCGAATTATCAGTTTGGTTTGGCCTGCTAGATTGATCTTTCTTGCAATGGGAGAAGTGCTTAGCTTTGGGTTCAATCTTGCGGTGTCCTTTCCCAAAGGATGCAGGGCAGCAAGGCACGTATTGTATTGTTGCCATCGAGGATAAAAAGATGGGCTTTATATCATATTACATGAGTTTATCCCTCTACATCATGTCATCTTTCTTAATGCGTTACTCTATTCTTTATGAACTTAATACTCTAGATGCATGCTGGATAGCAGTCGATGTGTGGAGTAATAGTAGTAGATGCAGGCAGGAGTCGGTCTACTTGGCACGGACATGATGCCTATATACATGATCATGCCTAGATAATCTCATAACTATGCGTTTTCTATCAGTTGTTCGATAGTAATTTGTTCACCCACCGTAATACTTATGCTATCTTGAGAGAAGCCACTAGTGAAACCTATGGCCCCCGGGTCTATCTCTTATCATATAAGCTTTCAATCTACTTTTATTTGCATCTTTACTTTTCCAATCTATATTATAAAATACCAAAAATATATTTATCTTATCATATTATCTCTATCAGATCTCACTTCTGCAAGTGGTCGTGAAGGGATTGACAACCCCTTTATTGCGTTGGTTGCGAGTTCTTGTTTTTTTGTGTAGGTGTGTGGGACTTTTGAGGAGCCTACTACTGGATTGATACCTTGGTTCTCAAAAACTGAGGGAAATACTTACGCTACTATTGCTGCATCACCTTTCCTCTTCAAGGAAAACCAACACAAGCTCAAGACGTAGCAAGAAGGATGGCGCCGTTGCCGGGGAGGTCTTTGCTCAAGTCAAGACAAACCAAGTACCCATCACAAACTCATCTCCCTCGCATTTACATTATTTTCCATTTGCCTCTCGTTTTCCTCTCCCCCACTTCACCCTTGTCGTTTTATTCGCCCTCTCTTTCCCAATCTCCTCTTTCTCTCTTTCGCTTGCCTTTTTGTTTGCTTGTGTGTTGGATTGCTTGGCGCAAGATAATACCAAATTGTGTGACTTTTCCAATACCAATAATAATGATTTCATTAGTACTCCAAATTCTCCTCTTAATGATGTTGAGTCTTGTGAAATCAATGCTGCTTTGCTGAATCTTGTTATGAAAGATCAATTCTCCGGCCTTCCCAGTGAAGATGCCACTACCCATCTAAACAACTTTGTTGATTTGTGTGAGATGCAAAAGAAGAAAGATATGTATAATGATATTGTTAAATTGAAGTTGTTTTCGTTTTCACTTAGAGATCGTGCTAAAGTTTGGTTTTCGTCTTTGCCTAAGAATAGTATTGATTCATGGAATAAGTGCAAAGATGCTTTTATCTCTAAGTATTTTCCCCCCGCTAAGATCATCTCTCTTAGGAACGATATTATGAATTTTAAACAACTTGATCATGATCATGTTGCCCAATCTTGGGAAAGAATGAAATTGATGATTCACAATTGCCCTACTCATGGTTTGAATTTATGGATGATCATACAAATTTTTTATGCCGGATTGAATTTTGCTTCTAGAAATCTTTTAGATTTGGCCGCGGGAGGCACGTTTATGGAAATCACCTTAGGAGATGCTACAAAACTCCTTGATAATATTATGGCTAATTATTCTCAATGGCACACCGAAAGATCTACTAGTAAAAAATGCATGTTATAGAAGAAATTAATGTTTTGAGTGGAAAGATGGATGAACTTATGAAATTGTTTGCTACTATGAGTGCTTATATTGATCCCAATGATATGCCTACTTTGAATGAGAATAATGATGAATCTATGGATGTGAATTTTGTTGGTAGGAATAATTTTGGTAACAATGCTTATAGAGGAAACTTTAATCCTAGACCGTTCCCTAGTAATTCCTCTAATAATTATGGAAATTCCTACAATAATTCTTATGGTAATTTTAATAAGATTCCCTCTGATTTTGAGAATAGTGTGAAAGAATTTATGATCTCTCAAAAGAATTTTAATGCCTTGCTTGAAGAAAAATTGCTTAAAGTTGATGATTTGGCTAGGAACATTGATAGACTTTCGCTTGATGTTGATTCTTTGAAACTTAGATCTACTTCTCCTAAGCATGATATCAATGAGTCCCTCAAAGTAATGAGAGTGTCCATTGATGAGTGCAAAGAAAGAACCGCTAGATTGCGTGCTAAGAAAGAATGCTTTGTAAAGGTGTGTTCTTCTAGTTTCCATGAAAATAATGATGAAGATCTAAAAGTTATTGATGTGTCCCCTATTAAATCTTTGTTTTGCAATATGAATCTTAATAATGATGGGACTGGATTTGAGTCAAATTTAGTTAAAAGGAATCCCAATGATTCGGAGTTTTTAGATCTTGATGCTAAATTTTGTAAAAGTGGGATTGGAGAGGTCAAGACTTTAAATAGTATTGAACCCACTATCTTGGATTTCAAAGAATTTAATTATGATAATTGTTCTTTAGGAGATTGTATTTCCTTGTTGCAATCCATTGTGAATTCTCCTCATGCTTATAGTCAAAATAAAGCTTTTACCAAACATATTGTTGATGGCTTGATGTAATCTTATGATGAAAAACTTAATTTGGAAGTTTCTATACCTAGAAAACTTAATGATGAGTGGGAACCTACTATAAAGATTAAAATTAAAGATCATGAGTGTTTTGCTTTGTGTGATTTGGGTGCTAGTGTTTCCACGATTTCGAAAACTTCATGTGATATTCTAGGTTTCCATGATCTTGATGATTGCTTTTTAAATTTGCACCTTGCGGATTCCACCATTAAAAAGCCAATGGGAAGGATCAATGATGTCCTTATTGTTGCAAATAGGAATTTGGTGCCCGTAGATTTTATCGTTCTTGATATAGATTGCAATCTTTCTTGTCCTATTATTCTTGGTAGACCTTTCCTTAGAACGATTGGTGCGATTATTGATATGAAGGAAGGGAATATTAGATTCCAATTTCCATTAAGGAAAGGCGTGGAGCACTTTCAAATAAAGAAAGTCAAATTACCTTATGAATCTATCATGCGAGCTACTTATGAATTGAGTGCCAAAGATGGCACTACTTAGATCTATCCTTGCTTTTATGCCTAGCCAGGGGCGTTAAACAATAGCGCTAGTTGGGAGGCAACCAAATTTTATCTTTGTTTTTTGCTTTTGCATATGTTTAGTAATAAATTTTGCATCTACCTTCTGTTTAGATGTGTTTTTATGTTTTAATTAGTGTTTGTGCCAAGTAGAACCTATAGGATAACCTATGGTGTTTGTTAATTTGATTCTGCTGAAAAACAGAAACTTTGCGCGCACGAAAATAATTTTAGTAATTCATGGAAACGTGATTTTGCGTTGATTCTTTTTGCTGTAGATCAATAGACAAATTACCCAGGACCTCCTATTTTGGTAGTAGTTTTAAAGTTCCATAAGTATTCGAGAGTTATAGATTGCTACTGTTTTTGACAGATTCTGTTTTTCGTGTGTTGTTTGCTTATTTTAATGCATCTATTGATAGTATTAAGTTGTATGAACCATAGAGAAGTTGTAATACAGTAGGTTTAACACCAATATAAATATAATGAGTTCATTACAGTACCTTATGTGGTGGTTTTCCTTTCTTTCACCAACGGAGCTGATGAGATTTCCTATTGAGTTTTGTGTTGTGAAGTTTTCAAGTTTTGGGTAAAGATTTGATGGACTATGGAATAAGGAGTGGCAAGAGCCTAAGCTTGGGGACGCCCATGGCACCCCAAGATATTCAAGAATAGACAAAAGTCTAAGCTTGGGGATGCCTCGGAAGGCATCCCCTCTTTCGTCTTCGTCTATCGGTAACTTTATTTGGAGCTATATTTTTATTCGCCACATGATATGTGTTTTGCTTGGAGCGTCTTGCATGATATTAGTCTTTTCTTTTTAGTTTACCACAATCATCCTTGATGTACACACCTTTTGGGAGAAACCCACTTGATTGGAATTTATTAGAATACCCTATGTGCTTCACTTATATCTTTTGAGCTAGATAGTTTTTGCTCTCGTGCTTCACTTAAATCTTTTAGAGCACGGTGGTGGCTTAATTTTGTAGAAATTGTTAGTATCTCTTGCTTCACTTATATTATTTTGAGAGTCTTTTAGAAAAGCATGGTATTTGCTATGGTTATAAAAATTGGTACTAGAATGATGGGCATCCAAGTTGGGTATAATAAAAACTATCATAGGAAGTGAACTGGATGCTATGATCAATTTGGTACTTGATAATTGTTTTGAGATATGGAGGTAGTGATATTAGAGTCATGCTAGTTGGGTGATTATGAATTTAAAGAATGCTTGCGTTGAAGTTGGCAAGTCCCGTAGCATGCACGTATAGTAAAAGTTGTGTAACAAATTTGAAACATGAGGTGTTCTTAGATTGTGCATCCTTATGAGTGGCGGTCGGGGACGAGCGATGGTCTTTTCCTACCAATCTATCCCCCCTAGGAGCATGCACGTAGTGATTGGTTTTTGATGACTTGTAGATTTTTGCAATAAGTATATGAGTTCTTTTTGACTAATGTTGAGTCCATGGATTATACACACTCTCACCTTTCCACCATTGCTAGCCTCTTCGGTACCATGCATTGCCCTTTCTCACCTTGAGAGTTGGTGCAAACTTCGCCGGTGCATCCAAACCCCGTGATACGATACGCTCTATCACACATAAACCTCCTTATATCTTCCTCAAAACAGCCACCATACCTACCTATTATGGCATTTCCATAGCCATTCCAAGATATATTGCCATGCAACTTTCCAACGTTCCATCTATCATCATGACACGCATCATCATTGTCATATTGCATTGCATGATCATGTAGTTGACGTCGTATTTGTGGCAAAACCACCATGCATAATTTTTCATACATGTCACTCTTGATTCATTGCCCATATCGATACACTGCCGGAGGCATTCATATAGAGTCATATCTTGTTCTAATTTTGAGTTGTAATTCATGAGTTGTAAATAAATAGAAGTGTGATGATCATCATTATTAGAGCATTGCCCCTAAATAAAAAAAAGAAAGGCAAAAAAAAGGTCAAAAAAGGCCAAAAAAAGGAAAGGCCCAAAAGAAAAAAAAAGAAAAGAAACAAAATAAAAGGGGGCAATGTTACTATCTTTTTTTTTCCACACCTGTGCTTCAAAGTAGCACCATTTTTTCATATATAGAGTCTCATATGTTGTCACTTTCATATACTAGTGGGAACTTTTCATTATAGAACTTGGCTTGTATATTCCTACGATGGGCTTCCACAAATGCCCTAGGTCTTCGTGAGCAAGCAAGTTGGATGCAACCCACTAGTTTCTTTTGTTGAGATTTCATACATTTATAGCTCTAGTGCATCCGTTGCATGGCAATCCCTACTCCTCATGTTGACATCAATTGATGGGCATCTCCATAGCCCGTTGATTATCCTCGTCAATGTGAGAATTTCTCCTTTTTTTGTCTTCTCCACACAATCCCCATCATCATATTCTATTCCACACATAGTGTTATGTCCATGGCTCACGCTCATGTATTGCATGAAAGTTGAAAAAGTTTGAGATTATTTAAGTACGAAACAATTGCTTGGCTTGTCATCGGGGGTGTACAAGATGGGAGCATTTTTGTGTGACGAAAATGAAGCATGACCTAACTATATGATTTTGTAGGGATGAACTTTCTTTAGCCATGTTATTTTGAGAAGACATGATTGCTTCGATTAGTATGCTTGAAGTATTACTATTTCTTATGTCAATACGAACTTTTATTTTGAATCATTTGGATCTGAACATTCATGCCACAGTAAAGAAAATTATATTGAGAATTATGCTAGGTAGCATTCCACATCAAAAAATCTGTTTTTATCATTTACCTACTCAAGGACGAGCAGGAATTAAGCTTGGGGATGCTTGATACGTCTCCAACGTATCTATAAGTTTTGATTGTTCCATGCTATTATATTACCCGTTTTGGATGTTTATGGGCTTTACTTTACACTTTTATATCATTTTTGGGACTAACCTACTAACCGGAGGCCCAGCCCGTATTGCTATTTTTTTGCCTATTTCGGTGTTTCAAAGAAAAGGAATATCAAACGGAGTCCAAACGGAATGAAACCTTCGGGAGCGTGATTTTTGGAACGAACGTGATCCAGAGGACTTGGAGTGGAAGTCAAGAAACGATCGAGGCAGCCACGAGGTGGAGGGGGTGCCCCCCCTACTGGGCGCGCCCCCTGTCTCGTGGGCCCCTCGGGTGGCCACCGACCTACTTCTTCCTCCTACATATAACCACGTACCCCGAAAACATCAGAAGCAACCACGAAAAACTATTTCCACCGCCGTAACCTTCTATATCCGCGAGATCCCATCTTGGAGCCTTCGTCGGTGCTCTGCCGGAGGGGGAATCGACCATGGAGGGCCTCTACATCATCTCCAAGGCGTCTCCGATGAGTTGTGAGTAGTTTACCATAGACCTTCGGTTCCATAGTTATTAGCTAGATGGCTTCTCCTCTCTCTTTGAATCTCAATACCATGTTCTCCTTGATCTTCTTGGAGATCTATTCGATGTAACCCTTTTTGCGGTGTGTTTGTCGAGATCCGATGAATTGTGGGTTTATAATCAAGTTTATCTATGAGAAATATTTGAATCTCCTCTTAATTCTTTTATGTTTGATTGAGTTATCTTTGCAAGTCTCTTTGAATTATCAGTTTGGTTTGGCCTACTAGATTGATCTTTCTTGCAATGGGAGAAGTGCTTAGCTTTGGGTTCAATCGTGCGGTGTCCTTCCCTAGTGACAACAGGGGCAGCAAGGCACATATTGTATTGTTGCCATCGAGGATAAAAAGATGGGGTTTATATCATATTGCATGAGTTTATTCCTCTACATCATGTCATCTTTCTTAATGTGTTACTCTGTTCTTTATGAACTTAATACTCTAGATGCATGATGGATAGCGGTCGATGTGTGGAGTAATAGTAGTAGATGCATGCATGAGTCGGTCTACTTGTCACGGACGTGATGCCTATATACATGATCATGCCTAGATAATCTCATAACTATGCGCTTTTCTATCAATTGCTTGACAGTAATTTGTTCACCCACTGTAATACTTATGCTATCTTGAGAGAAGCCAGTAGTGAAACCTATGGCCCCCGGGTCTATCTCTTATCATATAAGCTTTCAATCTACTTTTATTTGCATCTTTACTTTTCCAATCTATATTATAAAATACCAAAAATATATTTATCTTATCATATTATCTCTATCAAATCTCACTTTCGCAAGTGGCCGTGAAGGGATTGACAACCCCTTTATTGCGTTGGTTGCGAGTTCTTGTTTGTTTGTGTAGGTGTGTGTGACTTTTGATGAGCCTCCTACTGGATTGATACCATGGTTCTCAAAAACTGAGGGAAATACTTACGGTACTATTGATGCATCACCCTTTCCTCTTCAAGAAAAACCAACGCAAACTCAAGACGTAGCAGAAGCCTGCAGGCGGGACTCCATACGGAAGCGGGACAACGCCCTGATGACTGGTGGCTGGAGTGGTGCCGTACGGTGCAGGCGGGATGGGGGCGCCGTAGGAGCCCACCAGCGGCTGAGCAATAGAGTCGCCGAAGACCGATGACGGTGATGCGGCAAAGACCTGGGCAGTGGCAGCCATGGAGGCGCAGGCCAGGAAGAGCAGTGGCGGAGAAGCCAAAAAGGCGTGTGACCAAAGTTTCAGATCGCGGGCGAAAAGAGCGCTATCGCGTGCTGGAAGCCTTCCCGCAAGGCAATCCCGTTTTTTACGCGATCTGCCGCTAACCGCGCGATCTCGCGCGAAACGGCGCTATTTGGCTTCGTTGTCGCTGCAAAATCGTGGGATTGGGCCGAAAACTGAAACACAAGGGCCCAAAGGCCCCAAACAGACCAGAAACAGCCCAGATATCATGATGGTATATAAGACCTCCTCCAGAAAACCTAGGTCGTCTCCCCCTCATTCCCTTCTCCCCCTCTCACCAAAAACTTGTGGCGGCTGCATCGCTTCTTCCCAAAGAAGACCGATCGCTACTTGTTGGAAGCAGATTGATTCGGGGTGGTGGAAAGGCGACGCGACGACGAGGCGTTTGAGCACGCCGCCTCTGCGACCACGATGACATCTCGGTCTCCAAGCAATGGGCAAGCACATCGCCAGAGGTACAAGAGTCCTCCGATTCCATAGCTCATTGGTAGATTTAGACTTGTTTGTTGATTCAGGATTTGATACCTACTTGGATTGTGGAGGGTGGCGTTGAATGTGTATGTGTGTTTGGTTTGCTTATTCCTCTCACGGATGGATGGGGAGAGTAGAAAGCAGCAGTAAATATTGCTTCTAGCATAGTAGGCTAAAGCGTTGATATTAGAAAAATAGATAGGCATGCTAAAACAGAGAAAAACTGGAATAGGCTCTTGTGGTCTGAGCAGAAGGAGCATGTAGAAAACTGAACCGAAAACAATGAACGTCATTCATATTTTTCCTGTATTGTTTTGATTATATCCAAGTCATGGAAGATGTGCTTAGTGATGCTTGCAACATACCCCAAAATTTGCGTTCACTTCAAGGCAAGGGATATCACTTTCTATTTACCAGATTGCTACATAATAAAACTGCTATTTCTCTAGGAAAAATTAGTACAACCAGAACCCGTTTTTTTCATTGCCAGTAAAGCAAATCACAGCTCAAGAACTTGTGTAAAGAATAAATATATTGTTGTCTATTGTGCTACTTCCATAACCTGTGTAAATAGAATGAGAGGGTTGGCTGGGTCTGTTGCTTTAATTTAGTGTATATAGAATGCTCTCAGTAACCCATTTCACATCTAATTTTTCTAGATATGTCTATTTGATTTTTGTAGGCTTGGCTGGGTCAAGCACTTCACCAATAATCCCAGCACCTCATGTAGCTCAAGTGCACTCAGATGACCCAGCATGGAAGCATTGCACGATTCCGGACATGACCAAGAAGGCCTCTGTGGAATGCAACTTCTGCCATGGTGTTTACACTGGTGGTATTACTCGAATGAAGTACCACCTTGCAAATGTCAAGGTTCAAAATGTCGTTTTGTGCCAACAAGTTCCAGCTGATGTGAAGCAAGACATGAGGGAGCTGATCTCAAGGAAAGATGAAGCAAAGGAAAAGAAGGCCAGGGAATCAGCAATATGCAGAAGTGACATCAATTTGGATGGAAATGACGCTAAGGCTGCCGATGAATATGACATCTTGGGTGGTGGTAGTGGGGGTGGTCTGCTTGTATTATCAGGGAAACGATAGAGTAAGGGCAACACATATGGTTCTATGGATAAGTTTTGCACCAAGTCAACAGAAGAGGTTGTGGCCGCAAGGAAGGGGGAAGGCTTTTCTACAAAGTTGCAAACCAAGTTGTCCACTCAAAGAAGGGAAGAGAGGAGGGTCCGTGCTTGTGAGTATGTTTGTCAGTTCTTCTATGAAGCCAGAATCGCCCACAATGCAGTCTTGCTTCCAAGCTTTGAACTTATGCTTGAAGCGGTTGGAGCGTTTGGGACAGACATGAAAGGCCCCACTCCTTATGAAATGGGTGGCCCTTACTTACAGAAGGCCCCACTCCAAACTGAAGGACAAGAAACTAAACAAACGCAAGGACCCCATTGAGAAGCAGGTGGTAGATGTTTTAGAAGATGATGAGAATGAATGGATCACTGGTGTAGTGCCAAACGGTGATGAAGAACAAGGTGAAGATCAAGATCAAGAAATTCCGTATGCAAGCTCGCATGCTGGACCAGGAACTTCTGCTATTAATCCACTTAAAAGGAAGAGGGGTGTCTATGGTAAGAAGAAGATGATGATGATCCCTGTTACTCCTCAAGAAGATCTGCTCTCTGCTTCCTCTACTTCAGAAAGTGACGACGACGAGGACACCGACATGAGTTCTGGTTCTGACATGTGAGCTTGTCGGTTTCTCTATGAACTTCATTTTGGCGCTCATGATTCTATCCTTTCTTGTGTGCTTTTGACAAATGAATTCTGAAGACTTTGTGATGCATGTAATGGACTATGGACATGCTGCTGTTTTTTACTGAACTTAAGTGTCGAACTGCTGATGTTATGCTTGAAGCTTGATGCAGTCTTGAATTTATGTTTCTATTTATCTGTTGAACTGCTGCAGATCTCTTCTGTACTTCTTATGTTCGAATTTATATTGAGAATCCTCTTTTTTCTACTGAAAATATGCTGTTTTCTGAGAAAAATATGCACATGTATTAGTATATATGTGTGATATACATGCACAGTGCATCTTGTAGTCATGAAATGGCTTAGCGGCCGCTATAGTCGGCGATAAGCGGTCAGAAGCGTTAACACTGAGCCAACCGCTAAATGCCTTAGGGCATCTCCACTGCTCGCCCCCAGACGCTTAAATAGAGCGGCTTCGGGCGTGCCAGCGCTTAGTTCGGCCCCGGGGCGACCTAGCTCGATCACGCCCCACGCCCGGCCCTGAGCGCGGAAATTTAAACTTGGTCATTCCCGCTCTCAAAAGACGCCGCAAATCCGGCGATCGGACGTAGTCTGGCGTTACAAAAAACAGTGCGCCGCCGCAAGTTCGCGTGCGCAACAATTCACTCGGCGGGGTCAGCTCCAGGCGTTGGCGGAGTCAGCGTGCATGGGCTCGGCGGTGTCGGAGCTGCTTCGGTGCTGGGCTGCGTCGGCGCGGCTTCGGCACTGCTGGGCAGCGATGTAGAGGCGTCGTTCGGGCTTGGCGTCCGTGTGGTCGTGGGCATCGTCGGCGTCGTCGGCATTACCGTCGGCAGCTCGTTCAGGATGAGGCCGCGCTGCACCAGGTACCACGCCTTGAGCTTCTCGTCGTTGTTCTGGAGCATGTCCACCCCGCCCATCAAAAAAGCCATGTCGGTGTTCCTCTTCTTCGCGGCGACGTTCGTCCGGAGCAGGTCGAGCTTGATGGCGTTGTTCTTCATTAGCGACGACCACCGCGCCTCGGTCTTCTCTTCGCGTAGGACGGCCCGGGCCTGGGCGTCGGCGAGGCAATGCTCGATGGACTCCTGCACTCGCGCGGTTGCCGCGTCGGTGTTTTTCCCCTTCTTTGCCAATTTGTGGCCGTCCGGCCGCCCCTCTGACGCGCCCGGAGTCGTCGCGTCTGGCTTGTATGTCTCCTTGGCCTTGTCGAGGGCACGTCGGACTTCCGCCCACTTCTCACACTTGTCAATGCGCTTGTAGATGTGGAGGTGCTTGAAGTCGGCGTCTTGGTTGTCGCCCCGATACATGGCGAACATACGCAGCAGCTGCGCGGAGGGACGAACAGTTGGCGGGCGGCGGGCGTAGGGGACAAAGATATGCGGGCGAACGGCGTGCGTACCTGATCCTCAACGCTGGCGCCACTCTCCGGGCGAGCCGCGACCTCCTCGATGATTCCATGCCATTTGTTGCACGCCAACTGGATACGCCCCCAATGGTTCGCCATCGCCTTGGAGCCGTGCTGCATGTAGACGCCTTTGAAGTAGGGGTCGACGAGCTTCCGCTCGTCGAACTCGCCTTGATGCGTCCCAAAGACGTCTCAAGCTCGTTCGCGCCGGTGGTCGGGTCGAGGCAGACGACTTTCCATGCTTCGGCGAGGCATTCCTCCTCCTTGGATGTCCACTTGATGCGCGGTTCGCCTGACCTAGCCGCCCGCTTCTTCTTCTTCTGGCGCCCCTTCGTCGGAACAGGAGCCAGCTCCTCCTCCTCCTCGTCGTCCTCCTCCCCCTCCTCGGGTTCCTGCGCGATCGTCCGCCAGAGCGTAGCGAACTCGGCCTCCATGTCGCCGCGAGGTCCACTACCTCGCCCCGGTGGCGAACCCGGAGACGCGGCGATCGCGACGATCTGTCGCGATGATGTCGCCCATGTCGGCTCCGTGTCGTCGGCGTCGCCGAGGTGCGAAAGGGTAGCGGTCCACGGTAGAGATGGGGCGTCGGTGTGGACGCGAGGCGGCGGGCGGTGAGTAGTTGTATGGAGGGTACTTGCACGCCGCCCGCGAAGCGGGCGAGGGCGTCGCGCGTGGCGGGTGACCATGAGGAAGGTCACGCTTGGGTTGAACCCACGTGCGCGCGTCGCCGTCGGCGTGGCCGGCGATGATGAACCCGTGGAGATCCGGCGCCTTGTTGTCCCTGTATGCGTCTTCGGGCGTGGTGACGACGGTGGATTCATCCCGCTGGTCGACCGATGAGGAAGACGCCGCCGCTGCCGCGTTGTCGCGGGCCTTCTTGGCTATGGTTCTGTTTCACTGTCGTCGTGATCGCTGGCGCCGCTGAACTTCCACCTCCACTCGGCGTTCGACAGTTCCGGTGGCCGATGGCGGCTCCTCGGCTTCCTCTGCCTTGGTGAGCCACGCGCCCGATCGCGGTTGCCGCCAGCCTATGGCGATTTCTTCGGCAGCATGGCGGCGATCGAAGGCGAAGGGAGGAGGGTTTAGCGGGAGAAAGGAGAGAATGGCGGAGGAAGGCGAAGCGGGGGAGAGATGCGAGGAAAGCGCCAAGAACGACGGAAAAAAGCCCCGGTCGCCTCGAGCGGGCCCACGCGCTTTTTTCGCTTGTGCCGCTCCCCAGCGCCCAGGCGCCGGTTCGCCTGGTCCGCCGACACCAGTTTTGGCCCGAGCCGGCGAAAAACGGGCTTCTGGGAGCGCGACTGAGGCCTTTTTTTGTCGCGGGCGCGGCAAAATCGCCTGGAGAGGGCCTGTTGGGGGCGCGGCTGGAGATGCCCTTAGCCCGCGATCTGATACTTTGCGTGTGACGCAGCGGCCTGGCGATGAAGCGCACGGCAGCAACGGGCGAGCGGGGCTTGGTGAAGCGCGCGGGGCTTGTCGAACGACGGCTGTAGCGCGCGGGGCTAGCGACGGCTGTGCACGCGAAGTGCAAAGCGAGCTAGACCAAACTTGATGGATTCTCAAGCAACACACATGTACACGCAGATCGTATACGTGAACTTGACCTGGCCGGCGGCTGGATCGGGCCGGGCTAGCAGCGGCTGTAGCACGGGAGGGATAGAGGGTAGCGGCGGCTGGCGCACGGGCAGCGGCGGCGGATGGGAGGCGGCGGCGGCGCATGGGAGTGGCGGGCGGCGCGGGAGTCGCGGCGGCGGCGGCGGCGGCGGGAGCGCGCGGCGGCGCAGCGGGGAGTGGCGGCGGCATCCGCAGAGTGGCGGCGGCGCGGGGAGTCGCGCAGCGGCGGCGACGCGTGGGAGTCGCGCGGCGGCGGCGGGGGCAGAAGCTAGGGTTAAAACCCGAAAACTGATACCATGTATGCTGTGGGAATTGCACGATGTATTGCTATTCGTGCATAGACATGTATATATGATGTATAAAGGTGGCCACGTACCTCAACTATACAAGAAACTAGGAGGCGGGCCCAATACACAATATGTACATAACACATATACTCGACAGATAGAAATATGAATGAAGCTTGATATGGGGAACACAACAACGTATACAAGTTCGAAGCCCTCGTTGATGGAGGTATAAACCCTAGTCCTTCTCTCTAGAGTGTTGCTCTTGTGTACTAACGTTGGATTACAGGGATTGCAAACCATTTGCTAGGTACCCTGGGCAGGCATGCTTGATTGCCCAGGGTACCGTAGTCCTGTCTATCTATCTTAGAGAGTTACATTCGTATCACAATAGCAAATGTATCACCAAAAGCAGCACCAACACCAACCAAGAAAAAGCAGCACCAACAGAGATGCCATAGAAACCAAACAATCCATTCAAAGGATACAGTCATACATAGGAGTACATGATATGATACAGTTGATTCAACTGGCCGCTTAATTTATTGATCTTTTTTTTAACAGAAGGCATGAGCACTACTACTACTATCACTCGATTAGCGATGAAAAAGAGCTTATGTACAAGAGGAACCCACACAATCACAGACAGCACAACTGCACAAGGTATAGACTCCTCCCTTGTGCCCGCGCCCCTGTGGACGTACGTGCCCAGGAATTTACACGTGCGTACGGACACCGCCGGTTCACCGGCGCATCCAGGGGGCGCATCAGGCCGGGGCGAAGCGGTCCATGAGCATGCACACCGTGTCCTCGGAGTTGGCGAGGACGGCGCTGTTCCTCCTCCTCCTCTCCTGGATCTGCACCGTCTTCACGGCCTCCACCTCGAGCAGGCCGTCGCCCTGGTGTCGCCGTCCGACGACCTCGGCCTCTGCCTCTGCCGCCGGCGCCGCATCCCGGCCGAACTTGGCGAACCAAACGCCGACCACTCCAGCCATTGCTCTAAATCTTCGCTCTGCTACGTACACAACACACTCGCTGGAAAAGAAGGCTGTTGAGCTTGATTAGCTTCTTCTCTTTCACTGCTTGGATGAGTGGGTGTTCCTTTAGCTCTGGGTGGCCGGCTCTACTTATACAGCTCGCAGGTGTGAAGGAAGGCACCGGCTATTGGCATGCACTCGCGAGTTGCCTGCCACTGCCAGTGGGAAAAGTGGAGGAAACTGCGCGCGGGGCCGGATGGTAGGCGCCTCCTCGGGCCGGTGTTTTGTTTCGGTGCCGCCGAGTGGCGGGCGAGCGGCCACAGCTCATCGGCTTTGTCCGTTGCGGCGCAGGCCCATGCCGTGCCGTGCATTTGCCATGTGACGCACGGCGCGGCGCGACGCGCGATCGGAGGCCAAGCTAATGAACGTGAGGCTGCCGTCGCGCGCGCGGTGGAGAGGGGATATCCTCGCCCACCGCCGATTGATTCCGCGCGCGGGCGGATCCGGAGAGAGATGCCGCTGCCAGGATGCTGCGCGCGCGGTGACTACTGACTACCCCGGGGCGGGTGCAAGTGCAGCGGCCGGCGACGCGGGCCATCGCCCTCGCGTACGTGCTCACTGCGCCCCGTGCTCGCATGGTTGTGCCGTCCAGGTTCGCTGCACCACCAGGACGTAGTATTTGATCCGGGGGATCGTAGAATCTGAGCAAGGTTTATGCCCGATCCGCGGTCCGCGGAGCGCGCCAGAGGACGGAACGTTTTGTGGGGTGCAGGAGCAGCGGGAACGTTGAGGTTCAGAGAAAACGTTCAGTATGCATGAGCAGGTGAAGTTCAGACATGACAGAAAACGTTGCACTGGCTAACACACGATGCAACTTCTGTACTTCCTGTCTGAGTTTCTGGTAAGAATTGAAGCAAAATATCTCAGTGAAGCGAGATATTTCTTTATGTCAAGCTTGAGTTTCCCGTCCGTTCCAAAAACGTATAAGGAGCAAAAATATCTCAGTGAAGAGAGATATTTCGCTACTACTTTAGCCGCCCGAGTGGCGGTAATGAATTGCAGCTCCCCTCCCACTTGGCTGCACCGTCTCGACCGATCGTACGTACCCACGAAAACGAACTTTTTTCCCCCTCTAGGGACCATCATGAAAACGGACTCGACTGGAGAAGAGATAGGCGTTGATTTGTATTGTAACGGAGACATTCAGAAGGCGCCGAACTTGATAATTCAGCAGGCTACAGCAGTCACGAAAGACACTTTAGTTGCATTGCACCTAGCTAGAGCTTAGGAACGTGTTGCTGCATAGCGTTCGGTGCAACCTACTGACCGAAACAATCAACCAGGATGGACAAGAAGGCGTCCTCCCGGACGAGCACCGGCGACGACGGCGAGCCAGCGCCGGCAGCCTGATCCCGGGCCGGCCAAGCCATGGAGCCATCAGGTGTTGGCGTTTCATTTCCATCGCCGGACGGCTGAGCTACGTGGCCGGCTTCTTGTGCGCCGGGCGAAGCCGCCGGTCTGAACGGCTCCCCCGTTCTCCTCATGGCCCGGATCCTGTCCACCTCCACCGTCCAAATATCTATCAGGCTCGACAAGGATTGATCGTGGATGGTATATGCAGCTTGCGGGGAACACAACAACTGAGCCGAGCTACAAGAGAGCGACAAGGTGAATGCGAGGATCGATCGGGGAGATCTTCAGTGTGAGTGGGTAGCAAGGGCGATGAGGTTTTATAGAGGTGCCTGCAGGTTGCATGTACAGATACAGAGGCGCCATGGCCTGGAATTTGTTCTTGGAGTTTGTTGGAATCAGGGGATACTTGGTGCTTCAGCACACAGGATTGAAGCTTTGTCACTTTTTTTAGAGGAATGTTCTTGTCGCTCTGGAAGCGCGCGCCCACGGGAGCGGGAGGAGGTCGCCGCTTGATCCTGCTCCCACTGAGAAATAGAATACGTGCTTTGTTCTGATTGATTGATGGTAGGCGCAGCGGGCCAGCGGCGGCAGGCCGTTGGGCATTACCGTGGGTGGAGCGGCGGTACCGTGGGCTATCTGACTGCGACAACTACGGAAGTATATCAGGGGGACCGTTCTGCTGTTGCCATCGCTCCTGCTGCTCAAATTGACTCTGGCTGCCTCCTCATGTCTCTGCTTACGAACACCAGCTCTGTCTAGAATCTTTCTACAAGGTGGTAATTTTTTGTAACCCTGTGAATCATGTTGTTCTCTATTCGGCAAAAAAAAAAAAAAAATTATGCTGTTCTCTGTACAGTTTTTGTGGTGTTTTCATGTTCCAAGCTGAAACCGAGCTAGCCAACCATGGCAGGTCCGACTGGTGGTGCCGTGGTGGTAGACTGGTAGCACGTTTATCAAGCTAGCTGATGACTGCGTTTTGTGGTATTTGTATTGATCGATTGCTAGTAGTACAAACTTACCACGAGCTGGCAAGTTTCTCTTTTTTGTCTGCGATTTTTATGATCCAAGCTGATATTTTTTTTCCTTTTGAGAAAAAGACAGCCAAAAATTATCTCATAGCATCTGTCAATTATCAAGGAGAAAATAGATACAATGAAATGACAACAAGACATGAAAATGCTAACTAAAATATAAAATTACATCAAAAACATACTACATTGCTTGTTCATTCGATTGTATGTTGTCCACTGGAGGTTAAAAAATGCACCGAATCAACAGTAAGTGAAAGGGGCACCTGCAAACGCCTTTGACATACCCTGCTTTGAAGGCCACAGTAACCACTCATCACTAATAAAAATGATATCTAGTAACCACTGAAGATACATCGGTTGGGGCATCACCCAAGTAGCGAAGGCTTGCAATCCTTTGCCATCAGTCCAGAGTTTGGAAAAACCGGGCCACGCCGCATAACAACTCGAAAAAGAGGTCGAATTCACCGCACCATGAGCAAGCTCACTACTTCGTTTGATTCACACACACAGGTAACAGATTTGGGCAACACTTGCCCTCACAAACCCCTTCTTTGTTGTGTTATAAGACGGTGTCGAGGTAGGGAGTGTTAGAGAGACCTTATTACAATGCACCATCACTGCCACTACCTTGTCCATGCCATCGGAAAACCAGGACGGCATAACCTAAAGGAAACAACTAAGACCTACTAGCAGTGAGAACAACGAAATGAGCGGGTCCCCATGCCTCTGGCCGTCGTCGAAACGCGAACAGAAGAAATGAAGGGAACGGCGTTGAGGAGACCTTGGTGGCGGCTGATGTTTAAAAAAGCCCAACCTAAACATACCAAGATAGGTCTGGCCCAAACATTAAGACATCATCCGGTCGGGAGATCGCCCATCCAAACTGCTTGCTCCAATGTCTCTCCTCCGCGGCCTCCGACCACTACCCCCTGCTCGTGGATTGTGTCTCTCGCCCGCCTAGCGCGCGCCGTTTCCACTTCGAGCGCTTCTGGCCGAAGCTCGACGGGTTCCACCACGTGGTCTCCGAGGCGTGGAACTCCGTCCATCCGGACCCTGACCCCTACCGGCGCATCGTGGCGCGCCTCAAGATCACCGCTCGTCGCCTGCAATCTTGGAGTGCGCGCGCCATTGGCAACGTCTCCCTCCAGCTCAAGGTGGCTCGTGAGATCATCGCTATGCTTGACGCCACCCAGGACTACCGGCCGCTCAGCCACGACGAGGCTTGGTTGCGTCGGAAGCTTAAGTGTTCCTACCTTGGGCTGGCCTCCCTTGAGCGGTCCATCGCGCGTCAGCGCGTCCGTCTCGCCTGGCTTCACGGCGACGACGTGGCTGTCTCCTACATGAAGATCCACGCCTCCCATAGGAAGCAACGGACCGCCATTACCTCCCTCTAGGTTGGCGCGATGACTGTCACTAGCCACGACGCCATTGCCGAGGCCGCCTTCAGCCACTTCTCGGGCGTCCTTGGGACGGCTGAGGCACGGGAGTTCTCCATCGATCAATCAATCCTTCGGCAGTACGCCTCCCCTCTTGATGACCTCGACGAACCTTTTTTCCGAGGAGGAAATTTGGCGCGTGGTGCAGTGCTTACCATCAGGCAAAGCGCCAGCACCGGATGGCTTCATGGCCGAGTTTCTTCGAGCCTCCTGGGACATCATCAAGCAAGATATCCATGATGCGTTCAGCAAGTTCTACAGCGCCAATGCGCGGCTTCCAAAAGCTCAATGAGGCGCTTCTCACCCTTCTCCCGAAGCGCGCGGACGCTGCGGCACTCTCAGACTATCGCCCCATTAGCCTCATCCACCTTATCGCCAAGCTCTTCATGAAGGTTCTATCGCTTCGCCTCGCCCCAAAGCTCGGCGGCATGGTTTCGACTAACTAGAGCGCATTTATTGCCGGGAGATGCATCCACGACAACTTCCTCCTGGTTCAGCAAACGGCCCGCCTCCTCCACAACCTCAAGTCACCATGAACGCTGCTCAAGCTCGACATCGCTAGGGCCTTCGATAGCGTCTCGTGGCCTTTCCTCCTGGAGACACTGAGACACCTTGGCTTCGGGCAACGCTGGAGGGACTGGATCTCGATCCTCCTATCTACCGCCTCGACTAGGGTCTTCATCAACGGGCAACCCGGGCCGCCCATCGACCACGCTTGCGGGCTGCGGCAGGGAGACCCCATCTCCCCTATGCTATTCACCATCGTCATCGACGTCCTCAACTCCATGCTTCTCCGCGCGGTTGATCTCGGGCTTCTCCGTCGTCTCACGCCCCGGCACGCCAGTTCCAGCATCTCGCTATATGCCGATGACGTCGTCATCTTCTGCCATCCAGACCGCCATGACTTGACGACTATCAGAGAGATCCTGCGCATTTTCGGCATCGCGTCCGGCCAGTGGACCAACTTCGCCAAGTGCTCCGCCACTCCGATCAGGTGCACCGACGAGCACACGGTCCTCATTGCCAACGAGATGCACTGCCCCGTGACGCCGTTCCCCGTGCAATACCTCGGCCTGCCTCTCTCCATCCGCAAGCCGTCTTCGTCCAGCCTGCTGCCCATCGTGCTCAAGCTTGAGCGGAAGCTATCTACATGGCGCGCCTCCATGCTCTCTCGTGGTGACCGGCTGGCCCTGGTTCGCCACGTCCTTTGCGCTATCCCTACTCACTTCCTCACGGCCATCGCCTTCAACCAGACCATTCTCAAGAAGGTCAACCGCATCATCCGTGGATTCCTTTGGGCCGGATGTAAGGATGCCAATGGCGGTCAATGTATGGTAAACTGGCAGCGAGTTTGCCGGCCTATCCATCTCGGTGGGTTGGGCATCCGTGACCTGCAGCGCGTGGGCATCGCCCTCCATGCTCGCTGGCTTTGGCTCCAGCGCACCGATCCCTCGCGCCCCTGGAGCCACTTGCATATCCCGCACGATGCCACTGTCGGCGCCATCTTCCGCGCCTCGACCACATGGAGCGTTGGCCACGGCAACAAGTGCATGTTCTGGACTGACCACTAGATAGATGGTCGTTCGGTCTTTGAGATCGCTCCTCAGCTCTTTCAACTGATCCCGAAGAGACGGCGCAAGATTCGCACGGTCCGGGATGGTCTGTCCCAACGCTCCTGGGTTCATTACATCCACAGCGCTCTTGGCCCGGAGGCCATGGTGCAGCACGTGCAGCTTTGGTGGGCGCTTCGGCACTTTCAGCTTACCGACTCTCCGGACATCATCCGTTGGCGCTGGACCTCTTCAGGCACCTACTCTGCCAGTTCGTGTTACCAGGCCCTTTTCCTTGGTGCCTGCGAGGAGCCACACTGGAAGCTCACGTGGAAATCTTGGGCACCGCTTCGCTTCAAGTTCTTCATGTGGCTTGCCCTCCAAGATAGATGCTGGATGGCGGAGCGTCTTGCGAGGCATGGCCTGCCCCATGAGCATGCATGTGCCCTCTGCGACCAGGAAGATGAAACGATGCAACACCTGCTGGCTGGCTGCTCCTTCTCCTGCCAGGTGTGGTACGATGTTCTTGCTTGGGCTCGCCTTCCCACCAATCTGCCGACTGGAGACACCGACTTCCTCACCTGGTGGGCCTCTTCATGTGCTCTCGCGCTCGCTGCCATGAGGAAAGGCCTGTCCTCCCTCATCATCCTCACCGCTTGGCGGATTTGGAAGCATAGAAACAGTTGCACTTTCGACGGGGACCGACCCTCTGTCTCCCACCTGTGCTCCACCATCAAGGACGAAGCGTGCCTTTGGGCCCAGGCCGGCGCCGCCGTGATCACCAACATCATCCCAGAGCGCTAGGCTAGGGTTTTATTGGGGATGAGCAACCCCTTCTGTTTGCTCGACGTCCACTTCCATGCCTCCCTTTTGTGTACATGGCATAGTGTGTTGTCCTAATCCCATGCTGTAAACACTCTCCTTCTATCAATGGAAAGATACACATCCTTAGCGTATTCGCGAAAAAGAACATTAAGACATAGTCTTTCCCCTTTATATAATTAAATATATGAAATGATTAAAATTATATTGATCATATTGATATATGCATTATATTTTATGCATTATTTACTTGTTTTATTGAATTTTAAAAATGTTTAAATATAAATTTAAGCAAATTAATATATGTATTGTGCATATGCATTTTTTCGGGTTTCGAATCAAGCTTCGGGCGTAAAATAGGAACTCAAGCCTGGCGTATCGGTTGGGCTCGATCCAAGCTACCCATGCCCAAATTTAGTTCACACGTAAAACTTGGAGTTATGTCTATATACCAGTTCAAAGTATCGAGAGGTCGACTAGAGTAGGGGTGGATAGGAAACTACAAATTTTAATTTTAACTTTCAAATTTTAGGTTAATGCAAATAAAGTAGGTTCTCTAAATGTGCAACTAGATGAACACAACATGTGTGGCAAACAAGCTCAAAGCAAAGGAAGCTAGGAAAAAACTAATTTAGCAAGCCAACAAGCATAGAAAGCAAGTAAAGGTACGGGAAAGGTTTAACCACCTAATTTAGCAAGCCAACAAGCATAGAAAGCAAGTAAGGTACGGGAAAGGATTAATCACAAGTGAGTCAAGGACATGGATCTATCCCGTAGTTCATACTCTTTGGTGACTGGTAATTTCCGTTGCAGCAGTGCCGAAGCCAAAGCTCTGAACCACGAGTACGTATTTACAAAAAATGGAGTTTACAAGCCTACATAAGAATCAAATAAAAGGCAAGGGCTTGCAATGTTTCCAAGCACACAATCCAAAATAAAACTCTTTTCCTCGTTTGGCTTCAAGCACCAACATGGGTAAAAGGCGATGCTAATGCAAAGACCTAAACAGTGGGAGAGGTGCTATCTGCATCATCATGATCGCCATGGAAGTTGTATTTGTGACACAGGTTGGCGTACTCAGAAGCCAACCTGTTAATGTCCTCTCCCAGGTGGCGCTGGCCCTTGATACGTCTCCAACGTATCTATAATTTATGAAGCATTCATGCTATTATATTATCTATTTTGAATGTTTATGGGCTTTACTAAGCACTTTTGTATTATTTTTGGGACTAACCTATTAACCGGAGGCCCAACCCATATTGTTGTTTTCTTGCCTATTTCAGTGTTTCGAAGAAAGTAATATCAAACGGAGTCCAAACGGAATGAAACCTACAGGAGCGTGATTTTCGGAACAAACGTGATCCAGGAGACGTGGAGCTGAAGTCAGGGAAGCTTCGAGGAGGCCAAGAGGCAAGGGCCGCGCCCACCCCCTAGGCGCGCCCTCCACCCTCGTGGGCCCCTCGTGGCTCCCCTGACCGACTTCTTTCGCCTATATAAGTCCATATACCCTAAAATCTTCGGGGAACACAATAGATCGGGAGTTCCGCCGCCGCAAACCTCTGTAGCCAAACCTCTCGGGAGCCCGTTCGGGCACCCTGCCGGAGGGGGGGGATCCCTCACCGGTGGCCATATTCATCATCCCGGTGCTCTCCATGATGAGGAGGGAGTAGTTCACCCTCGGGGCTGAGGGTATGTACCAGTAGCTATGTGTTTGATCTCTCTCTCTCTCTCTCTCGTGTTCTCTCTATGGCACGATCTTGATGTATCGCGAGCTTTGCTATTATAGTTGGATCTTATGATGTTTCTCCCCCACTACTCTCTTGTAATGGATTGAGTTTTCCCTTTGAAGTTATCTTATCGGATTGAGTCTTTAAGGATTTGAGATCACTTGATGTATGTCTTGCCGTGCTTATCTGTGGTGACAATGGGATATTCATGTGATCTACTTGATGTATGTTTTGGTGATCAACTTGCGGGTTCAATGAACTTATGCATAGGGGTTGGCACACGTTTTCGTCTTGACTCTCCGGTAGAAACTTTGGGGCACTCTCTGAAGTACTTTGTGCTGGTTGAATAGATGAATCTGAGATTATGTGATGCATATCGTATAATCATACCCCACGGATACTTGAGGTAGAAACTTTGGTTGATTTGTGTCTTAAGGTGTTATTCTAGTATGAACTCTATGATAGATCGAACGGAAAGAATAGCTTCGTGTTATTTTACTACGGACTCTTGAATAGATCGAGCAGAAAGGATAACTTTGAGGTGGTTTCATACCCTACCATAATCTCTTCGTTTGTTCTCCGCTATTAGTGGCTGATATGTCTCCAATGTATCTATAATTTTTGATTGTTCCATGCTATTATATTACCTGTTTTGGATGTTTATGGGCTTTACTTTACACATTTATATCATTTTTGGGACTAACCTACTAACCGGAGGCCCAACCCGTATTGCTGTTTTTTTTGCCTATTTCAGTATTTCGAAGAAAAGGAATATCAAACGGAGTCCAAACGGAATGAAACCTTCGGGAGCGTGATTTTTGGAACAAACATGATCCAGAGGACTTGGAGTGCAAGCCAAGAAGCAGCCGAGGCGGCCACGAAGGTGAAGGGCGCTGCTACCTCTTGAGCACTGCGTTGGATTTCCCCGAAGAGGAGAGGATGATGCGGTAAAGTAGCGTAAGAATTTCCCTCAGTTATTGAGAACCAAGGTATCAATCCAGTAGGAGACCACGCACAAGTCCCTCGTGCCTACACAAAACGATAGCTACTCGCAACCAACGCGATTAGGGGTTGTCAATCCCTTCACGGTCACTTATGAGAGTGAGATCTGATAGAGATGATAAATAATATTTTTGGTATTTTTGATAGATAGATGCAAAGTAAAAAGTAAAAGGCAAAGTAAAAACAAAGCAAGTAAATAAAGCGATAGAGATTGATATGATGAGAATAGACCTGGGGGCCATAGGTTTCACTAGTGGCTTCTCTCAAGAGCATAGATATTCTACGGTGGGTGAACAAATTACTGTTGAGCAATTGACAGAATTGAGCATAGTTATGAGCATATCTAGGTAATGATCATGTGTATAGGCATCACGTCCAAGACAAGTAGATCGAAACAATTCTGCATCTACTACTATTACTCCACTCATCGACCGCTATCCAGCGTGCATCTAGAGTATTAAGTTAAAAACAGAGTAACGCCTTAAGCAAGATGACATGATGTAGAGGGATAAATTCATGCAATATGATAAATACCCCATCTTGTTATCCTCGATGGCAACAATACAATACGTGCCTTGCAACCCTTTCTGTCACTGGGTAAGGACACCGCAAGATTGAACCCAAAGCTAAGCACTTCTCCCATTGCAAGAACTACCAATCTAGTTGGCCAAACCAAAAAGGATAATTCAAAGAGACTTGCAAAGATAACTCAATCATACATAAAAGAATTCAGAGAAGAATCAAATAGTTTCCATAGATAATACTGGATCATAAACCCACAATTCATTAGTCTCAACAAACACACCACAAAAAGAAGATTACATCAAATAGATCTCCACAAGAGAGGGGGAGAACATTGTATTGAGATCCAAAAAGAGAGAAGAAGCCATCTAGCTACTAGCTATGGACCCGAAGGTATGAATTAAACTACTCACACTTCATCGGAGAGGCTATGGTGTTGATGTAGAAGCCCTCCGTGGTGGATGCCCCCTCCGACGGAGCTCCGGAACAGGCCCCAAGATGGGATCTTGTGGATACAGAAGGTTGCGGCGGTGGAATTAGGTTTTTGGCTCCTGTTCTGATTGTTTGGGGATACGTAGGTATATATAGGAGGAAGGAGTACGTCGCTGGAGCAGCAGGGGGCCCACGAGGTAGGGGGCGCGCCCTCCACTCTCGTGACCGCCTCTGGCACTTCTTGGAGTAGGGTCCAAGTCTCCTGGATCACGTTTGGTGAGAAAATCACGCCCCAAAGGTTTCATTCCGCTTGGACTCCGTTTGATATTCCATTTCTTCGAAATACTGAAATAGGCAAAAAAAAACAGCAATTCTGAGCTGGGCCTCCGGTTAATAGGTTAGTCCCAAAAATAATATAAAAGTGGAAAATAAAGCCCAATATAGTCCGAAACAGTAGATACAGTAGCATGGAGCAATCAAAAATTATAGATACGTTGGAGATGTATCAGGCATCCCCAAGCTTAATTCCTGCTCGTCCTCGAGTAGGTAAATGATAAAAAAAGAATTTTTGATGCGGAGTGATACTTTGGCATAATCTTAATGTAAATCTTCTTAATTGTGATATGAATATTCAGATCCGAAAGATTCAAGACAAAAGTTCATATTGACACAAAAATAATAATACTTCAAGCATACTAATCAAAGCAATCATGTCTTCTCAAAATAACATGGCAAAAGAAAGTTCATCCCTACAAAATCATAAAGTTAGGCCATGCTTCATTTTCGTCACACAAAGATGTTCCCAACTTCTATACCCCCGATGACAAGCCAAGCAATTGTTTCATACTTAAATAATCTCAAACTTTTTCAACCTTCACGCAATACATGAGCGTGAGCCATGGATATAGCACTATGGGTGGAATAGAATATGATGATGGGGATTGTGTGGAGAAGACAAAAAAGGAGAAAGTCTCACATTGACGAGGCTAATCAACGGGCTATGGAGATGCCCATCAATTGATGTCAACATGAGGAGTAGGGATTGCCATGCAACAGATGCACTAGAGCTATGAATGCTCAACAAAAGAAAAGTAGTGGGTGTGCATCCAACTCGCTTGCTCATGAAGACCTAGGGCATTTAAGGAAGCCCATCGTAGGAATATACAAGCCAAGTTCTATAATGAAAAATTCCCACTAGTATAAAAAGACAACTTATGAGACTCACTACATGAAGAACAAGGTGCTACTTTGAAGCACAATATAAGAGACTCACTACATGAAGGACAAGGTGCTACTTTGAAGCACAAGTATGGAAAAAGAGATAGTAGCATTGCCCTTTTTTATTTTCTTTCTTTTTTTTGGGCCTTTCTTTTTTTATTTTGGCCTTTCTTTTTTTTCCTTTTTGGGCAATGCTCTAATAATGATGATCATCACACTTCTATTGATTACAGCATAAGGATTACAACTCGAAACTTAGAACAAGATATGACTCTATATGAATGCCTCCGTGATGTACGAGATGGTGCAATGAATCAAGAGTGACATGTATGAAAAATAATGCATGGTGGCCTTGCCACAAATACGATGTCAACTACATGATCATGCAATGGCAATATGACAAAAGTAATGTATGTCATGATGATGATGGTGGAAGTTGCATGGCAATATATCTCGGAATGGCTATGGAAATGCCATAATAGGTAGGTATGGTGGCTGTTTTGAGGAAGATATAAGGAGGTTTATGTGTGATAGAGCGTATCGTATCACGGGGTTTCGATGCACCGCTAAGTTTGCGCCAACTCTCAAGGTGAGAAAGGGCAATGCACGGCATCAAGAGGCTAGCAAAGGCGGAAAGGTGAGAGTGCGTATAATCCATGGACTCAACATTAGTCAAAAGAACTCATATACTTATTGCAAAAATTTAGAAGTAATCAAAAATCAAGTACTACGCTCATGCTCCTAGGGGGATAGATTGGTAGGAAAATACCATCGCTCGTCCCCGACCGCCACTCATAAGGATGAACAAGCAGGGTACACTTCATGTTTCAAATTTGTTACACAAATTTAACCATACGTGCATGCTACGGGACTTGCAAACTTCAACACAAGTATTTCTCAAATTCATAATCACCCAACTAGCACGACTTTGATATTATCACCTCCATATCTCAAAACAATTATCAAGCATCAAACTTATCTTAGTATTCAATTCACTCAAAAGAAAGTTTCACATATCTTGAATACCAAGTATATTAACATTAAGCAAATTACCATGCTATTAACGACTCTCAAAATAATCTAAGTGAAGCATGAGAGATCAATAGTTTCTTTAAAACAAATCCAGCACCATGCTCTAAAAGATATAAGTGAAGCACTAGAGCAAAAATTATCACGCTCAAAAGATATAAGTGAAGTACTATGAGCAAAAACTATCAAGCTCAAAAGATATAAGTGAAGCACATAGAGTATTATAACAAATTCCAATTCATGTATGGCTCTCTCAAAAGTGTGACATCAAGGATGATTGTGGTAGACTAAAAAGCAAAGACACAAATAATACAAGACGCTCCAAGCAAAACACATATCATGTGGTGAATAAAAATATAGCTCCAAGTAAATTACCGATGGAAGTGGACGAAAGAGGGGATGCCTTCCGGGGCATCCCCAAGCTTTGACTTTTTGGTGTCCTTGGATTATCTTGGGGGTTCCATGGGCATCCCCAAGCTTAGGCTCTTTCCACTCCTTGTTCCATAATCCATCAAAAGAATTCACCCAAAACTTGAAAACTTCACAACACAAAACTCAACAGAAATCTCGTGAGCTCCGTTAGAGAAAGAAAACAAAAGACTACTTCAAGGTACTGTAATGAACTCATTATTTATTTATTTTGGTGTTAAACCTACTATATTCCAACTTCTCTATGGGTTATAAACTATTTTACTAGCCATAGATACATCAAAATAAGCAAACAACACACGTAAAACAGAATCTGTCAAAAACAGAACAGTCTGTAGCAATATGTAACTAACGCAAAATTATGGAACTCTAAAAATTCTACCAAAATAGGAAGTCCTGTAAAATTTGTTTATTGAACAGAACCAAAAATAATCAACGCAAAATCACGTTCCTGTGATTTAACAAAATTATATTCGTGCGTGCAAAGTTTCTGTTTTTCAGCAGAATCAAATCAACTATCATCGTAGGTTATCCTATAGGTTCTACTTGGCACAAACACTAATTAAAAGATAAAACCACATCCAAACAGAAGCTAGATGGATTATTTATTCCTAAACAGAAGCAAAAACAAAAAACACAAAATAAAATTGGGTTGCCTCCCAACAAGCGCCATCGTTTAACGCCCCTAGCTAGGCATAAAAGTAAGGATAGATCTAGGTATTGCCATCTTTGATTTTCAATTTTTTGGTGTAGTCATGCTCGAATCAGGGGGGTTCTTTCCGCTTCCCTTCATACTCGGAAATTTTTAGATCTAAATAATCCAACCGCTTATTACAAAGAGTAATCAACATATTCATGCGGTGAAGATTTCCGCTAACACTTTTAAGAGGCTCAAGAGACTTTTGTAAAAAAAATTGTTACTTCGCAAATCTTCTCAAACACTTGGGTTTCTTCCTGGGTAGGATAAGAACCTCCCTTTTAGGGTAGTGTTCCCACTATTCCCTCTATAATTTCATGCGCAATACTGGGATCAATCTCAATGAAATTTCCCTTGACGATGCAATCCAAGAGTTGTCTATGCGTCATATTTAACCCAACATGAAAATTACGAAGAAGAATTCTAAAGTTCACCTCTAGGGTGCACTTGCGATAAGATTCCACAATCATATACCAAGCATCTTTTAATTTTTCTCCTTGCCTTTGCTTGAAGTGAAGAACTTCAAACTCGGGAGACATAGGAGAGGATAAGGAATTAGACATTACGACAAGCAAGCAAACTAGCACACGAGCAAACAGAAAGACAACGGGAAAAAGGCAAACGGAAAAGAGAGGAGGAGAATGGAAAAGAGAGGGCGAATAAAATGGCAAGGGTGAAGTGGGGGAGAGGAAAACGAGAGGCAAATGGCAAATAATGTAACGCGAGAGATAGGGATTGCGATGGGTACTTGGTATGGTTAACTTGCTTGCGTGAGCCTCCCCGGCAACGGCGCCAGAAATTATTCTTGCTACCTCTTGAGCACTGCGTTCGATTTCCCCGAAGAGGAGAGGATGATGCAGCAAAGTAGCATAAGTATTTCCCTCAGTTTTTGAGAACCAAGGTATCAATCCAGTAGGAGACCATGCACAAGTCCCTCGTACCTACACAAAACGATAGCTACTTGCAACCAACGCGATTAGGGGTTGTCAATCCTTCACGGTCACTTACGAGTGAGATCGATAGAGATGATAAATAATATTTTTGGTATTTTTGATAGATAGATGCAAAGTAAAAAGTAAAAGGCAAAGTAAAAACAAAGCAAGTAAATAAAGCGATAGAGATTGATATGATGAGAATAGACCCGGGGGCCATAGGTTTCACTAGTGGCTTCTCTCAAGAGCATAGATATTCTACGGTGGGTGAACAAATTACTGTTGAGCAATTGACAGAATTGAGCATATTTAGGAGCATATCTAGGTAATGATCATGTGTATAGGCATCACGTCCAAGACAAGTAGATCGAAACAATTCTGCATCTACTACTATTACTCCACTCATCGACCGCTATCCAGCATGCATCTAGAGTATTAAGTTAAAAACAGAGTAACGCCTTAAGCAAAATGACATGATGTAGAGGGATAAATTCATGCAATATGATAAAAAAAACCATCTTGTTATCCTTGATGGCAACAATAGAATACATGCCTTGCAACCCTTTCTATCACTAGGTAAGGACACCGCAAGATTGAACCCAAAGCTAAGCACTTCTCCCATTGCAAGAACTACCAATCTAGTTGGCCAAACCAAAAAGGATAATTCGAAGAGACTTGCAAAGATAACTCAATCATACATAAAAGAATTCAGAGAAGAATCAAATATTTTCCATAGATAATACTGGATCATAAACCCACAATTCATCGGTCTCAACAAACACACCGCAAAAAGAAGATTACATCGAATAGCTCTCCACAAGAGAGGGAGAACATTGTATTGAGATCCAAAAGAGAGAAGAAGCCATCTAGCTACTAGCTATGGACCCAAGGTCTGAAGTAAACTACTCACACTTCATCGGAGGGGCTATGGTGTTGATGTAGAAGCCCTCCGTGGTGGATGCCCCCTCGTGAGCTCCTAACAGGCCCCAAGATGGGATCTCGTGGATCTGAAGGTTGCGGCGGTGGAATTAGGTTTTGGCTCCTGCTCGATTGTTTGGGGATACGTGAGGTATATATAGGAGGAAGGAGTATGTCGGTGGAGCAGCGGGGGCCCACGAGGTAGGGGCGCGCCCGGCGCCCTCCACCTCGTGACCGCCTCTGCACTTCTTGGAGTAGGGTCCAAGTCTCCGGATCACGCTTCGTGAGAAAATCACGTTCCCAAGGTTTCATTCCGTTTGGACTCCGTTTGATATTCCGTTTCTTGAAACACCAAATAGGCAAAAACAGCAATTACAATTGGGCCTCCGGTTAATAGGTTAGTCCCAAAAATAATATAAAAGTGGAAAATAAAGCCCAATATAGTCCCAAACAGTTGATAAAGTAGCATGGAGCAATCATAAATTATAGATACCTTGGAGACGTATCAGGCGCGCCCACCCCTTTAGGACACGCCCCTATCTCGTGGGCCCCTCGGGCGGCCACAGACCTACTTCTTCCTCCTATATATACCCATGTACCCCGAAAACATCCAGGGAGCCAACGAAAAACAATTTCCACCATCGTAACCTTCTGTATCCGCGAGATCCCATCTTGGAGCCTTCGCCGGCGCTCCACCGGAGGGGGAATCGACCATGGAGGGCTTCTACTTCAACAACATAGCCCCTCCGATGAGTTGTGAGTAGTTTACCACAGAC
The DNA here is from genome assembly GCA_021437245.1 of Aegilops speltoides. Lineage (NCBI taxonomy): Eukaryota > Viridiplantae > Streptophyta > Magnoliopsida > Poales > Poaceae > Aegilops > Aegilops speltoides. The sequence goes on along the minus strand of CM038145.1, from coordinate 443,888,607 downwards.
CTTCGGGCCCATAGTATTAGCTAGATGGATTCTTCTCTCTTTTTGGATCTCAATACCATGTTCTCCCCTCTCTTGTGGAGATCTATTCGATGTAACTCTTTTTGCGGTGTGTTCATCGAGATCCGATGAATTGTGGGTTTATGATCAAGTTTATCTATGAGAAATATTTGAATCTCTCTGAATTCTTTTTATGTATGATTGAGTTATCTTTGCAAGTCTCTTTTAATTATCATTTTGATTTGGCCTACTAGATTGACCTTTCTTGCAATGGGAGAAGTGCTTAGCTTTGGGTTCAATCTTACGGTGTCCTTACCCAGTGACAATAGGGGTTGCAAGGCACGTATTGTATTGTTGCCATCGAGGATAAAAAGGTTTGGTTTATATCATATTGCATGAGTTTATCCCTCTACATCACGTCATCTTTCTTAATGCATTACTCCGTTCTTATGAACTTAATACTCTAGATGCATGCTAGATAGCGGTCGGTGTGTGGAGTAATAGTAGTAGATGCAGGCAGGAGTCGGTCTACTTGTCACGGACGTGATGCCTATATACACGATCATGCCTAGATAATCTCATATTTATCCGCCTTTCTATCAATTGCTCGACAGTAATTTGTTCACCCACCGTAATACTTATGCTATCTTGAGAGAAGCCACTAGTGAAACCTATGGCCCCCGGGTCTATCTTTTATCATATAAGCTTTCAATCTACTTTTATTTGCATCTTTACTTTTCCTATCTATATTATAAAATACCAAAAATATATTTATCTTATCATACTATCTCTATCAAATCTCACTTTTGCAAGTGGTCGTGAAGGGATTGACAACCCCTTTATTGCGTTGGTTGCGAGTTCTTTGTTTGCTTGTGTAGGTGCGTGGGACTTTTGAGGAGCCTCCTACTGGATTGATACCTTGGTTCTCAAAAACTGAGGGAAATACTTACGCTACTATTGCTGCGTCACCCTTTCTCTTCAAGGAAAACCAACGCAAGCTCCAGACATAGCAGTGGCTTTGAAGTGACTCTATGTTGCATTTTGAGGGATAGTTATATGATCCAAGTATGTTATTATTGTTGAGAGAACTTGCACTAGTGAAAGTATGGACCCTATGCCTTGTTTCCTACCATTGCAATACCATTTACGCTCACTTTTATCATTAGTTACCTTGCTGTTTTTATATTTTCAGATTACAAAAACCTATATCTACAATCCATATTGCACTTGTATCACCATCTCTTCGCCGAACTAGTGCACCTATACAATTTGCCATTGTATTGGGTGTGTTGGGGACACAAGAGACTCTTTGTTATTTGGTTGTAGGGTTGTTTGAGAGAGACCATCTTAATACTACGCCTCCTACGGATTGATAAACCTTAGGTCATCCACTCGAGAGAAATTTGCTACTGTCCTACAAACCTCTGCACTTGGAGGCCCAACAACGTCTACAAGGAGAAGGTTGCATAGTAGACATCAAGCTCTTTTCTGGTGCCGTTGCCGGGGAGGTGAGTGCTTGAAGGTATATCTTTAGATCTTGCAATCGAATCTTTTTATTTCTTGTTTTATCACTAGTTTAGTTTATAAAAGAAAACTACAAAAAAATGGAATTGAGTTTGTCTCATACGCTTCATCTTTTTAATATCTTTCGTAAGTATGATGAAAAGGAAAATTGTGCTCAAGTGCTAGAAGAAGAAGTCTATAAAATGTTTGATACTAAATCTTTGAATGATGAGCATGATTGCAATGTTGTTAGTATGAAATCCTTGAATATCCATAGTACTAATGATGATTGCACTAGTTATGATGAAAATGTCTCCTATAAGCATGTCGATTTTTGTGGAGTGCATTGGGTTTGCAGGTACACACCAAATAGGGAAAATAGATGTTGCAAGAGGCATAAGCATTTAGATACTAAACTGTTGCAAGGAAGGCTAAATGTGATTGCTGAAAATTTAACATGCCTTTGCCGTACTTGTGAACTTTGCAACGAAAGTGGCCATTTACATCTCCGATGCAAATTGTTTCATGATCGAATCATGTCCAAACATTGTGATGATTTGATTTCTCTTGCACATTATAATGAACTTAGTTTGCTTTTGGGTTATGAAGAATTGAAATGTTTAACTAAGAATCTTCCAGAATTTGCCCTTAAGAAATTTCTTGATATAGATCTAGAGGAAATTTATATGTATTGTGCGGTGAATTGCATTGAAAATCCTTATACTGCCAATTACATAAAGACAAGAAAGCAAATAGAAGATGAAGAGAATACTAATGAAAGGGAAGAGACTTCCCAATATCCTCCGATTATTACTTATGATGAATCAGGTAACGAGGAGGAGCTTTCTATTCAACCAATCTCATCAATAAGGAGCTCAGAGAAGAAGGTTGAACCCTGATAACCCACAAGTATAGGGGGTCGCAACAGCTTTCGAGGGTAGAGTATTCAACCCAAATTTATTGATTCGACACAAGGGGAGCCAAAGAATATTCTTGGGTATTAGCAGTTGAGTTGTCAATTCAACCACACCTGGATAACTTAGTATCTGCAGCAAAGTGTTTAGTAGCAAAAGTGGTATGATAATAATAGTAGCGGTAGCAAAAGTAAAGATAAATGTTTTGGGGTTTTTTTAGTAGTTGTAACAGTAGCAACGGAAAAGTAAATAAGCAAAGAACAATATGTGAAAAGCTCGTAGGCAATGGATCAATGATGGATAATTGTGCCGGATGCGATTCCTCATGCAATAGTTATAACATAGGGTGATATAGAACTAGCTCCAATTCATCAATGTAATGTAGGCATGTATTCCGTAAATAGTCATACGTGCTTATGGAAAAGAACTTGCATGACATCTTTTGTCCTACCCTCCCGTATTCAGTGGGGTCCTGACGGAAACTAAGTGTATTAAGGCCTCCTTTTAATAGAGAACCAGAACAAAGCATTAGCACATAGTGAATACATGAACTCCTCAAACTAGGGTCATCACCGAGAAGTATCCTGATTATTGTCACTTCGGGGTTGTCGGATAATAACACATAATAGGTGACTATAGACTTGCAAGATAGGATCAAGAACACACATATATTCATGAAAACATAATAGGTTCAGATCTGAAATCATGGCACTCGGGCCCTAGTGACAAGCATTAAGCATAGCAAAGTCATAGCAACATCAATCTCAGAACATAGTGGATACTAGGGATCAAACCCTAACAAAACTAAGTTGATTACATGGTAAATCTCATCCAACCCATCACCGTCCAGCAAGCCTACGATGGAATTACTCATGCACGGCGGTGAGCATCATGAAATTGGTGATGGAGGATGGTTGATGATGACGACGACGACGAATCCCCCTCTCTGGAGCCCCGAACGGACTCTAGATCAGCCCTCCCGAGAGAGATTAGGGCTTGGCGGCGGCTCCGTGTCGTGAAACGCGATGAAACTTTCTCCTTGAATTTTTTTTCCTCCCCAAGACGGTATATATGGAGTTGGAGTTGAGGTCGGGAGGTGTCCAGGGGCCCCACGAGATAGGAGGGCGCGCCCTAGGGGGGTGGTGCCCCCCTGTCTCGTGGACAGCCCGTGGGCCCCCTGGCCTTGATTCTTTCGCCAAAAATTCTTATTAATTCTAAAAAGTTCCTCCGTGGATTTCCAGGACATTCCGAGAACTTTTCTTTTCTACACATAAAACAACATCATGGTAGTTTTGCTGAAAATAGCGTCAGTCCGGGTTAGTTTCATTCAAATCATGCAAGTTAGAGTCCAAAACAAGGGCAAAAGTGTTTGGAAAAGTAGATACGTTGGAGACGTATCAACTCCCCCAATCTTAAACCTTTGCTTGTCCTCAAGCAATTCAGTTGATAAACTGAAAGTGATAAGGAAAAACTTTTACAAACTCTGTTTGCACTTGTTGTTGTAACATGAAAAGCCAGCATTCAAGTTTCAGCAAATATTATGAACTAACCATACTAACAATAACACATAGTTCTCACAATTACTCATATCAATAACATAATCAACTAGCGAGCTATAATAATAAAACTCGGATGACAACACTTTCTCAAAATAATCATAACATGATATAACAAAATGGTATCTCTCTAGCCCTTTTTGAGACCGCAAAACATAAATGCAGAGCACCTTTAAAGATCAAGGACTGACTAAACATTGTAATTCATGATAAAAGAGATCCAGTCAAGTCATACCCATTATAAACCAATAATAATGAATGCAAATGACAGTGTGCTCTCCAGCGGGTGCTTTTAATAAGAAGGGTGATGACTCAACATAAAAGTAAATAGATAGGCCCTTCGCAGAGGGAAGCAGGGATTTGTAGAGGTGCCAGAGCTCGATTTTAAAAGAGATTGAATAACATTTTGAGCGGCATACTTTTGCTATCAACGCAACAACTATGAGATGGCTGTATCTTCCGTACTACATGCATTATAGGCAGTTCCCAAACAGAATGGTAAAGGTTTATACTCCCCCAACCACCAACAAGCATCAATCCACGGCTTGCTCGAAACAACGAGTGCCTCCAACATACAACAGCCCTGGGGAGTTTTGTTTAATTATTTTGATTTGCTTTAATCTTTTTGTATCATGGGACTGGGCATCTCGGTTACCGGCCCTTTCTCGTGAATGAGGAGCGGAGTCCACTCCTCTTGAGAATAACCCACCTAGCATGGAAGATATAGGCAACCCTAGTTGAAACATGAGCTGCTCGAGCATACAAAACAGAATTTCATTTGAAGGTTTGGAGTTTGGCACATACAAATTTACTTGGAACGGCAGGTAAATACTGCATATAGGAAGGTATAGTGGACTCATATGGAACAACTTTCGGGTTTAAGGAGTTTGGATGCACAAGCAGTATTACCGCTTAGTACAGGTGAAGGCTAGCAAAAGACTGGGAAGCGACCAACTGAGAGAGCGACAACAGTTGTAAACATGCAGTAAAATTAATTCACACCAAGTACAAGCATGAGTAGGATATAATCTACCACGAACATAAATATCATGAAGGCTATGTTGATTTGATTCAACTACATGCGTGAACATGTGCCAAGTCGAGTCACTTAATACATTCAAAGGAGGATACCATGCCATCATACCACATCATAATTATTCTAATAGCATGTTGGCACGCAAGGTAAACCATTGTAACTCATAGCTAATCAAGAATGGCACAAGCAACTATAATATCTAAATGTCATTGCAAATATGTTTACTTCATAATAGCTGACTCAGGAACGATGAATCATCATATTTACAAAAACAAGAGAGGTTGAGTTAATACCAGCTTTTCTCATCCCAATAAGTCCATCATATATCGTCATTATTGCCTTTCACTTGCACGACCGAACGATGTGTATAATAATAAGAGTGCACGTGCATTGGACTAAGATGGAATCTGCAAGCATTCAACTCAAGAGAGAAGACAAGTAATATGGGCTCTAAGTTAAATAAACAATCATGCATATAAGAGCCACTAAGCATTTTCAATATAGTCTTCTCGACCCCCAAAAGAAAGAAAAGAAAATAAAACTATTTACACGAGAAAGCTCCCAACAAGTAAAAGAAGAACGAGAAATCTTTGTGGGTTTTTCATTTTAATTTCTACTACAAGAAAGGAAAATAAACTAACTAAATTTTTTTGGTTTTTCTTAAGATTTAACAAACACACAAGAAGAAAACTAGAAAAAGAAATTTAAACTAACATGGATAATACAATGAAAGAGTGTGAGCACCAATGACTAGTGTGTGAACATGAATGTAAAGTCGGTGAGAAATACGTACTCCCCCAAGCTTAGGCTTTTGGCCTAAGTTGGTCTAATACCAAGGACCGCCGCTACTCTCCCCGGTGTAGTGGGAGGTGTAATCAGGATACCACTGGCTGGTCATCTCCGGATCCCACTAGACAGATGATGCACGATAAGGGTCCAATTTAGGTTCCGGCTCAGGTTCAGGTTCCGGAGTAAAAGCTTGGGCTAGATGGTTGTTCACCGCTTCCGGCGTAACAAGGCGATTTTCTACAAGCAAGTCAAATAATAAAATCAAAGTGTTTCTTATTGAATCTAAGTCTATACAAGAGCATCTTCTCTTCGTTGTCAACAATAAACTTCTGTGCTACCATGCTCTTGTAATCTAAAATGTGAGGAGGTAATTTTGTCTCCTCCTCCTCAAGGTGCCTAATGGGTATCTGAAAATGTTCAGCAAGACGTGCAACATAGTTACCTCCAAATATGGGGCCTTTTGTACGATTCAGGGCTAGCCGTTTAGCAACGACGGCACCCATACTAAAAGTATTGTCTCCCAGCAAAGCATGTTGAAGAATAATAATATCTGGAACGCTCAAGTTTCCACTATTCCCACGACCAATCAAGCATCTACTAGCAAATATGGCAAAGTAGCGTAAAACAGGAAAGTGTATGCTAGAGACTTTTGCCTCAGAGCCCTTCTTTGGCTCTTCTACATCAATAGTTTTAACGAAACCATCCACATCTTCACGGTGGGGTTCCTCTAAGGCCCAGTTCTTTTGCCAGAATCTGGAGATTCTCCCAGAATCCGCCCCTTACCCAGCTTCTCCCAGAATCTTTGAGCCCCCTTTGTTTTACAATCCTATCTAGTTACGGTCTAATTAGACAGGATTGTAGAACAAATGGGGCTCAAAGATTCTGGGAGAAGCTGGGTAGGGGTCGGATTCTGGGAGAATCCTGAGATTCTGGCAAAAGAACTGGGCCTAATTCTCCCTCATAAGGTATCCTACACACCGCGCAAAAATCACGTAAAGACATTTCTCTGAATTCATCATATAAATGAAATGATACTGCAGGCGGTGACTTCCTAGGATAATAATAATAGTTTTGCACGAAAGTATTGGTAAGTAAGAAATACTGATCGATTCAGTCGTTCATGAAACCGGTGAGGCCTGCAGTCCCGATTAAAGCATAAAAGTATTCACGAATTCCGGCTTCTTTCAAGAAATCCTCACATGGCCATTCACATGACCGTACTTACGCTAAGCGAGGAAGATTATACTTGGGTTTTTCCTTCTCTTTATCTTGTTTTTCCTTAGAGCTTTGGCTAGAAGAGCCTTTAAAGAACCTCCTTAACATTTTCTGGAAATTTCCAAAATTATAGTAACTTCAAAATAGAAGTGAATAAAACTAAACAAGATTGATAATAACTACTCCTACAAGTGCCTAGAGCCTATATCATGCATTGGAATTGCTTGGGACCTCAAAAATTTAACATGCAAGCTCAAGAACATGGTCACCTATGCAGCAAAAATTTGCAATGAATAAAGCACTAGAACAAAAACTATTTGGACAAATGGAGGAGTCACATACCAAGAAACAATCTCCCAAAGCAGTTTTGCGAATGGAGCTTTGAGCTAAGAGATCGAAAATCGCAGCAAAACGAGCTAGAACTTGGGTTTGAGCTGGATGGGGATTTTTTTGGGTAGAAGATGAAGTGTGTGGGTGATGGCATAAGTGGAGGGGAGCCACCAGGGGGCCACGAGACAGGGGGCGCGCCCTATAGGGGGGCGCGCCCTCCTCTCTCGTGGCCTGGTGCTTGCCCCTTTTGCAGTGTTTTCAGTGCCTAAACTCCTCAAATATTTCAGAAAAAATCATACTAAATTTGTAGGGCATTTGGAGCACTTTTATTTTCGGACTATTTTTTTTAATGCACGGATAATTCAGAAAACAGACGGATAATACTATTTTTGCTTTATTTAATCTAAATAACAGAAACTAAAAAGAGGGTACAGAAGGTTGTGCCTTCTAGTTTCATCCATCTCGTGATCATCAAAATGAACCCACTAACAAGGTTGATCAAGTCTTGTTAACAAACTCATTCGAATAACACGGAACCGAGAAATTTGAATAACACTAAGTTACCTCAACGGGGATATGAAAATCCCCAACAATAAGAATATCATACTTTTTCTTGAGAGTAGGGAGAGGAAATTCAAAACCTCCAAAAATGATAGTTGGAACTTTTTCAATAGAATTGATGCTATGAACTTGAGATTGTTTCCTCGAAAAGTGTACCGTGTGCTCATTACCATTAACATGAAAAGTGACATTTCCTTTGTCGCAATCAATAACAGCCCCTGCAGTATTAAGAAAAGGTATACCAAGGATAATAGACATACTATCGTCCTCAGGAATATCAAGAATAACAAAGTCCGTTAAGATAGTGACATTTGCAACCACAACAGGCATATCCTCACAAATACCGACAGGTATAGCAGTTGATTTATCGGCCATTTGCAAAGATATTTCAGTAGGTGTCAACTTATTCAATTCAAGTCTACGATATAAAGAGAGAGGCATAACACTAACACTGGCTCCAAGATCACATAAAGCAGTTCTAACATAATTTCTTTTAATAGAGCATGGTATAGTTGGTACACCCGGATCTCCAAGTTTCTTTGGTATTCCACCCTTAAAAGTGTAATTAGCAAGCATGGTGGAAATTTCAGCTTCCGGTATCTTTCTTTTATTTGTGATGATATCCTTCATATACTTAGCATAAGGATTTAGTTTAAGCATATCAGTTAAGCGCATACGTAAGAAAATAGGTCTAATCATTTCAGCAAAGCGCTCAAAATCCTCATCATCCTTCGTCTTGGATGGTTTAGGAGGAAAGGGCATGGGTTTCTAAACCCATGGTTCTCTTTCTTTACCGTGCTTCCTAGCAACAAAATCTCTCTTATCATAACGTTGATTCTTTGATTGTGGGTTATCAAGATCAACAGCAGGTTCAATCTCTACATCATTATCTTTGCTAGGTTGAGCATCAACATGAACATTATCATTAGCATTATCACTAGGTTCATGTTCATCACCTGATTGTGTTTCAGCATCAGAAATAGAAATATCATTGGGATTCTCAGGTGTGTCTACAGTAGGTTCACTAGAAGCATGCAAAGTTTTATCGTTTTTCTTCTTCTTCTTTTTAGAAGAACTAGGTGCCTCTAAATTGTTTCTCGAGAATCTTGCTTGATTCTCTTAGGGTGGCCTTCAGGATACAAAGGTTCCTGAGTCATTCTACCAGTTCTAGTAGCCACTCTAACAACAAAGTCATTTTTATTATTTAATTCCTCAAGCAAATCATTTTGAGCTTTAAGTACTTGCTCAGCTTGAGTAGCAACCATAGAAGCATATTTGCTAGCGCGGTGAAGTTCATCTTTAACTCTAGCCAGAATACGCGTCCTACCTCGAAAGCATTATTCTTTAACTCTCTACCAACATAAGCATTAAAACTTTCTTGTCTAGCCATAAAGTCATCAAATTCATCTAAGCATGGGCTATGAAATTTAGTAGAGGGTACTTCAACTTTATCATATCTATAGAGAGAATTTACCTTTACTACCTGTGTCGGGTTATCAAGACAATGTGGTTCTTCAGGTGGTAAATTAAGACCATGTATTTCTTCAATAGGAGGTAAATTCTTAACATCTTCAACTTTAATACCTTTTTCTTTCATTGATTTCTTTGCCTCTTGCATATCTTCAGGACTGAGAAATAATACACCTCTCTTCTTCGGAGTGGGTTTAGGAATAGGCTTAGGAGTTGGCTCAATTGGTTTAGGAATTACCTCAGGAATTGGCTCAGGAAGAGTCCAATTATTTTCATTAGTCAACATATTATTCAATAGTATTTCAGCTTCGTCGACTGCTCTTTTCCTGAAAACACAACCAGCACAACTATCCAAGTAGTCCTTGGAAGCATCGGTTAGTCCATTATAAAAGATATCAAGTATTTCATTTTTCTTAAGAGGATGATCAGGCAAAGCATTAAGTAACCGGAGAAGCCTCCCCCAAGCTTGTGGGAGACTCTCTTCTTTGATTTGCACAAAATTATATATTTCCCGCAAGGCAGCTTGCTTCTTATGAGCAGGGAAATACTTAGCAGAGAAGTTATAAATCATATCCTGGGGACTACGCACACAACCAGGAGCAAGAGAATTATACCAAGTCTTAGCATCACCCTTTAATGAGAACGGAAATATCTTAAGGATATATAAATAGCGAGACTTCTCATCATGAGTAAATAGGGTGGCTATATCATTCAACTTGGTAAGATGCGCCACAACAGTTTCAGATTCAAGGCCATAAAAAGGATCAGATTCAACTAAAGTAATAATATCAGGATCAGCAGAGAATTCATAATCATTATCAGTAACACAAATAGGTGAAGTAGCAAAAGCAGGATCGGGTTTCATTCTAGCATTAAGAGACTGCTGCTTCCATTTAGCTAATAATTTCTTAAGATCATTTCTATCATTGCAAGCAAGAATTTCCATAGCAGCTGTTTCATGCATAACATAACCCTTAGGAACAACAGGTAAAACATAATCATTGGGGGGACCTTCATCATCACTATCATCTATAATAGGTTCTTCAATATTTTCATTCCCCCTAAATCTAGCAAGTTGTTCATCTAGAAATTCACCTAATGGCACAAAGAGTATCAAGCACGTAGTAGTATCATCATGCATAGCGTATGGCATCATCAATAACATGCAACATATCAGAATTCATAGCAGTAGCAGCTTTAGGTGTCGCAAGCTTACTTATAATGGAAGGAGAATCTAGTGCAGAGCTAGATGGCAGTTCCTTACCTCCCCTCGTAGTTGAGGGGAAAATAGTAGTTCGATCGTCTTTCAAGTTCTTCATATTGATCAACAGATATAAATCCCAAGTGACTCAGAGAATAGAGCTATGCTCCCCGGCAACGGCGCGCGAAATTAGTCTTGATAACCCACAAGTATAGGGGATCGCATAGCGACTTTCGTGGTAGAGTATTCAACCCAAATTTATTGATTCGACACAAGGGGAGCCAAAGAATATTCTTGAGTATTAGCAGTTGAGTTGTCAATTCAACCACACCTGGATAACTTAGTATCTGCAGCAAAGTGTTTAGTAGCAAACGTGGTATGATAATAATAGTAGCGGTAGCAAAAGTAAAGATAAATGTTTTTCGGTTTTTGTAGTAGTTGTAACAGTAGCAATGGAAAAGTAAATAAGCGAAGAACAATATGTGAAAAGCTCGTAGGCAATGGATCAATGATGGATAATTATGCCGGATGCGATTCCTCATGCAATAGTTATAACATAGGGTGATAAAGAACTAGCTCCAATTCATCAATGTAATGTAGGCATGTATTCCGTAAATAGTCATACGTGCTTATGGAAAAGAACTTGCATGACATCTTTTGTCCTACCCTCCCGTGTTCAGCGGGGTCCTTATGGAAACTAAGGGATATTAAGGCCTCCTTTTAATAGAGAACGGGAACAAAGCATTAGCACATAGTGAATACATGAACTCCTCAAACTACGGTCATCACCGAGAAGTATCCCGATTATTGTCACTTCGGGGTTGTCGGATCATAACACATAATAGGTGACTATAGACTTGCAAGATAGGATCAAGAACACACATACATTCATGAAAACATAATAGGTTCAGATCTGAAATCATGGCACTCGGGCCCTAGTGACAAGCATTAAGCATAGCAAAGTCATAGCAACATCAATCTCAGAACATAGTGGATACTAGGGATCAAACCCTAACAAAACTAACTTGATTACATGGTAAATCTCATCCAACCCATCACCGTCCAACAAGCCTACGATGGAATTACTCACGCACGGCGGTGAGCATCATGAAATTGGTGATGGAGGATGGTTGATGATGACGACGGCAACGAATCCCCCTCTCCGGAGCCCCGAACGGACTCTAGATCAGCCCTCCCGAGAGAGATTAGGGCTTGGCGGCGGCTCCGTGTCGTGAAACGCGATGAAACTTTCTCCTTGATTTATTTTCTCCCCAAGACGGTGTATATGGAGTTGGAGTTGAGGTCGGGAGGTGTCTAGGGGGGCCACGAGATAGGAGGACGCTCCCTAGGGAGGGGCACCCCCTGTCTCATGGACAGCCCGTGGGCCCCCTGGCCTTGATTCTTTCGCCAAAATTCTTATTAATTCTAAAAAGTGCCTCCGTGGATTTGTAGGACATTCCGAGAACATTTCTTTTCTACACATAAAGCAACATCATGGCAGTTCTGCTAAAAACAGCGTCAGTCCGGGTTAGTTTCATTCAAATCATGCAAGTTAGAGTCCAAAACAAGGGCAAAAGTGTTTGGAAAAGTAGATACGTTGGAGACGTATCAAACCCACACATAATGTGAAGAAGAAAAAGAAAAGAAGGAGCAACAAAGGTAAAAAGGTATCCCTCCCAAATGATGTAGCTCCTACTACTCTTTGTGATGATGATAATTGCTATACTATTGGTGCTATCCATACTATTAATGATGAGAGTGATTATGCTTATGATATGAAAAGGCCCAAGCTTGGGGAAGCTATGTTTGATGAGGATGAAATATTTGAGAATATATTTGCTGAACTTAATGTTTGTCCCAAGCTTGGGGATGCTACGTTTAATGAAGATGATATTTTTAGCCTCCCAAGTTTTGATATGCAAAGTTGTGATGATGCTAGCATGCCTCTTACCTATGATCATTATATTGTTGAAAGTGGGTTTGGAAGAGTGTCAACTTTAGGAAGTAATGATCCCACTATTTTGGAGGATGTTGAATCTTATTGTGATAAATATGAAAGTGGATTTGGAGAGGTCATGACTTTATTTAGTGATGATTCCACTATCTTGGAAGAGGTTTCAATCGATTATGATGAGAACAAAGTTGCTACTTATGATGATTATTGTGATGAAACTTATGCTATAAAAAGTAGTGATGATTATATTTATAAAACTTGTCATGATTATGATTACCCTTTTTCTGAACATTACTCTTTTAATGTGGAAACAATTTATAGTATTCAAGTCTCTAATGATACTCCCACTATTCCGAATAAGAAGAATTTTGCTTATGTGGAGAGTAGTAAATTTTCTATGCTTGTAGATCATGAAAAGAATGCTTTATATGCTGGTTATATTGTTGAATTCATTCATGATGCTACTGAAAATTATTATGAGGGAGGAATATATGCTTGTAGGAATTGCAATAATGTAAAGTTTCCTCTTTATGTGCTTAAAATCTTGAAGTTATGCTTGTTTAGCCTTCCTATGCTAGTTGATTATTGTTCCCATAAGTTGTTTGCTCACAAAATCCCTATGCATAGGAAGCGGGTTAGGCTTAAATGTGCTAGTCATATGCTTCATGTGTTGGGGAATGTAGTAATTTGAAAAAAAAAATCCTACGCACACGCAAGATCATGGTGATACATAGCAACGAGAGGGGAGAGTGTGTCCACGTACCCTCGTAGACCGAAAGCGCAAGCGTTATGACAACGCGGTTGATGTAGTCGTACTTCTTCACGATCCGACCGATGCAAGTACCGAACGTACGGCACCTCCGAGTTCAACACACGTTTAGCTCGATGACGATCCCCGGACTCCGATCCAGCAAAGTGTCGGGGATGAGTTCCGTCAGCACGATGGCGTGGTGACGATGTTGATGTTCTACCGGCGCGGGGCTTCGCCTAAACTCTGCGATGATATGACCAGGTGGAATATGGTGGAGGGGGGCACCGCACACGGCTAAGGAACGATCCGTAGATCAACTTGTGTGTCTATGGGGTGCCCTCGTATATAAAGGAGTGGAGGAGGGGAAGGGCCGGCCCTCTCTATGGCGCGCCCTAGGGGAGTCCTACTCCCACCGGGAGTAGGATTCCCCCTTTCCTAGTAGAACTAGGAACCCTTCCATGTAGTAGGAGTAGGAGAGAAGGAAAGGGAAGAGAGAAGGAGAAGGAAGGGGGGGCCCCCTCCCTAGTCCAATTCGGACTAGTCCAAGGGGAGGGGTGCGGCCACCCTTTTGGCCCTTTCTCTCCTTTCCCGTATGGCCCATGAAGGCCCAATACGAATTCCCGTAACTCTCCGGTACTCCGAAAAATACCCGAATCACTCGGAACCTTTCCGAACTTTGAATATAGTCGTCCCATATATCGATCTTTACGTCTCGACCATTTCGAGACTCCTCGTCATGTCGCCGATCTCATCCGGGACCCCGAACTCCTTCGGTACATCAAAACTCATAAACTCATAATATAACTGTCATCGTAACGTTAAGCGTGCGGACCCTACGGGTTCGAGAACTATGTAGACATGACCTAGAACTATTCTCGGTCAATAACCAATAGCGGAACCTGGATGCCCATATTGGCTCCTACATATTCTACGAAGATCTTTATCGGTCAAACCGCATAACAACATACGTTGTTCCCTTTCGGTATGTTACTTGCCCAAGATTCGATCGTCGGTATCCAATACCTAGTTCAATCTCGTTACCAGCAAGTCTCTTTACTTGTTAAGTAATGCATCATTCCGTAACTAACTCATTAGCTACATTGCTTGCAAGGCTTGTAGTGACGTGCATTACCGAGAGGGCCCAGAGATACCTCTCCGACAATCGGAGTGACAAAACCTAATCTCGATATACGCCAACCCATCATGTACCTTTGGAGACACCTGTAGTACTCTTTTATAATCACCCAGTTACGTTGTGACGTTTGGTAGCACCCAAAGTGTTCCTCCGGTAAACGGGAGTTGCATAATCTCATAGTTACAGGAACATGTATAAGTCACGAAGAAAGCCATAGCAACATACTAAACGATCAAGTGCTAGGCTAACGGAATGGGTCATGTCAATCACATCATTCTCCTAATGATGTGATCCCATTAATCAAATGACAACACATGTCTATGGTTAGGAAACATAACCATCTTTGATTAATGATCTAGTCAAGTAGAGGCATACTAGTGACTATATGTTTGTCTATGTATTCACACATGTATCATGTTTCCGGTTAATACAATTATAGCATGAATAATAAACATTTATCATGATATAAGGAAATAAATAATAACTTTATTATTGCCTCTAGGGCATATTTCCTTCAGTCTCCCACTTGCGCTAGAGTCAATAATCTAGTTCACATCAAAATGTGATTTAACACCAATATTCATATCTGTATATGAATAACACCCATAGTTCACATCGTCATGTGATCAACACCCAAAGGGTTTACTAGAGTCAATAATCTAGTTCACATCGCTATGTGATTAACACCCAAAGAGTACAAAGGTATGATCATGTTTTGCTCGTGAGAGAAGTTTAGTCAACGGGTCTGTCACATTCAGAGTCGTATGTATTTTTTGCAAATATTCTATGTCTACAATACTCTGCACGGAGCTACTCTAGCTAATTGCTCCCACTTTCAATATGTATCCAGATTAAGACTTAGAGTCATCTGGATCAGTGTCAAAACTTGTATCGACGTAACCTTTTACGCATTTAACCTTTTGTCACCTCCATAATTGAGAAACATATCCTTATTCCACTAAGGACAATTTTGACCAATGTCCAGTGATCTACTCCTAGATCACTATTGTACTCCCTTGCCAAACCAGGGCAGAGTATACAATAGGTCTGGTTCACAGCATAGCATACTTTATAGAACCTATGACTGAGGCATAGGGAATGACTTTTCATTCTCTTTCTATTTTCTTCCATGGTCGGGTCTTGAGTCTTACTCAACTTCACACCTTGCAACACAGGCAAGAACTCCTTCTTTGATTGTTCCATTTTGAACTACTTCAAAATCTTGTCAAGGTATGTACACATTGAAAATCTTATCAAGCGTCTTGATCTATCTCAATAGATCTTGATGCTCAATATGTAAGTAGCTTTACTGAGGTCTTTATTTTAAAGAACTCCTTTCAAACACTCCTTTATGCTTTGCAGAATAATTCTACATTATTTCCGATCAACAATATGTCATTCACATATACTTATCAGAAATGTTGTAGTGCTCCCACTCACTTTCTTGTAAATACAGGCTTCACCGTAAGTCTGTACAAAACTATATGCTTTGATTAACTCATCAAAGCGTATATTCCAACTCCGAGATGCTTGCACCAGTCCATAGATGGATCGCTGGAGCATGCACATTTTGTTAGTACCTTTAGGATTGACAAAACCTTCTGGTTGCATCATATACAAACTCTTCTTTGAGAAAACCATTAAGGAATGCAGTTTTGACATCCATTTGCCAGATTTCATAAATTGTGGCAATTGCTAACATTATTCGGACAGACTTAAGCATCGCTATAGTTGAGAAAATCTCATTGTAGTCAACACCTTGAACTTGTCAAAAACCTTTTTGCGACAAGTCGAGCTTTGTAGATAGTAACACTACTATCAATGTCCGTCTTCCTCTTGAAGATCCATTTATACAATATGGCTTGCCGATCATCGGGCAACTCCACCAAAGTCCACACTTTGTTCTCATACATGGATCCCATCTCAGATTTCATGGCCTTAAGCCATTTTGCGGAATCTGGGCTCATCATCGCTTCCTCATAGTTCGTAGGTTCATCATGGTCTAGTAACATGACTTCCAGAACAGGATTACCGTACCACTCTGGTGCGGACCGTACTCTGGAAGACCTACGAGGTTCTGTAGTAACTTGATCTGAAGTTTCATGATCATCATCATTAGCTTCCTCACTAATTGGTGTAGAAATCACTAGAACTGATTTCAGTGATGAACAATTTTCCAATTCGGGAGAAGGTACAGTTAACTCATCAAGTTCTACTTTTCTCCCACTCACTTTTTTCGAGAGAAACTCCTTCTCTAGAAAGGATCCATTTTTAGCAACGAATATCTTGCCTTCAGATCTGTGATAGAAGGTGTACCCAACAATTTCCTTTGGGTATTCTATGAAGACGCACTTCTCCGATTTGGGTTCGAGCTTATCAGGATGAAACTTTTTCACATAAGCATCGCATCCCCAAACTTTAAGAAATGACAACTTGGGTTTCTTGCTAAACCACAGTTCATATGGTGTCGTCTCAATGTATTTAGATGGTGCCCTTTTAACGTGAATGCAGCTGTCTCTAATGCATAACCCAAAAACAATAGTGGTAAATCAGTAAGAGACATCATAGATCGCACTATATCCAATAAAGTGCGGTTACGATGTTTGGACACACCATAATGTTGTGGTGTTCTGTGGCGTGAGCTGTGAAACTATTCCACATTGTTTTAATTGAAGACCAAACTCAGAACTCAAATATTCGCCTCATGATCAGATCGCAGAAACTTTATTTTCTTGTTACGATGATTTTCCACTTCACTCTAAAATTCTTTGAACCTTTCAACTATTTCAGACTTATGTTCCATCAAGTAGATATACCCATATCTGCTCAAATCATCTTGTGAAGGTCGAAAATAACGATACTTGCCACGAGCATCAACACTCATTGGATCGCATACATCGGTATGTATTATTTCCAATAAGTCAAGAATTTGTTCCATTGTTCCGAGAATGAGTTTTGGTCATCTTGCACAAAAAGCACGGTTCGCAAGCATCAAATGATTCATAACCAAGTGATTCCGAAAATCCATCTTTATGGAGTTTCTTCATGCGCTTTACACCGATATGACCAAAACGGCAGTGCCACAAATAAGTTGCACTATCATTATTAACTTTGCATCTTTTGGCATCAATATTATGAATATGTGCATCACTACGATCGAGAGACAACAAACTATTTTCGTTGGGTGTATGACCATTGAAGGTTTTATTCATTTAAATAGAACAACAATTATTCTTGGATTTTAAATGAATAACCGTATTGCAATAAACATGATCAAATCATATTCATGCTCAACGCAAACGCCAAATAACATTTATTTAGGTTTAACACTAATCCCGAAAGTATAGGGAGTGTGCGATGATGATCATATCAATCTTGGAACAACTTCCAACACTCATCGTCACTTCCCCTTCAACTAGTCTTTGTTTATTTTGTAACTCCTGTTTCGAGTTACTAATCTTAACAACCGAACAAGTATCAAATACTTAGGGGCTACTATAAACACTAGTAAAGCATGAAGGAAATATGCCCTAGAGGCAATAATAAATTTATTATTTATTTCCTCTTATCATGATAAATGCTTATTATTCATGCTAGAATTGTATTAACCGGAAACATGATACATGTGTGAATACATAGACAAAACTATAGTCACTAGTATGCCTCTACTTGACTCGCTCATTAATCAAAGATGGTTATGTTTCCTAACCATAGACATGTGTTGTCATTTGATTAGTGGGATCACATCATTAGAAGAATGATGTGATTGACATGACCCATTCCGTTAGCCTAGCACTTGATCGTTTAGTATATTGCCATTGCTTTCTTCATGACTTATACATGTTCTTGTAACTATGAGAATTATGCAACTCCCGTTTACCGGAGGAACACTTTGGGTACTACCAAACGTCACAACGTAATCGGGTGATTATAAAGGAGTACTACAGTGTGTCCGAAGGTACATGTTGAGTTGGCGTATTTCGAGATTATGTTTTGTCACTCCGATCGTCGGAGAGGTATCTCTGGCCCTCTCGGTAATGCACATCATTATAAGCCTTGCAAGCAATGTGACCAATGAGTTGGTTATGGATCATGCATTACGAACGAGTAAAGAGACTTGCCGGTAACGAGATTGAACTAGGTATTGGATACGGACGATCAAATCTCGGGCAAGTAACATACCGATGATAAAGGGAACAACGTATGTTGTTATGCGGTTTAACCGATAAAGATCTTTGTAGAATATGTAGGAACCAATATGGGCATCCAGGTCCCGCTATTGGTTATTGACCGAGAATGGTTCTAGGTCATGTCTACATAGTTCTCGAACCCGTAGGGTCCGCACGCTTAACGTTACGATGACAGTTTTATTATGAGCTTATAAGTTTTGATGTACCAAAGTTTTTTCGGAGTCCCGGATGTGATCACGGACATGACGAGGATTCTCGAAATGGTCGAGACATAAAGATCGATATATTGGAAGCCTATATTTGGACATAGGAATCGTTCCGGGTGAAATCGGCATTTTACCGGAGTACCTGGAGGTTACCGGAACCCCCCGGGGGGTTATTGGGCCTACATGGGCCTCAAGGGAGAAGAGAGAAGGAACCAGGAGGGGGCCGCACACCCCTCCCCTTCCTAGTCCGAATAGGACAAGGGAAGGGGGGTGCCCCCCCTTTCCTTCCTCTCTTCCTCCTCTTTCCCCCCTTCTCCTACTCCTACTTGGAAAGAAGGGAGTCCTACTCCCGGTGGGAGTAGGACTCCCCCCTTGGCGCGCCCTCCTTGGCCGGCCGCCTCCTCCCTCCTGGCTCCTTTATATACGGGGCGGGAGGGCACCCATAGACACACAAGTTGATCTACGGATCGCTCCTTAGCCGTGTCGGTGCCCCCTCCACCATATTCTACCTCGGTCATATCGTCATGAGTTTAGGCGAAGCCTGCGCCGATAGAACATCATCATCGCCACCACGCCGTCGTCGACGGAACTCATCTCCGAGCTTTGCTGGATCGGAGGCCGGAGATCGCCATCGAGCTGAACGTGTGCTGAACTCGGACGCGCCGTCGCTCGGTGCTTGGATCGGTCGGATCATGAAGACGCACGACTACAGAACCGTGTTGTGCTAACGCTTCGCTTACGGTCTCACGAGGGCGTGGACTAACACTCTCCCTCTCGTTGCTATGTCATCACCATGATCTTGCGTGTGCGTAGGATTTTTTGAAATTACTACGCTCCCAACAAAGGGTATCGAGCCTAGGTTTTATGCGTTGATGTTATATGCACGAGTAGAACACAAGTGAGTTGTGGGCGATACAAGTCATACCGCTTACCAAAGATGTCATACTTTGGTTCGGCGGTATTGTGAGATGAAGCGGCCCGGACCGACATTACGCGTACGCTTACGCGATACTGGTTTCACCGTTACGAGCACTCGTGCTTAAAGGTGGCTGGCGGGTGTCTATCTCTCACTTTAGCTGAATCGAGTGTGGCTACGCCCGGTCCTTGCGAAGGTTAAAACAACACCAACTTGACGAACTATCATTGTGGTTTTTGATACGTAGGTAAGAACGGTTCTTGCTAAGCCCGTAGAAGCCACGTAAAACTTGCAACAATAAAGTAGAGGACGTCTAACTTGTTTTTGCAGGGCATGTTGTGATGTGATATGGTCAAGACGTGATGCTATATTTTATATGAGATGATCATGTTTTGTAACCAAAGTTATCGGCAATCGGCAGAGCCATATGGTTGTCGCTTATTGTATGAAATGCAAACGCTACTGTAATTGCTTTACTTTATCACTAAGCGGTAGCGATAGTCGAGAAGCAATAGATGGCGAACGACAACGATGCTACGATGGAGATCAAGGTGTCGCGCGGTGATGATGGTGATCACGACGGTGCTTCAAGATGGAGATCACAAGCACAAGATGATGATGGCCATATCATATCACTTATATTGATTGCATGTGATGTTTATCCTTTATGCATCTTATCTTGCTTTGATTGACGGTAGCATTTTAAGATGATCTATCACTAATAATCAAGAAGTGTTCTCCCTGAGTATGCACTGTTGCGAAAGTTCTTCGTGCTGAGACACCACGTGATGATCGGGTGTGATAGGCTCTACATTCAAATACAACGGGTGCAAAACAGTTGCACACGCGGAATACTCAGGTCATACTTGACGAGCCTAGCATATACAGATATAGCCTCGGAACACGGAGACCGAAAGGTCGAGCGTGAATCATATAGTAGATATAATCAACATAGTGATGTTCACCATTGAAACTACTCCATCTCACGTGATGATCGGACGTGGTTTAGTTGATTTGGATCACGTGATCACTTAGATGACTAGAGAGATATCTGTCTAAGTGGGAGTTCTTAAGTAATATGATTAATTGAACTTAAATTTATCATGAACTTAGTACCTGATAGTATTTTGCTTGTCTATGTTTGTTTGTAGATAGATGGCTCGTCTTTGTTGTTCCATTGAATTTTAATGCGTTCCTTGAGAAAGCAAAGTTGAAAGATGATGGTAGCAATTACACGATCGGGTCCATAACCCGAGGATTATCCTCATTGCTGCACAAAAAGTTACATCCTCGAAGCACCGCTGGGTGCCAACTGCTTCCGATGTAACCGACGACGTTAAGAACGTCTGGCGAGCAAAGTGATGACTACTCGATAGTTCAAGCAGCCATGCTTTACGGCTTAGAACCGGTCTTCAACGACGTTTTGAACGTCATGGAGCATATGAGATGTTCCAAGAGTTGAAGTTAATATTTCAAGCAAATGCCCGGATTGAGAGATATGAAGTCTCCAATAAATTCTATAGCTGCAAGATGGAGGAGAATAGTTCTGTCAGTGAACACATACTAAAAATGTCTGGGTATAATAATCACTTGATTCAACTGGGAGTTAATCTTCCTGATGATAGTGTCATTGACAGAATTCTTCAATCACTACCACCAAGCTACAAGAGCTTTGTGATGAACTATAATATGCAAGGGATGAACAAGACTATTCCCGAGCTCTTCGCAATGCTAAAAGCTGCGGAGGTAGAAATCAAGAAGGAGCATCAAGTGTTGATGGTTAACAAGACCACCAGTTTCAAGAAAAAGGGCAAACGGAAGAAGAAGGGGAACTTCAAAAAGAACGGCAAGCAAGTTGCTGCTCAAGAGAAGAAACCCAAATCTGGACCTAAGCTCAAATCGAGTGCTTCTCTTACAAGCGACTAGACACCGAAGCGGAACTGCCCCAAGTATTTGGCGGATAAGAAGGATGGCAAAGTGAACAAAGGTATATGTGATATACATATTACTGATGTGTACCTTACTAATGCTCGCAGTAGCACCTGGGTATTTGATACTGGTTCTATTGCTAATATTTGCAGCTCGAAACAGGGACTATGGATTAAGCGAAGATTGGCTAAGGACGAGGTGACGATGCACGTGGGAAATGGTTCCAAAGTCGATGTGATCGCGGTCGGCACGCTACCTCTACATCTACCATCGGATTTAGTTTTAGACCTAAATAATTGTTATTTGGTGCTAGCGTTGAGCATGAACATTATATCTGGATCTTGTTTGATGCGAGACGGTTATTCATTTAAATCAGAGAATAATGGTTGTTCTATTTATATGAGTAATATCTTTTATGGTCATGCACCCTTGAAGAGTGGTCTATTTAAATTGAATCTCGATAGTAGTGATACACATATTCATAGTGTTGAAACCAAAAGATGCAGAGTTGATAACGATTGTGCAACTTATTTATGGCACTGCCGTTTGGGTCATATCGGTGTAAAGCGCATGAAGAAACTCTATACTGCTGGGCTTTTGGAATCACTTGATTATAAATCACTTGGTACTTGCGAACCGTGCCTTATGGGCAAGATTACTAAAACGCCATTCTCCGGAACTATGGAGCGAGCAACTGATTTGTTGGAAATCATACATAATGATGTTTGTGGTCCAATGAATGTTGAGGCTCGCGGCGGGTATCGTTATTTTCTCACCTTCACAGATGATTTAAGCAGATATGGGTATATCTACTTAATGAAACACAAGTCTGAAACATTTGAAAAGTTCAAAGAATTTCAGAGTGAAGTGGAAAATCATCGTAACAGGAAAATAAAGTTTCTACGATCTGATCGTGGAGGAGAATATTTGAGTTACGAGTTTGGCATACACTTGAAACAATGCAGAATAGTTTCGCCACTCACGCCACCTAGAACACCACAACGAAATGGTGTGTCCGAACGTCGTAATCGTACTTTACTAGATATGGTGCGATCTATGATGTATCTTACTGATTTACCGCTATCGTTTTGGGGTTATGCTTTAGAGACGGCCGCATTCACGTTAAATAGGGCACCATCAAAATCCGTTGAGACGACGCCTTATGAACTGTGGTTTGGCAAGAAACCAAAGTTGTCGTTTCTTAAAGTTTGGGGCTGCGATGCTTATGTGAAGAAACTTCAACCAGATAAGCTCGAACCCAAATCGAAGAAATGTGTATTCATAGGATACCCAAAATAGACTATTGGGTACACCTTCTATCACAGATCTGAGGGCAAGATTTTCGTTGCTAAAGTTGGATCCTTTCTAGAGAAGGAGTTTCTCTCGAAAGAAGTGAGTGGGAGGAAAGTAGAAGTTGATGAGATAACTATATCTACTCCCTTATTGGAAAGTAGTTCATCACAATAACCGGTTCCTGTGACAACTACACCAATTAGTGAGGAAGCTAATGATATTGATCATGAAACTTGAGATCAAGTTTCTCTTGAACCTCGTGGGTCTACGAGTAAGATCCGCACTGAGTGGTACGGTAATCCAATTCGGAAGTCATGTTACTTGACCATGATGAACCTACGAACTATGAGGAAGCGATGATGAGCCCAGATTCCATAAAATGGCTAGAGGCCATGAAATCGAGATGGGATCCATGTATGAAAACAAAGTATGGACTTTGGTTGACTTGCCCGATGATCGGCAAGCCATTGAGAATAAATGGATCTTTAAGAAGAAGACTGATGCTGATGGTAATGTAACTATCTATAAAGCTCGACTTGTTGCGAAAGGTTTTCGACAAGTTCAAGGAGTTGACTACGATGAGACTTTCTCACCCGTAGCGATGCTTAAGTCTGTCCGAATCATGTTAGCTATTGCTGCATTTCATGATTATGAAATTTGGCAAATGGATGTCAAAACTGCATTCTTGAATGGATTTGTGGAAGAAGAGTTGTATATGATGCAGCCAGAAGGTTTTGTTGATCCAAAAGGTGCTAACAAAGTGTGCAAGCTCCAGCGTTCCATTTATGGACTGGTGCAAGCATCTCGGAGTTGGAATAAATGCTTTGATAGTGTGATCAAAGCATATGGTTTTATACAGACTTTTGGAGAAGCATGTATTTACAAGAAAGTGAGTGGGAGCTCTGTAGCATTTCTGATATTATATGTAGATGACATATTATTAATTGGAAATAATATAGAATTTCTGGATATCATAAAGGAATACTTGAATAAAAGTTTTTCAATGAAAGACCTCGGTGAAGCTGCTTACATATTGGGCATAAAGATCTATAGAGATAGATCAAGACGCTTAATAGGACTTTCACAAAGCACATACCTTGACAAAATTTTGAAAAAGTTCAAAATGGATCAGGCAAAGAAAGGATTCTTGCCTGTGCTACAAGGTGTGAAGTTGAGTCAAACTCAATGCCCGACCACGGTAGAAGATAGAGAGAAAATGAAAGATGTTCCCTATCCTTCAGCCATAGGCTCTATCATGTATGCAATGTCGTGTACGGACCGACGTATGCTTAGCAATAAGCTTGGCAGGAAGGTACCAAAGTAATCCAGTGGATCACTAGACAGCGGTCAAGAACATCCCAAATACCGAAAAGGACTAAGGATATGTTTCTCGTATATGGAGGTGACAAAGAGCTAGTCGTAAATGGTTACGTCGATGCAAGCTTTGACACTGATCCGGACGATTCTAAATCGCAAACCGGATACGTGTTTTTATTAAACGGTTGAGCTGTAAGTTGGTGCAGTTCTAAACAAAGCGTCGTGGCGGGATCTACATGTGAAGCGGAGTACATAGCTGCTTCTGAAGCAGCAAATGAAGGAGTCTGGATGAAGGAGTTCATTTCCGATCTAGGTGTCATACCTAGTGCATCGGGACCAATGAAGATCTTCTGTGACAATATTGGTGCAATTGCATTGGCAAAGGAATCCAGATTTCACAAGAGGACCAACCACATCAAGAGACACTTCAATTCCATTCGGGACCAAGTCCAAGTGGGAGACATAGAGATTTGCAAGATACATACGGATCTGAATGTTGCAGACCCGTTGACTAAGCCTCTCTCACGAGCAAAACATGATCAACACCAAGACTCCATGGGTGTTAGAATCATTACTATGTAATCTAGATTATTGACTCTAGTGCAACTGGGAGACTGAAGGAAATATGCCCTATAGGCAATAATAAAATTTATTATTTATTTCCTCTTATCATGGTACATGTTTATTATTCATGCTAGAATTGTATTAACCGGAAACATGATACATGTGTGAATACATAGACAAAACTATAGTCACTAGTATGCCTCTACTTGACTAGCTCATTAATCAAAGATGGTTATGTTTCCTAACCATAGACATGTGTTGTCATTTGATTAGTGGGATCACATCATTAGAAGAATGATGTGATTGACATGACCCATTCCGTTATCCTAGCACTTGATCGCTTAGTATACTTGCTATTGCTTTCTTCATGACTTATACATGTTCCTGTAACTATGAGAATTATGCAACTCCGCTTACGGAGGAACACTTTGGTACTACCAAACGTCACAACGTAATCGGGTGATTATAAAGGAGTACTACAGTGTCTCCGAAGGTACATGTTGAGTTGGCGTATTTCGAGATTAGGTTTTGTCACTCCGATCGTCGGAGAGGTATCTCTGGGCCCTCTCGGTAATGCACATCATTATAAGCCTTGCAAGCAATGTGACCAATGAGTTGTTTGCGGGATCATGCATTACAGAACGAGTAAAGAGACTTGACGGTAATGAGATTGAACTAGGTATTGGATACCGACGATCAAATCTCGGGCAAGTAACATACCGATGACAAAGGGAACAACGTATGTTGTTATGCCGTTTGACCGATGAAGATCTTCGTAGAATATGTAGGAACCAATATGGGCATCCAGGTCCCGCTATTGGTTTTTATTGACCGAGAATGGTTCTAGGTCATGTCTACATAGTTCTCGAACCCGTAGGGTCCGCACGCTTAACGTTATGATGACAGTTTTATTATGAGTTTATAAGTTTTCATGTACCGAAGTTTGTTCGAGTCCCGATGTGATCACGGACATGACGAGGAGTCTCAAATGGTCGAGACATAAAGATCGATATATTGGAAGCCTATATTTGGACATCAGAATCGTTCGGGGTGAAATCGGCATTTTACCGGAGTACCGGGAGGTTACCGGAACCCCCCGGGGGGTTATTGGGCCTACATGGGCCTCGAGGGAGAAGAGAGAAGGAACCAGGAGGGGACCGCGCGCCCCTCCCCTTCCTAGTCCGAATAGGACAAGGGAAGGGGGGCGGCGCCCCCCCTTTCCTTCCTCTCTTCCTCCTCTTTCCCCCCTTCTCCAACTCCTACTTGGAAAGAAGGGAGTCCTACTCCCGGTGGGAGTAGGACTCCCCCCTTGGTGCGCCCTCCTTGGCCGGCCGCCTCCTCCCCCCTGGCTCCTTTATATATGAGGGTGGGGGCACCCCATAGACACACAAGTTGATCTACGGATCGTTCCTTAGCTGTGTGCGGTGCCCCCCTCCACCATATTCTACCACGGTCATATCGTCGCGGAGTTTAGGCGAAGCCCTGCGCCGGTAGAACATCATCATCGTCACCACGCCGTCGTGCTGACGGAACACATCTCCGGAGCTTTGCTAGATCGGAGGCCGAAGATCGTCATTGAGCTGAACGTGTGCTGAACTCGGAGGTGCCATACATTCGGTGCTTGGATCGGTCGGATCGTGAAGACGTACGACTACATCAACCGGGTTGTGCTAACGCTTCCGCTTATGGTCTACGAGGGTACGTGGACGAACACTCTCCCCTCTCGTTGCTATGTCATCACCATGATCTTGCGTGTGTGTAGGAATTTTTTTGAAATTACTACGTTCCCAACAAAGCACACATCAATAACATGTATATCAAATATACCCTTGTTCACTTTGCCATCCTTCTTATCCACCAAATATTCAGGGCATTTCCGCTTCCAGTGACCATTTCCTTTGCAGTGTAAGCTCTCAGTTTCAGGCTTTGGTCCAGCTTTGGTCTTCTCAAGGGAGTGACAACTTGTTTGCCATTCTACTTGAAGTTTCCCTTTCTTTCCCTTTGCCCTTTTCTTGAAACTAGTGGTCTTGTCAATCATCAACACTTGATGCTTTTTTTCTTGATTTCTACCTTCGTTGATTTCAACATCACGAAGAGCTCGGGAATCGTTTTCGTCATCCCTTGCATACTATAGTTCATCTCGAAGTTCTAGTAACTTAGTGATGGTGACTAGAGAATTCATCAATCACTATCTTATCTCGAAGATTAACTCCCACTTGATTCAAGCGATTGAAGTATCCGCACAATCGAGCACGTGCTCACTAGTTGAGCGATTCTCCTCCATCTTTTAGCTATAGAACTTGTTGGAGACTTCATATCTCTCAACTCGGTATTTGCTTGAAATATTAACTTCAATTCTGGAACATCTCATATGGTCCATGATGTTCAAAACATCTTTGAAGTCCCGATTCTAAGCCATAAAGCATGGTGCACAAAACTATCAAGTAGTCATCATATTGAGCTAGCCAAACGTTCATAACGTCTGCATCTGCTCCTGCAATAGATCTGTCACCTAGCGGTGCATTAAGGACATAATTCTTCTGTGCAGCAATGAGGATAAACCTCAGATCGAGGATCCAATCCGCATCATTGCTACTAACATTTTTCAACACAATTTTCTCTAGGAACATATCAAAATAAACATATGAAAGCAACAACGCAAGCAATTGATCTATAACATAATTTGCAAAATACTACCAGGACTAAGTTCATGATAAATTAAAGTTCAATTAATCATATTACTAAAGAACTCCCACTTAGACACACATCTCTCTAGTCATGTAAGTGATCGCGTGATGCAAATCAACTAAACCATAACCGATCATCACGTGAGATGGAGTAGTTTTCAATGGTGAACATCACTATGTTGATCATATCTACTATATGATTCATGCTCGACCTTTCGGTCTCCGTGTTCGAGGCCATATCGCATATGCTAGGCTCGTCAAGTTTAACTGAGTATTCGCGTGTGCAAAACTGGCTTGCACCCGTTGTAGATGGACGAGAGCTTATCACACCCGATCATCACGTGGTGTCTGGGCACGACGAACTTTGGCAACGGTGCATACTCAGGGAGAACACTTCTTGATAATTAGTGAGAGATCATCTTAAAATGCTACCGTCAATCAAAGCAAGAATAAGATGTATAATAGATAAACATCATATGCAATCAAAATATGTGACATGATATGGCCATGATCATCTTGCGCCTTTGATCTCCATCTCCAAAGTACTGTCATGATCTCTATCGTCATCGGCACGACACCATGATCTTCATCATCTTGATCTATATCAATGTGTCATCACATGGTTGTCTCACCAACTATTGCTCTTGCAACTATTGCTATCGTATAGCGATAAAGTAAAGCAATTATTTGGCACTTGCATCTTATGCAACAAAGAGACATCCATAGGGCTTCTGCCAGTTGCTAATAACTTCAACAAAACATGATCATCTCATACAACAACTTATATCTCATCACGTCTTGACCATATCACATCACAACATGCCCTGCAAAAACAAGTTAGACGACCTCTACTTTGTTGTTGCAAGTTTTACGTGGCTGCTACGGGATGAGCAAG
Organism: Aegilops speltoides; assembly: GCA_021437245.1. Classification (NCBI taxonomy): domain Eukaryota; kingdom Viridiplantae; phylum Streptophyta; class Magnoliopsida; order Poales; family Poaceae; genus Aegilops; species Aegilops speltoides. The sequence goes on along the minus strand of CM038145.1, from coordinate 443,860,198 downwards.
AACCGTTCTTACCTACGCATCAAAACCACAACGATAGTTTGTCAAGCTAGTGCTGTTTTAACCTTCGCAAGGACCGGACGTAGCCACACTCGGTTCAACTAAAGTTGGAGAAACAGACACCCGCTAGTCACCTGTGTGCAAAGCACGGCGGTAAAACCAGTCTCGCGTAAGCGTACGCGTAATGTCGGTCCGGGCCGCTTCATCCAACAATACCGCCGAACCAAAGTATGACATGCTGGTAAGCAATATGACTTGTATCGCCCACAACTCACTTGTGTTCTACTCGTGCATATAACATCAACGCATAAAACCTAGGCTCGGATGCCACTGTTGGGGAACGTAGTAATTTCAAAAAAATCCTACGCACACGCAAGATCATGGTGATGCATAGCAACGAGAGGGGAGAGTGTGTCCACGTACCCTCGTAGACCGAAAGCGGAAGCATTATGACAACGCGGTTGATGTAGTCGTACTTCTTCACGATCCGACCGATCCAAGTACCGAACGTACGGCACCTCCGATTTCAGCACACGTTCAGCTCGATGACGATCCCCGGACTCCGATCCAGCAAAGTGTCGGCGATGAGTTCCGTCAGCACGACGGCGTGGTGACGATCTTGATGTTCTACCGGCGCAGGGCTTCGCCTAAACTCTGCGACGATATGACCGAGGTGGAATATGGTGGAGGGGGGCACCACACACGGCTAAAGAACGATCCGTAGATCAACTTGTGTGTCTATGGGGTGCCCCCTGCCCCCATATATAAAGGAGTGGAGGAGGGGAAGGGCCGGCCCTCTCTATGGCGCGCCCTAGGGGAGTCCTACTCCCACAGGGAGTAGGATTCCCCCTTTCCTAGTAGAACTAGGAACCCTTCCATGTAGTAGGAGTAGGAGAGAATGAAAGGGAAGAGAGAAGGAGAAGGAAGGAAGGGGGCACCCCCCCTCCTAGTCCAATTCGGACTAGTCCAAGGGGAGGGGTGCGGCCACCCTTTTGGCCCTTTCTCTCCTTTCCCGTATGGCCCATGAAGGCCCAATACGAATTCCCGTAACTCTCCCAGACTCAAAAATACCGAATCACTGGAACCTTTCCGAACTCCGAATATAGTCGTCCAATATATCGATCTTTATGTCTCGACCATTTCGAGACTCCTCGTCATGTCCCCGATCTCATCCGGGACTCCGAACTCCTTCGGTACATCAAAACTCATAAACTCATAATATAACTGTCATCGTAACGTTAAGCGTGCGGACCCTACGGGTTCGAGAACTATGTAGACATGACCTAGAACTATTCTCGGTCAATAACCAATAGCGGAACTTGGATGCCCATATTGGCTCCTACATATTCTACGAAGATCTTTATCGGTCAAACCGCATAACAACATACGTTGTTCCCTTTGTCATCGGTATGTTACTTGCCCGAGATTCGATCGTCGGTATCCAATAACTAGTTCAATCTTGTTACCGGCAAGTCTCTTTACTCGTTACGTAATGCATCATTCTGTAACTAACTCATTAGCTACATTGCTTGCAAGGCTTGTAGTGATGTGCATTACCGAGAGGGCCCAGAGATACCTCTCCGACAATCGGAGTGACAAAACCTAATCTCGAAATACGCCAACCCAACATGTACCTTTGGAGACACCTGTAGTACTCCTTTATAATCACTCAGTTATGTTGTGAAGTTTGGTAGCACCCAAAGTGTTCCTCCGGTAAACGGGAGTTGCATAATCTAATAGTTACAGGAACATGTATAAGTCATGAAGAAAGCAATAGCAACATACTAAACGATCAAGTTCTAGGCTAACGGAATGGGTCATGTCAATCACATCATTCTCCTAATGATGTGATCCCATTAATCAAATGACAACACATGTCTATGGTTAGGAAACATAACCATCTTTGATTAATGAGCTAGTCAAGTAGAGGCATACTAGTGACTATATGTTTGTCTATGTATTCACACATGTATCATGTTTCCGGTTAATACAATTCTAGCATGAATAATAAACATTTATCATGATATAAGGAAATAAATAATAACTTTATTATTGCCTCTAGGGCATATTTCCTTCATCATGATGCTCCCGTTATGTTTCAATCCTTATCTTTTATGTGAGCATCATTGTCATCATCATGCCTAGCTAAAAATGCATTAAAGAAAAGCGCTTGTTGGGAGACAACCCAATATTTACCCTTACTGTTTTTGTGTGTCCACATGATTATGCTACTTTAGTAATCATGTTTTATATCTTTTGTTTCAATAAAGTGCCAAGTAAGACCTTTAGGATAGCTTACGGTGATAGTTGTGTTGATCCTGCTGAAAATCAGAAACTTTTGCACCCAGTAAATTAGTTTTGATAACTCACAGAATCGTGCTTCTGGTCTGATTCTTTTTTATCTGGATTGGTACACAAATTTCTCAGGTTTTCCTAATTTGGTACGATTTTTGGAGTTCAGAAGTATTCGTTTGGTACAGATTACTACAGACTGTTCTGTTTTTGACAGATTCTGTTTTCTATGTGTTGTTTTCTTATTTTGATAAATCTATGAGTAATATCGGAGGGTATGGACCATAGAGAAGTTGGAATACAGTAGATATTACACCAATGTGAGTTTATAATGAGTTCATAACAGTATCTAAGTGGTGATTTATTTTCTTATACTAACAGAGCTTACGAGTTTTCTGTTGAGTTTTGTGTTGTGAAGTTTTCAAGTTTTGGGTAAAGATTCGATGGACTATGGAATAAGGAGTGGCAAGAGCCTTAGCTTGGGGATGCCCAAGGCACCCCAAGGTAATATTCAAGGACAACCAAGATCCTAAGCTTGGGGATGCCTCGGATGGCATCCCCTCTTTCATCTTCGTTCATCAGTAACTTTACTTGGAGCTATATTTTTATTCACCACATGATATATGTTTTGCTTGGAGCGTCATTTTGTTTTCTTTTGTTTTGCTTGCTGTTTGAATAAAATACCAAGATCTGAAATTCTTAAATGATAGAGAGTCTTCACATAGCTACATAATTATTTAACTACTCATTGATCTTCACTTATATCTTTTTGGAGTAGTTTGTCATTTACTCGTGTGCTCCACTTATATCCTATGAGTAAATGGTTGAATGAGTTGAATGTCATAAATCTGAAATTATATATGTTTCATATGCTTACCCCGTTGGGAGTAATGACTTCACATCTAAGAAGCAGAGGTAGTAAATTTATTGAAGGTTAGGAAGCATTGTATTGGTCACTTGAACAATTCATGAAAGAATATTGAAGGAAGAGAAATTTCACATATAAATATACTATCTTAGACATCTTATATGATTGTTAGCCCCATTAATTATTTTCAAACCTGAGCAAATTAGTTGAAGTTGGACAAGGAAGACAACGTAATGAGTTATGCTTGGGTGTATTTCTATAGAAGTTATATTGTTATAGATCCTCAAACATGTGGTGCTTGCTTTTTAGAATCCTTTGCTAGCCAAAATATCTGTACTAAGCGGGAATACTGCTTGTGCATCCAAATTCCTTGAACCAAGTTTCGTCCATGAGTGTCCACCATACCTACCTATATGCGGTATTTACCTGCCGTTCCAAGTAAATTTGCATGTGCCAAACTCTAAACCTTCAAATAATAATCTATTTTGTATGCCCAAATCGCTCATGTAGCAACTAGGGGCTGTCAGTATCTTCCATGCTAGGTGGGTTATTCTCATGATGAGTGGACTCCACTCATCATTCACGAAAAAATGGCTGGTAACTGGGATGCCCAGTCCCATGATCAAAAGATCAAAATCAAATCAAAAATAATTGCAAACAAAACTCCCCCAAGATTGATGTTAGTTGGAGGCACCCGTTGTTTCGGGCAAGCCATGGATTGATGATTGTTGGTGGGGGGGGGAGTAAAAACTTTACCATTCTGTTTGGGAACCGCCTATAATGTATGTAGTATGGAAGATATTGGGAACTCTTGGTTGTTATGTTGACAATGAAAGCATACCTCTCAAAATTATTTTCATCTCTATTTCAAAATCGAGCTCTGGCACCTTTGCAAATACCTGCTTCCCTCTGCGAAGGGCCTATCTTTTACTTTTATGCAAGAGTCAGTAGTATTCCTTCTCATTCCTACCCACTCTTTAGTTGGCAAGCATCATGTGTTGGGGAAAGATCTAAGCATATATGGCCATTCAAATATATTTGATCATGAATTATTATTGTTGACAATTATCTATGTGATAAGTGAGTTGGGAGGCGAAACACTAAGCCCCAATCTTTCTCTGTGTTCGATGGATGCTATTTGTTCTAAGAATATGCTTTGAGTGGTAGCAATCATGGAAGACTATATGATAGTTGAGTATGTGGAGTTTGCTAAATCAAAGCTCTGACATGGACCCTTCCTGAAAATAAGATGAATTGTAGTCTTTTGATGACTGAGAATGAAGTTTGCTAGTTTTCAAGAAAGTTTATGGTCTATGCTTTAACATATGAATAGCTTGTTACTTGATCTTGATAAGTTTTATGAGATGAACTACTGTTATGACATATATATCATGCTAGAAAAGGTGATTGAAATTATCATTGATCAAACTTGTGCACCTGCTAGCATTCACACTTCACAAATTCTTTCTTTTATCATTTACCTACTCGAGGACGAGCAGGAATTAAGCTTGGGGATGCTGATACATCTCCAACGTATCTATAATTTATGAAGCATTCATGCTATTCTATTATATGTTTTGAATGTTTATGGGCTTTACTAAGCACTTTTATATTATTTTTGGTACTAACCTATTAACCGGAGGCCCAACCCATATTGTTGTTTTCTTGCCTATTTTAGTGTTTCGAAGAAAAGGAATATCAAACGGAGTCCAAACGGAATGAAACTTCGGGAGCGAGATTTTTGGAACGAACGTGATCTAGGAGACATGGAGCTGAAGCCAGGGAAGCTTCAAGGAGGCAACGAGGCAGGGGGCGCGCCCACCCCCCTGGGCGCGCCCTCCACCCTCGTGGGCCCCTCGTGGCTCCCCTGACCAACCTCTTTCGCCTATATAAGTCCATATACCCAAAAACTTCGGGGAACACAATAGATCGGGAGTTCCGCCGCCGCAAGCCTCTGTAGCCATCAAAAACCTCTCGGGAGCCCGTTCCGGCACCCTGCCAGGGGGGATCCCTCACCGGTGGCCATCTTCATCATCCCGACGCTCTCCATAACGAGGAGGGAGTAGTTCACCCTCGGGGCTGAGGGTATGTACCAGTAGCTATGTGTTTGATCTCTCTCTCTCTCTCTCTCTCTCTCTCTCTTGTGTTCTCTCTATGGCACGATCTTGATGTATCACGAGCTTTGCTTTTATAGTTGGATCTTATGATGTTTCTCCCCCTCTACTCTCTTGTAATGTATTGAGTTTTCCGTTTGAAGTTATCTTATCGGATTGAGTCTTTAAGGATTTGAGAACACTTGATGTATGTCTTGCTGTGCTTATCTGTGGTGACAATGGGATATTCATGTGATCTACTTGATGTATGTTTTGGTGATCAACTTGCGGGTTCAATGAACTTATGCATAGGGGTTGGCACACGTTTTCATCTTGACTCTCCGATAGAAACTTTGGGGCACCCGTTGAAGTACTTTGTGTTGGTTGAATAGATGAATCTGAGATTGTGTGATGCATATTGTATAATCATACCCACGGATACTTGAGGTGACAATGGAGTATCTAGGTGACATTAGGGTTTTGGTTGATTTGTGTCTTAAGGTGTTATTCTAGTATGAACTCTATGATAGATCGAACGGAAAGAATAGCTTCGTATTATTTTACTACGGACTCTTGAATAGATCGAGCAGAAAGGATAACTTTGAGGTGGTTTCGTATCCTACCATAATCTCTTCGTTTGTTCTCCGCTATTAGTGGCTTTGGAGTGACTCTTTGTTGCATGTTGAGGGATAGTTATATGATCCAAGTATGTTATTATTGTTGAGAGAACTTGCACTAGTGAAAGTATGGACCCTATGCCTTGTTTCCTACCATTGAAATACCGTTTACGCTCACTTTTATCATTACTTACCTTGCTGTTTTATATTTTCATATTACAAAAACCTATATCTACCATCCATATTGCACTTGTATCACCATCTCTTCGCCGAACTAGTGCACCTATACAATTTGCCATTGTATTGGGTGTGTTGGGGACATAAGAGACTCTTTGTTATTTTGTTGCAGGGTTGTTTGAGAGACCATCTTCATCCTACGCCTCCTACGGATTGATAAACTTTAGGTCATCCATTTGAGGGAAATTTGCTACTGTCCTACAAACCTCTGCATTTGGAGGCCCAACAACGTCTACAAGGAGAAGGTTGCGTAGTAGACATCAGCCCTCCTGAGTTGTGTGCCTTGAGTGCCTTTGATCTCTCCACAACTACTTGCCCATATTGATGTCTCTGAGCTAGCGCTCATAAGTGGACTTGCATGTGTTGAATATATTGTTAAAACCATGAATGAGCATGTTCTTCTCCCTCTTGCAAAACAAAGAAGAAGACACCATATTTTGAGCAAAACCAGAGGGGTCGCCCTCATTAATAGAAGCGGCACCTCAAACAGAAGTATGTACCTCCTTAGTGCCAGCAGCAACCCTAGCTGATGGCTTAGTAGACTTCGCAATGGGTTTCTTGGGCTTCTTTACAATTTTTTGCCATTGGGTTGGAAGGGAAAATGACCAGTTTTTTATGATACCATTGAAAGTAATTGTGAACTCGGATTTTTAAGGGATTTGAAAAAATGTCATGAATTTAATAAAAGTTCATGAATTTTTTATGATTTTTTAAGAAGTTCATGAATTAGAAAAGAAGTTCACGTACTCGAAAAAATTTCCTGCACAAATTTTGAATTTTTTTTTTGAATTTCAAAAATTTCACACATTTCAAAAAATCATGGATTTAAAATATATTCCCAGTTTTTTAAACTTGCTTGTGGATATACAAAATATTCACGAATTCAAAAGAAGTTTTTGCAAATTTGGAAAAATAAATCACGAATTTGAACAAGGAACAGGAAAAAAAAAGGAAAATAAGAGAAAACCAAACCTTAGAAAGACCGAATAGAAAGTTGGCCAAAAATAGAATTTCAAAACACATAAAACCTGGCCAGAAAACTGAGGGAACCTTCTAGAAGGTTCAAGGTTCCCAAAACTGTAATTTGTGAAGAAAGAAAAAAATTGAGCGTGTGGTGTGAAGAAGTAAATGGGCCAAGGCCGAAGGTCAAAAGGGATGTCCTTTTTATACCCAAACAGTAGAAAGCGACGCCTTAAGCGCTCAATAGAGAAATGACTAGTTATAGGCTAATAAGCGATCAAGGAGCCCATGCAAATGTCACTCCCATCTCTCGTGGTGACAAATGGTGCACTCCATTTGTGACACTTCAACATGAGAGCTTAATGATCTTTTCGTTTATTCATTTTTTAAACGTTTTATCTTTTAAACCGTGCATTCAACTGCGAACCATTACTACCGTTGCATTTTTTCCATCACGATCTTCGAAACTAGATCCCATGTTACTAGATTTTTGGACGGACTTCTTTTCCCCAAAAAGGACTAACCCAAAAATAGAAAACCAAAAACAGAAAGACAAAGACCAAAAAGAGCAGAAAGTTGAAAAATAGAAAAAGTGATAGCCGAGAGAAACGAAGCGAGAAGCATACCTGTGCTTTTCACTTTCTTAAAAGCGCATGTTCTTTTTAATTTTCGAGAAGCACAATTGTGCTTCACCGTGAAGCACAATTGTGCTTTTCACTTTCCAAGAAGCACAATTGTGTTGCACACGAAAGCACAGTTGTTCTTTTCACTATTTCGAGAAGCACAAATGCGGGTAGCACGTTTGTGCTTTTTCGTGAAGCATAAATGTGCCTTTTCACTTTCGAGAAGCATATCTCTACTTCACAAGGAAGCACCATTATGGTTCACCATGAAACACAACAGTGCTTTTTTATACGTTGTGTTTCATGTGATGAAAAACTGTAACTTATTTTTGAGAAAATCTAGAAGAAAACCATGCAAAATCAAGAAAACATATAAAAACCTAAAAGTGCGTGGAAAAACAATACACATGGATGCACCAGTGTGCAACACATGACGACGACTGGACACATTTATTTCCAAGGAAATTACGCTTGGGGAAAAGAATGATCATCTGATGCGTGGGAGCACAGGCACGGGAGCAGGCAAGCCCCGTCCCGCCTCCTCATGCCCCTATGTGTTTGTTGGTTCCAAGTGGCGGAGCTAGCAGAAATGGCTGGGGGAGGGGGGGATAATGACTATTTTTTTCTTAAATCTTAGCCCCTAGAAAAAATTCTTCAGTGTTTTGTCTAATCATGGGCAATAGCTCCACCATTGGCTGGTTCCCCTCGTAGGGGGTGCCCGCTGAATAGGGTTTGGCTTTCGCTGCAAGCCTCTCCTATTGAATCTACTTTTTCATTTGCGGGCAGGTTGGACCCTGCAAGCTATTATGGGCTGATTATAAGATTTGGAGTAGCTAAAAAAATGGATAGGAGCTTTTTTCTCTAGCTAGACGGACGTTCGTCTCGCCTCAAGAAGACTCTGTAGTGTCTCAGTTCGTTAATTGTTGTGTTTCTTAGTTTCTTCGTATGTTTGCTTCACTTTTTTGTTATAATTCTTTTATATACTGAACTTTTTTAACTATACGATCACATATTAAGTAAAGTTCATAAAATATGAATAATTGCTCATGTAATTTTGAAGACTGTTCATACCATTCAAAAAAGTTTGTATCATTTAGAAAATGTTCACATATACTTTCATGATATTTTCTCAAAATGGTCATGAAAATGTAAAAAAATTGTTCCTGAAACATTTAAAAATGTTAGCGCGACTCAAAAATTGTTCATAACATTTAAAAATGTTCACACATTTAAAAAAATCATGAAATTTTCGAAAAATGGTCAACTTTTGTCTAAAATTGTTCATTTGTGCCTAAAAATGTTTGACATGTATTCGAATGAATTTTTGTATTGTATTCTACTTCCTCCGACCCAAAATAAGTGTCTCAACTTTGTGCTACCTCTAGTACAAATTTGTACTAAGCTCAAGACACTTATTTTGGGACGGAGGGAGTATAAAATATTCAGCGTGTATCTACTATCTAGAAAGATTATCAACTTGTGTACAAGGAAAAAAAATGCTCATTGTGTATTTTGAAAAAGTCGACATGTATTTTAAAATAAAATAAAAGGAAACGAATAGAAAAAGGAAATAAAAACAAAAAGAAATCTTTGGAAAATTGATGTAGAAAAACACAGGAAAAAGAATAAAAATCCATCAACTTTCGCAAAACTGGATGGAAGGTTCATCTATCACTCATGCACAACTTCTATTGGGTCAGCCCACTCGAACGAACTCTACAAGTCAGCGGTAAGCGGGATATAGGATTTGCCAGTGCAGAACTCACCACTAGTAAACCATTTTCTTGTAAAAGAAAACGGCCTTCTCTACTTCGGCCGAGCCAAGGAACCAGCCTGGCTGGCTGGGCTTGTTCAAATCCATATCGACTCATTTGTTTCATACAATTTGAAAAAATAAATTTGGTTCAGAAACATAGTACTCCCTCCGTTTCTTTTTAGTCTGCATATAAGATTTGGTCAAAGTCAAACTTTGTTAACTTTGACTAAGTTTATAGAAAAGAATATCAACATCTACGATACTAAAGCTATATGATATGAAAATTAATTTCATGATGCATCTAACATTATTGATTTCATATTATGAACCTTGATATTTTTTTCTATAAAGTTGGTCAAACTTTACTAAGTTTGACTTTGACCAAACCTTATATGCAGACTAAAAAGAAACGGAGGGAGTATAAAAGTATCACGGTGCAAACGCGAAAGAAAACAAAAGGCCTTGTGAACAATTTCTCATGGACCGTTGTCGCATCTAAGCTAACAACACAAAGTGAACACAACATAGGATAGCATAAATTACATGGGGTGAGGCTAGGTCTCAGTCGACTGACACAAGTAACATAGTTTATAAAAAGAAAAAAAAGAAAAAACTAAAAAGAAAAACTTGAATCTCCATGCAAGATCAAAAGAATATAGCATAAGCATAACGAACTCTCAGTCGACTGAGACATAGCAATCTCGAATTACATGTGTGGAATGCAGCACCCTCAGATCATCTCCCAAGATCAAACTCCACGCAAGTAAGTTTCTTGATCATTCCAAAAATCATTTTCATCAGCAATTTTTGAAGCATCAGTTTTTGCCCTAGGCGTTTCATCATTTCTGCCATCCTCTTCATTTTCTCCAGCCCTACCCGCCGCCAATCGCTGAGTTTGCCCCCTTCCCTTTCCACACCCATCTCCATGAGCAGCCAAAGCCCCCCTTTGCAACATGTAAGCTCCTTGTTGTAGCGCCATTCGTTCATCTTTAGATTGCAGACAAATTTCAAACAACCCAACAAATTGCAACTAGCCCAAAGAAAATCAGCAAAGCATGCACGTACAATAACACATTGCACGATGTTAGAGTTGTGTCGAATATAGTGTACAAGGTAGGTTACAGTTGGACTATGAGTTGTATTGTGTTTACATAGGATATGGAGTCGTGTCCTAGTAGGACACTTGTATCCTAGGCCTCTCATATATAGCAGAGGTAGACATACGATGTAACCTATGCCAACATAATAGCACCGGAACACAGGGAAAGCCGGCGGCTTGTGCCGGTGTCCAGGGCGACCGGATGCGGTATTGTAGCGGTGTCATGGGGAGGAGCGCCCATAGTCAGGCCCCGGGGATGTAGCCATATCGGTGAACCTCGTTAACAAATCTCGGTGTCATGCCTCGTGTGATTGCTTGATTCTCGGATGATCGACGGTGACCTCGGAATTATTCTAACAAGTGGTATCAGAGCTAGGTTGTTGGAAGGCTATGGATTGTTGATTTAAAGGAAGATCAAGTCTGAGATGCAGCAGGTTGGCGTGGTTCTCAGCGTGATCGGAGAAAGTGAATCAGAAGAGTTATGTGGCGATCACGGCGAGTTTGCATAGATCAGTGAAAGTCTATGATGGCGGTAGTGTGAGACGTGCGGCGATCGATCGGATCGATCGGAGGTAGGTCTAAGCCATCAATGGGCGCTAGCTGCGGAAGCCTAGCGGCGTGGGCCGCTGCCCAGGTGGAAGGCTGGAAGCCAACGCGGGTTGTGGGCATGCTTAGGACGTGCGAAGCTGGCCTTGTTGCCTGGTTTTGTGCGTGCTTGATTGGCTAGGCCTGGTGTAGCTACGAGGTGGAGGCGTGATGCTGCCTGGACGTGATTGGGTAGGCCAGTGCTGATACAGTGTGCAACACAGGAGACGTGAGATTTTTTTGGACAAAAAGGGGACCTCCAACGACATGGAAAGAGGCATCAGCACTGGATACGCATTGATACGCATCCATCAGGAAGTCCGAGGCGAGGCGAAGCAAGTTGCACTAGCGTCATGGATTGTGCCTGGGAGTTACTACACGTGAGTACAAGAACGATTTTTGGTAGGAATTTGCTACTAGTACATCTTGTGTACTTGAGCATGTGTTGAAAGCTCGGATAGTTTTTCAAAGTGTCAGCTGTACGAAGAACCATGGCGCCAACGGGTATCAGGTTTGAGGTGGAGAAGTTCACCGAACTGAAAACCTTGGGTTATGGCAGACATGGATAAAAAAAATTGTTGGCACAATAGAGATGCTTGAAGGCATTGCGGGAATGAAATTATCATGTGATGGATGGGAATTCACGGAAGACGATTTGGGAGCCTCGAGCGTGTCATACAGTTGAACGAGTTCGGCTGGGTCGGACTAGACAGTCTGACGGGATCGACGCAAGTCGGTTGGTACAGAAGACGGCGGTGGGATCGGCGACGACGACGTAGGAGCGTGATGCTGATAGTGACCGACTTCTGGGCGTGGAAACACGTGGCGCAGGTCTGAGAACTTCTGTGGCTTTGACAATACTATGGCGCGCGGTTGATTCAAGACGGTGCACATGAGAGCTTGGAGTCGACGGGGCGCGGGGTGGCACGTACAACCACCATGGAGTCATGTTGAAGGTGGAGCTGGAGTCTGGAGGACTTCACTCGGTGCTGATTGAGGGGCTACGGCGTAAGTGCACAGAGAGTCGAAGCCTATTCGGCGGGAAAAAAGCGAGGGACACGTAGTTTGGACTGGAGCCCAGTGGTCTGATGGAAGCGTGAAACTCGTCATCGGTCGATGATGATCGGTGGTACTCTGCAGTGAGGGTTGAGTGGTGTGGGTCCGCGGCCCTTGAGACTCGACCGGGACAGCGGAGGCTCAACGCGGTAATAGCGGCGAGGCGTGCGGTATGCACAGGACATGGAGACGGGCCAGGGCTCCGGTGGTCATACATGTGGTGAGACAACTGCGAATTTGACTCAGGATGACTACAAGCAATGGTGAAATTCCTTCAAGTTTCGGAGGGACGGTCAAGAAAGGAGTTGTGTCGTTGAGTTCAGGTAACTTTTATGTGTGACAACCAATATGTGAGTTGTTAACTTTCACGCAGGTCTGTGATCGGTATGTGATGGCGTCGGACTGATACTCTGGAAGTTGGGAGCACAAACTAGAGTAATAAGGAACTTAATTTTGCTCGAATGTTGACTCTGGTCAGAAAAGAAGGGACTACAAGTTGCAGGTGGAGTCATATGGAGTCTTTGGAGTAGCAGCGGTGCTCATGGTATAAGCTCAAGTCCAGTGTACATGGAAGTTTGACGCATTGACGAATTCAAGGTGGTGGAGAATATTCGCCAAGGTGGAGTTTGTTAGAGTTGTATCGAATATAGTGTACAAGGTAGGTTACAATTGGACTATGAGTTGTATTGTGTTTACATAGGATGTGGAGTCGTGTCCTAGTAGGACACTTGTATCCTAGGCCTCTCATATATAGCGGAGGTAGACATACGATGTAACCTATGCCAACATAATAGCACCGGAACGCAGGGAAAGCCGGCGGCTTGTGCCGGTGTCCAAGGCGACCGGATGCGGTATTGTAGCGGTGTCATGGGGAGGAGCGCCCATAGTCACCGAAGACCCCCGCGTCGGCTTGATTGAGCCAAGGCTCCACGACTTTTGTGAAGCCTAAGATGGAGATCACAGATCGGCTGTGTCTCGTGTCGAACGACTATCTTAGAGCATCTCTAATAGCAGCCCTATTAGAGCATCTCCAGCCGTTCGGCCCCCTAGGGCGCCAAAAAACTGCGGCCCGAGGGCGAGCCGGAGCTAGTTCGGCCCCTGGGGGCGACCTAGCTCCCAGCCACGCCCCCAGCCCCCCCAGCCATGGCAAATTCAAACGTAGTCTTTCCCGCGCCCAAAATAGACGCTACAATCCACGATCAAGCGGCCAGTAGATCGGCGATCGGATGAAAAGTTCGGCGTACAAAAAACTGAAAAGGACGGAAGCATGCATCAGGCGGCGAGGTCGGCCTCCGGCGTCGGCGGAGTCGGCGTGCGCAGGCTTGACGGGGTCTCTGTGCTTGGCGGCATGGCTTCTGTGCTGCGGGCAGTCTCGGCGGCATCATCGGTCGGGCTTGGCGGCGGCGTCGGCATGTGCATGGGTGTCAGTGTCAAAACCGGCGGATCTCGGGTAGGGGGTCGCGAACTGTGCGTCTAGGCGGATGGTAACAGGAGACAAGGGACACGATGTTTTACCTGTGTTCGGCCCTCTCGGTGGAGGTAAAACCCTACTCCTGCTTGATTAATATTGATGATATGGGTAGTACAAGAGTGGATCTACCACGAGATCAAGGAGGCTAAACCCTAGAAGCTAGCCTATGGTATGATTGTTGTTCGTCCTACGGACTAAAACCCTCCGGTTTATATAGACACCAGAGAGGGCTAGGGTTACACATAGTCGGTTACAATGGTAGGAGATCTACATATCCGTATCGCCAAGCTTGCCTTCCACGCCAAGGAAAGTCCCATCCGGACACGGGACGAAGTCTTCAATCTTGTATCTCATAGTCTTGGAGTCCGGCCAAAGATGATAGTTTGGCTATCCGGACACCCCCTAGTCCAGGACTCCCTCAGTAGCCCCTGAACCAGGCTTCAATGACGACGAGTCCGGCGCGCATATTGTCTTCGGCATTGCAAGGCGGGTTCCTCCTCCGAATAGTTCATAGAAGATTTCGAACACCAGGATAGTGTCCAGCTCTGCAAAATAAATTCCACATACCACCGTAGAGAGAATAATGTTTACACAGGTTCAATCTGCCGACGTATTTCGTGGTATGACGTCACACCACGGCCAAGCCTTTATTCGAATTGTTTTTATTGTTCCACCTCATCGCGTTTAGCGAAGCGGTTTCCTTGGCACGTCTTGTCAAAGTAGAGATCGTGTCCCCTTATTCCGGGATTCTCATTAATACAGGCGTGGGTAACTCAACCGCGCCCGTTGGCACGCCCCCTTTATCGAAGACGAGTCCCAAACGGTCACGGGGAGGGCTCTTGGTATTCAACCCTTTATAACGAGACCAAGGCCTGCTCCTTTCTTTCAACCTCAATCGAATCCGCCACTCACCTCGAGTTCCAACACCCAAGGCTCCAAATTCCGGCGCTTCGGACCTTCGACAATGTCCGGCTCCGACCTACAAGGCCGGTGGATGCCTTCTTCCGTCACGGAAGAAGTTGTGCTAAAGTTGAGAGACGCCAGGTATCTAACCGGCGAAATTTCGCATAGTATGCCTGCCCAAGGGCAAGTTATTCCTACTCCCGAGCCTGGTGAGAGCATGGTGTTCGTGTCTCACTTCCGTTGGGGTCTAGGCTTCCCGACGGACCCCTTCATGAGGGGGCTCATGTTTTATTATGGGCTGGAATTCCACGACTTGGATCCGGAGTCCATCCTCCACATCTCATCGTTCATTGTTGTATGCGAAGCCTTCCTCCGCACTACCCCTTACTTCGGATTGTGGCTCAAGACCTTCAGTGTGGAGCCGAAGATGATCGAGGGGCAGCAGGCAGAGTGTGGAGGAGCTGTTATAAGCAAGAATGCGGACGCTCCCTGGCCCGAGGGCTCTTTCCAAGAGGAGCTTGGTTTGTGGCAACAGGAGTGGTTCTACATCACCGCTCCCAGGGGCACCAGATGGGTGGCGTCGCCTGCCTTTCGCTCGGGCCCTCCACAACGGCTGGCGTCATGGGTCAACAAAGGGCTTGACTGGGGGGCGTCCAAGGACGTACCACTGTTGCAGGGCCGTATTCGAGATCTGGTTGTAGTGGCGCAGGTCATGCTGATTCGGCGCCTCTTGCCCTGCAAACGTCGCCCCCTCCGCCTGTGGGAATTCAATCCGGAGGGACCGCGAGCTCTCCAACACTTCATGGGTGCGACGCCCGTGGAGATGTATAAATTGTTCTTCGGATCACAAGAGATGTGTCCGGACTTGACCGAGGACGCAGGTCTGAGCTGCAATCGCCCGGATACTCAAGTAAGTAGTCCTGTGCCCGGACATGCTATCCGTACATTTATCATAAACTTGCCCTTTAAAGTGCTGTTCCTTGAACAGGAATGGATAGCAAAAGCAAAACTAATAAGGTGTCCGGCCCCCCTCCATGAGACCACGCCGGATCCTGTGTTAACCAAGATGCTGGAGGCTGCGCCTTCGGAAGAGGGTGAAGGGGGGAACAGGAAAGCTACCGCTTCCGCTAAGGAGGCTCTCAAGAAAGGGGGGATCAAGAATCCCTCCCTCCACGGGGAGAAGAGGACCGCTTCTGAAGATCCGGAGGTCAAGGCCTCAAAGCGGGGGAAGAAATCTTCACCAGAGGGTCCTGCGCCGGGAGGAGCCCCGGCCGCACTATTTCCCCAAGGAAATCAGCCCTCTAGCGAGCCATAAGTAGAAAGGAGAGTTTTGTAATAAGGGGCATCCCTGTTTTTATTTCTGAAGATAAACAAAGTTATTACCTTGTAGTTTGGATCTCAGCCCTTCTCAGCAGAGCTCATCTTCGGGGGATCTTCGTCCGGAGATGATGGAGAGCGAAACGCCTCCATCTGCCGCACCGTCGGGCGGGGCGGACGACGCTGAGGTGTCGTCGCGGAGGGTTTCCCCGAGTCCGGCGGGGCCGGAAGGTTCGGCACCAACTGGTGTACGGTCGGAGGAGATGAAGGATCTGCTCGGGCGAGCGTCTATCTCAGAAGATCACCGTACGTTAATGGGTGCGGTGATTGAAAGGATTTCATCCGCTGAGAGCAGGTTGCATGAAGCCGTCAGAAGTTTACTGACGGGGTTTGAGGTACGCAAAAATGATATACCTTCTGACAGTTTTACATATAGAATGCGCTTGTATAGATAGTAGCCCCTGAGACTCGGTACGTTGTCAAAAGCACAGCGTGCCGAGGATCATAATCCCAGTTGTAAGATGTCGCCCTTCCTATATAGGTGGCGGGGCATTCGGTGGCCAGCCGGACTGATAGATTTGCCGAACTGAAGCGGCAACTTGACGTTGCGGATGCGGACATCACGATGGTCAATAAGCGACTTGACGAGTCACAAGGTATGTGGCTTCTCCGCGGACACCTGGTAAGGGAGCTTGACGCCCGTGCCTTACAACATGTATGCTTAATGCAGATGGTGCCGCTGCTATGGAGGACCTTCCGGCAGAGCTCGCCCGAGCCAAAGAGCAAGCCAGAAAAAGTAATTCGGCTGCCTTGAAGGTGGCCGAAGAGCTAAAAGCCGAACAGACTGCTCACTGCCGAAGCAGGGAGGAAATGGTCGAAATGGCCGTGAAGCTGAAGGATGCTATTGACCGTTGCGAGTTTCTTGAAAGAGAACGCCGAGCGGAGCAAGAGGACATGAAGAAGGCCACCGCCGAAGCCAAGGATGCCCGCTCCGTGATGAGAGCTATAAAGGAGGAGCTACGTCAAGCCGGGGATATTGCGGCTGGAAAGCCCATTCTGCTGCGGAGGAAGTTCACAGATCCGAAGTATGCTCAGTTGGGCCAGCTGTGGGGTGCGGAGGATGCTTATCTGAATTTGGCGGCGAGTGCCGCAGACGCGGTCGCGCACTTCCGAGGCCAAAAGGATCATGGAATGGAAGAGCTTTTTTGGTCGCAGTTCGATAGTCCAGAGCGTCCACTTCCATTGACCGATCGGTTAGCCGAATGGGATGAGCTGAATAGGTTGTCCGGACTTGCCATGAAGGATGTTGTGACTCATTTGTGGCCAAAAAGGCCTGAGCCGAAGAGTTATTTTGGCTTGGTGCAGCAGTTCCTTGATGCGGTGCCGCATATCGATGCAATGAAACGGTCGGCATGCATAGAGGGTGCACGGATGGCTCTCGCCTGTGTCAAAACATACTGGGAAGAGATGAAGGCCACCGACGTTGCATCCTGTTGATTCGGAAGCCGATTACTGCTGAGCACTATTTTGAGGAAGTCTGCAGGCGCTCGTTTAATAGAGACGCAAAGGTTCGAAAAATGTTATGTTCAAATGACATGTATGATTTGTGAAACCATGTTTCAAATATAATATAAGGGCTTTTTATACTTGTGCGTTCAAGTATTGAAATATCTCTGTCTGACCGTTAATGTATATGTGTATATAACCTGAAAGATGGCAGTCTTCGGCTTCAGCCCCCACGCACATAGTGCGGGGGTGTTTGCAAAAAAAAGTGCATTTTCACACTTAATCCAACATCTTGGTCCTGTGAAGGAGGTGATAGCGTAGCAAACTAGGCAACCGAACTATAATGCTTTATCACTTTCACTTAGCCATAGGAGTTCGATGGTGGGGCTACTATATAGCCCCTAGGGAACCGCTCTCCAATTTCGGCGATATGTGCTGACCGAAACGGTCCTTCGTTAAAGCGGAGGAATTCTAAACATTCCGGTGGTCGATCGAGTGGTTGACCAGTCTCTCGCTATATCATGACAGTCACTTTTCGGCTTTCTCTACTGAGGTGCTCACCTGGACGAACCGGGGCACAATCGCAATAGTTCTCCTGGTGCCGCGTTAGCCGATAGAGCGGAACGTAAGGCAAGAAAACACAAGAGCCGGGCAAACCCAACATTTGACCAAAGACATGATTCGGAGCTGATGCATATAAGGCCTAACTCGAGACGCCGAACACTCCCTAAGGTATTTGGTCTTTATGAAAACG
Organism: Aegilops speltoides; assembly: GCA_021437245.1. Taxonomy (NCBI): domain Eukaryota; kingdom Viridiplantae; phylum Streptophyta; class Magnoliopsida; order Poales; family Poaceae; genus Aegilops; species Aegilops speltoides. The sequence continues at coordinate 443,842,064 of CM038145.1, read as the reverse complement.
AGAAGAACAATGCCCTAAGCCCCTAATGTCCAGGTACACGCAAAAATTTCTCACGCGGCCGATGCCAAAACGCCAGCCTCCTCCTCGGTTATAGTGAGAAACCGGGGGATGTGTATCAACAAGAGACAGTAAGAAAGGTTTACGCAGGGTCTTAATCTGAAAAGAATCCTTGCAATGGGTCCCTCTCGCACGCCTGCTTTGTGTCTCCGTTGTGCCGTATCACTCGGCGGGTGTAGCACGTGTTCATCTATAAAAGAGAAGAACTTAGTTGGAAAAAGGATCGTGCAAAAATGTATAAACAGAGTATTATTCAAAAATGAATAAAATTGAGCTTTATTGTCTCTTATTGTACATGTGTAGCCCTTGTAAGAAGTGCAGCGGATAGTAAGCCCCTTGTTTATTTATGCCGGACTCGCCTAACCGTGTCTGGGATCTGAATGACCTGTTTAGGTGCTTTGGTCAGCAAAGCCAGATTAATGTGTGGTTGTCAAGGCAGTCTCACTTTCTTCCGTATTCAAGGAACACTTGATGTTTCCCTTTAATGAGATGATGCCGCGTGGACCGGGCATTTTAAGTGTAAGAGATGCATAATGCGGTATTGAGTTAAAGCGGGCAAAAGCTTCGCGTCCCAATAGTGCTTGATAGCTACTTTTAAATGGGGCGATGTGGAAGACTAACTTTTATGACGAAGTTGTCGGATGAGCGAACACAACTTCTAGTGGTAGAGAGCCCGTACAATGGGCATATGGGCTGGCATCACTCCTCTAAAGGAAGTGTTGCTATGGCGTATTTTAGTTGGGTCTATCCCCATTCTCATGGATTTTATCCTGATATAGCAGGTTTAGATCACTGCCGCCGTCCATTAGGACTTGTGTAAATTGTAGTCCGTCAATTATAGGATCTAATATCAGAGCAGTCCATCCTGCGTTCCGGATACTTCCGGAGTAATCCTGATGGTCGAAAGTGATTGGTTTTGACATCCAGTGTCGGGACTCCGCTGGGGTGGACCGTGCGGCGCGTACTTTAATGGGCGCCGCTCTATTTTTGCATGTTGTCACTTGAAGTGAGTTTACTATTTTGACCTCTTGTGGTAAATTCCTTTGTTTTCCGGTGCTCTGCTTTTGGGGTTCGTCATCGTCCTCACTTGGTGTGTCGAGCCCCTTGTGTTCGGCATTAAGTCGGCCGGACTGTTTGAAGACCCAACAATCTCTGTGGGTGTGGTTTGCAGGCTTCCCGGAGGTACTGTGGATTTGGCATATCTTGTCCAAGATTTTGTTTAGGTTGGATAGCTCGTCGCTGTTGTCCTTGAGAGGTAGTGTTTTGTTGTTCTGCCGAGAGCTTTTGAATCCGGCGTTGACTGCCGTGCTCTTTGGGCCATTTCCCTTAGTCCGGCGCTGGTCCTTGCTGCGTCGTGGTTTCCCATTTCCATCCCTAACCTTGGATGTGCTGCATCTTGCCAGCCAGCTATCCTCTCCCGCGCAAAAGAGGGTCATGAGGCTTGTTAGTGCGGCCATTGTTCTCGGCTTTTCCTGGCCGGGGTGTCTGGCGAGCCATTCGTCTCGGACGTTATGTTTGAAGGCTGCTAAGGCTTCGACGTCCGGACAGTCACTATTTGGTTCTTTTTGGTGAGGAACCTGTTCCAGAATTTGCGGGCTGACTCTCCGGGCTGTTGAGTTATGTGACTTAAATCGTCTACATCCGGAGGGCGGACATAAGTCCCCTGAAAATTTGCCCGAAACGCATCCTCGAGCTCTTCCCAACTTCCAATGGTATTTTCTGGGAGGCTTTTGAGCCAATGCCGGGCTGGCCCTTTGAGCTTGAGGGGTAAGTATTTTATGGCGTGGAGGTCATCTCCTCTAGCCATATGTATGTGCAGATGTAATCCTCCATCCGCACTCGAGTCTGTTGTTCCGTCAGATGCCTCTATGTTTACGGGCTTGAATCACTGGAAATTCATGATCCAAAGACCTCATCGGTGAAACATAGGGGTGCGGCGCCCTGTATTGGATGTGCGGGATGTTCAATACTTGGCGTGTTGTATTGCTTTCTAGAGCTTGCTTTCTTGGCCCATAGATGGACTGGTGGGCCATCCTTTTGTGAGGATCCTTATGTGGATCACGTGCGGCTTGTGTGCGGCGCCGCTTGCGCTCTTTGTTTTCATGTGGTCGTCTATCCGACCGAGCGGCCTCTTTGTTCTTTGATAGTGGGGCTCTCGACCTCCTCGTCAAATTTGGGCGATAGTTTGCGCTTCGGTAGTTTTTGCTTGGCGACTATCGCCAGTGTTGTCTGCAGTCTTGAGTACTTTGCTCCATCTCATTCTGAGTACGTCTTCCGCTGTTTTGAGCTTCCGCTTCTGCTTCTTCAGACTTCGTGTAGTGGCGACGAGCCTTTTGTGGAGGTTCTTCTGCTCCAACGATGTGTCCGGCATGAGATCGTCCGGACTGTTGTTTTCACCGGAGACGGATTGCTTATCCAATTCATCCTGTTCGGATTGTTGCTCGGGGGCATGTTAAATGCGTCCACGGTTCGCCCTGCTCTATGGCTGGAGTGCATGTCGGTCTTTGTCGTTGTTGAGGCGGGACTTTGAGCGGCGCTTACATCGCCGTTTTGACTGTTTTTCAAGGGAATTATCCTTCGCAGCGTCCCGTTGTTCCTCGTTATCGCTTCCCTTAGGTGTATTCACCATATATACATCGTGAGTTGAGGTGGCCTTCCAGTGCCTTGTAGGCACTGGTTCTTGGTCGTCTCCGGCATCGTCGTCTATACCGTCGATGTCTTCGGAGTCGAAGTCTAGCATATCGGTTAAGTCATCGACAGTGGCTACAAAGTGGGTGGTGGGTGGGCGTTGAATTTCTTCGTCGTTCGCATCCCAACCTACCTGACCATAGTCCGTCCAGGGCTCTCCTGATAGAGAGAGAGAGAGAGAGACTTCAGTGAATTCAGGATGTCACCAAAAGGTGAGTGCTGAAAGATGTCTGCGACGGTGAACTCCATGATCGGCGCCCAATCGGGTTCGATTGGCAGGGGCGCGGAAGGTTCGGGGTCCGGAGAGGAGTCCGGCACCTTGGAGTCACGAGCTTCACAAGGGACAGGGTTGGTATTCAGCTCTATCCTCATAGAGGTAGCAGCCCCCGAGGCGGTGTCCAGCCACCCATCCTTGATCGGCGCAGTCGGCTCCGAGCTAAGGGTCGGAGCGGACTCTTGTGCGGCCTCCAGGGCACTGTCCGGCAGCAAAGCTAAATCATGCCCATCGTGACAGTGCGGCACGCTCGGCTGTGGCTCGAATCCGTCGAAGATCAAATCTCCGCAGATGTCGGCCGTATAGTTCAAACTTCCAAATCGACCGATGGCGGGCGTAGCTTCGATCTGCTCGGATGGCCAAGTGAATTGGCCCGATGCAAAGCCGCCGAATCTGAAGATCTGTCCGGGAGAAAAGTCTCACCATGGACCATGTTGTTGTTGACGATCGAAGGAGCCATCGGGCCTATAGGCGATGACACAGAGGAACTCTCAATGAAAGCACCAATGTCGGTGTCAAAACCGGCGGATCTCGGGTAGGGGGTCCCGAACTGTGCGTCTAGGCGGATGGTAACAGGAGACAAGGGACACGATGTTTTTACCCAGGTTCGGGCCCTCTCGGTGGAGGTACTCCTGCTTGATTAATATTGATGATATGGGTAGTACAAGAGTGGATCTACCACGAGATCAAGGACGCTAAACCATAGAAGCTAGCCTATGGTATGATTGTTGTTCGTCCTACGGACTAAAACCCTCCGGTTTATATAGACACCGGAGAGGGCTAGGGTTACACAGAGTCGGTTACAATGGTAGGAGATCTACATGTCCGTATCGCCAAGCTTGCCTTCCACGCCAAGGAAAGTCCCATCCGGACATGGGACGAAGTCTTCAATCTTGTATCTTCATAGTCTTGGAGTCCGGCCAAAGATGATAGTTCGGCTATCCAGACACCCCTTAGTCCAGGACTCCCTCAATGGGTGTTGGCGGCGTCGTCGTGGGCGTGGGCGTGGGCGTCGTCGTCGAGGGAAGCTGGTCCAGGATGAGGCCAACATGCACCCTGTACCACGCCTTGACAGCCTCGTCGGTGCTCTGGAGCATGTCCGCGCCGCCCAGCAGGAAAGCCAGGCCAACATGCATGCCGGTGAAGGCGGGCGAGGGCGTGCGCTGGGCCGGGTGTCCATGGCGGAAAGTGACGTTTGGGTTGAACCCATCGTGCACGTCCCTGTCGGCGTAGCCCGGCGATCCCCATGGATGCGGCGTCGGAGACCCGACGCCTTGATGGCCCCAGGGCGCATACTGCGTGTGGTTGCTGGGGGGGTTCATCATCCCCGCGCGAGTCGTCTCGGCCTCGGCCTGGTCTGCGGAAGCGGCAGCGGCAGCGGCAGCGGCGCATGCCGCGTTGTCACGGGCCGGCAAAAAAGGGGCTTCTTGGGGGGGCGACTGGGCCGTTTTTTCGGCGCCGGCGCGGCGAAAACGCCTGGGGAGGGTGAGGGAGTCCTGGACTAGGGGGTGTCCGGATAGCTGAACTATCATCTTTGGCCGGACTCCAAGACTATGAAGATACAAGATTGAAGACTTCGTCCCGGACTTTCCTTGGCGTGGAAGGCAAGCTTGGCGATTGGGATATGTAGATCTCCTACCATTGTAACCGACTCTGTTTAACCCTAGCCCTCTCCGGTGTCTATATAAACCGGAGGGTTTTAGTCCGTAGGACGAACAACAATCATACCATAGGCTAGCTTCTAGGGTTTAGCCTCCTTGATCTCGTGGTAGATCTACTCTTGTACTACCCATATCATCAATATTAATCAAGCAGGAGTAGGGTTTTACCTCCACTGAGAGGGCCCAAACCTGGGTAAAAACATCGTGTCCCTTGTCTCATGTTACCATCCGCCTAGACGCACAGTTCGGGACCCCCTACCCGAGATCCGCCGGTTTTGACACCGACTGAGGTAGTCCTGGACTAAGGGGTGTCCAGATAGCCGAACTATCATCATTGGCCGGACTCCAAGACTATGAAGATACAAGATTGAAGACTTCGTCCCGTGTCCGGATGGGACTTTCCTTGGCGTGGAAGGCAAGCTTGGCGATCTGAGATATGTAGATCTCCTACAATTGTAACCGACTGTAACCCTAGCCCTCTCCGGTGTCTATATAAACCGGAGGGTTTTAGTCCGTGGGGCTAACAACAATCATACCATAGGCTAGCTTCTAGGGTTTAGCCTCCTTGATCTCGTGGTAGATCCACTCTTGTACTACCCATATCATCAATATCAATGAAGCAGGAGTAGGGTTTTACCTCCATCGAGAGGGCCCAACACAGGTAAAAACATCGTGTCCCTTGTCTCCTGTTACCATCCGCCTAGACGCACAGTTCGGGACCCCCTACCCGAGATCCGCGGTTTGACACCGACATTGGTGCTTTCATTGAGAGTTCCTCCGTGTCGTCATTCATAGGCTTGATGGCTCCTTCGATCATCAACAACGACGCGTCCAGGTGAGACTTTTCTCCCGGACAGATCTTCATGTTCGGCGGCTTTGCATCGGGCAATTCGCAGCCATCCGGAGCAGATCGAAGCAACGCCCGCCATCAGTCGATTTGAAGTTTGAACTATACGCCGACATCCGCGGAGACTTGATCTTTGACGGATTCGAGCCACAATAAGCGCCGCGCCTGTCACGATGGGCATGATTTAGCTCTGCCACGAGCAAAGGCCACGAGGCCGCACAAGAGTCCGCTCGACCCTTGACTCGGAGCCGATCGCGCCCGATCGAGGATGGTGGCTAGACGCCGCCTGGGGCTGCTACTCGAGCCGAATACCGACCCGCCCCTTGTGAAGCTCGTGACCCCAGCGCCGAACTCCTCGCCGGACTCAACCTCCGCGCCTTCCAATCGAATCCGATTGGGCGCCGATCTTGGAGTTCACCGCTGCGGACATCTTTCAGCACTCGCCCTTTGGCGACATCCTGAACTTGCTAAAGTATCTCTCTTTATCAGGAGAGCCCTGGCCGGATTATGGCCAGGACGGTTTGGATGCGGACGACGAAGAAATTCAAAACCCACCCACCACCCACTTCGTAGCCACTGTCGATGACTTAACCAACATGCTAGACTTCGACTCCGAAGACATCGACGGTATGGACGACGATGCCGGAGAGGAACAAGAACCAGCACCTATAGGGCACTGGAAAGCCACCTCGTCATACGACATATACATTGTGGACATCCCAAAGGATGGGAATGGCAATGGAACAGCGGAGGATGACCCATCCAAAAAATAGCCCAAGCGCCGGCGTCAGCGGCGCCGCTCAAAATCCCGCCATAGCAAGAATGGAGATTCCGGCACCGGAGATAATAACACCCCGGACAGTGCTGAAGACAATCCACTCCAGCAAGATTCAGCACTGGAGGATGGAGAAGCCAGCTGAGGGAGTCCTGGACTAGGGGGTGTCCGGACAGCCGGACTATCATTATCCGCCGGACTCCAAGACTACGAAGATACAAGATTGAAGACTCCGGCCCGTGTCCGGATGGGACTTTCCTTGGCGTGGAAGGCAAGCTTGGCGATACGGACATGTAGATCTCCTACCATTGTAACCGACTCTGTGTAACCCTAGCCCTCTCCGGTGTCAATATAAACCGGAGGGTTTTAGTCCGTAGGACGAACAACAATCATACCATAGGCTAGCTTCTAGGGTTTAGCCTCCTTGATCTCGTGGTAGATCCACTCTTGTACTACCCATATCATCAATATTAATCAAGCAGAGTAGGGTTTTACCTCCACCGAGAGGGCGAACACAGGTAAAACATCGTGTCCCTTGTCTCCTATTACCATCCGCCTAGACGCACGATTCGGGACCCCCTACCCGAGATCCGCCGGTTTGACACCGACATTGGTGCTTTCATTGAGAGTTCCTCCGTGTCGCCACCGATAGGCTTGATGGCATCTTCAACCAACAACGCTGTCGTGGTGAGACTTTTCTCCCGGACAGATCTTCAGATTCGGCAACCGCGCTGCGGGCAATTCACTTGGCCATCCGGAGCAGATCGAAGCTACACCCCGCCGTCGTCGATTTGAAGCTTAAACTTCACGGCCGATGTCGCGGAGACTTGATCTTGACGGACTCGAGCCACAGCCAGCGCTGCGTCGACTTTGTGACGACGGGCATGATCTAGCTCGCCACGAACAAGACCACGGTGGCCGCACCGGATCCGCTTCGCCATGAGCCCGAGCCGATCGCCCGATCTAGGGCGGTGGATAGACGCCGCCACAGGGGCTTCAACATCCACGGCGATGGAGCGAACACCGACCTTGTCCCTGCGAACTCGTGATTCCGAGGCGCCGGACTCCTCGCCGGACTCCGAACCTCCCGCGCCCCTACCAATCGATCCGGATTGGGCACTGGTTATGGAATTCACCGCCGCGGACGTCTTTCAATGCTCGCCTTCTGGCGATATACTGAATTCACTAGAACATCTCTCGTTATCAGGAGAGTCCTGGCCGGACTATGGCCAGGATGGTTGGAGTACGAACGACGAAGAAATTCAGAGCCCACCCACCACCCACTTCGTAGCCACTGTCGACAACCTAACCGACATGCTAGATTACGACTCCGGAGACATCGACGGAATGGACGACGATGCCGGAGACGAACAAAAAACAGAGCATATAAAGCACGGGAGGACCACCTCGTCACATGACATATATATGGTGGACACCCCAAAGGAGAGCGATAACGAGGACCAACGGGCCGCGACAGAAGACGACCCCGCCGATAAACGACCAAAACGGCGGCGCAAACGTCGCCCTAAATCCCGCCTCGACGACAACAACGCTCCCAAGGAGCCCGCAATACGGCAGGGCTCACAAGCAGACGATGAACATGCAAATAAGCAACCGTCCGAACACGACGAGTCAGATAATCAGTCCAAGCCCGGCGAGAACAACAGTCCGGACGACCTTATGCCGGACACGCCACCGGAGAGTAAGAACCTTCAGAAACGACTCGTCAGTACTGCAAGAAGCCTGAAGAAGGAAAAACGGAGGCTCAAAGCAGCAGAAGACACACTCAGAATGAGATGGAGCAAAGTGCTCGAAACCTCAGATAAGTACGGCAATGGCCACCAATCAAAGAGCTACCCGAAGCGCAAGCTACTACCGGAATTCGACGAGGAGGCCATAGAGCCTCCACCGTCCAAAAATAAAGGGGCCGCCTGGTTGGATAGACGGCCAGATGACAAGCCAAATTATGACTTCGGCGCCACACATAAATCCACCAACGAACTTAGAAGGATAGATGGCCCAGCCAGGTCCATTTACGGGCCAAAGGAGAAGGCCCCAAGAAGCAAGGCAACACGCCAAGTGTCCGATGATAGCGGCACACACAAATACAGGGGCGCCGCACACCCACTATGTTTCACCGATGATGTGCTGGACCATGAATTCCTAGCAGGATTTAAACCCATCAACATAGAGGCTTACGATGGAACAACAGACCCTGGAGTGTGGATAGAAGATTATATACTACATATACATATGGCCAGAGGAGACGATCTCCATGCCATAAAATATCTACCCCTCAAGCTCAAAGGGCCATCCCGTCATTGGCTTAAGAGCCTCCTAGAAAACACTGTTGGAAGTTGGGAAGAGCTCGAGGACGCGTTTAGAGCAAATTTTCAAGGGACTTATGTCCGTCCTCCGGATGTAGATGATCTAAGTCATATAACTCAACAACCCGGAGAGTCAGCGCGGAAATTCTAGAACAGGTTCCTTACCAAAAAGAACCAAATAGTCGACTGTCCGGACGCCGAAGCCTTAGCAGCTTTCAAGCACAATGCCCGAGACAAATGGCTCACCAGGCACCTCGGTCAAGAGAAACCGAGGACAATGTCCGCACTAACAAGCCTCATGACCCGCTTCTGTGCAGGAGAGGATAGCTGGTTAGCAAGATGCAGCACCAGCGACCCAAGTACATCCGAGATAAGAGATGGAAACGGAAAATCACGGCGCAGAAAAGAGCAGCGCCGGAATAAAGAGAAAAGCCCAAAGAGCACGGCAATGAACGCCGGATTCAAAAGCTCGCAGCCCAATAATAAAACACAGCCTCTAAAGGATGACAGTGACGAACTGTCTAACTTAAACAAGATTTTGGGTCGGATATGCCAAATCCACAGTACCCCCGGAAGGCCTGCAAATCACACCCACAGGGATTGTTGGGTTTTTAAACAGTCCGGCCGCCTAAACGCCGAACACAAGGGCTCGGCGATCAGCGAAGACGATAAACCCCAACAGCAAAGCACCGGAAAACAAAAGACTTTCCCACAAGGGGTCAAAGAAGTAAATTCACTTCATGTGATAATACGGAAAAATAGTGCGGCACTTTCTAAAAAGAGCTTCACGCGGTCCAACCCAGCAGACCGTAGAGATTGGATATCAAAACCAATCACTTTCGACCACCTGGACTATTCCAGAGGCGTTCGAAACGCGGGACGGACTCCCCTGATATTGAATCCCATAATAGACGGATTACAACTTACTAACGTCCTAATGGACGGAGGCAGTGACTTAAACCTGCTGTATTCAAAAACAATTCGTAGGATGGGGATAAACCCTGCCAAAATCCGACACAGCCGCACTTCCTTCAAAGGAGTGACGCCAGGCCCTTACGCCAAGTGCACAGGCTCCATATTACTAGAAGTCGTGTTCGAGATCGCCGAACAATTCTCGACGAGAAAAATTAATTTTTCACATCGTCCCATTTGAAAGTGAATATCAAGCACTCTTGGGATGAAAGGCTTTTGTCCGCTTTAACGCTATACCGCATTACGCGTCTCTTACACTCAAGATGCCGGTCCGCGTGGCGTCATTTCAATCTTGGGTCACTTAAAGACCCCGGACTCGGATAGACGAATCCGCCTCGGCGGGCTAGGGCTCCCTAGCCGCATACCCCATCACAGGGGCTGCGCGACTAAAACAACCCATGGGTTCATACAAACCCCGCTTTAATTATTTATATTTCTTGTTTTACACATATTTTTCGCACGATTTGTTTTCGAACTAAACGTTCCTCTATTTTTACAGATGAACAAAGTGCACACCCGTCCAGGATGAACGGCGCAACGGAGACACAGGCGCAGACGCAGGTAGGGACCCGTTGAGGATTCTTTTCAGATTAAGACCTGCATAAACCTTTTTTATTGTCTCTTGTTGTTATTCTCCTTGGTTTCTTCCTATAGCCAAAGCGAGCTGGACGCTTTGGCATCGGCGCGTCGAAGACCATGCCCGTGCACGGACACTAGGGGCTTAGGGCATCGTTACGCCCATTATTATAAAGACCGAACACCTTAGGGAGTGTTCGGCGTCTCGAGTTAGGCATTATATGCATCAGCTCGAATCATGTCTTTGGTCAAATGTTGGGTTTGCTTTCGGCTCCTGTGTTTTGCTGCCTTACGCTCCGTATCATCGGCTAACGCGCACCGGAGAACTATCGCGATTGTGCCCCGGTTAATTTGGCGAGCACCTCGAGAGAGAAAGCCGAAAACCGATCATCATGATACAATGAGAGATCGGTCAACCACTCGATCGACTATCGGAATGTTTAGAATTCCCCGCTTTGACGAAGGACCGTTTCCCGGTCAGGCACACACGCGCGCCGACTTCGGAGAAGGACGATGCCACCAGGGGCTATATCGTAGCGCCACCCTCGAGCTCCACTAGCTAAGTGAAAGTGATAAAGCATTATAGTCCGGATTGCCTCGTTCGCTACGCTACCACCTCCTTATAACAGGACCGAGACGTCGGATTAAAGTGTGAAAAAGCGCTATTTTTGCGAACACCCCCGCACGTTGTGCGTGGGGGCTGAAGCCGAAGACTGCCATCTTTCAAGTTATACAAAAGTATACGTAAACGGCCGCACAGGAGAAGTTTTACTACTTGGGACGCACAAGTATAAAAAGCAGTTATAACATAATCATCGATTTACAAGCTAATACGTTCATTTGAACGTGATATTTTTCAAGCACTGCGACTCTATTACACGAGCGCCACGCATAACTTCCCCGAAGTAGTGCTCGGCAGGAGCCGGCTTTCATCCAACCTCGGGCGGCAACAGCGGTGGCATCCATCTCCGGACAATGCGCCTTCACGGGCAAGAGCCATCCGCGCCCTCGATGCAGGCCGACCGCTTCATCTCCTTTATATGCGGCACCACTCCAAGGAATTGTTGCAGTAAGCCGAAGTAGCTCGTCGCCTTGGACCTCTCTGGCCATACATGGGCCACGATGTCAATCATGGCAAGTCCGGACAATCTATTTAGCTCGGCCCATTTGGCCAGCCGGTCTGTCAACGGAAGTGAGCGATCTGGACTGTGGAATTGAGACCAATATAGCTCTTCCGTCTCGTGATCCTCCTGGCTCCGGAAGTGCTTAATGGCATCGGCCGCACTTGCAGCTAAGTCCATATATGGATCCTTCGGACTCCACAGCCGCTCAAATTGAGCATACTTCCCATCCATAAACCGGCGACGCAGCAGAAAAGGCTTGCCAGCCACGATAACTCCAGCCTGGCGCAGTTCCTCCTTCATAGCCCGCATTGCAGAGCGGGCATCCTTAACTTCGGTGGCCTTCTTCAGTCTTCCCGCTCCGATAAGCGCCTTTTCAAGAGCCTCATTGCGGTCGGCAGCATCCTTTACTTTCATGGCCAATTCGCCACCTCGCCTAGACAAAGGCGCAGCCCTTTCGACTTTCAACTCCTCGGCCGCCCTCGAGGCAGCCGCATCACTCCTTCGGCTTGCTCCTTAGCTCGAGCAAGTTCGCCCAAAGGCTCTCCACAGCAGCAGACCGCTCAGACAACAGCATATAATTTATCGAGGAGGGCTTGACCCCTTAATAAAACGACTGCGGAGAACTCTTTTACCTTGCGACTCGTCAAGTCGCCTGTTGACAAGTGCGATGTCCGCATCTGCCAAGTCAAGTTGCCGATTTAATTCGGCAAACTCACTAGTTCGGCTAGCCCCCGGACTATCCGCCACCTGCATAGGAACGACGGAATTCATTACTTTAGATTTCGATCCTCGGTACGCTGTCGTTTCCGACAACCTACTGAGTCTCAGGGGCTACTATCTATACAGGGCGCATTTTATGTGCGAAACTGTTAAGAGACAAAAGGGTGCGTCATTCTCGCATACCTCAAATCCCGCCAGCAAACTCATGGCGGCATTGCGCAATCCGCTCTCGGCGGACGAAATCCTTCCAATCACCATACGCATCAACGCACAATGATCTTCTGAAACGGACGCCCCCTCAAGCAGATTCTTCAGTTCCCCCGGCCGGACACTAGTGGGTGCCGAACTCTCTGGCCCCACCGGACTCGGGGATACCCTCCGTGACGACACTTCGGGCTCGCCTGCCTCATCTGGCGGCGCTGCAGACGGAGGCGTATCGCTCTCCATCATCTCCGGAAGAAGGTCCCCCGAAGATGAACTCATCTGAGAAGGCTGCAGATCCGAACTGCAATATAAATATTTCGGTTACCCGCAGGAGCACAAATGAAGGTATTTCCTTACTAATTAACTCCATCTTTCATACTCACGGCTCGCTGGAGGGCCTATCCTTTGGTGATGATTGTGCGTCCGGATTCTTTCCGGGCGCCGGACCCCCCGGTGAAGATCTCTTCCCACGCTTAGGGTCTTTGGCCTCCGGATCTTCGGAGGCGGTCCTCTTCTCCCCCTGAAGGGAGGGGTTCTTGGTTCCCCCTCTTGATCGCCCCTTTGGGCGAAATATTAGCTCCTCTATTTTCCCGTCGCCTCTTCGTAGGCACGACCTCCAACATTCTCGACCAGCCACGGGCTCCAAGGCGGTCTCCGGAGGGGCCGACACCTTATCGGCTGGATCGCGCCACCCATTCACAGAAGAACAAGGGGTCGAGGCGAACTTCGAAAGGCATATAAACAGAATGTCCGGACTCGAGCTATTTACACGAGTATCCGGCGATCGCGCTTAGGCTGCGTCCTCGGCTGAATCCGGACACGCCACCGGTCCAAGAACAACTTGTACATCTCCACGGGTGTTGCACCCATAAAGTGTTGGAGAATCCGAGGTCCCTCCGGGTTGAACTCCCATAGACGGAGAGGACGGCGTTTGCAGGGCAGAAGATGCCTGAGTAGCATAACCTGCATCACCTTGATCAGGTCGATCTCCCTCGCTTGGAGGTCTCGAATCCGGCCCTGCAGTGAGGGCACGTCCTCGGACAGCCCCCAGTTGAGCCCTTGGTTGACCCACGACACCAGTTGGCGTGGAGGTCCCGGGGGAATAAGGGCGGTGGCTTTTGCCTGCTGCCCTTTGGAGCGGTGATATAGAACCACTCCTGCTGCCACAGTGCGAGTTCCTCTTGGAAGGAACCCTTGGGCCACGGGGCATCGGCCTTTTTTCTTATGGTCGCCCCGCCGCACTCCGCTTGACGCCCCCCGATCATCTTCGGCTCCACCTTGAAGGTCTTCAGCCATAGGCCGAAGTGGGGAGTGACGCAGAGGAAGGCTTCGCAGACGATAATGAATGCGGAGATATGGAGGATGGACTCCGGAGCCAAGTCGTGAAAGTCCAGCCCATAGTAGAACAGGAGCCCTCTCACGAAGGGATCCGTTGGGAAGCGTAAACCCCGACGGAGGTGGGATACGAAGACGACGTATTCACCGGGCTCGGGGGCGGGCACGGCCTGCCCTTGGGCAGGCAACCTATGCGAAACCTCGTAGGCCAGGTACTTGGCTTCACGTAACTTCAATATGTCCTCCTCCATGACGGAGGAGGGCATCCACCGGCCCTGGAGGTCGGAGCCGGACATGATTGAGGATCCAAGCGCTCGAATCTGAAGCTCGGGTGTTGGGCCGGGCGGGAAGAGATCCAATGCGAGATTGAAGAACAAGGCGAGCCTTGGTCCTCTTATAAAGGGAAGAAATACCAAGGGCGTCTCCGTGACCGTTTGGGATTCCCCTTCGATAGAGGAGGCGTGGCGACGGGAATGGTTGGGTTACCCACGCACGTATTGATGAGAATCCCGGAATAAGGGGAACATGATCTCGCTCGACAAGACGTGCCAAGGAAACCGCTTAAGCTAAACGTCTGAGGTGGTATAGTAAAAACGATTCAAACAAAGGCTTGGTTGCGGTGTGATGTCACGCCGCATAATACGTCAGCAGATTGAGCCAGTGTATATTTTATTCTCTCTACGGTGGAATGTGGAAATTATTTTTGCAGAGCCGGACACTATCCTGGTGTTCATGATCTTCTCTGGATTATTATAGGGAGGAACCCGCCTTGCAATGCCGAACATTATGCGCGCCGCACTTATCGTCATTGAAGACTGGTTCAGGGGCTACTAAGGGAGTCCTGGACTAGGGGATGTCTGGACAGCCGGACTATCATTATCTGCCGGACTCCAAGACTACGAAGATACAAGATTGAAGACTCCGGCCCATGTCCGGATGGGACTTTCCTTGGCGTGGAAGGCGAGCTTGGCAATACGGATATGTAGATCTCCTACCATTGTAACCGACTGTAAACCCTAGCCTCCTCCGTGTCTATATAAACCGAGGACTTTAGTCCGTAGGACAACATACATTACAACAATCATACCATAGGCTAGCTTCTAGGGTTTAGCCTCCTTGATCTCGTGGTAGATCCACTCTTGTACTACCCATATCATCAATATTAATCAAGCAGGACGTAGGGTTTTACCTCCATCGAGAGGGCCCGAACCTGGGTAAAACATCGTGTCCCTTGTCTCCTGTTACCATCCGCCTAGACGCACAGTTCGGGACCCCCTACCCGAGATCCGCCGGTTTTGACACCGACACCAGCCCTCATGAGAGAGTGGCAGACAAAGAGGTAGAGGACGATAATTATATGCCTCCCTCCGGAGACGAGGCAAGCCTCGACGACGACGAATTCGTCTTACCTGAGGATCCCGTCGAACAAGAGCGTTTTAAACGCAGGCTTATGGCCATGGCAAGCAGCCTCAAGAAAAAGCAACAACAGCTTAGAGCTGACCAAGATTTACTAGACGACAGATGGACTGAAGTCCTTGCGGCCGAAGAGTACGAACTCGAAAGCCCCTCCAAAAGCTACCCCAAACGCAAGCTGCTGCCCCGATTAGAGGAGGGAGCATATAAACCTACATCACCAGCGCACAATACGGCCGACCGGCCACCTCGTGGCCGTGATAGAGAGGCCTCTAGGCCCTCCACTAAAGCCGCACCCCGGCATCGCTCGAAAAGTACAAAACCACGGGGGAATGCGCCGGACTTGCGAGAAATATTGGAGGATAAGGCAAGACAATCAAGATCGATCTACGGATCGCATGCGCGCCCCATGATACACGACGACAACCGTCGCGCCAGATACAACAATTCCAGCCAGGCCGAACACAGTAGACAAAGCTCGCTTGAGCTACGTCGTGATATAGCCCAATACAGAGGCGCCGCACACCTACTATGCTTCATAGATGAAGTAATGGGTCATCAAATCCCCGAAGGGTTCAAACCTATGAACATTGAATCCTACGATGGCACAACAGACCCCGCGGTTTGGATCGAAGACTATCTCCTTCATATCCACATGGCCCGCGGCGATGATCTTCACGCCATCAAATACCTCCCACTCAAGCTTAAAGGACCAGCTCAGCATTGGCTCAACAGCCTGCCAGTAGAATCAATTGGGTGTTGGGAGGACCTGGAAGCCGCATTCCTTGATAACTTCCAGGGCACATATGTGCAACCACCAGATGCTGATGACCTAAGCCACATAATTCAGCAGCCAGACGAGTCAACCAGACAATTCTGGACTCGATTCTTAACCAAGAAAAAATAAATCATCGACTGTCCGGATGCAGAGGCCCTTGCAACCTTCAAACATAACATCCGCGACGAGTGGCTTGCCCGGCACCTAGGATAGGAAAAGCCGAAATCCATGGCAGCCCTCACATCACTCATGACCCGCTTCTGCGCGGGAGAGGACAGCTGGCTAGCCCGCAGTAATAACCTCACCAAAAAATCTGGTAGTCCGGATATCAAGGACAGCAATGGCAGGTCGCGTCGCAATAAGCACAAGTGCCGCGTGCGGCGATATATCAAGATACGGCAGATCAACGCGGATCGAGGCTCCAAACCGGTCGTGGAAAAAGCCATTCAAAAGAACTACTCCGGGCCCGTCCAATTTGGACCGGATACTCGATCGCTCGTGCCAGATACACGGCACCCCCGAAAAGCCAGCTAATCACACCAACACGAATTGTTGGGTATTCAAGCAGGCAGGCAAGTTAATTGCCGAAAACAATGACAAGGGGCTGCATAGCGATGACGAGGAAGAGACCCGGCCGCCGAACAATAGAGGACAGAAGGGTTTCCCCCCACAAGTACGAACGGTGAACATGATATACACAACCCACATACCCAAAAGAGAGCGGAAGCGTGCGCTCAGGGACGTATACGCGATGGAGCCAGTCGCCCCAAAGTTCAGTCTGTGGTCCTCCTGCCCAATCACTTTTGATCGAAGGGACCATCCCACTAGCATCCGCCATGGCAGATTCGCCGCATTGGTTTTAGACCCAATCATCGATGGGTTTCACCTCACTAGAGTCCTGATGGACGGCGGCAGCAGCCTGAACCTGCTTTATCAGGATACAGTGCGCAAGATGGGCATAGACCCCTCAAGGATTAAACCCACAAAGACGACCGTCAAAGGCGTCATACCAGGTGTAGAGGCCAATTGTACAGGCTCAGTCACACTTGAAGTGGTCTTCGGATCCCCGGATAACTTCCGAAGCGAGGAGTTAATCTTCGACATAGTCCCGTTCCGCAGCGGCTATCATGCACTGCTCGGGCGAACCGCATTTGCAAAGTTCAATGCGGTGCCGCACTACGCATACCTCAAGCTCAAGATGCCAGGCCCTCGAGGAGTCATTACGTTCAACGGAAACACCGAACGCTCTCTCCAAACGGAGGAGCATACAGCGGCTCTCGCGGCGGAAGTACAAAGCAGCCTCTTGAGGCAATTCTTGAGTTCGGCTGTTAAGCGGCCGAACACCGTCAAGCGCCGCACGGAGTAACCTACAACAAGACCACACAGCACGCTCCGAGCATCGCCAGCAATGCGGCCCCAACCCCAGCCCTCGCGAAATCGCGAACTAGTACCACGCTGCATACATAACTACGCCCGGAGGTACCATGGGCACAGGGGAGGGCACGACCACGAATCCCAGAGTGCGGTTCAACCACACCAGGGGCTCCCAAATGTGTCATTCTTTTTTTCTCAGGACTCCGTTTTTCAGAAGCCCTGTCCGGTAGTAGACTTGCCGAACTCACGATGCAACAGCCGGGAAGCGAGAAAAGCTACGCCGAGTATCCGGTGGTCTCCATTACGAGTAGTATACCTGTTTTACATACCATTCCATAGCCTACCCGGAGGGGGACATGTTAAATAGTCCCATCCCTTGCTTATCGCACTATTTGTATCGTTACGCTTTCGTTGCGATTTTTTAAATAAACAATGTATCGCTTTTTGCCTATCATTGCATTCCTTTTATATATATATATATATATATATATATATATATATATATATATATATATATATATATATATATATATATATATATATATGTTCACTTATGACATGTTGCACCTGCACACTTTAGGTACGGCCAAGTACAGAGGGGCTTAAGTTCCCCAAAGTATGGTGTGATAAGTCCAACACTTTCACAAGTGCGGCACCCAACTTATAGCATTATATGCATCGGCTCTGAATCATGTCTTGGGTCAATAGTTGGGTTTGCCCGGCTCCCATGTTTTGGTACCTTACGTTCTGTTATATCGGCTAAGGTAGCGTGGGAGAACCACTGTGATTGTGCCCAGTTGAGCTGGGTTGAGCACCTCAGTGGAGAAATCTAAAACTGATCGTCATGATAAGGCGAGAGCTGGTCGCTGTTCGAGAGGTTTTTTCGAGTCCCTAAAGACTTATGCCGCATAGAGCGAGGAGCCGGCTTTGTCCGGCCCAGGCGTTGATAGCGCCCCGAATTCGGCCTTCCGAACACTAGGGGCTCGCCAAAATTTAAAATTATAGAATTCTATGGCTAAGTGAGGGTGTTCAAGCATTATAAGTCTGGTTGCCTCGTTCGTTGTGTTGAGCGCCTCCCTCGAAGGACCCAAAAATGGGAAAAAGAGTGCTCAAGTTTATCCCGAACACCCCGGCACTCGCGGCATGGGGGCTGAAGCCAACGACTTGCCATCTCTCAGATTTGATAAACGGCCACACAGAAGGTAATATTTCAAATTAACAAGCATTGCTTAGCGCATATGAACAAAATTTTCAGCGCACAGGATAACAAAATGCGAGTCTATTCAAAAATTACATCTTTGGAGCATTCACCCGCTATAAGGCGGGCACCCTTCAGGACACCCTTATAATACATCTCGGGCGTGCGATACTCCTTGCCCGATGGTGGCGCGTCTGTCACAAGCTTCTCGGCATCCATCCTGCCCCAGTGCACTTTAGCACGGGCAAGGGCCCGACGGGCACCTTCAACACAGGCGGAGTGCTTGATGATTTCAACCCATGGACAGGCATCCACCAGCCGCCGCACCAGGCCGAAGTAGCTCCCAGGCATGGCTTCTTTGGGCCACAACCAAACTATGAGGCCCTTCATGGCCTGTTCGCCACCTTAGGAGCTCGACCAGCTGCTTCACTGGTCGCTTAGGGGCACGGATGTCCGCCTCAAAGATACCGAGACCGAACACCTTTTCCGCCGAGCTCCCTCCTCGGCTCAGAGAATGCGGCAGCATCGGACACGCCACGGGCAGATCTACGAACGCTCCTGGAGAGCTCCGAATTCGGGTAAGTAACAAGTAATTCACTTTTACATGCTTGCTTTGCATGAAGAATGCCTTACCCGCCGCAATCTTCTTTATCGCCTCAATTTCCTGGAGGGCTTTTTGGGCTTCGACCATGGCGGATTTGGCACTCTCGAGAGCCGAGGCGAGCTCGGACTCTAGAGTCTTCGAGTCACGCTCCAAACTCTCGTGTTTCTCCACGAGAGCCTGGAGCTCTTGCCGCACCTCCGCCACCCGCGCCTCCTGCTTCTCTCGCTCGGTGCGCTCTGCGGCCGCATTGCGTTGGGCCTCGGACACCGCTTCCTTAAGGGTCGCCACCTCGTTCGTGGCCCCTGCAATACCCACGTTATTCTTGTCATTTTTTGCAAAAATCCTTTTCTATAAGGTATCACTTTAACAAGGTATTACTTACCTTCCTTGTCCTCGAGCTGCTTCTTGGCACGGCCGAGCTCGTTCTCGACCGCCGAGGCTCGCTTCAAGGCATTGACCTCCGCATGATCGGTCTGGCAGAGGTCAAGAGCAGCCTGCATTCCCATATTGACATATTTGTGTTAGACTCCTGCAGATATCTTTTAGATCCTCAATTCGGCTTTTCTTTCCGAACACCAAACTGAGCATCAAGGGCTACTGTCTATGTGGTACTATTTTTACATATCTTGAATTACTTACCTGAAAGCCTGTTAGAAGGCTGGTACAGGCTTCAGTCAGCCCGCTCTTGGCGGACTGAACCTTCTGAATCACCGCACTCATGACAATGTGGCGCTCCTCATCGATGGAAGCGCCGTTAAGCGCCTTTAGCAAATTATCCGGTGCCTCCGGTTGGACAGAGGCCACCGGCGTCCCAGTCTTGCCCTTCTTACGAAGGGCCCGCCCGCCGGACTTCGGAACCACTGTAGGTTCCGGTACGGAGCCCGGCATAGGGCCGGACTTAGAACCCTTGGGGGTTCTGCCCTCTTTTCGCCCAGAGTCTGAAAGGTCGCCTTGCGGCGCCTCCAGGACCACCTCCTCCCGGCCGGGCCCCTTCTGGGACCCCACCTCGGCGTCATCCGCGTCACGAGGGGAGGAGGCGGTCGGAAGTGAAGTGCTATTCACATCCAATGAACCCAGGGACCCGCTCGACGAAACGGGGAGATCGTCCTTGGGCGGGCTACATGGTTGTATTCGGCGTTAGAAGACACTATGCGACAAAAGAAAAATCATGAGTTATTCTGGAATCCGGACACTTACGATCTCGCCAGGGGCTTGACCCTCGAAGGCCACTCCTCTTCACCGTCGTCGGTGTTGGTGGAACAATCCGGAGGAAGGGTCCTTCCTTCTGACCCTTCGCCTCCTCCGCTGGGGAAGCCTTCCTTTTCTCTCTCTCACCGGGAGAGGCCTCTTCTTCTCCTCCCTTCTTGGCGGGAGTCCGCCAGAGTCATCGGACGATGAGTCCGATAACACTGGCGCCGGGAACTCCTCCGAGTTCCCGTGGCCTTCTTCTTAGTTTTCTTCTCGGCACCATGTAAGGCGCCGAACCAGCAGCCCGCTAATCGGGCGTCACTGGTCTTCGGCAAGGGAGCCGGGCAATTAACCTGCCCGGACGTCTTGTGCCAAGCCTGTTAAAGGTAAAGGGAGTTTAGATCCCGCATAGAGTCAAACTATGGAAAACAAGTGTCCTGTAAAGGGTAAAATAGCTTACCTCGCCGGTTTGACGCTGCGACCTGAATCCGCAATCTTCGGTAGCGGATGTGGGAACCTCGGCGCCCTTGAACATCACCTTCCAGGCCTCTTCGTACGTAGTGTCGAAAAGCCTGCTCAAGGTCTGGTGCTGTGCCGGATCAAACTCCCACAAGTTGAAAGCCCGTTGTTGGCACGGGAGAATCCGACGGATGAGCATGACCTAGACTACGTTGACAAGTTTGAACTTCTTGTTCACCAGGGTTTGGACACAGGATTGGAGTCCGGTCAGCTCCTCCGAATCGCCCCATGTCAGGCCCTTCTCTTTCTAGGAGGTGAGCTGTGTGGGGATGCCAGATCTGAATTCGGGGGCCGCTGCCCATTCAGGGTCACGCGGCTTGATGATGTAGAACCACCCCTATTTCCACCCTTTGATGGTTTCCACGAAGGCGCCCTCGAGCCAGGTGACGTTGGGCATCTTGCCCACCATGGCGCCTCCGCACTCCGCTTGGCGGCCGCCCACTACCTTCGGCTTGACATTAAAAGTCTTCAGCCATAAGCCGAAGTGGGGCTAGATGCAGAGGAAGGCCTCGCACACGACGATAAATGTCGAGATGTTGAGGATGAAATTCGGGGCCAGATCGTGGAAATCCAGGCCATAGTAGAATAGGAGCCCCGGACAAATGGGTGGAGTGGGAAGCCCAGTCCGCGGAGGAAATGGGGAAGGAACACCACCCTCTCATGGGGCCTGAGGGTGGGGACGAGCTGCCCCTCGTCGGGGAGCCGATCGCAATGTCCCCGACAAGTATCCGCCTTGCAGCCTTTTGATGTGCCCTCCGTGACGGAGGAGGCCATCCACTGCCTCCCGCTCCGGACATGGTTGGAGAAGGTCGAGGCGAGATGTGCGGACTTGGGCGCCGGAGCTCGAAAAGGCCGAGATGGATAAGCAAAGGAGGAAGAAGGCGAGGTAAAAGGTGGATCCTTATCCCTTATATATGGGCGGATGAAGCTATGCGTCCCACCACCCCGTAAAACTCGCTATCTCCCAAGCGCCAAGAATCAATGGCGCGGTTGGGTTACCCACACCCGTATTGATGAGAATCCGGAATAAGGGACACGATCTCTACTTTGACAAGACGTGCCAAGGAAACCGCCGCTAAACACACCGAGGTGGAACAATAAAACAATTCAATAAAGGCTTGGCCGTGGTGTGACGTCATGCCACGGCACGCCGCCAGATTGAACTTGTGTAAATATTATTCTCTCTACGGTGGTATGTGGAATTTATTTTGCAGAGCGGACACTATCCCGGTGTTCAAATCTTCTATGAATTATTCGAGGAGGAACCCGCCTTGCAATGCCGAAGACAATATGCGCCGGACTCGTCGTCATTGAAGCCTGGTTCGTGGGCTACTCAGGAGTCTCGACTAGGGGATGTCCGGATAGCCTAACTATCATCTTTGGCCGACTCCAAGACTATGAAGATACAAGATTGAAGACTTCGTCCCGTGTCCGGATGGGACTTTCCTTGGCGTGGAAGGCAAGCTTGGCGATACGGATATGTAGATCTCCTACCATTGTAACCGACTCTGTGTAACCCTAGCCCTCTCCGATGTCTATATAAACCGGAGGGTTTTAGTCCGTAGGACGAACAACAATCATACCATAGGCTAGCTTCTAGGGTTTAGCCTCCTTGATATCGTGGTAGATCTACTCTTGTACTACCCAAATCATCAATATTAATCCAAGAGGAGTAAGGTTTTACCTCCACCGAGAGGGCCCGAACCTGGGTAAAAATATCGTGTCCCTTGTCTCCTGTTACCATCCGCCTAGACGCACAATTCGGGACCCCCTACTCGAGATCTGCCGGTTTTGACACCGACAGAGGGCCTGTTGGGGGCGCGGCTGGAGATGCTCTTACAGTCTAACCGTTTTAGGGCTTTTGGATCCAAAAATAGCATCGAACAGTTGTCCTAATTGCAAAAGTTTGCGTAAAAAAAATGAAACCTTGATCAGCCCAAAAAATGGCACGGTTCCACCGACTACAACCAACAACTCTCCCGTGTCGTCGTCGCCCCCACTGAATTCGACGAATCTCAGCGCACCACCCCACCACCCGGATCCCCCCCCCCCTCTCCCCCGATTGGCCGCACAGCCACCGCTGCCGCACCTGCTGTCGCGTACACCACTGATTTCTATCCGCCATCGCGCCGCACCATTGGATGGAGCCGAAATAATGTGAAGGACCAGGCGGCTACCGCGGCGTTCGGTCGCGGCCATCCGATCGCTTTGGTGTTGAATTTCAGTGCGACGGCCGACCGTACTATCAAGGCGCGCCTTCAAGACGTCAGTATAGCCACGCGAACTTCCCGAAGTAGTTTGCATATCCATTTTAGGAAAAGGAGTTTCGATGTTTTTGGTGCCCTATTTTAGCCTTTAGTGTAGCTATTGGAGACACTCATTTTGCCGTGCCCAACAAAGCGCCTTTTTTATGCCCTAGATTTACACAAGTGCTTTTTGCCGTCCTAAAATAGAACTGTTGTTGGAGATGCTCCGAGCGACTCGTCCGGCTTCCGTTCTTGTATAGGCTTCTCCACGGCGGACTCGTCCGGGGAGTCACCTCTCGACCCCCTATTCAGTCCGTGAGATTTCTCAAAATTTCCCCATCTTTTTTCCCGATCATGTTTCACAGACGCACCACAAGCCCACACCCACTTATGCTGTCACAAGACGAAACCACGTAGTACGAACCCACAAACCAGCAGGCCAACCCACTAGATTCCAGGTTTTCACCGTTTCAAGCCAAACAACAAGCTCACTCTCTCGCTGAACATACTGAAATCCAGTCGTCACAGCCATTAATTGATCAATGGTTAGCAGAGTGAAATTAACCCAAAAGGAAAGAAAGAAGAAGAAGAAGAAGATCATCTTTTTTCACAGGTATTTCAGGCTCAGTTCCTCCGGGTGCTCCATGCCCATGCCCCAGTCGTGCCTCCCAAGCGATATCTCCAGGTTGGGCGCGAAGGTGTCGTCCGCGAGCAGCTCGAAGCTTGCCAGAGATGGAGACGAGCTCGCAGGGCTTGAACAGTAGTTCGCAGATATCGCCCCCTCCACGCTCCCATGTACCCCCATCGGCAGGTGACCGGCCGCCTCCTCTTTAGCTTCCTATTCACCATAAAACAATGCAAATGCCATCAAATATGCTTACATGCATGAAGCTATCTGATTTACTGATATACTATAAGCCAAGAAGACTTGGTATAATGGCATTCTTCAAAACATAAAGTATGTTTTATTCGATGGACACCATGAATGATGATTTTCCCCTCAAGAAAAGAAGAAGATGGATGGTAATTTCCGTAGAGGAACAGTAGATCACAGTACATGTGCAGATCAGTGTTATGGCCCACGTAAATAGTCATTGCTCAGAAGTCCAAAAGAGGTTCAACAGAAGCGATCGATGTCACATATATGTGGCCTGGTGGAATTAATAGAGGGTACGTACGTACTCCGTACTGCGCCCTTTTCATTTATGCCTGTGATCTCACACATAGATGCTTGCGTGCGTACGTACCTGAGGAGTATCTTGGAGCGCTGCTGAGTAATCAAGCTTCTGACACCGGTGCAATGGGTCAACAATGGCGAGGCCGACGCCTTTCTCGAGCGCCACTGCTGCGTGGTCAGCTCTCCTGTAGTCAAGAAATTAAGGGCGCCCTTGTCATTGAATGCAGGA
Organism: Aegilops speltoides; assembly: GCA_021437245.1. Classification (NCBI taxonomy): domain Eukaryota; kingdom Viridiplantae; phylum Streptophyta; class Magnoliopsida; order Poales; family Poaceae; genus Aegilops; species Aegilops speltoides. Next base: position 443,817,778 of record CM038145.1, on the reverse strand, counting down.
CGTATGTACGAGTAAATGGAATCAGAAAACGCAGGAGATACCAGTACTGCAGGAGCCGCGGGTGCAGCCCGCATAAATAACAGGGAACAGAAGGTTAATTAGTTGGCATCTATGTGGACCTACTTATGTGATGGTCTTCCCTTTCAGTCCCAGAAATATTTCAGCAACAACAAAAATCATTAAAATTCATTGTATTTAGTGGTGATTTTGGTTTGCTTTTCGGCCAAAGGGCCGAAACATTCACTTGAATTTAACCAAAAATATATATATTTAAATTCATGTGCACTACTGAATTTACTGATATATTTTGACCGAAAGGTAAACATATCAGCGTCTACTGAAATTACCAAAATACAGTGAACCTCATCAACATCTCAGTGGAAGTGAAAACCATGGGTGCATGCTGAAGTCATTTAATTTTACTTCTCTATAACGAGCAGTAGGGCGTAATGTGTTCTTAACCCGTCCCTGTAATATATGCAGGTCTAAATCACAGCAGACACGCACGAACACCCTCCCATGTCTCGTTTGTAGCTTTGCCCGACGACTGTTGAATCTGTGATCAACGCACAGCGACGGCGTTGGGGCGTTGCCCGTACACGGGAACACATCCTTGTCCCTACGCCACGTACATACCGAGCTAACAAGACACGGACAAGCTGGAAAACGCAAGCTGACTTCAACGGATCCATGCATGCATGCACCAGCAAACCGTCCAAAAACACAGGAGCCCCAGCGCCCTTGTTCGCGAGCGGCACCACCTCCCGTTCCATATCTACGCACGCATGCATGCACCGATCGAGGCACACACCCGCAGATCGGTTAATCATGATGGCGTCGACGACCAGAGAAGCTGTCGATCGATGGAGGGGAGGGGTGAGAGATTTGAGGGGTGGATCATCGTCAGGGCCGGCACCCGGCAGAGCATTATTATTAGGATTACGAGTGGAGTGGGCGAGGACAAGGGGAAGCGTGCTCCGTGCATGGGCTGCGTGAGAGGACAACGGGAAGGGGCCGATCGGCAGGGGACACGGCGGCTACAGCGAGAACGCTGGTTGTCGCCGCTTCATAACAAACAAAGGAAAGGAAAAGAGTCACTGTTGTCGCCGCTCAGTTCATCGCGCGCTCGCCACTGCTGCTCTGGATTTTATCAGGAATGGGATGGGGAGTGGAAAGATCTGGGGTTGTACAGGATGCAGGTAGTGGGGGAGCTCAACATGGGCGGCCATTTTCTTCAAAGAATCAACATTATTGGTTAACTGCGGAGATTAGGTGAGTGCTTCTGGTCTGTGCTCTTGGGGAATGTTGAGTGATCACCTATAGGAAATTGCTGAATTAGGTTGCAATCAGCTATAGTATCAGTTTCAAGATTGCTCTAATGTTAGCATAATACAGTGCCAAGTTTTAATGATATAGCAGATGGCAAACCCTAATTAATGATGTGTTTTAGTCTATAGCTGGCCCACCAGCTAAATAGTACTTCTTCATTCCATAATGTAGTTTTTTTAAGTCAAGCTTAGCAAAAATTTGACCAAGTTTAAAGAGAAAAATATGTATTTTTCTCTTTCAAAAATAAATGGATAATACTCCTCCAGTTCAGAAAATCATGACGTTTTATACATATACTCCCCCTGTCCCAAAAGTGGCGCATAAATCCAGTCAAAAAGTCAATCCTTTCTGAGTATGACCAAATATCTAGAAGAAAAATATCAGCACCTACAATATTGAATAAATGGATTATGAAAATATATCTAATGGTGGATATACTGATATTATTTATCTTAATATTTTTGTATTTATACTTGGTCAAACTTAGAAAGCATTAACTTTTTGACTGAATTTATATGCCATCTATTTTGCGACGGAGAAAGTAGTTAGCATAAAAAAATATAAAGTTTTCTCTATCAATATTTTCCCGAAAAATATTGGATCATGACATTTGCGCATGAGTCGGGTCAAACATTTTTAAACTTTGACCAACCATATTTCCAAACTGATTAGATTCGATCGGTGGAAATTATATGTACATTTTAATCTTGAAAATTAATTTCATAATAAGTTTATTGTTGGAATTTAATATTATACAGTAGTAGAGATTCATTGTCAAATTAAACTTCTTAGACTTTACATATCAAATTCAAACATGCCGGCCTTTTTAAGACCGGAAGGAGTAGCAATTTGTCTTAATATAAGAAAAGTGTAACCACCATATCCTTCTTGTGTCTTAGGTTCACCCGAAACAATATTCTAAGTAGATTAATGCAAGATAGCCCATACTGTTAATTAAATATAGCACAGCGCACGCAGTTGTCCTTATGTCGTAGCCTTAATATAATTTTAAATTCCCCACAAAAAAGTTGTAAATAATACGTACAAGATATGCCTGTTATCTGAACTCAAACTTTTTTGAACTGAACTCAATACATTTTGTTCTGATGTTAAAGATGCATGCAGGCGCCAGCAGGCTTACACTACTCCAACTGGGTAACATGTACGGAAATAAGGTCATTAGTTTTACTCATATTTTATCAGGTCAATTGCTAATACATTTGGTGAACTCTTCTATCGTTTCTACAAATAATTAACAGGTAAAATTAGTATTTTTATGGCTACCATAATTTGTGCAGAAAAATACTCGGACATGTAAGCACATTTCATGCACATGTTGTCCTTTTCCCATTGTAAGTAGTATCTACATAGGTTAGTCATCCCAAAAAAACTAGCCCGCCGATCTAAGAGTAGATACATTGTGATGCACCGCTTAAATACATAACCTTTAATTCAGCGAATGGAAAAGAAACCAACGAATGGCCAATTTTATAATCATGTGTGTATTCAACATTTTCTAATAAAAATGCAAAAAAAGCAGCGCAAACGCATCGACCAATGTTAATTTGAAATCCTTAAGCTTAATCATTTACTTGCAAGGAAACAGGTTCTAAGAAACGCCCAGAGCTACACAAATTTGCATTAGAAAATAAGTTTAGAAGAAGGAGAAAATTAGCATTTAGAAATGGAGTGTAAAGCCCACGGATAAAAGCAAACGGAACAGATTAATAAGTGATGTTTGTGGACATCCAGACATACCTCGGGGGGATGGGTGGAGGAGGAGGCGACGGTACCAGCGCCACCAGTGGAGCCGCTGCAGCTGCTGCCGCTCCTGTTGCTGACGCACAGAGGAAATGCGCAGCGGAACTAGTCGTCGCGGCAGGCGGCGCAGATGCCGCGGCTGCCGCAGGCGCGCCGCAGAAGCCAGCCATGTCGACATCACAAGCCGGCAGCGTCGCCACCACTCCACCACCGCCACCACACCCTCTTCCTCCTGCTGCGTCCACCACCACCATCTGCTGCTCGCCTGCGAAACCATCCATCCATCGACCGATCACCGGTCACTCATTCCACGGCATGAAATTAACAGGACGGCCGCGTCGGCCGTCTCTCTATCTGCCTTGTACTTGGCAATGGCGAGGACGAATGCAGGGGAAGATTAAAGCTGCATGTGTGTGTACCTGTGGCGACGTGCGACGATCTGTCTGTGCCCTTCACCGTCCTATACATCTGCAGATCAATTTAACCAATCAGGTGCTATTTTGTTAGTGTGTTTAATCACATATGCAAAATGAAGATGGTGAGATTAACTAAGCAGTGGATATGTAGAGCTAGCTGGCTAGGTAGATGCTGTTTGTTTGTCACGTAGCATGCACTTGACCGGGGACAAAGTACATTTGTAGTTTACCAATAGTAAGAACACCCACACATGTACAAGTGGTGAAAGGAGAAACAAAAGTAGGCCATCATGCACACAAGATTCGCCGTGTTTTCTTGCCTTGTTGCATGCATGGCGCGGTAGCTTCTCTCCTATTCCCCATCTTTTTTTAACATTTTTTTCTCTCTTGCGCACGCACGGACTACGTACCTGCAGGTGGCTCTTGACGTGCGCCAGCGTCAGATCCTTGACGTTCATCAGCTCCAGCACCGACTTCGGCGTCGCTCCTGCCGGGGATAAGACAGAGCGCTGGGGTCAACGGCGAGCTCGCCGGAATTGAGCGGACATGGCTTCATGCCTTGGTCAACTTAGGCAAAAGGAATGGATATAGTCTAGCTATATCTATGCGCACGTGAGTGAGGGGGCTGAGCTTACTCTCGTGGCCGCCGAGGAGCTGGACGGCGTGCATGAACCGCGCGTGGAGCGCGGTGGTCCACCGCATCCGCGGCGCCCGGACGCTCCTCTTCGAGCCGCCGAGCTGCGAGGCCCTGCCGGCGGCCGCGCGCTTGAACGCGCATCCCTGCGGCGCCTGCGGGTGGCCGTGGCGGCCGGCGTCGGCGCGCGCCGTCGACGTCCCGAGCCCCAGGCTGAGGCCCGGGGGATCGGCGCCGGAGCTAGGGTTTGCAAAGAACCCTACTTCGCCGCTTCCTTCCGCGTCAGTCCCCGCGGCTGGCTCCGTCGATCTCAGCGGCTTCCCCACCGCTGCAGGAGGGCCGGAGGACGCCGTCGACGAGCCGGCCGGCGGGCTTATCCGGAGGGAGAGGCTCGGCAGGTTCCTTTGCAACATTGCAATGTCAAACGAAACCACAGCTCAATGATCAAACGGGATGCCGCAGAGCCAGGCACGCCACTACTTTCCACTCCTAGATCACAAGTGATCGTGTGATAGCTTCTTGGGCTATAAGAGGGCCATGGCCATGGATCGAGGGGGAGTTAATTTCCAGCAGGGGCGAACGAGGAAGAAGAAGAGGAAAGGAGGTGAGGAGAGAGAGGGAGATGGCAAAAGGCGGGACAGTGGAACAGTCACTGAGAAAGAGAGGGCCTGGGTCGAGAGGAGAGGAGAGGAGAGGTGGGGGTGGTGGATTTGAGCAAAAGTGGCAGCGGTGAAAAGGAGTGCGGGCGGGGTGAGTGACAAGGGAGGAGGGGAAAAGGAGGGGCTTGGAGCCTGGGGCTACCGTAGCTGGGGGGCAGTGATGAGGGGAGGGAAAAGATGTGGTGATTAGGTCATGAGTGGTTTATGATTTGGTCGCCCTTGGGAATGCCGCTTAAAGAGAGCCGAGTGTGTGTAGGGGTACGTGAACTTTTTAGAGGGCAGGGTGTATAGGCCCAAGGTACTGGTACTTTGAAGGCCATAATGGAGGTACAGTTGCTGTTCCTGGTCTTCATGTGCAAGCTGACAAGTACTATACTGGTATTTCGAATGCGGTCAAGATCTACATGGTTCAAATCCTACATAGTTCATCTGTACGGTGGTATGCTTTCGTATTTTCACGGGGTGTGACAAGGTCTTAGGCCTTGTACAATGGGAGGTGCTTAGGGAAGGTGCTTAATAAAATAAACTAGACTTTTCTTAAGCATCGGTGCTTATTTGTACAGGATAGACGCTTAACTAAGCGTCTCTCCTGTAGAAATAGGCACCGGTGCTTCAGAAAAACCCGGTTTATTTTCTTAAGCATCTCCCTAAGCACCTCCCATTGTACAAGGCTTTAGTGGACTGAGATTTAATCAAGTCACAGTCAAGTGACATAACCTGAATATACACTGGTAGAAAAAAGGCCTTTAGTCGCGGTTGGCAAAGGCCTTTAGTCGCGGTTGTGCAACCGCGACTAACTATGCGCGACTAAAGACCCACTTTAGTCGCGCTTTCATTTAATCATGATTAGTAGCTTTAGTCCCTGTTCTCGTGGCTAACCGACTAAAGGCCTCCTCAGAGTTTAAATTTTTTACTTAATTTTTTTTGTAATTTTTTCATTTTTTTATTTTCACATTTCAATTATTTTAACCTCTAATCTCTAATCACCACCCTCATCACGCTCAATTTATCCTCTAATCTCTAATCACCCTCATAATTGCAAATCATCTAACTTCCTAACGGTCACCCATCCTCCCACTCCCCACTGAGCACGCTTAACTTCCTGTTCTATTCTCCTCGCTTCCAAGTCTGCACTTATTGTTTTCCGACAATAGTAGGATGTCAATTCTATTAACCCTCGTATTTAGCTTGAGCATGAAGTGACACATTTCACTGTTTGAGTTTGAAACTATTGTTTTAAAAACAATAATTATTTAGTAACACTAATATTTCGAATAATTAGTTTGACCATTTTTGACCACAGTTTGACCAGATTTGACCAAAATTTAAAAAACTAAAATAATTATTTAGTAACACTAATATTCTAGAATAATTAGTTTGACCATTGTTTGACCACAGTTTGACCACAATTTGAAATTTTTGAATTTTTTGCCTCTCCGTAACTTAAAAGCCCCGTATCTTTTTTTTCTGTTAGGTTTTTGGGGATTCTAAAATGTTTAACGGGTTCCCCAGTTAAATTCGGATGTAACTTTTCGAGTAGATGATTTTTCATATAAAAACTTTTTCATCCGAGTTCGTATGCAAAAGTTATGCCAATTTTAAGAATTTCCGAGAGATTTTGCAAATAAAGTCGAAATTCATATTTGTTAATTTTCCCAACAACTAGACCACATATCACATGGAAAACTTATTTTATTTTATTTTTTGACATTTCCATAATTTTCTTTTGTTTTTCTAAAACTGAAAAGGCGATCCCGGGGTAGAGTTTGAAAATGAGGTTCAAATCTTTAGTCGCGGTTGGCGCACCAACCGACTAAAGGTCCGCCAACCGCGACTAAAGGTTCGGATTAGTAGTCGCGTTGGCTGCACTCAACCGACTAAAGGTTCAACTTTAATCCCGGTTGGCCTCGCCAATCATGATCTAAAGGCCTTGGCCACTGAGGACCTTTAGTCCCGGTTGGCCGTGCCAACCATGACTAAAGCCCTCCCTGCACCACCACAACCGAAGCGCTGGGGGCCAGTTTTGGTCGCGGGTCTCCTCCAGAACCGCAACTAAAGACCCCTTTAGTCCCGGTTCAAACAGCTTCGCGACTTATGGGGCTGGACGGAAAGCCTGTTTTTCCACCAGTGATAGGAAAAGAAAAACTGAAGAAAAAAATTGTACTCAATGTAAGATCTCACGGATATAGCGTCGACTGAGACTTAGCAAGACTGATTTTGATGCAACTTCGTCATACGGCGGGAAGCCGGAGAGCTCCCGCATTACATTACGGAGAAGAGTTGATCCGGTTTATAAGGAAAACTGGACCCAAAAAACAAACAATGCGCGGTTAACTACGGACAACAGGTGAATACCACACACAACTATCTACCAACATACCGATCCCCGTGGCCTTGTGTATGGAAGAGGTGGAGGTCTGTGAACATGCATACGAAAAGTTTCCATGCAACAATAACCTTGCCGATGCAAAATTTTACCGGCGGTAGAAAAAGGTGACAATGAGTCGATACGTTCTTTGGCCTAAAATATAGGTCTTTTGGGAAATCGGCTTAACTTTTTAGATGGTATTATGACCATATAGAGTTCCTTGCAAACATGTACCTCACCAATATATGAGTATACACAATTGATATAGAAGGCTTGATTCAACGTGGAAATAACAATGTGTAATCAATTACTAAAAGTTACCACATTTGGGGCAAATTTCTAGGAGAACCACCACTTTTGGGATGAGTTGTTTGAAAACATCACTTGTTGATTAATTGAGTTTAAATACAAAAACAGATGGATAGGTCCCATGGTCCATATGCTGACTAGGTTCCATGAACGCATCTGATTATCAACCCGTTAGGAATGACTACACTAGCTAGCTTCCCCCGCCCTCTCCCTTCCACCGGCATTCCAAGACCATTCAGACACGACACGTAGTCAACACATTCCTTGGAATATGGGCGCTGATAGGCGCCGGCGCCGTCAAACGCTTTCGCCGGTCCAGTATGGGCCGTTAGATCGACTAACGCGAGGCTGCGAATCGCCGATCCGGACTGGGTCATCGCCTTCTCGCCTTGCGAATCCCCCACCTCCTCCTCCGCCCGACTCACTACCCACCCACCCCGCGCGCCGCACCTCCTCCTCCTGCCGCTCGCTGCTGCCGCCGCCGCCGCCGTCGCCGCCGCTGGTCGCCGCCGCCCTCACCTATGCCGCCGCAGCGTTTCTCCCCTCTCAGGATGCAACAGCGCCCATGGTTGCACCTCGCGGTTGCAGGCTTGCAGCCCCGGAAGATGGGCGATCTTCGGTGGCGCTGCCGCCGCCAGAGCAGCACTGTTGTGCTGTCGCGTTGTACCTCGCCGTGTGCCCACTCGAGGCTCTTGCTAGTTCCAACAAAAACGACACCGTTGAGCAAAAGTTTATCGCCCAAAGAAAAAGCTACCGCTGCAGCCCGCCATCGCTCATTGTAGCAAAATTGTTAATCGGATGTAGCTTCGTGGTTGCCGATTGCAGCAAAAAATGACGGGTTGTAGCAAACACAAAAGAACGAAAAAGTTTTCATCGCTTTAAAAAGCTTCCACCGTGGTTTGGAAAAGCTTCAATCGTATAAAAAGCTTCATCCGCTAAGAAAAAGCTTCAACCAGACCTGCGACCAGAGAAAAAGTTGCAAACATTGACAAAAAAGCTTCAACCGTATATAGAAAAAGCTTCAACCGGCTACCGGCGGTAGAAAAAGCCGTGGTTGCAGCCCACGGTCACCTCGGTCATCGCCGCCACCCACCCCGACCTCCCGGGTTGCATCAGCGCCGCCAGGTAGCACCCCTGCCGCCTGGCTGCAGATCTCCGTGGTCACCCCTCCTCGTCGCCGGCGAGATGGGATGGTCACCGCAGAGCCATGGCGAGCTTCAAGCGGGAGAGGAGGCGGGTGGTGCGCGACCGGGGCGGGCGGGGGAGGGAGGGGAAGGGGAAGGGAAGGGGAGGAGGGGCAGAAGAAGAGAGCGCGCGCTTCCGCCAGAAGCTGCGCGACATGAAGAAGCTGCGCGAGGAAGAGGGAGACCGGCCCAATCTTCCGCCGGTGCGCCGGTCCCAACCGTTTCCCTTGGAATATACACAGATGGACGTACCGCCGCTTGCTGCACAGGTTACTTGCGCTGCCGCTAAGCTGAAATAACAATTTGGAGCAAATTACTCAAAGCTAACACAATTTGGGGCAAACTTAGAATAAAAACACAACTTAAAAAATAATACAAAACCACCACCCTTGCGACGAGCTGTTTCAAGATATCACCGACTTGTCGCTTGATTGGGGTTTAATATGTAAAATGACTACCCAGTCCCATAGTCCATGCTGACTAGGTGCCACCCAACACATACACGTCTGACTAGGCAACCATTTAGGTACGACAACGCTGGCTAGATTTTCATGCTCTCTTCTTGTCACCGTAGTTTCAAGACCACTAGGCCATGGCATGACACCGCCTCCCTTGGACTTGTTGCCGACCTTAATTGGACTTTCCATAACATGTTGCACGGCCAGCCTACACTGTCTCCATTGGTACTATCCTACCACGATTGGCTCCTTCACCTGATCTTAATCCTCCACCTTGTTGTCCCTTTTCGTCTATGGGGTATGATCGTCAAGCTCACACTAACAAGCATCTCCCACCTTTGCTAGTGATACCATGTACTTAAGTGTGGGTTGGCCACTCAAATGTATGTGTGATTCATAGAAAGTTGTGTTGCTCGCTGGTGGAGTCATGTACCTAGGGTAGGGTCATAGACCTGATCTAAGTACCTTACCCAAGGACACCCTTAGAAGAGATCACCTTCCAGTCGACCTGCGAGGACTCCACTCGACGTACTTGAAGGACTCGACCATGAAGACTCACTCGACCACCAGAAGGTCAAGAAGCACTCTGTACTGCAACGGTCTGTAATTAAGTAGACTTTATGGTAGTTAAGACACTTCATGTGGGGCGTTACCAGTAACGCCCCAGACTTAATGTACTTTAAACCCCGCATTATTGAGGGCCGGAGGGGTCTAGCAGGCACTATATAAGCCACCCCCCACCTCAGTGTAAAGGGTTCGCACCCTTGTACTTCATATACACATAATCCACTCGACCGCCTCCGGCCCGAGACGAGGGCTTTTACTTCTCCGAGAAGGGCCCGAACTCAGACATCTCTTGTGTTTACAACCTATCCATAGCTAGGACCTTGCCTCTCCATACCTACCCTCACTCTACCGTCGATTTAGAACCACGACAGCTTGGCGCCCACCGTAAGGTGTGTTTTAGCGATTTTTTGGAGAAGTTGTGATTCTTCCGAGTACTTTCATCATGGTTGCTATCGAGTTTTGGTCGAGGGTCGCGAGATCCGCCTCGGCGCTCTCACCTTCATCGCCGACGACTCCGCTTGGCTCCGGAGGCTCCACTCGACGCTGATGCGCCCCCCGTCACAGCCGCGACGATTTTCGCCATGTGTCCGCTGGCGTCACGCGACAACCGCCGACCCAGATCGGTCGACTTCTATCGGTCATCCTCCCGGTTCCCACCAGCGCAAGCGCCTGGTCGGTCGAGGCTCCAGCGGTGGGTGAAGCACGCGGTGGCTCGCCAGATGGCCACCGCCTGTTGCGCAATCGAGCCCGACGAATCCTCTACGGCCTGCTCGACCGCCGACCGCTTCAGAGAGATCGCGATCCAATGCGATAGCATTGATCCGCGACGGAAATCTTGATGGTCAACGGACTCGCAGCCCTCCCCGGCCGCCCATGAGGGCGGGCAGCGTGGAGGGCACCCGCACGAGACCATGAAGAGTACCAGCCCGAGCCACTCGACTCTCTCGCAGAGGAAAGAGTCGCCACAGAACATGGATGCCCCGCATACTCCCATCGCGGAGAAACCCCGAGGCTCGCGCTTTGAGGAGGCACGCTTAGCCAATTTGGTGAATGCGCCGTTCGAGAACCTTCAAAGCACTCGACGAGCGCGCGGCGGCAACGAAGTTCCCGACGCCAATCGACGCCAACTCTTCCCGCCGACTCGTATATCGAACCCCAATTCAGAATTTAGCAACCGCAACCCGATAGCAGAGTCCATCCAGCCCTCTCGGCCGAAAGTCGGCAGAGGCTTGATGCAGATCGAGATTTGCTCCGGCAACAGGAGACCGAATTCAGCCATGTCGCAGCCGCAAGAACAGAATTCACAATCGATCCGTCGCCATTGAATACGGTTCACCGGCTCACAGCCCCAGACGCTTCCACGGCGTGAAGGACGCGAGAATCGACGAGATCAAGACGGTGACCGACACGATCGTGATGATAGGCGCCGAGTGCCCACTTCCCCGAGGGGTGGGTCTTACGCCTCGGCAAAGAAGATGACAAAGCGCCAACTCGCAGGGGCGAAGAGCTCCAGTCGACCCCCGGGAACCAGACTTCGATGCGCGACCCATTATCGTGCAAGGCTTGGTCGACCGAAACAAAGCCCATCGGGGTGGGCCCGACAGAGATGCGCCCACAAGCAGCCGAGCGCATGTTTCTGGTCCAGAATGTTTCAGCAGGGCTATCAGAGCCGCGGTGATTCCCCACAATTTCAGGTTGGCAATAGGAGTAAGCAAGTTCACTGGTGAGTCTAAGCCTGAAACTTGGCTTGAGGACTACAGAGTGGCGGTTCAGATTGGTGGTGGGAATGACGAGGTGGCCATGAAGCATTTGTCCCTCATGTTGGAAGGTTCTGCCAGAGCGTGGTTGAATCAGTTACCTCCTAGCAGCATTTACACTTGGGAAGATCTGTCCCAGTGTTCGCTCGAACATTTGAAGGAACTTGCAAGCGACCAGCTGGATTGACCGAGCTGCAAGTCTGTGTGCAGAAGACGAATGAGACTCTCAGAGAGTATATTCAGAGATGGATCAGTTTGCATCATACCGTGGAGAATGTGTCCGATCATCAGCATCTCGCGCTTTCAAGGATGGCGCCAAGAACAGAGAATTGAGTTTGAAGTTTGGTCGAACCGAGACATGACCCCGAGTCGAATGATGGAGATTGTTACTGGCACGCCAACGGCGAAGAAGAAGACCGACCAAGCTGCAAGTATAAGCCGAGTCACGGAGAAGGGAAACACCAATGGAAATGTAGCGAAGGTCAACCAGCAGCTCTCGGAGAGGCTCGACCGTGACTCGTGGAAAGTTCAAAGGAAACCAAAAGGATCCCGAACCCTAAGAAGGTGAAGGATAAAGAAGGGAACGACATGATGGATATGTCGTGTCACATCCACACGAAGAAAGATGAAGAGGGTAATATCATTTACCCAAAGCATACCACTCGCCAATGTCGACTCTCGATCCAAAGAAGCCAAGGAAAACAGTCCAAAGACAAGGAAAAGGAGTCGGGACAAGGCCAAAGACAAGGAGGACAGTGAGGGAGGATATCCGCATGTCAACTCCACTCTGATGATCTTCGCAGATGTGGAAAGCAAGAGCCGACTGAAGGTCATTAATCGTGAGGTGAACATGGTTGCCCCAGCGAAACCAAGTTATCTGAGATGGTCCAAAACACCCATCACATTCGACCAATCTGATCACCCGACTCATATTGCCACCCCCGGGAGGCAAGCTTTGGTAGTCGACCTAGTTGTCGAAGGCACTCAACTGACGAAAGTGCTAATGGACAGTGGTAGTGGACTGAACTTGTTGTATGCAGACACACTAAAAGGAATGGGCATTCCGATGTCCCGATCGAGCACCAAGAATATGAGCTTTCATGGAGTTATACCAGAAAGAAAGCCGAGTCACTCGCCAAATAGCTCGACGTGGTGTTTGGTGATTCAAAACATTTTCGCAAGGAGAAGTTGACGCTTGAGGTCGTGGATTTTCGAGCGCTGCATTCACGCCATTTTGGGGAGACCGCTTACGCACGGTTCATGGCTCACCATGTTACGGTACCTCAAACGGAAGATGCCCGCCCCAAAGGAGTGATCACCGCCACCGTGATCGGAAAAGGCGTAAGAGTGCTTTCGTAAGGGCTCAAAGATTGCCGATTCCTGTGTGACAGCGGTCGAGTTTGAAGAATATAAGCAAAATGCAGATCCGAGTGATTTGCTGCGATCCAAGAAGCCCGCCACAGACCTGATTTCACCGTCCGTGAGACGAAGCTCGTCCACATTCACCCGACCGACCCCAATGCAGCCCCGACCCACATCTCCACAACACTCGACCAAATAGGAAGAAGCGCCATCCAGCTTCCTCCGTGAGAATCGACATTTTTGCATGGAAGCCACCGACATGCCGTGTTCCTGGGACTGGCTGAGCATCACCTTAGAGTCGACTCATCAAGAAAACCAGTTAAAGAGCATCTTTAGCGCCCGCCGCCCGTAAGAGAAAGGCTATTGGTGAGGAAGTGGCTCGATCTGGCATGCAGGATTTATCCGAGAGATATACCACCCGAGTGGCTCGCTAATGTCGCCATGGTTCCTAAGAAGGACAAATCACTCCAATGTGCATTGATTTCAAGCACATCAATCGGGCATGCCCGAAGATCATTTTCCTCTCCTCGCATTGATCAAATTGTTGACTCGACCGCGAGATGCGAGAGATTGTCTTTTCTAGACGCTTTTTCGGTACCACCAGATCCGCTCAGACGACCCGATGAGATAAAACAGCTTTCATCACTCCATTCGGTGCTTCGCTATATCACCATGCCATTCGCCTCAAGAATGCCGGAGCCACATTTATGCGAATGATTCGAAGTGTTTGCTCACCAAATCAGTCGGAATGTGGAAGCGATATGGATGATATCGTGGTCAAGTCGTGAAAAGGTTCCGACCTGCTCATTGACCTCGCCAAACATTTGCCAACCTCGGAAGGTATGATATCAAGCTCAATCCATCGGCGCACATTCGAGTTCCAGTGGCAAGTTACTCGGTTTTCGCTTCCGAGCGAGGATCGACGCTAATCCGAGAAGATCGCACTATTCTCCGAATGAAACGCCTCGCGAAAGTGCACGGCGTCCGAAGCTTCATCGGATGCTTGGCCGCATTAAGTCGATTCATCTCACGACTCGGTGAAAAGGCATTGCCTCTTTACCGATCGATGAAGAAGGCGCATGTTCGAGTGGACTCGAAGTCGATGCAGCATTTGCCGAGCTAAAAGCTCGCTCTCCACCCAGCCGGTGCTTGCTGCTCCAATCAGCAAAGAGCCTCTGCTGCTTTATATCGCAGCCACAGGACAAGTCGTCAAGACAAGATTTACGGTCGATCGGGAAGAAGAAGGAAAAGCCTTCAAAGTCCAAATACCAAAGGTATTATTTGTCCGAAGTTTTGACTCCATCCAAGCAGAGATACCCTCATTATCGAAGCTTGTGTATGGAATATACATGACCACGAAGAAGGTTGCTCATTATTTCTCCGATCATTCCATCACGCTGCCGCCGACGCCCACTTTCGTGAGATTCTCGCACAACAGAGATGCAACCGTTGAGTGGCTAAATGGGCGATTGAACTTCTTCCCCTTGATATCAAGTTTGAGGCAAAGAAAGCCATTAAGTCCTAGGCAATAGATGATTTCCTCGCCGAGTGGATTGAACAACAGCAGCCGACTGAAGTTCACTTGGAGCATTGGACCATGTTCTTTGATGGCTCTAAGATGCTGAATGGTTCTGGTGCTGGGGTGGTCTTGGTTTCCCCGAGAGGAGATAAGCTCAGATATGTGCTCCAAATTCACTTTGATTCCTCCAACAATGAGGCAGAGTACGAGGCCCTTCTCAGATGGGTTATGCATGGCCATTTCACTCGGCGTCCGTCAGCTTTATGGTTTATGGCGACTCAGATTTAGTGGTCAACCAAGTGATAAAGGAGGGGACGTGAGAAGCCCAAATTGCCGGTGTCAAAACCGCGGATCTCGGTAGGGGTCCCGAACTGCGTCCTAGGCGGATGGTAACAGGAGACGAGGGACACAATGTTTTTACCTGTGTTCAGCCCTCTCGATGGAGGTAATACCCTCGCCCCGCTTGATTAATATTGATGATATGGGTAGTACAAGAGTAGATCTACCACGAGATCAAGGAGGCTAAACCCTAGAAGCTAGCCTATGGTATGATTGTTGAGATGTAATGTTGTGTCCCACGGATTAAGGCCCTCCGGTTTATATAGACACCGGAGAGGCTAGGGTTACACAGTAGTCGGTTACAATGGTAGGAGATCCACATATCCAGATTGCAAGCTTGCCTTCCACGCCAAGGAAAGTACCTTCCTGACACGAGCCGAGTCTTCAATCTTCTATCTTTGTAGTCCGGGAGTTCGGCGGATATTGATAGTCCGCTATCCGGACACCCCTAGTCCAGACTCCTCAAGAGCTCCCGAACCAGTCTTCAATGACGATAAGTCCAGCGTGCTTGTAGTCTTCGCGCTGCAAGGCGGGTTCTCCTTCAAATTCCATGTTCCTCGCCGAGCAATGTCCGCTTCACCTCGAATACTGTGCTTTTGGCATCTACACCAAATTATGGACGCCTTCCACGCCACACTAATGCGAAAAGCCAGGAGTTTTTACATTTTACCTCAATCGCGCGGGTCACCCGCCTATTAAAGGGGCAAGGATCCAGATCCAAACCGCACCATCTTCCTCCCACAGATACTCCATCGGCGCCCTCGACCTGAAATCCATTCCACCATGGATCGTCAACGCGGCTCTTCCTCACGCGCTCCCAGCCCATCGCCAGGAGATTGGAGGAGGTGCTCAGTTCCGCACAACGAGCTAGTAAAGCTCCAGACGGAGGGGTTGCTTCCTCCGGCCTTCATGGTTCCGGTCCGAGCTGGACTGGTTACTTACCGAGGTGGGAGGCAGGCGGAGGACACCCCAATCCCCAACAAGGGGGAGCGGGTGTGTTTCGTCCCTTATCTAGTAAGGGGACTTGGATTTCCAATACATCCTTTCCTCCGCGGGCTCCTGGAGTTCTACGGACTCCAGCTCCATCACCTCACGCCCGCATCCTTGCTGCACATCGCAGGCTATGTAGCTCTTTGTGAGCTATTCTTGGGCATCGAGCCCCATTTCGCATTGTGGAAGAGGTTGTTCTGCCTCGTGCCCCGTTCTCACCAGGGGACCATATATCAAGTGGGCGGCGCCGAAATATGGCGCATCGCTGGGACCGGATACCTATCCGGCACCCCCAAGAGGGCGTCCGAAGACTGGCCCTCGGAGTGGTTTTATATCGAGACACTCCGCTATCCGACCCAGTCCGGATTGGCCTCCCGGAGTTTGATGCCGCCCTTGAAGAAACGCCACTGGCGCCCATGAGCCCCCCGCTTGGAGGAAGACAAGAGCGCCCATTACTTGATGGGCCGATAAGATTAATGGCTCATTCCGGCTTGACCATGATTGGAGTCATGGCGACGTGCATCAAGCGGGGGGGGGTGCAGCCGCTGCAATACAGAGGCCACCCCATGTGGGATTTCAATGGGGCGGACGATGCCACCCGACACGGCCGCAAAGGACCGGAATCGACCGAGGATCTGGTGAAGATCCTGTCTGGTCTGTACAAGGGGGAGAAGGAGGACTTCCTTCGCCCGATCCCTCTGGAGGGGTTTTCCATGAACTACCCCAGAGGATGGGTGTTTAACACCTCAAGGGTTCTGCCTGTTTTCAAGTTTAAGCTTCTTACTTTATGTCTTCGCCGCAGTCTACGCCGGACTGTGGAGGACATGGAGTCCTGCCCACAACCCGAGGATCCGGAAGGATCCACGGTCCGCCTCCGAAGAGGATCCGACATCGGGTGGAGCTAATCGAGGGGTGTATCACCAGCCTAAGCATTGACGATGCTTTGGTCGCCATTACGGCGACTACCCCGGCTGAATTCGCATCCCAGTGACCAAGACCAAGTCCGGACACCGCTATCTTATCCTTGGCTACTCGACCTTCGCGAACGATGGCTTTTTGCAGAAGCGCCTTTACGGCCGAGAGCCGAAGTCATGCGCGCCGACCTCATGAGGTCGGTCCGAACTAGTAGGAGGAAGAGGAGCGCCGTGCGGGCGGAATCGTCGCCGCAGGGGTATGGCTTATGTTTGATTCTTTCGAGCAACGTTTCAAGGAAACTTCTAAACGCTCATGATTTTTACAGAAGAAAAGCGCCGCGGGATCATGCGAGCACGGAGTTGCCGATCCTACCAATTCCACTGGCCCAGCTACCGGACTGGAGGGGGCGGCAGCGCGAGACGCGAACCGGATCCTACTCCAACGGAGGATACCGGCTGCATCGTCCGCCACCAAGTCGAGGTGGAGAGTGCTATGAATCATAGACACCGCCGACAGTTTTTCAAGAGTCGTGTTTTCCCCGAGGCATGGGATGCCTTCAACGCAGGGACGCGCATCTCGGGCTGCTCAAAATGGTTTTACCAGTATTACCGCGAGCAAAGATGTTAAAGACATACGGTAAAGATATTTTAATGGTTGTATACACCAAGAGTCCCCGATACTTAAATTAGTTATGTTAACTGATTTAAGGATCATTTGAAATTTCAGTGCTCTTAACGAGAAGAACGCCCAAATTGTCTCGGAGCTGCAAGATTGCAAGGCCCAACTTGAGGCTGCGCTTGCTGCCACAGGAGGAGACGGAAAGACCCCTCCTGGTAAAACATTTTTATAAATTTGTATAAGTGCTGTTCGGCATGGGCGCAAGTCTGATAACAACACTGGAGGCACCGCCAACCAGAGCCGGACAGCAAAGCCATCAAGCCAGCTAAAGGTCGGCGAGAATGTGCGTAATGTAGTTCAGCAGAAAGGAACAAGCTCCAAGACGCCAACGCCAAGCTCGGAGAAGAGCTAAAAGGCGCACAGGCCGAGCTGTCTGGCTCCATCAAGGAGAATCAACGGCTTCGTCGCGGCATCTATAGTAAGTGCTTGAGCGAACTCGCTAAGTAAGAAGAGTTTGGCGAGGAAGTGATTTGACATAATATGTCTTGTAGGTATACTCACGGGCCATACTGCGGAGGAGATGCCCATATCAATGGGTGATCAACTTCCCGAACTGTTGCAACTATTCGAACGAAGTTCAAGGGCAATGAGTGGCGCCAGACAGCCTTATGGCTATCCTCGCCTACCCGAGGGCCTCGGGAGCTTGCGGAGAAGCTACGGGGAGTACGGCAGCGCTTCCGGTTGTGGAAGATTTCAGCTTGCCGCCAAGGTGCCAGGGAGGCTTGGGCCATGGTGAAGACGCGGATAAGAAGGCGCACCCCAACCATATGGCCAAGTTGGACCGGTGGGGCCCGACGGGAAGGAGATCCCTGTGAGTTTAGTGTATGGCCAGGTGGAACTGGCTGCCAAATATTCCCAACGGGACTGTAAACTAGACAGCCTGTTAGACGGGATTGAGGAGGAATACAATCAATAGATTTGACAATGTATGTTATCCTTAAAATTGGCATGTGAAATGCCTTCTAGCTGGATTGTAGATCGTTTGTCTTTGCCGACCTTTTCGCTTCGACCTCGGGACCCTAGAGTCCGGAGTGTGTCCGAATACCTTTGTGGTTTAACAAATAACCGTGGTATGCATGGAGACCAGGTGTAGGGGTCATTAGTGCTTTATCAGACAAGTGCCCAACTAGTTATGTTATATTACATGGTTAGTAAGAAACATCTTCCAGAGAGAACAGTTCCGTTAAGGGTTCCTTTCGCTGGGGTGGCATGCCCTAAAGTGCATGTCCGGACTGCCAATGGAGCAGTGAATCATCCGGGGCAGATGGAAAAATAGGTAAAAAGTCATCTTTTAAATCACCGATCGAATATTCCCTTAAGAACGCTTAGCTTTCGCTTCACCCACCGAGGTACACATCCGCCGACCCGGCAAGAATAATCGCAGAGGTGCTCCTTTACCACCTAGCTGAACAATCGGGAACGAG
Organism: Aegilops speltoides; assembly: GCA_021437245.1. Taxonomy (NCBI): domain Eukaryota; kingdom Viridiplantae; phylum Streptophyta; class Magnoliopsida; order Poales; family Poaceae; genus Aegilops; species Aegilops speltoides. Next base: position 443,799,109 of record CM038145.1, on the reverse strand, counting down.
GGTAAGCACAGAGCCAGCAACCCAGCTTGGCCAAAACTTAAGTCATATCGATGCATATAATGGCGAGTAAAAGGTACATGTGGAAGCATGACACATGTGTTGGGTATAAAACCCTTATAGTTGAGCTTCGTAAAAGAAGCCCCAGAATAACGAAAAGGGTGGCACACCGTCTGTATGCAAAAATGCGAAAATAGGCCCCGAGGGGCTTTGTTGATTTAAAAGGATAAAAGAGAAAAGAAGACAGCCAAATATATAAGGTTGGACGGGAAGGGGACGAACTCTTAGTCCGCGCTAGGCATAGAATCGCCGAGTCGGGCTGCGTTCCATGGGTTCGCTCGAGTCGGTTGTCCGACGCTTTAGAGACGGTATGTTCACCGGTCAAGACTTGATCAACAATGAAGGGCCTTCCCATCCGGCTTGAGCTTGTCCTTTTTCTTGTCCGCAGCGAGAACTAGTTCGCCAACGCTGTAAGTTTTGGCCCGCATTTCGCTTTGATATCTTCGCCTGCTGCGATAGAATGCGGAACGAGCCTTCGCGACGCCCCGCTTCTTCCTCCAATGTGTCCAGCTGTCCCGCCGATCGAGCTCGGCTTCTCTTTCCTCATACATGCGCACTCGAGGTGAGTCATGAATAATGTCGCAGGCGTAACTGCCTCTGCGCCAGATACCATAAAAATGGTGTGAATCCGTAGTACGGTTAGGCGTTGTCCGCAGCCCCGTGAGTACGGAGTCGAGCTCCTCGACCCATTGGTGTCTCGATTTAGTGAGTGACCTCACTAGTCCGGGTTTAATGCCGCCATTATTAGACCGCTTGCTCTTTCCACTTGACCGCTGGTTTGAGGGTGATAGACTCACGCATAGTCGAGCTTAATGCCCATATTTTTGCACCATGACTTCACTTCATCGGCTGTGAAGTTCGTGCCGCTATCCGTGATGATGCTGTGGGGACTCAGAACGGTGTACCACCTCGATATAAAGTCTATCACTGGTCCGGACTCGCCGCTTTTGACCGGTTTGGCCTCTATCCATTTGGTGAACTTATCCACCATGACCAACAGTACCTTTTCTTGTGGGTTCCCTTTAAGGGTCCGACCATGTCAAGCCCCTGCATCGCGAACGGCCGTGTAATGGGTATGGTTTTGAGGGCGGGGTGGCATATGGCTCGATTAGCGAAGAGCCGGCAACCAACGATCGCCGACCAAGTCTCTGCAGACCGCCCGAGCCGTCGGCCAATAAAATCTCTGTACGGAATGCCTTTCCAACCAGGGCGCTGGCTGCTGCGTGGTGTCCACCTAGTCCGCATGGATTTCAGCCAGAGGTTTCGCCCTTCTTCTTCGGAGATACACCTTTGAAGGACTCCGTAGTACTTTTCTTATAAAGTTCTCCTCATGAACCTTGTAGGCCTTTGATCGCGGACTATGCAGCGGGCCTCATTTTGGTCTTCGGAAGTTCCTGCCAAGTAAGTAGGCCAGAAAGGTTCTGCCCACGCGCGATTATTGCCATTATGTCGTGGGCGGATTGTGTTACGTTGTTCCGCTGAATCACCAGCTAGTGCGGCTTTCTCCGGTTTGTCGTTACGGACTCCTCTTCCCATAGTACGGATGGCTTGAAGAGCCGCTCCAGAAGATATTTGAGGGACAATATCACGCTTCGACCGATGCGCGTGTAACGCCGGCCGCTTGGTTATTATCTCGGCTATGTGATGGAATTCGAGTCCTTCAAACCGAAATGACATTTTCGTGACAGCATTACGATATGCTGCCATTTTCGGATCCTTGGCGCCAAAGTCTCCATTTATTTGGGATATTGCAAGGTTTGAATCCTCGCACCTCTAGGCGTTGATGCCCATGGAGATCGCCATCCGGAGACCATGTAACAGGCCTCAGATTCGCCGCGTTGTTGGAGTCCGTGTACATTATTTGAGTACGATGGATCAGATTCTCCGTGGGGACGCCAAGACGACCCCAGCCCCCAGTGCCGCCAACATTTTGGAGCCGTCGGTGCATAGTCCAATTGGAGTATGCGCCGCACTTTTAGGTAGTTCGCTTCACCATTCGGCGACGAAGTCAGCCAAAACTTGTGACTTTATGGCTCGCCGAGGTTTGTATGATATGTCGAATGGCAAGAGATCAATGGCCCATTTTGCAATCCTGCCCGCTATGCTGCGGTTATTTATAATGTCATTGAGTGGTACTTCGGCCACCGTTATCGAACACTCTTGAAAGTAGTGCCGAGGCTTCGAGACGCCATGAACACCGCATATGCTATCTTTTGATAGTGCGGTAACGGATTTGCAGGGGTTAGCACAAAGGGATACATAATACACTGGTTTTGAAGAGGGAATTTATGCCCTTCGCTGCTCGCTCGACGACGAGGACAGCGCCACAACTTGATGTGTTGCCGCGATGTATAACAACATCGGTTCGCCCGAGTGGGCGCAGCCAGACCGGATTTGTTGCCAATATGGCCTTTATTTCTTCGAGTCCGCAGAAGCGTGCATCCGCCCACTGGTGTTCGGCGCGCCTTAGAGGCGATAGAGGGCAACGCCTTTCTCCTAGACGGAGATAAACGGCTTAAGGCTGCCACGCATCCCGTTAATTTTTGTATTTGCTTGAGGTCCTTTGGGATATCCAACTGTGACAGAGCCCGGATTTTGACCGGATTTGCCTCGATCCCTCTACCGGATACGATGAAGCCCAGCAGCTTCCCGGTTGGTACGCCGAAAACACATTTTTCCGGATTCAGCTTAATGTCATATGCTTTGAGGTCGTCGAATGTGAGCCTCAAATCGTCTACTAAAGTTTCGACGTGTTTTGTTTTGACGACCACGCCGCTTCACGATGCCTCGATTGTTTTGCCGATCCGGTAGCCGACATGTTTGAATCATGCGCTGATATGTTGCGCCGGCGTTTTGAGTCCGGCGGGCATCGACAAGCGTAATGGTCCGTATGGAGTAATAAATGCCGCTATGCTTGATCCGCTCGCCATCTTGATTTGATGATAGCCGGAGTATGCGCCCGTGAAGCACAACAAGTCGTGTTCCGCCGTGGCGCCGATAATTTGATCGATGCGGGGAGGGAAAGGATCCTTTGGGCATGCCTTATTGAGGTCTTTGAAGTCGCACACGAGGCGCCAGGATTTATCTTTCTTTGGTACCATCACCAAATTTGCTAGCCGGTCCCGATGTTTAATGTCTCTAATGAATCCGCTTCCAATAACTTGGCTAGCTCTTCTCCCATTGCCTCGCCTCTTGGGCTCGGAAAATCGTCAAGAGCCTGCTTTGGTGGCTTGAATCATTTTAGGATGTTTAGGCTGTGCTCGCCAACTCGCGAGGGATGCCGGCATGTCTCAAGGGTGCCAAAGCGAAGATGTCCCAATTTTCCCAAGGAAATCACGAAGTCTTGGCGTCAACTTTGGTTTCAACTGCGCCCGATGGAGGCCGCTTTTGTTGGGTCCGCTGGGTGGACTTGAAATTTAACTATCTCATCTGCTGGTTTGAAGGAGGTGGACTTGGATCTTTTATCAAGTATCACATCGCCCCTGCTTATCAGAAGTGGTTAGTTCCTCCGCCGCTAAGGCTTTGGATAGTGCTTCGAGAGCTAGTGCGGCTGTCTTATTTTCGGCGCGGAGTGCCGTGGTCCGGATCACTAACGAGAGTGATTATTCCGCCGGCCCTGCATTTTGAGCTTCATGTACCCGTAATGGGGTATTGCTTGAAAATTGTGAATGCCTCTCGCCCTAATATGGCGTGATAGCCGCCTGAACGGGCCACCGAACGTGAACTTCTTCGGATCTATAATTGTCCGAGAGCCAACACCACATCTAGTGTGATTTTTCCGGTGCAGCGCTTCCCGGCTAGGGATTATTCCTCTGAAGGTTGTGCTTTGCCGCTCAATACGGCTCCAATCGATTTCCATTTTTGCGGGTTTCTCAGAATGAGGCTTAGTCCGCGCCGCCGCCCATGAGGACTTTTGTCACGAAAAGTCGCCCACTATGGGACTAAGTACCGGTCTTGGCCGGGCTCGTAGCTCGAGATATGGGCTCGTCGCCGCATCAAGGTGATAGCTGTGTCGCCCATGGATTTGCGGTTGCTACTTGGTAGACTTCGCGAAGTTCATGGATTGTTCGTTGCGCATATTATTTGATGCGAAAGTCTCAAGACTGCTGATACCGTGGCTGGTATTGTTGGAGTAGTTTCCTGAGCTAGAAGCTCTTCGCCACTTTTGGCCACCGCCGTAGTATCCAACATGCTCGAAGGCTATGTGTTGGGGCATCTCCCCGTATATGAAGTTTACAGGTCCATTGAGCCATCCCTCCAAAGACGGTTCTGCTTCCCTTGCTGGGTTTTTGCTTTTTGGTTTTTGCATTTGGGGCCTGATTGTGGGCGCCTTTTTACCGCTGGATCGGGTTTGGTGCCGGATTATCCCAAAATTGATTTTCAGTTTTCCGAGACTTTCCATCGCACAAGATTTTCGCATTATGGACGCCAGATCGGTAAAATGCGTAATCTTGCGACGATCGATGGCGCTCAGATTCCCCGTCCGTGCGCTTATTGCGTAAGATTGAGATTATGCTTTTCTCGGCAGTCCTTTATCCCGCCCATAACCAGAGGAATCGCCCAAGAACGATGTAATCGCTTCGAGGGCTCTTGCCGAATTAGAGATAGGTCGATATGTCCGGGCGGTGGGTGGAATAAAACCGGATCCCTGCCCATCTTTAGGCTCAAAGGCCGAGGGTCTTCGAACTTGAAGCTTGATTTGCTGGAAAAGCCCAATGAGTCCGGAGCGACGCATGATTTTAGGTTCAATGCTCGATCAGGTCCGCCCCTCCGCAGAATCCGCATGGAGGGTTCGGGAATCCGACACGATTGTTTTCAACAATGGCAACGAATTGCCGAAGTTGTTCTTCTACCACTTCGACGTGGTGGGTAGCCTAGGAGAGTTAATCTCTCGATCGGTTTTAAGCCCGATCGATCGTAGTCCGCTATGACTCTGGGGCGGCGATGCGATCCAAGAGCTCGCTAATGACGAGAGCTCGATTGATCTAACTGCTCGCAGCTTTAGGGCTGACTCAAGGTTGCTTTCGACGACTTGAGAAGTCATTGCGAAGCGACGGCCGGACAAAGCGGTCATAAGGAAACCGCCGAGCCGGATTGTTCGACCGGGCGTTAAGGCCCCTCCGTGAGAACACCGCCTTTGAAGATGGGTAAAGGCATCCGCTTATCGGCGATTTACACGAGGAACTCTCAATGAAAGCACCAATGTCGTGTCAAACCGCGGATCTCGGTAGGGGTCCCGAATCGTGCGGCCTAGCCGGATGGTAACAGGAGACGAGGGACACAATGTTTTACCTGTGTTCAGACCTCTCGATGGAGGTAATACCCTACGCCCCGCTTGATTAATATTGATGATATGGGTAGTACAAGAGTAGATCTACCACGAGATCAAGGAGGCTAAACCCTAGAAGCTAGCCTATGGTATGATTTTTGAGATGTAATGTTGTGTCCCACGGACTAAGGCCCTCCGGTTTATATAGACACCGGAGAGGCTAGGGTTACACAGAGTCGGTTACAATGGTAGGAGATCCACATATCCAGATTGCCAAGCTTGCCTTCCACGCCAAGGAAAGTACCTTCCTGACACGAGCCGAGTCTTCAATCTTCTATCTTTGTAGTCCGGGAGTCCGCGGATATTGATAGTCCGCTATCCTGACACCCCTAGTCCAGACTCCTCACCAGCTATGATCGGATATCGCAATGCAATGAGGAAGCCGAAAAGAAGTTTGAGGGGTTAGAGCTCCATCACATACCCCGATCAAAAATCAAGCAATGATGATCTAGCAAAATAGTGTCCAAGAGAGAAGCCATTCCGAGTGGCGTGTTCTTGGAGCATATACGCATTCGCCGCTAAAGAGGACCCTTTCATCAAGAAGCCCCGCAACCCAAGAGTGCCACGGATCCGATCAAGTAGAAGTCCCACTGTGGTCGACTTGGTTATGGAGGTCTTGGTGGTCACTCCCGATTGGACAGCCCATATATCGCGACATCATGAGAAAAGAGCTCCGGAGGATGAGGAAGAGGCTCGATAGATCGCTCGTCGATCCAAAGCCTTTACCGTAATCAAAGGACAGCTTGTACAGAGAGCGCGATCGAGTTGGTCGGTGCATAACGCCGTAAGAAGGTCGAATCATCCTTGATGATATCCACTGGGACCTGTGGTCATCATGCGCCCTTCGACCATCGTGGCCAAAGCATACCGAGCCGATTTTACCGCCAAAGGCGAATGAGATGGCAAAGGAAATAGTGGACAAGTGCGGGATGTCGGTTCTACTCAAATATGTCACACAAGCTCGCGTCGACTCAAGACCATTCCACTCGTCTGCCCTTCGCAGATGGGGGTTGGATATGGTCGGTCCCTTGAGAACAGGTCAAGCGGTTTCACGATGTATTGGTGGCAGTCGACAAGTTCACCAAGTGGATTGAGGCTAAACCCATCAAGAACCTTGACGCCGGTACTGCTGTTAGTTTCATCAGGGAACTGATATTCAGATATGGAGTCCCGCACAGCATCATTACGGATAATGGGTCGAACTTTGACTCAGAGGAATTCAGAGATTTCTGCAACTCTCAAGGCACACGAGTCGACTACGCTTCAGTCGCCCATCCGCAGTCGAATGGACAAGCAGAGCGAGCCAATGGCCTGATCCTCAAAGGGTTGAAACCCCGACTGATGCGTGATCTCAAACATGCGGCCGGAGCATGGGTCGATTTAACTTCCCTCCATGCTTTGGGGACCGCAGACCACACCTAATCGGGTCGATCGAAGAACTCCATTCTTCTTGGTCTACGGAGTGAAGCGCCTCTTGCCGAGTGATCTTCTCCACAATGCTCCTCGAGTTGAACTCTACAACGGCAAAAGTTGAACAAGCGCCGCAGACGCAATGACCTTTTAGAGGAAGAAAGGGAGATGGCTCTGATCCGATCGACCATTTACCAACAAGACTTGCGTCGCTTCCACGCCAGAAATGTGAGGGGTCGAGCCTTCCAGGAAGGAGATTTAGTTCTCCGAGTGGATCAGCAGAAACAACACAAGCTTGCTCCTTCTTGGGAAGGGCCCTTCATCGTCACCAAGGTTCTCCACAACGGGGCGTACCGTCTTTACAACGTCGAACACAATATCGACGAGCCCCGAGCTTGGAACACGGAACTACTCCGCGCGTTTTACACTTAAGTTTATCACTCGGATGAGTTGTAATAAAAGTACTTCTGTAGTCCATGTTTTACAAGATAATAGTGTCATATTTTCCCCAATGATTTTTGTCACTTTTATTTTGTTCAGTAAAAATTTCCCCCTCAGTGGGTGACTTAGCCGCGAATCCGTTTCGCCTAAGTTTGTAAAAAAAATCCTTACCGAGTGATGAGCCGGCCTCTCACTCGGGGGTTTAGCTGCGAATCCGTTTCGCCTAAGTTTCAATAAAATCCTACCGAGTGATAAGCCAGACTTTCACTCGGAGGCTTAGCTGCAGTCCAAGTACTCGCCTAAGTTATAAAAAATCCTGCCGAGTGGCGAGCCAGACTCCCACTCGGGGGCTTAGCTGCAGCCCAGTGCTCGCCTAAGTTTGAATAAAATCCTGCCGAGTGGCGAGCCAGACTCCCACTCGGGGGCTTAGCTGCAGCCCAGTGCTCGCCTAAGTTTCAATAAAATCCTATCAAGTGGTAAGCCAGACTTCCACTCAGGGGCTTAGCTGCAGTCCGAGCACTCGCCTAAGTACAAGTACAATGTGCGCTCGCAAGGAGGACGAGGTGCAGGTCGACTGCGACCCTCTCCTCTGAGCTACGCCACAAATACAACGTGCGCTCACAAGGAGGATGAGGTGCAGGTCGACTGCGACCCTCTCCTCTGAGCTACACCACAAATACAACGCGCGCTCCCAAGGAGGACGAGGTGCAGGTCAATTGCGACCCTCTCCTCTGAGCTATGCCACAAATACAACATGCGCTCCCAAGGAGGACGAGGTGCAGGTCGACTGCGACACTCTCCTCTGAGCTACGCCACAAGTACAATGTGCGGTCGTAAGTAGGACGAGATGCAGGTTGACTGTGTCCCTCTCCTCTGAGCTACGCCACAAGTACAACGTGAAAATCCTACCGAGTGAAGAGCAAACCTCTCACTCGGGGGCTTAGCTGCAGCCCAGTGCTCGCCTAAAGTATAAAAATCCTACTGAGTGAAGAGCAAACCTCTCACTCGGGGGCTTAGCTGCAGCCCAGTGCTCGCCTAAGGTATAAAAATCCTACCGAGTGAAGAGCAAACCTCTCACTCGGAGGCTTAGGTGCAGCCCAGTGCTCGCCTAAGGTATAAAAATCCTACCGAGTGAAGAGCAAACCTCACACTCGGGGGCTTAGCTGCAGCCCAGTGCTCGCCTAATGTATAAAAATCCTACCGAGTGAAGAGCAAACCTCTCACTCGGAGGCTTAGCAGCAGCTCAGTGCTCGCCTAAGTGAATGGAAAAGAATAAGTCGACTGCAGTGGGCGTCTTGCTTTAAACCTGCAAAAGACATTTCGAGCCAAAAGCAAGCATATTCAAACATCAAATCCAAGTTCAGATCGATACCTAAAGGAACCGAAAGTGCTCAGGCGCTAAGCCTATTAAGGTTTATCGGTTACAAAATCACTCGGCATACCGAGGCAAATTTAAAGTGTCGAGCTCAAAGAAGTTTTTTACCCCTCCTGTGGAGGGCTGGAAGGTGCAACAAACTCATCAAGATCAATTCCGTCCGCAATCCGAGTGGCGGCAGCGATGAAGGTTTCCATGAAGGACCAAGTCATGTTTCTGGTGTTGGCCACCAAGAGCCGCCAGCTTGTCTTCTCGCGCATCCTTGCAAGTGGACTCGAGCTGCATACGAGCAACATCTCGCGCCAGACCGAAAGCAGAGGACTTTTTCCACTCCTCGCACTCGACCAGAACCGTGTTCATCCGAGCCATCAGCGACTCGAGGTCGCTCGAGGCGCTCCTCGGGCGAGAGCGTTGTGTCAATGCGAGAAGTGGCGACCTTCAGCCTTGCGAGATAGTCCACGACAGCAGCAATGCGAGACTCGAGTCGGAACACATTCATGGCAACTTCATCGTTCACCGGAGAGTTGACGGGGTCCAGGTTCGGTTCCAGTCGACTAGTTTCCTCTTCAAAGTTTTGACAAAATTCTGCAAATACAGTCACTGAATCAAGGCAATGGTCGAATGGAAAGATCACTATTAAAAATGACTGTTGAGTATAAAGGATTACCCTCGAGCATGAGGAACAACTTCTTGGCGAGTCCACTCAGGAAGGTCTCCAGATCATTCTTCTTCCCAGTTAACTGACTGGCCTTGTCGTTCAGAGCAGCTTTGTCAGTTTTCAGTCAACTGACCTCCTTGTTGGCAATCGCAAGAGCAGCTTTCAGATTAGTATTTTCTTCTTCAAGCTTGGTGACTGAAGCTAACTTCTCGTCAGCAAGCTTGATCTTCTCAGCTAACTCAAGGTCTTTTTTCTTCTGGGCCTCCTTCACCTTGCCTGCAAGTTACAGCAAGGTCATATTTTGAAACAAATGAACGAAAAAAGGAGTCGTCGAGGTCTCATCGAACATACCTTTAGTCTCCTCCTTCGCCTTCGTCAGATTCTCCTGAACCAGCTTCAGATCCATCTCGAGCTGAATGTGCTTGTGCTCCAGCTTGGTGTAACGAGCCGCAAGGTCGCAGGATTTCTGTGAAGAATCAATCGACAAAATGTCAAAGATAATTCACTTCCGAGTGGATAAAGAAAAATCATGTGTTTCTAAGACTACAGCCGAATACAAACATTCGACCGTAGTCTCGGGGACTACACCCAGTGGGTGCACTCAGCGTGCTACCACTGGTTCTATTAAGATAGAGTCGACCAGTCGACTTACCAAAAAAAATGACAAAACAGATTGTTCTTCAGATCAGAATCGATCGCCAGCAATCGACCACGCCTCGGGATTACACCAAGTGGGTGCACTCCCCACCGGTTTGAAAAATCCATTCGACTCAAATAATGACGGAAAGCCTTAATCTTATAAAGCCTAAGGCCGATCGCCAGCAATGACCTTAGCCTTGGGGATTACACCCACGGGTGCACTCAGCGCGTGCCCCGCAAACACGGAGTTTCAATCGACACACCCAAAGGGTGATTGCTATGGATTCCGGAAAGAAAAGCTTTTTGATAGCATATCCCAACAGAACAAGTTTATTGACTTACCCTAACATTGCTTTGAAGAGCGAGAACTTGTTGGGGAACGAGTAATTTCAAAAATTTCCTACGCACACGCAAGATCATGGTGATGATATAGCAACGAGGGAGAGTGTTGTCTACGTACCCTCAGAGACCGAAGCGGAAGCGCTGACGCAACATAGAGGAAGTAGTCGACGCCCTCCCGTCCCAACCGATCCAAGCACCGCATCCGCACCTCCGAAGTTCTTGACACGCCAGACAGCTCGATGACGCACCTCGATCTCCAATCCAGCAGAGGCGCCGAGGGGAGTTCCACAAGACGACGGCATGGTGACGATCTTGATGTTCTCTCGCCGCAGGCTTCGCCTAAGCACCGCTACAATATGACCGAGGTGTAATATCATGGAAGGGGCACCGCACACGGCTAAGGAACGATCAATGATCAACTTGTGTGTCTAGGGTGCCCCTACCCCGTGATATAAAGGAGGGAGGGAGGAGGTGGCCGCCCAAGGGGGCGCTTATAGGAGGAGGAAACCTACTCCAAGTAGGTTTCCTCTTTTCCTAATCCAAGTTGGAGGGGAAGGAAGGAGTACTAGTAGTAGGAAGGAAGAGGGGAAGGAGAAGGAAAGGGGGCCGCCCTCCCCCACCCGGATTGGGCTTGGGGCGCCCCCTTGCTCCTTCTCCTTCCTTCCACTTGGGCCCAATAAGGCCCATATACTTACCGGGGTTCCAGAACCTCCCTGAGCTCCTAGATATTCCCAAACTCTCCTAACCTTTCCGTGTCCAAATATATCCGTCCAATATATCAATCTTTATGTCTCGACCATTTCGAGACTCCTCGTCATGTCCGTGATCACATCCAGACTCCTAACAACTTTCGTACATCAAAATACATAAACTCATAATATAACTATCATCGAAACCTTGCTGCAAGGACCCTACGGTTCGAGAACAATGTAGACATGACCGAGACACGCCTATGGTCAATAACCAATAGCGGACCTGGATGCCCATATTGGTTCCTACATATTCTACGAAGATCTTTATCGGTCAAACCGCATAACAACATACTTTGTTCCTTTGTCATCGGTATGTTACTTGCCCGAGATTTGATCGTCGGTATCCAATACCTAGTTCAATCTTGTTACCGCAAGTCTCTTTACTCGCTCAGAATATATCATCTCATAACTAACTCATTAGTTACATGCTTGCAAGGCTTAAGTGATGAGTATTACCGAGAGGGCCCAGAGATACCTCTCCGACAATCGGAGTGACAAATCCTAATCTCAATTATGCCAACTCAACATGAACCTTCTAAACACCAGAGAGCACCTTTATAATCACCCGCTTATGTTGTGACGCTTGGTAGCACACAAAGTGTTCTTCCGTACACGGAGTTGCACAATCTCATAGTTGCAGGAACTTTGTATAAGTCATGAAGAAAGCAATAGCAAGATACTAAACGATCAAGTGCTAGGCTAATGAATCGGTCATGTCAATCACATCATTCTTCTAATGATGTAATCCCACTAATCAAATGACAACACATGTCTATGGTCAGGAAACATGACCATCTTTGATTAATGAGCTAGTCAAGTAGAGGCATACTAGTGACCATAGTTTTGTCTATGTATTCACACATGTATTATGTTTCCGGTTAATACAATTCTAGCATGAATAATAAACATTTATCATGATATGAGGAAATAAATAATAACTTTATTATTGCCTCTAGGGCATATTTCCTTCATTCTCCCACTTGCACTAGAGTCAATAATCTAGATTACATAGTAATGATTCTAACACCCATGGAGTCTTGGTGTTGATCATGTTTTGCTCGTGAGAGAGGCTTAGTCAATGGGTCTGCAACATTCATATCCGTATGTATCTTGCAAATCTCTATGTCTCCCACTTGGACTTGGTCCTGAATGGAATTGAAGCGTCTCTTGATGTGCTTGGTCCTCTTGTGAAATCTGGATTCCTTTGCCAAGGCAATTGCGCCAGTATTGTCACACAAGATCTTCATTGGTCCCGATGCACTAGGTATGACACCTAGATCGGAAATGAACTCCTTCATCTAGACTCCTTCATTTGCTGCTTCGTAAGCAGCTATGTACTCCGCTTCACATGTAGATCCCGCCACGACGCTTTGTTTAGAACTCGCACCAACTTACAGCTCCACCATTTAATATAAACACGATCCGGTTTGCGATTTAGAATCGTCCGGATCGTGTCAAAGCTTGCATCGACGTAACCATTTACGACTAGCTCTTTGTCACCTCCATATACGAGAAACATATCCTTAGTCCTTTTCGTATTTCAGATGTTCTTGACCGCTGTCCAAGGATCCACTCGATTACTTTGGTACCTCCCCGCTAAGCTTATTGCTAAGCATACGCCGTGTCCGGTACATAGCATTGCATACATGATAGAGCCTATGGCTGAAGCATAGGAACATTTTTCATTTTCTCTATCTTCTGCTGTGGTCGGGCATTGAGTTCGACTCAACTTCACACCTTGTAGCACAGCAAGAAACCTTTCTTTGCTCGATCCATATTGAACTTTTTCAATATTTTGTCAAGGTATGTGCTTTGTGAAAGTCCTATTAAGCGCCTTGATCTATCTCTATAGATCTTGATGCCTAATATGTAAGCAGCTTCACCGAGGTCTTTCATCGAAAAACTTTTATTCAAGTATCCCTTTATGCTATCCAGAAATTCTATATCATTTCCAATTAATAATATGTCATCAACATATAAAACTAGAAATGCTACAGAGCTCCCACTCACTTTCTTGTAAATACAAAGCTTCTCCAAAAGTCTCAGATAAAACCATATGCTTTGATCACACTATCAAAACGCTTATTCCAACTCCGAGATGCTTGCACCAGTCCATAAATAGAACGCTGGAGCTTGCAAACTTTGGCAAGACCTTTTGGATCAACAAAACCTTCCGCTGCATCATATACAACTCTTCTTCTAGAAATCCATTCAAGAATGCAGTCTTGACATCCATTTGCCAAATTTCATAATCATGAAATGCAGCAATGGCCAACATGATTCGGACAGACTTAAGCATCGCCACGGGTGAGAAAGTCTCATCGTAGTCAACCCCTTGAACTTGTCGAAAACCTTTTGCAACAAGTCGAGCTTTATAGACAGTAATATTACCATCAGCGCCGCCTTCTTCTTAAAGATCCATTTATTCTCAATGGCTTGCCGATCATCGGGCAAGTCAACCAAAGTCCACACTTTGTTTTCATACATGGATCCTATCTCGATTTCATGGCCTCTAGCCATTTAGCGGAATCTGGCTCATCATCGCTTCTCATAGTTCGTGAGGTTCGCCATGGTCAAGTAACATGACTTCAAGAATAGGATTACCGCATCACTGTGCGGATCTTACTCGTAGACCCACGAGGTTCAAGAGAAACTTGATCTGAAGTTTCATGATCAATATCATTAGCTTCCTCACTAATTGGTGTAGTTGTCACGGAACCGGTTCTCGTGATGAACTACCTTCCAATAAGGGTGTGGATACGCTTATCTCATCAAGTTCTACTTTCCTCCCACTCACTTCTTTCGAGAGAAACTCCTTCTCTAGAAAGGATCCATTCTTAGCAACGAATGTTTTGCCTTCGGATTTGTGATAGAAGGTGTACCCAACCGTCTCTTTTGGGTATCCTATGAAGACACATTTCTCCAATTTGGGTTCGAGCTTATCTGGCTGAAGTTTCCTCACATAAGCATCGCAGCCCCAAACTTTAAGAAACGACAACTTTGGTTTCTTGCCAAACCACAGTTCATAATGCGTCATCTCAACGGATTTTGATGGTGCCCTATTTAACGTGAATGCGCCGCCTCTAAAGCATAACCCCAAAATGATAGCGTAATCGATAAGAGACATCATAGATCGCACCATATCAAGTAAAGTACGATTATGACGCTCGGACACACCATTTCATTGTGGTGTTCCAGTGGCGGAGTTGCTAAACTATTCCGCATTGTTTCAAATGTAAACCAAACTCAGAACTCAAATATTCTCCTCCACGATCGATCGCAGAAATTTTATTTTCTTGTTACGATGATTTTCTACTTCACTCAAATTCTTTAAACTTTTCAAATGTTTCAGACTTGTGTTTCATTAAGTAGATATACCCATATCTGCTCAAATCATCTGTGAAGGTGAGAAAATAACGATATCCGCCACGAGCCTCAACATTCATCGGGCCACATACATCTCAGATGTATGATTTCCAACAAACCTATTGCTCTCTCCATAGTTCCGAGAACGGTGTTTTAGTCATCTTGCCCATGAGGCACGGTTTGCAAGTACCAAGTGATTCATAATCAAGTGATTCTAGAAGTCCATCAAGATGGAGTTTCTTCATGCTTTTACACCGATATGACCTAAACGACAAGCCACAAATAAGTTGCACTATCATTATCAACTCGCATCTTTTGGCTTCAACATTATGAATATGTGTATCACTACTATCGAGATTCAATAAAATAGACCACTCTTCAAGGGTGCATGACCATAAAAGATATTACTCATATAAATAGAACAACCATTATTCTCTCGATTTAAATGAATAACCGCCTCGCATCAAACAAGATCCAGATATAATGTTCATGCTCAACGCAGCACCAAATAACAATTATTTAGGTCTAAAACTAATCCCGATGGTAGATGTAGAGGTAGCGTGTCGACGGCGATCACATCGACTTTGGAACCGCTTTCCCACGCCAGCATCGTCACCTCGCCCTGGCCGCTGCTCGCTTATTCCGTAGTCCCTATTTCGAGTTGCAAATATTAGCAATGTAACCAAGATCAAATACCCAAAAGCTACTACGAGCTCTAGTTAGGTACACATCAATAACATGTATATCACATATACCTTTGTTCACTTTGCCATCCTTCTTATCCGCCAAATACTTGGGGCAGTTCCGCTTCCAAAGGACTACCGCTTGCAAGAGAAGCACTCGGCCAGTTTAGGTCCGCACTTGGGTTTCTTCTCTTGAGCAGCAACTTGCTTGCCGCTCTTTTGAAGTTCCCTTCTTCTTCCCTTTGCCCTTCTTCTTGAAACTAGTGGTCTTGTTAACCATCAACACTTGATGCTCCTTCTGATTTCTACCTCCGCTGCTTTCAAAGATCGCCAAGAGCTCGAATAGTCTTGTTCATCCCTTGCATATTATAGTTCATCACAAAGCTCTTGTAGCTTGGTGGCGTGATTGAAGAATTCATCAATGACACTATCATCGTGAAGATTAACTCCCAGCTTGAATCAAGTGATTGTTATACCCGCACATTCTCGAGTATATGTTCACCGACGTAACTATTCTCCTCCATCTTGCAGCTATAGAACTTATTGGAGGCTTCATATCTCTCAATCCGGCATTTGCTTGAAATATTAACTTCAACTCCCGAACATCTCATATGCTCCATGACGCTCAAAACGCCGTTGAAGACCCGGTTCTAAGCCGTAAAGCATGGCACATCGAACTATAGAGTAGTCATCAGCTTTGCTCTACCAGACGTTCTAACGCCGCTGGCCAGATCAAGAAGAGGTTCGCACCCAGCGGTGCTTCCAGACGTAACTCTTCAGTGCAGCAATGAGGATAATCCTCAAAGTTACGGACCCAAATCCGTAATTGCTACCATCATCTTTCAACTTTGCTTTCAAGGAACGCATTAAAATTCAACGGAACAACAAAGACGAGCCATCTATCTACAAACAAACATAGACAAGCAAGATACTATCAGGTACTAAGTTCATGATAAATTTAAGTTCAATTAATCATATTACTTAAGAACTCCCACTTAGACAGACATCTCTTTAGTCATCTAAGTGATCACGTGATCCAAATCAACTAAACCATAACTGATCATCACGTGCGATGGAGTAGTTTTCAATGGTGAACATCACTATGTTGATCATATCTACTATATGATTCACGCCGACCTTTCGGTCTCCGTGTTCCGAGGCCATATCTGCATATGCTAGGCTCGTCAAGTTTAACTCGAGTATTCTCGCGTGCAAAACTGGCTTGCACCCGTTGTAGATGGACGAGAGCTTATCACACCCGATCATCACGTGGTGTCTCAAAGACGATTTAACTTTGGCAATGGTGCATACTCGTGGAGAACACTTCTTGATAATTTTAGTGAGAGATCATCTTAAAATGCTACCGCCAATCAAAGCAAGATAAGATGCATAAAGGATAAACATCACATGCAATCAATATAAGTGATATGATATGGCCATCATCATCTTGTGCTTGTGATCTCCATCTCAAGCACCGCCGTGATCACCATCGCCACCGGCGCGACACCTTGATCTCCATCGTAGCATCGTTGTCGCTTACGCCATCTATTGCTTCTACGACTATCGCTACCGCTTAGTGATAAAGTAAAGCAATTACAGTATGCTTGCATTTCATACAATAAAGCGACAACCATATGGCTCTCGCCATTGCCGATAACTTCGTTACAAAACATGATCATCTCATACAATAAAATATAGCATCACGCCTTGGCCATATCACATCACAACATGCCCTGCAAAAACAAGTTAGACGCCCTCTACTTTGTTGTTGCAAATTTTACGTGGCTGCTACGGGCTTTAGCAAGAACCGTTCTACCTACGCATCAAAACCACAACGATAGTTTGTCAAATAGACTCGCTTTTAACCTTCACAAGGACCGGTGTAGCCACACTCGGTTCAACTAAAGTTGGAGAAACAGACACCCGCTAGTCACCGTGTGCAAAACACGGCGGTAAACCAGTCTCGCAGAAGCGCACGCTGTAATGTCGGTCCGGCCGCTTCATCCAACAATACCGCTGAACCAAAGTATGACATGCTGGTAGGCAGATGACTTATATCGCCCACAACTCACTTGTGTTCTACTCGTGCATATAACATCAACGATAAAACCTAGGCTCGGATGCCACCGTTGGGAAACGAGTAATTTCAAAAAATTCCTATGCACACGCAAGATCATGGTGATGATATAGCAACGAGGGAGAGTGTTGTCTATGTACCCTCGTGACCGAAGCGAAGCGCTGACGCAACGAGAGGAAGTAGTCGACGCCCTCCCGTCCGACCGATCCAAGCACCGCATCCGCACCTCCGAAGTTCTTGACACGCCAGACAGCTCGATGACGCACCTCGATCTCCAATCCAGCAGAGGCGCCGAGGGGAGTTCCACAAGACGACGGCGCAGTGATGATCTTGATGTTCTCCGTCGCAGGTTTCGCCTAAGCACCGCTACAATATGACCGAGGTGTAATATCGTGGAGGGGGCACCGCACACGGCTAAGGAACGATCAATGATCAACTTGTGTGTCTAGGGTGCCCCTACCCCGTGATATAAAGGAGGGAGGGAGGAGGTGGCCGCCCAAGGGGCGCTGATAGGAGGAGGAAACCTACTCCAAGTAGGTTTCCTCTTTTCCTAATCCAAGTTGGAGGGGAAGGAAGGAGTACTAGTAGTAGGAAGGAAGAGGGGAAGGAGAAGGAAAGGGGGCCCGCCCTCCCCAATTCGGATTGGGCTTGGGGCGCCTCCCTTGCTCCTTCTCCTTCCTTCCACTTGGACCCAATAAGGCCCATATACTTACCGGGGTTCCAGAACCTCCCGAGCTCCCAGATATTCCCAAACTCTCCGGAACCTTTTCGTGTCCAAATATATCCGTCCAATATATCAATCTTTATGTCTCGACCATTTCGAGACTCCTCGCCATGTCCGTGATCACATCCAGACTCCTAACAACCTTCGTACATCAAAATACATAAACTCATAATATAACCGCATCGAAACCTTAAGCGCATGGACCCTACGGTTCGAGAACAATGTAGACATGACCGAGACACGCCTTCGTCAATAACCAATAGCGGACCTGGATGCCCATATTGGTTCCTACATATTCTACGAAGATCTTTATCGGTCAAACCGCATAACAACATACTTTGTTCCTTTGTCATCGGTATGTTACTTGCCCGAGATTTGATCGCCGGTATCCAATACCTAGTTCAATCTTGTTACCGCAAGTCTTTTACTCGCTCAGAATACGCCATCTCATAACTAACTCATTAGTTACATGCTTGCAAGGCTTAAGTGATGAGTATTACCGAGAGGGCCCAGAGATACCTCTCCGACAATCGGAGTGACAAATCCTAATCTCAATTATGCCAACTCAACATGAACCTTCGAAACACCTGAGAGCACCTTTATAATCACCCAGCATGCTAGACGTTTGGTAGCACACAAAGTGTTCTTCCGTACACGGAGTTGCACAATCTCATAGTTGCAGGAACTTTGTATAAGTCATGAAGAAAGCAATAGCAAGTATACTAAACGATCAAGTGCTAGGCTAAAGAATGGGTCATGTCAATCACATCATTCTTCTAATGATGTGATCCCACTAATCAAATGACAACACATGTCTATGGTCAGGAAACATGACCATCTTTGATTAATGAGCTAGTCAAGTAGAGGCATTCTAGTGACCATAGTTTTGTCTATGTATTCACACATGTATTATGTTTCCGGTTAATACAATACTAGCATGAATAATAAACATTTATCATGATATGAGGAAATAAATAATAACTTTATTATTGCGTCTAGGGCATATTTCCTTCAGAACTGGCATCGTAGGCTACCTGGCTTGCCTCCCGGATGGCCTTCACCTGCTCCATCATGATTCCCGCCTGGCGTATCGCTTCCTTTGCAGCACTAGCTTGGTCCTCCGGGACATGGTGCGTCGTGAAGAGGGAAGGCTGCGCAGCACTCGACGAAGCGGGGAGAGCACTCGTCAGTGGCACCGCGAAGGACACGGTGTGTCGAGTGGTGTTCTCCTCCTCCACGACTGTGAGTCTCGGCGCCACACATCTGGGCCACCCCGCCGGGCAGACGCCTTCCTGCTCCTCCTGTGCTTCAAGAGGTTCCTCATCGTCATCATCATCGAAGAGTGATAACGACATTGGATGAAGCTACAGAAAAGAATCAGAATTAGGGACGAAGAGTCAATCGACTAAAAACGGAATTAAGTGAGTGGTACCAGGTTTTGAGGTTGCGGCATCCTCCATCTCATGGTCGTCAGCCCTGGCTGAGGTCTCAGAAGTAGCAGCACTACAATTCCAAAAAATCAGTCGGCTAACTCAAGTGTCAATCAAAGATAAAACTCGCACAAAACAAGAAGACTCAAGCAGCAGGTTTACCCTGATATGGTGGGGATAGACACCTTCATCTTTGGCAGGACCTTGGTCGGCTTCGACGGTGCCACCCTGGACTGCTTCGGAGCCTTTTCAGTCGGCACCGGAGAGGTGGTCCGAGGGCGCTTGGTCGACTGTGCGACAGTCGCGACCCCCTTGCCACGTTCAGTCGCAGGGTCATGGGCAAGCTTCGACCGCCTTTCCGAGCGCGGTGGTGCGACCTCCTCCTCCTCCTCTTCTTCTTCCTCCTCATCGTCATCATCATCATCATCTTCAAGAGCGTCCGAGTCCCACTCCTCTCAAGCTTCCCCCCTCGCTTCTCCTTCTTCAGCGGAGTTTGCGCCCATTGGGCATCGAGTACAGGTCGGTGAGGACCTGCTTGGACATCAAGACAAAGATCAATCGACCCATTTGCATCGACCTGACAGAAATAAATGTAGCAAGAATACAATTGGAGATAAAATGAGCATACCTTGTCCGAGGCTTTGGAATTGTCGAGTGGAGGAATCCTCCTAGCCCCACGAGGGTTATCCTTGTTCCCAAAGGACCGCAGCCAACCACCTTTCCAAATAAGTGGCATCGCCGATCGCTTCGGGTTGATCCGAGTCTCATCTTCGTCCCGCAAGACATCTACATGCAATGGCCTCTGATTGAGAGGCTGGATGCGGCGCTCTAAGGAAAACCTCCAGAGACCCATACCCGCCACTCCTCTCGAACCAACCGGACTACGCGCCCATCAAGACCTTCACGCCGGCCTTCTCCTCCGGAGCACCTTCGAGAGGAAGGTCGGTTGGCGCGTCCATGGTAAACGGAGGGAGACCACTGACCGCCCCGGGCCGACTCATTCTTGCAAGAAACCAAGTCGATCGCCAGCCCCCGACCGACTCGTGGAGGGTCATCGCTGGAAGGTGCTCTTGTTCCTCATCCGGATTCTCGACCTCCACACATCTGAATAATCTTGGTTTTATCATCATCTCGACTCGCCTTCTTCACGGTCTGAGAGCGGCACGTGAATATATGCTTCAACAGACCCCAGTGCGGTCGGCAACCCAGAAAGTTTTCACACATGGATACAAAGGCAGCAAGATAGGTGATAGCATTCGGGTTGAAGTGGTGGAGTTGCGCTCCGAAGAAGTTCAGGAAACCACGGAAGAAAACACTCGGTGGCAAAGAAAACCCTCGCCGACGTGGGTAGCCGAAGAACACACTCACCCTCTTCCTACCGGGATGCCACTCGTTCCTCGAGCCTTGTCGCTCCGTGGGGATCAGACCTTCGTTGGCCATGTCGGTGAGGTCATTCTCCGTAATGGTCGACCGGATCCAATCTCCTTGGACCCAGCCGTTCGGCAGACGAGATCTAGACGAAGACCCGCCGCGACTGGTGGTTCTCCCCTTCGCCTTCCCCGTCGCCGACGCCTTCTTCGCGCGTTCCAGCGCTGCCATCTTCTCCTTCACCATGGCTGCCGGCGAGGCGCGCGAGGAGCGGTTGTGCGGAGGCGAGAGCTGGCGCAGTGGGCAGAGGCAGGGAGAGCAGAGAGAGAATGGAGAGGTACTGTTCAAAGACCCTCGTCGGGCAGGTGGGCCCGAGCGATCCAATCACATCCCGAAATAGTCGCGCGGGCGCGATACGTGGCGAAAAAGGTGGCGCAAGAATCGAGGCGTCTATGCCCTATCCCATCCGAGCGCCGCGGTCCGCCCCGCTTCGCGCGCTTCCCCAAATTTCGTATCCCATCAAATCCGCGAACGGCAGATCGATCTGTCAGGCGCGAGATCTTCCGCGATCCGTCGCTCGGAAATTGTTATGTTCAAAAGGTCACTCGACGAAAGAAAAGAATGGATCGAGTCGACTGAAGAAAAGCTGCTGGTTATCAACAAAGAGATTATTGATCTAAGACAACGCATATCCAGCGCACAGAAGCAAGTCGGAAACAACATCAACTCCTTCTCCACTCAAGCCTCAATCCATTCGGGGGCTAATGATGGAGTCATGTACCTAGGGTAGGGTCATAGACCTGTTCTAAGTACCTTACCCAAGGACACCCTTAGAAGAGATCACCTTCCAAATGACCATGAGGACTCCACTCGACGACTTGAAGGACTCGACCATGAAGACTCACTCGACCACCGAAGGTCAAGAAGCACTCTGATCGCAACGGTCTGTAATTAAGTAGACTTTATGGTAGTTAAGACACTTTATGTGGGCGCTACCAAGAACGCCTGCACTTAATGTACTTTAAACCCCAGACATCGAGGGCCGAGGGGTCCGGCAGCACTATATAAGCCACCCCTACCTCAAGGTAAAGGGTTCGCACTCTGCATTTCATATACACATAATCCACTGACCGCATCCGGCCCGAGACGTAGGGCTTTTACTTCCTCCGAGAAGGGCCTGAACTCGTACATCTCTTGTGTTTACAACCTCTCCATAGCTAGGACCTTGCCTCTCCATACCTACCCCCCATTCTACTGTCAGATTTAGAACCACGACAATCGCTCCGGTCCACCGAACTATAGTGTCGTTCTTCCATGAGGGCGCACTTCCACCATCATGTTGTGTTACACTAGGGACTCAAGCAACCAGATCTAGGTGGGTGGCGTGCATAGGGTTGCGCCAATGATGTCTTTGATGCGCTGACGTCTTTGATGCGGCAAAGTAGTAACGTAGGATCTTTCCGTCCCTTAGTGGTGCACCAGGGTTCCCAAGCAAGGTGGTCACGGAGGTAGCCATGGGATTTGCTCATGCCCAACAACGAGACCTACACATCATTGGTTGTTTGTGCAACCGCCTGGTCACGACTTTATCCAATGGGCTGCCCTAAGTGGGGTTGTTTTCAGTAATTACTCACAACATGGTGTTTCGCATGCTATAATTCCTGTTGTACCAGTCCTCACACTTAGAATTACTTTATTAACAAAAATAATGAAAAGACTTACATTTCGAACCGTGGGAGCAATGATTTTTCACACGTGGATCGTAAAAGAAAAAAGATCGTCACATGTTCCGCTTCACACCCACGTAATATTGGCAATGCAATAATTGAAGGCACAACTATTTAAGGAAAGAGAGCGACATTATGCGATGTGTACAAGGAAACTGTCGAAGTTGGGCCTAAAATATCATCTACATTTTTCAGTTCGGATCTACATAAAGAAATGGTGTTCCTACACTTTTTGGAAATGATGTTTGAAACTAATAATCGCAAAACAGCTCCCTGTAACATCTGTTGACATGTTGCATGTTTCCAATTCCAAATCCCGGATGGTGTCATAGGAGAAACACATTACATACTTGTTCCTAGAGTGTTGACCCAATTTTTTCTACAATTTAAAATTTTGGAATCCTAGTATAGTACCATGTACCATAACGCCAGCACCAGAACATATTTCCACGAGCTAGTCTGTAAACACAATGATAAAAAGTGAGATTTCAGAAACTGGCCGGCACTACTCCTTGTGAGTGAGTGGCCCAATATCGAAACACGGTAGGGACTGACTACGGGTCGTGCTAGCTGCAAAGCTACCTAGCTTTTGATCCACAGGCGAGTCAGCAGGCCTGGCGCGGGCAGGGGCAGGACCAAGGGGCTGTGAGACGGTGCTGACAGTGAACATTTTCAGCAAAGCAGAGGTATAACGCCCCCGGGCGAGGGCGCCCGGGATCTTTCCATATTCATGAAAGGGTGGTGGAGGACAAAATTACTGTTCTGACCCTTAAGGCAAACTAAATCCCGATTTGACCTCGGTTCGAAAAAAATTTCGTTTCTGACCTTTTTTGGTGACGCCAAGGTCCTCAAGCGTCTGAGTTCGGGCGACGCCGGGTCCTGGCGTCGGCCTCGGCCCCGCCGCCCGCCCGCCTGACCGACCGCCGACGTGGCAAGGTCCAGACGCCAGGACCACAGCGTCTGCCCCTGTAAGTGGATAATCACTGAACCCCACCCCACCCATCCCCATCTCAACTCTCCTGGCGGCGCCCACCAATGTAACAGCCCTGTTCGTCGCCTCCTCCCCTAACACCACCATCCCCGATCTACTCCATCCTCCGCTAAAACTCGAGATCCGACCCCCAAGCTTCCTTGAGGTATTCTCCCCATTCCTCCAATTAGTTTTGGTTTTCCCTCTCTTGTTGGATGCATTAGTTAACATTAGGTGATGTTAGATTAGTAGATGGTTTCTTTATTTTAGGAAATAATTTGTAGTTGATAGATGATTTGGTAGGTAGTGTAGTTGCTAGATGTTTGTAGTTGTCCACCAATAAACATAGTTTGTGGATAAAATTTGAATTATAGATGATGTGTACTACCACCATGAAATACTTCAAAGTCTAATGAGTTCGATGATGTTGTGTTATGTATTGTGGTGTGGTAATAATTAGTATGCCTTGGAGCAGCGATAAATCTTTTTATGTGGCCGCCCTTCTCTGTCTCGATGCCTGCTCAAGTCATATAGGCAAGTGTTGGTGGTGCTGTAACTCATATGGTCAATCTGGCAACATGCTTGTCACATTTGGATGCAACCGAGCGTGAGTGCATATGCGCATTAAGATGGGGAGAATATTAGTAATTGCCATGTCGCTGGCTTGGCTTTATGCATGAGCCCCAGTGCTGCTGTACTACCATACAATCTGTCCTTATAGTATTTTCCTCTTTTTCATCTTTAAAATCAGCTCCTGTATTTGTTTTCTCAGAGCTACGTGCCTACATGTTTACTCCGAGAATTTATTGGACTGTTGATGCTGTTTGTAAATTATGTTGTTTGAGATTATAAAGTACTACCTTTGTTGTCTCGAGAAGAGACCAGATCAGAGATGACGCGCTTTCAATGCGACGCGCACCTCAAGCTATATGTTGAATATATAGATGGCATAATCTCTGTTTGAATCTGAGAAGACAACTTTGGCAAGCAAAAATATTTAGATAAAATATTATATGTGTGAAGTGCTATGAAAATATAGTTGAATATATAGATGGCAATTTTTTTGGCAAAAGAGATGATGAAATTTGATTATAGTGTGTGACATGATTTGTTCAATAGAATGGCGGATGATGATTAGTTTGCATATGTAGAAGAAAGAAATGATGTGGTTATTTTTGATAAGAATGGTGTTTCCATATGGCATAAACTTGGAGAAGCAAATTGTTTGATATTGTTCATGTATTCATAGATGTTTGTGAATTTTTTGTAGGATGGCGGATGGTGATGGACCTTGGTATGACGGATTAATCGATGAGTGGGATAAGGAGCATCGTGCTCGTGCCATTGAAAATGGACAGTAAGAAGCAAGATGGGTCAATTTTCGTTGTTTGTCATTTGTATTCTTGTATTGATTATTAAACCATCACTTTATTTGCAGGTTGTAGTTGCTATGCGCATGAGGGGTCATTCCACTGATGACTTTGATTACGATCCGCTGTATGAGCCTTACATTCGGAGATTGGGTCTTCTCCCATTCGTGTTGCGGCTTAAGCGACACGCCCGCCGGTGAACCACGCGGCGCCGACCGCACTTGTGGATCGTTGAGGCGGAGACTCACTCCTTCCACCTTCCATGTGGGAGATGACGATGACCCTACAGACATGGCTATGATAAGCGGCCTTCCTATCAACGGACAAGCTGTTACCGTCGTGTCGGCGTGGGTAATTGGCGAGAACGGATCGCCGATTTAATTGGCGCTCAGCCCGAGGGCCCTCAGAAGGCAAGGCCGATACATGCGAAAGTGAGGCATTCTTGGCTAAAACTGGTCGAGGAAACACCAACCCGCGCCCTCGGGATGCCAATGATGTGGTTGTGCAGCAAGACGCTGCTGGCCTATCTTTGGTATGTACTAACCAAGGTAGTCTTCTCGGATGCAATCGGGAACTCAGCCCTCTGGATGTTCTTGGAGCCACTTAACAACGGGATACCCAAGATAGCTGGGTTCGCCGCACTAGCATATTTGTATCGCCGTAAGAGATATTTGCAACCATTTATCTTGCATTTGTCATGCGCCCATATCTAACATGTTTGTTTGATTGCAGCTTGACTTGGCGTGTCGGAGGAAGGGAGGTTCATCCTCATTGTCTGGGTTTGTTTGGAGCCTATCCGTGTGGATGTGGGAGCGGATCCCGGTTGGACGGCCCGATTTGAAGAACCCCCTCCTTGCAAACCCACGGGGTAATCATGATGGGTTGCATGATGATGATCCATATCGGCGCCCTACGCTTGCTTACTATTGGGAACAAGTGACAGTGTACACAGGAAGCTCGCATGTGCGATACAAGTGCTATATGAACGAAGCTGACACCTTGATCACGAAAGCAGGTTATGAGAAGTTCGATGAGATAAAATTTAGTCAAGAATGAAACTTATGTATGTAGCTAACAATGTATCTCTTTGTTTTGCGGTACATTGGTTGCCTTATGTGGAAGATCGTGACTTTGATCTTAATGAGATGTGCACGCGTGATAGCCATCTTTGGCGGGCGAGGTGCCCAATGATATGCTTCTTCGCAATGAGTGGCACTTTGTAGACCGTGTGGCAAGACAATTTGGAAAAAGACAAGGTATTCCAATTGAGGAGAGCAAGGAGGAAATGCTATCTCTGATCGGTAAGCAAGCATGCCTTGAGTATGTAGTAGAGCATTGAATAAGTCAATGTTTGCTAATGCTTTGTCCTGCATCATTTGTAGGTTCGATCAAGGAACAATCGGGATATATCGGATTGGGCAAACAAACACCGTGGGTGGATAGAAATTTGGAATCAAAGAGACACGTTAGTGCAATCAGAGAATAGACCTCACAATCACAAAGATATCGAAGTATCAAGTGTGGTATGCGGATCGTTACTGCTAAAGCCGGCCGTGTTGACTCACGAGGAGTGGTCGGAGTTGGTGT
Organism: Aegilops speltoides; assembly: GCA_021437245.1. Taxonomy (NCBI): domain Eukaryota; kingdom Viridiplantae; phylum Streptophyta; class Magnoliopsida; order Poales; family Poaceae; genus Aegilops; species Aegilops speltoides. Next base: position 443,772,804 of record CM038145.1, on the reverse strand, counting down.
CTCAAGACCCGGAGACCGCAGAAGGTTATCATACCTTCAACACGGCCGTGAGAGACACCAGAGGGGCTCATGTTGACTACGCACCGATGCATGACGAAATGGTAGGCTGTTTGACCTATTCTAACATACTTGCATCATGTTGTCTTCTTTCAAATACATAAGTTTGGTGTGTTCATGAATTGCAGGCGTAGAGTTGCTTCGTGCGCCAACGATGCCAATGTTGCACTCGAGTCATCCACCGGTGGTGCATTATCCGAGAGGACTCTTAGGAGCACGATGGAGGTTAGTCGCAATATATTATAAAGGTTTTTTCATGGATTAGTTATTTGCATCTCATATCATATCATCTTTTGTGTTGTCGCAGGTTCAAGAAGCGGTTCCATAAGATGGCAGCTATGCTTTCTTGCCATGGTGCTCACCCAAAGGACGTGTATGCACTGTAGCCGCGCCGCCAGAGCTAATAAACGGCGTTATGTCCGTAACGAAGAGGACATAGAGGAGGAGGTCAATGAGGAGGAGCCAAGACATCAAGAGGAGCCAACACATCAAGAGGAGCCAACACATCATGATGAGCATGAGTATGATGCAACACATCAAGAGGATCATGAGTATGATGTTGATGCTCCACAACCATCACAAAGTTACACAACCGACACAAGGCAATGCCCGCTCTAAAAAGGCAAAGCAATAGCTAAGACACCGGCCAGAAGGTAGAAAGAAGATATGGAACACTCAATTCCATAGTCCGGAGTATCCTCATCAATTTATGCTCGGGAATGCAAAGATATAAGTCCAACATTGCTGCAGAGGCGGAGGAGGCTAGCGAAGAGGAGGAGCATGAGTCTAGCGAAGAGGAGGAGCATACACTTGCGTAACTTGCAAAGAGAGGAAGGAAGAAGTGAACTTGTTGTAGTTTGTTTCAACGAGTTTGTTCTAGTTTGTTTCCATATGAACTTGTTGTCATTTCTTTTCATGAACTAGTTGCCGTTCAATTAAGTTGCACCGGATTCGTGAAGTTGCTATGAACTTGTTGACATGAATGAATGATGTGATTTATGGTAATTGTTGTTTCTCGTGATTTAGTCATTTAAATGAATGTTTATATGAATGTTTGACATGAATGATGAAATCTGCATTTAGTCATTTCATATGCACAGGGAGCCAGACGCCAGGGTCCTTGGCGCCTGGGTCAGTATAGTCGAGGACCAGACGCCAGGTCCCTCAAGGCGTCAGGTTGTATGTCAGGACCGACGCCAGAGGTCCTTGGCGTCTGGTTGTCTCACGACACCGTAAATGGGGAAAGGGGGAGCCAGACGCCAGGTCCTTGGCGTCTGTCCCGTGCGTATAATTCTTGCCTTTTCACTTGTAGTTTCGAATAACACACATACATAACACACATACATAAGCATTTCATACCATTATATTTGACAAATGACAAACTTAGTTCATGACCACGATGGTCACAATACAATGTCTCAATGACATAGCAAATTACAAACATTGTTCAAATTACTATGCAAATAGTCTCGAATGAGAAGTTCATCATACAATGTCTAGAATGACATAACTAGTTCATGACCACGATGGACATCACATATAACTCGGTTTCTGTAGCAATGCAAGTCAACAACCCTTTTCCACTTCCATTCTTCCAAAGATTTCTTGAATCTTGTCATCATCGATATGTCAACCAATTTTCGTCCCGGGGCCATCTCGCCTTCCTCCCGCTAACGTAGTACACAAAATCATCTTCCTTCAACCCTTGCTTCAACATGAATTTAGTCTTCAACCAATCGAAAGTTAGTTCCCTTGACTAACTTCCACAATACATGGAGACAAGCCATGCACATGAACAATGTATGAGCACCCACCGAAGTTTCGTTAGCCATCTACAACACACAAATCTTTTAGATACATTAAACAAACTAGGGTTTTCACAAAGGTATGATAAATTAAACCAACCAAAAAATGGGGGTGGAGTTGATTTACCTTGTAGTCTCGAAATACTAAAGATCCAACGGTAAAACCGGACCGATTTGTGAGAGATCTGAGGGGGGGGTGCTGGACGAGGGAGTCACGCTAAGGTGGCTAGAGGTGAGTGGGTGGATATGAGTGAAATGAGAGGGGTAGAGGTGGAGATGAATGGATGAGGTGGGCCCAAAATCTTATCCACTCGAATCTTATCCATCAGACAAGAATGCATTCTGGACACCAGAAGCCAGGGACCTTGGCGTCTGGGTGTGGGTCAGACACACCGCATGCTTGTCCGTGACTGCGTGAGCATAACAAGCCGCACGCCAGGTCCTTGGCGTCGGTCATTGACACCAGACGCCATGAACCTGGCGTCCGCTCACGCTCGCTAACTTGCGCGACACACCGGACGGCCTGTCGGTCACCGCAGCGTCGAACCTGTCCAGACGCCAGGACCTCAAGGCGTCTGGGTGGATGGCAGACGCCACGCGCTCAAGGCGTCGGTTGTCCATCGACACACCAGACGGCCACCTGTCACCGCGCGAACGAAGCTGACGCCCAGGTCCTCGGCGTCTGCCAGCCGACGCCAGCACCATGGCGTCTGGGTGTGGGCCTGTTGTTTTTGCAGAAAGCTTGTTAAAGTTTTTGCTTAGCAACAATTAGCAAACACTGTTAAATAAGAACAAAGCATCCTCATCACACCCAAAAATATGAACGAAGCATACTAACTAGTCTCGAATGACGAACATAGTTTGCACATAATCTCAAACAGACTCGAATGATGTAAATAGTTCATGAACACACAAGGTCTCTAATAATAAGTTCATACATTAAACAAAGTCTCCACAGTTCATCATGGACGCCGTGCCTTTCCATTTGTCTCTTGAGTAGTACGGGCCACTTTCCCTTCTTGTCACGTGCCTCGTCCTCCTCTCGCATCGCGAGCCCTTGCAAGTTTTCTTGCCCTCTCTTCTGACGAGCCGCCTTCTTTATGCGTGCCCTCTCTTCCTCACGCTTCTTGCGCCACGAGCCTCCATCTCACGACGCCCCGCTCCAATCCCGTGCCAAGGACTCCTCGAATCGGCGCTGCCTCCGTAACCAATCTGCACGTTGGTCCTCTTGGACATCTTTTGGTACCTCGTGATCTATCCAAGTGAAGTACTTGCAAAGTGGAGGAGGGGACTACATATAAACCATGATTTTGTTAGACATATGAGTGACAACTTGTTGATGTTTTTTATATGTACACCTAACATACCGTGGTATGTCATATGCGTTAGTTGGCCTTCGACGATCATGTGCATAGTTGGGACACACGAAAAACCTTCTACCTTCATCCATGACTTGTTGCGGTCAAGGACACCTTCACCAGAAACATCACCACACCAACATGGTGGTGTGGCCAAATCCTTCTCTTTCTCCTTGTCCAAACTGGCCTTCAACCACGCCTTCTGCATGTCCTCTTGGTCCACAAGACGCGGCCTCTGGCCTGAACCGGATGAAGCCATGCCTACAAAAAGAACAATTGTTAGCACAAGACATAAAGAGAGCAAATGCATAAATACAAGAAATGAATAAATGCTAGGAATTGTATGAACAAATAATATACCATTATTATTAGATCAACCATCCGGATTAAGCAAAAACCCGAAGGCCGATCCATTATCAACCATTCCTCTACGACCACCTCTACCACTTGTGCTTCCTCTTCGACGGCCACCACCTCTAGCACTTGTGCCGGCTCGACCACCACCTCTAGCACTTGTGCTCCCTCGACCACCACCTCTAGCACTTGTGCTCCCTCGACCACCACCTCTAGCACTTGTGCTCCCTCTACGAACACTAGCACCTCTAGCACTTGTGCTCCCTCTACGACCACCACTACCACCTCTGACACTGGTGCTTCCTCGACCATCACCACCGTCACCTCTTCCACCTCTTTCACCATCGGTGCCGCCTCCACGACTTGTTTTTCTTTTTTTGTTTTTCTTATTTTTGCATGTCCGCTCATTGTGTCCCCCTTCACCGCACACACCCCACGATTGACAATGTCGAGAGCCTCCATGAAATGACCGCTACCAAATTGTTTCATGCCAGTGTATCCAGCCAAGTCATCCATATCACCCCGAACCTCTTAGTTCTCCTTCTACCCTTCGTCTCCACCTTCGAAGAGGGTCCGCCTAATATGAGGGCCATGGTACTCAGCCATCGTGATTGGTCCAAGAAAGGGTGAAATCTTGGCGCCCATGTCAACCTAGTAGCTTCCACATGGAACTCTTGCATCCTCACGGTTTTTCCATCATTAACATGTATGTTTCTCGCCTTCGCCATTGTTATCAAATGCGAGCATGGCCAATGATACTTACTAGGCCTCTCGTGACCGACACCACCGAAGTCTTCGTTTCACCTCAAATGCAGCACCACCATATTGTCTACCATCTCGTGTTGTGCCACCGCTCATCAATTTGATAGATCATTTCAAGTCTATCGAATACGATAACTTGTTGCCGTGAAGACTTGCTTGCTTGTAATCGCAACCATTCATCAACCTTTTCCGGATAATCCTTTTTTCACCTATCCATTTTGCGCTCTCTTGAATGCCTCTGAAAGTACTCATTAAGCTTGAAGAAGGTGTACTCCACTATTGCGCCACCGCAAAGCACGAGCACCCTTCAACACATTGTTGAAACATTCTACGAGATTGCTCGTCATGTCACCATATCGCCAACCACCATCGCCATGAGCGCGCGCCCACTTGTGCTTCTCGCTTAAATTCCTAGTTAAGAAGTCTTTTCCCCTTCGCTCACCGCTGCAAAGAGTTTGTTGTACCGAGCATCGAAACCTTGGGTGGTGAAGGCCACACATACATGGGTAAGGTCTTTCTTTGAGCTCCTTGCTCTTACATGCCCGGTAAAAGTTGGCCACGAAATGCCTCATGCACCATCTGTGGTGAAGCTTTGGAAATCTGGAATAACAATGTCCATTGCCTTGAGTATGCCATGATGTCGGTCCGATATGATGCATACCTCCTAGCCCCAATCACGCCAGCCTAACATGACCCATGAACCACTCCCATTGTCTTGGTGCTCGGAAGGCACCAAAGCAAATGCACACGGCAACACGTTGTCGTTTGATGAGTGCGCCATTGCTACCATTAGTGTGCCCTTATATCTACCGGTCAAGAACGTGCCATCTATAGACAAGACCGGACGACAATGTGAAACGCCCACACATTGTCCATAACTCCGGAAGGCACGGTGGAACACTCCTCGTGATCCTCGACCACATGAAACATGCCCGGTTCCTATGTGCAATGGCAGCCAACAACCTTGGGAGCTGGTTGTATGCTTCTTCATAACCACCGTACAACATCCTAATAGCATTTGCCTTTGCCTTCCATGCCTTCCCATACTTGACTTCATAACCAAATTGTTTTTTCACCGTCTGCATGAGAAACCTCACTTTCACAAAGGGATCAAAGGCTATGTCTTTCATCCATTTGTATCCAAGATACTCGATGTGAGTTGACGGTGTGTCTTTCTAAGTCGCTTCGATGGCGGTTTGCATCTATGAGTGGTATCACAACTTGTTAACACCCATTCTTCGGTTTCTTTAAGCTTTCTTGCACGAACCTTCCATGTGCATTCCTTTTGCTCACACACCACGGTGTAGCGCAACTTCATGTCGGAGTGCTCAACATAAATTGGCCTATGGTTTCAATGGCATAGTCACCAACCAAAACTTCAAAGATAGGCAAGCTCGTAAACTTCAATCCTTTCTTCAAATAAGCATTCTCGTCCTCATTGTCCACCCTTGGTTCTCCGGATCCGGGCATGGTGTTGGCTCAATCGCCGTCATTCTCATTCCACCGTCAACAACAGCTTTATGGGCAAGGCTGAGATCTTTAAACAAGTGAGTTCTTTTGGTAAACCCGTCACCAAAGTGGATTTGGTTCTCCTCCTTTGTGAATCCATCCTCGCCCAACTGCTCAACTGGACCTCGCCATCCGAAGTCATATGCATATTGACGCCTAAAAGGCAAGTCACGATCCATGTCCTTTTGCGCTTATGTACACATCCAAGTCACCAACATCATTGCCATGAAACCCTTCCTCTTGCTCTTCGTCGTCATCATAAGCATCTTCATCCTCTTGAATTACTCCTCACTAGCAATCACCTCAACTTCATTTGCTTGGCTAGTTGGTGGTTGGCTAGAAGCATTGGGGACATACAACTCAACCTCATTTGCTTGGCTAGTTGGTGGTTGGCTAGAAGCATTGGGGGCATACAACTCAACCTCATTTGCTTTGATAGTTGGTACACGGGGACGTGGTGGGGGATAAACATTGGGGGCATCAACCACAACACTATGCTCAACATGTGGCACCATTGTCCTCTCGCTCATGTCATCCATTGGGGAAGAGACATGCCGGTTCAAATCAAAGGTAAACCGAGGAGATTCAACCTTGGTGGCAAACAATTCAAGTGACTTGTCTTCCGATTGGGATACTTTTTCCTTGTATACATCCCAATGCAAATCCGAGGTGATAGGCATACTTTTCAAGCGAGATTTGGCTCCAACTCCAACATCATACCTTCCTATTAACTTAACATCAACATTGGTGTCCATCCACTTCAAGACTTGTCTCACTTTTGCAACAACATCCGCATAGCTAGGGCTTCTATCAAAAACCAATGGTTCCTCACCCGTGTCGGCATTGTTACTCAAGAATGCCTCCTTGTCTATGTAATGAACATTAACAAGTCTCTCCATCTAAAAAGTAACATGAATGCATTTAAGACTTCAATGAGAATTGGAGTTTATCCAAATACATCTTATTATATCCAAATCATATAAACACTAAATTATTCCTACTACAAACCATGCATAGCACTATATTAAGCAAAGTTAACCCTAATCACTAATTAACACACTAAGCAAAGTTAACCCTAATCACTAACTAACCCTAACCCCAATATTTCTACTCAACAAACATATATTCCTACTACAAACCATGCATAGCACTATATTATCAAAGTTAACCAAGCCATTCACACTAACATAAAGGGAGAAAACATGAACTAGGGTTCCACCAACATGTATAAAATGCAACCAAAATACAAAGACTTAACAAAAATAATTGGATGATTTGAGGAGATTACCACAAGCAACAAAGTGATGGAAAGATCCACCTAAAGGAAGCACCTTTTGGAGAGGATTTGAGGGGAGCTTGAGGATGGGAGAGAGTGGGGGTAAGCTCTTCTTCAAGCTCGGTCGGATTAGGGAAAGTGTGTGGGGTGGGACCCACACACTCTCCCGGTGGGGTTATCCACTTATCGGGCCAGACGCCAGGGTCCTGCGTCTGCCCTTTGCCACGCCAAGAAGTCAACGGCAAAGGGCAACATGGGTTAGGGCCGACGCCAGGACTCCTGGCGTCTGCCAGAACCCAGACGCCAGGGACCTTGGCGTCACCGAAAAAGGTCAGAAACGAAATTTTTTTGTAACCGAGGTCAAATCGGGATTTAGTTTGCCAGAAAGGTTAGAACAGTAATTTTGTCCGGTGGTGGAGCGGGTTCGTGCATCGGGCTCGTGTCACGCAACGGACGCCGCAGGTCGCCATTGAATGCGGTGGAATGCGACAACACGGCATGGGGCGCTCGCTGGTACGAGAGAGAGTGAGAGAGACTGAGGGAGTGAGAGTGACACGATCCGCCAGGACCCAGGAGGCTCAGGACATGGTCGACTGACGAGATGAATCGGGACCGGAGCGGCTAGCTAGCTAGGAGTAGGAGCTAGCTGAGGAGCTGAGCCGTTGATCGTGATTGATTCAGTTGGCTAGGCCGCTAGCTAGCATGCACGATCATCCGCTTATTCATGCAGCTGAATAATTGATGGCCATTGCAGTGTTGTTGCATCTGGTAGTCCTAAATCCTAATAATCCACATACGAGGCCGATGGAATCAGCACGCACGTGTGGGCGTCACGTGAGAGCATGGTTAATAGTATAGCCAAATTTGCTGGTATATAAAAGCGAAAACACACGCCATCTACAAATTTATCTTATAGTCAGCGTATAATAGTAGATAAAAAATGTATTATTTTTTATTATATGGCCCACTTTTCATTCTCACAAAGTCTTTGTGAAGACACGCTAGAAATTGACTCTTCACGAAGAGCCCGCTTACCTTCTCTCTCCTCTTTTGTTTTCTCCAACTAAGCAGGAATATACTAGTTTATTTATTAAAGCCCGCTGACTCAGCTCTATTATACTTGCTCTGATCCGCGAGGAGAGGCCGAGCTAGCTAGCTGATCGGGAGGAGAAAATTACAGTACAGTAGATCTCCATCTCCTAGGAGGGAGTGGTAAAACAAAGGAGAGGAGGGGGGCAAAGGTACGCGCCCTACATTCCGATCTCGTCGTCTTGGGGCGACACGATCTCCGTAATCTAATCGCCGATCAAGGCCTCGAGAAGCACGGGGCCCTGCCGGCCGTGCGTGCCGCGAGGTCGCAACAAAAACCTCGCGCGCGACGAAGAGGGGCAAAAGGCGTCCGCGGCGCGTACGGCGGCCAATTCCCATTCCCGACCGGGCTCGATCTGCTTGCAGCTGGCCGGGGGGATGCGAACAAAGGAAAAGAACTTCTCGAGGCGCTAAACAAGCCATGATTCCACGCTTGCGGACGCGCCGGCCAGCGGCCAACGCGGCGGGTTCTCCTCCCGCGGCACGGACGCGGCGCGCTCTTCCTCCCGATCGCTAGCTCGCGAGTTAATGGCGTTGATGGCAGTGCACGTCTGAGCCTGATCCACGTACGAGCCTGTGCGTATGTGCGCGCCCTATCGAATTCTTCTGCGTCGGTTTTGGTGATCGTTTGGGGTCCGGTTCTGCTTTGTTTAGTCGACGCTGTGGGAGTTGGTAGCTGCCCCTGTCTGTCTTGGTTGCATGCATGCATGCATGCATGCACTGTGTAGTTAGTAGCAGCACTGTCGTCCAAGGTTCCTGCGTCTGCCATTGTCTATTCATTAGTGCATATATAATCCTTCCTTTGTGGAGATCTCGATCTCTCTCTCACACACACACACATGCATTATATATCTGCCTCCCCTGGGACGAGACCTGATATATGATGTGTACGTCCGGTGCAAATGGCATCATTCCAATGTCTTGGCTAGACCAAAAGTCGCCACTGAAAAGCACGGCAGGACTGCCGGGCCAATGGGCCGGCCGGGGCTAGCTGCGCGCCTAACAGCGAAATTAGCTTTTGTCATGGGGACTGTAATAAGTAACAAGGACACGCTACACTAGCAAGCATGTCATCTCACACGCGACCCTGATGGACGTGCTAGCTACAGAAGGTGAGGGACGACCCTGCCACGTCCAATTCGCCAATAGCCCGTGTCGGGCGCACAGTAGTACGTTGGTTGTCCGAAGCCAGGCCATGTCTCTTGTGCCGGATAGGCTGCTACATATCTCCGTCCCATAATATAAGAGCGTTTTTGACACTATACTCTTCGCTCTCATAATAAATACCGTTAGCTCATAATCAGAGGGACGAAAAAAGCAGTTTGTTTGCATGACTAGGTGCCCAATTAATTAATGATCACCGGTCATTCCCTTGTTGGAGAAAAAAGAATTGGCTCGTACGTCTACTATGTAGTGTAGTAGAAGTACAAAGCCTGCAACTCTACATTGATACTACTATATGTAACTCATGTTGACCCTCGAACAATGACATGGGAGATCGAGCTGGGCAGAATGTCTTTGCGTGCAGCCTTGAAATTCCCTGCACGCACGTACCTACACGTACGATGTGCCATCTTTGTCTTAGAACATTTTATGCTCGCATTGACGCGGAGCACCAACTATTTGCATGCATTGACGCGGAACACTACTAGCTCGAACATCGCACAATCACATTTCCTGTTTGTGATATTCCACGGCGTAAGCTCGCCACGCACGGCACGGCGCCGCTGCACTACGTACGTACGTACGTACATGTTCTGCATGCCTACCTTCGTCGATCTCCGCGCCCGTGGTCCGTGCACAGGAGCAGCGCGCTACTCGATACGGTCGACGCATGGATGGATGGCGTGTGTGGACCTCGGAACATTGTGGTGGTCTCTCCCCGAACCTGTTCTTTCTTCCTTTCTTCCAAAGGCGTGTGCGTGTCAGCGGTCGGTGCCGGGCAGTGGGCGCACCATCGGCGCCGTGGCCCGCCGGCTAGCCTAAAGCTGCAGCGCGGCCGTGCATGTGCAACACGCAGCGCGCGGCATCGGCGAGGTCACCAGCGCGCCATGATTGAGCCAGCCAGCCCCGGCTGGCCCGGTCTTCCGGCGCGCGGCCTAGGCGGAGGGCACCTAGCCCAGCCAGCTCCCTCCATCCCTCCGGCGATGGCCCAACCCGGCTGGCCGTATACCGGGCGGCGGAAGCGTCCAAAGGCGACGCGGCCACCTTTCGGGGTGGGCGCCGGTGCCTTTTCCGCGCGATTATTGCCCGGTTTCCCTACCTTTTGCCGGCTCCCGTCCGGCTTGCGGTTGCGGTGGGGCGATCGACCTGACTCCGACTGACGGTGACGGGGGCGGTGCATGCATGGGCGACACGGATATCCAAGGGGATCTCGTCGCTGCCAGCTCGTAGCGTCCGAAACGGGAGGTGTTTTTGAACGCGTCACGTCGGTGTGACGAGGCCACGGTGCATCGTTGCATATATGCAGTGTCTACGCGAGGACGCAGAGGATTAGCAGCCATGCCAACTGCGTGACAGTGGCGCAGCTCGCCAGGTGTTGAAAAACCAGGAGTCATCTGGCGGTCCGCGCTTCGGTTGAGTGCATAAGTGCAACCAGGTGTAGGCCACTGGGCAGTCGCCACGTTGTGCGGCTAAGCATCGATTGAACTGATGAACTGAGCATACACCAACCAGCGTAACTGTACAAGTGTCTACACATCCCTAGGAATAGCAGATTTTGTTTCGTTAGAAAAGAAAAGAATGATCCGTCATTGCTAATTAACACTAAGCTGCTCGTCTTGGTGTTTAGGGTTTAGGGCCATATCGAATCTCCGCTTCCCTCTAATTTTCCGACGCCGGGGCTGAGGGGAGATGATTTTCATCTCTCTTTGGGAGCAAAGAAAGCCTTTGATTAGGTTTCGATATCATGGTAACATCACCCCTATGGTGATGACATCAGGGACGGATCCACTATGAGAGTATGAGTCATGGGCGTACAGATGTACATCCAAAATATATTGCAAAAAAATTCCTATATATAGTACTCTCTCCGTCCCAAAATTCTTGTCTTAAATTTGTCTAGATACTGATGTATCTAATACTAAAACGTGACTTGATACATCCGTATTTAGACAAATCTAAGACAAGAATTTTGGGACGGAGAGAGTACTGTCGTATATGACAATAATACGAAGAGTAGACCACGCAGCAGCTTGCCACAGATCAATAATAGCCCATCGGGGCATCGGCTGGAGCGGCACAGCCCACTAAGGCCTTGTACAATGAGAGATGCTTAGGGAGGTGCTTAGAAAAATAAACCGAGTTTTTCTGAAGCACCGGTGCCTATTTCTACAGGAGAGACGCTTAGTTAAGCGTCTATCCTGTACAAATAAGCACCGGTGCTTAAGGAGAGCCTTATTTATTTCTCTAAACACCTCCCTAAGCACCTTGCATTGTACAGGGCCTAACCAACAGGCCAAAGCTGCAACGAGCCGCCTTAGACCTCACGCACTGCCTCAAAGAAAAAAGAAAACCTCTGCCCTCACGCATAAGAGATACTCAGCGGCTCAGCGAGAGATACTCAGCAGCCAATCCTGTCAGCAGCTCAATGGGAGTCCAAATGTGCTAAGGTTGGTTGTAATGGGGAGTATCATATACTAGTATCATGCATATGATACTAGTGTATGATACTACCTCCCTAATGCATAGTATTATATATTAGTATCATCTAGTACTATATTTATTGCCATGCATGACACAAAGTAGCATAGCATTTAATATGATACAGTATCATGATATGATACTACACCCTTTCTTTCTTCATTTAATGCTATGACACCTCATCAAAATTGCCTAGTTGGCATGCATGATACTAGCTATGATACTACCATTACGACAAGCCTAAGGCTGGTTGTAATGGGTAGTATCATAAGTTAGTATCATGCATATGATACTACTGTATGATACTACCTCCCTAATGCATAGTATCATATGGTAGTATCATAGATGACTTTATTTATTGCCATGCATGACACATACTAGTGTAGTATTTATTATGATACGGTATCATGATATGATACTCAACCCTCTCTTACTTCATTTAATTATATGCCACCTCATCAAAGTTGCCTAGTTGGCATGCATGATACTAGCTATGATACTCCCATTACAACCAGCCTAAAAAAAGCTCAGTCCAAATATCTCTAGAAAAAACTCTGTCCAGATTCACCAAATCCACCAGCACCAGAGACGGACGAGCAGGGCGCCGCGGCGCTCTGACCCATATCCGGGCATGCCGCTGTGCCAATAGAGACCTCGACCAAGCCGCCGGCCACCGAACGCGGGCGGATGGAGCCCCCATGGCCCGTGGTCAAGCCATGCAGTGCCATGCCCGCCGCTCTCAATGAGGATGTTGCGATAGGATGGACGGCCAAATGCAGGGGATGAGCGGCCGGCAACTCGCGTGAAGCTCCCTTGTCGACGACGGTGAATTTTGGCCTTGCCGGCGACCTCGCCGGCGTCGTTGCCGGCACCTCGCTGTGAACGCGCGCCTCCTCTCGGAGTGTTTAATGTTGCTGGTGTGCTCCTGTCACCGTCCACTTCACTGCCATGTCCGGCGCTGTCGTTGTGCTCACCATTCTGCTCACCAAAACTTAGTGGAGTAAATATACTTAGGTTTACTCAGTGGGATCCTCCTCTATTTTTTAGGATCTGTTAGAAATGCTCTTGTTTACTCGAAATGCAGGGGAGTAGCTTTGTACATGACCACATTAGTAAAAAGAAAGATTGTTGATTTAAAAACAGCAAATGAATTATCTTTGGATTGACCTCATTATTAAAAAAACAAATGAACTATCTTTGGATTTAGAGATACTGTTGCTATTGTGAACAATTTGTATTCCCGTGGACCAATGAACTTCTCCGTTAGGGTGGGAAAAAATTGAACACCCAAAGTTGAATTCCTGGATCTGCCACTGGATGACATTGTTATCTTGCACAAAGATCCCATCTCGACAACACTTGGTATGGCGGTGTTGCCGAGGAGCTTAATATTTTTTTCCCTCGACGTTCATGGATGATTGGTTGATTCTTTGATGCTCGTCGGCATGACTTTGTGGCCATCATCAACGACATCGCCTTCCTCAACAATCTCCTCTTTCAAGCATTTTTTAGCAGTATCGCCGGCTTGGCCTGACGACACTGGTGCAGTTGTCTGCCTAGATCGGTGTGGTGCCCCCGCTAACATGCTTCACGTGATTGCCAATCTTCATTGTATGCAATGATCTAATGTGGTGAGTCAACAAGATTTAGTCCTCTACATGTCTTTTGCAAGTGCTTGCTAGTTGAATTTCTTAATGTTGCCCATCATTGGCAAGAGTTATGGTGGCACAACGACAGCGAGTACAATTGTGGCTTTGCGAGAATTTCAAGGCTTAAGAATCTTAGTTGTGTTTCCCTCTTTCTTTAGTTTTTTTTGTATATTTGTGGATTCAAACTACCACTTATCTGCTTGTACTCGATGTTCATTTTATCTAAATAAGCAGGATTAATAGAAACCAATTACATGCTAGGCTGGGCAACAATCGAAACAAAAACGGAAGGGCAATACGAAATAGGAATCTGATGTCGCAGTATGCAACTCGGCAGTTGCCTCGTCCAAGAGGCATAGATATTTGCCTATGATGCTTTGTCTGACTATGTACAGTTAGTCACCTTGACAAGCTTTATGTGCCTTGCAACATGCAATGTAAAGGTCCATATAATTAAGATGAGGCCTTCCGTGGCTCTCTCGCCATGAGAAGTACACTACCAAGAATGAACCAAAGACTTGGAATGCTCGGTCAAAAGTTATTGTATCTTATGTAACTGTCTCTTAAAGAAACAAAACAAGACAACATCTGCAAGATGCCCATTGTGGAGGAAGTATCACATGGAAACCACTCACTCAGTGGAAACATGGAAACTCATGCGTGGTTGTTGGATATGAAAATCTAGGGGTGTTTCACCCACCAACACATTCCGTATATTTCACAAAAACTTACATGCTTCGTGCAAAATAACAACTAGCACTGTGGGTGCTTGTATATAAAAACGCACGGTTCGATAAGCCACCTGATGGATTCATGTACCTAGGGTAGGGTCATAGGCCTGACCTAAACGTCCTACCCTAGGACACTCTTAGAAGACATCACCTTCCAGTCGACCAGAGAGGGACCCACTCGACCGGTCTGGAAGGACTCGACCATGGAAGACTCACTCGACCATGAAGACACACTCGACCACCAGAAGGTCAGAAGGCACTCTGCAACGCAACGGCTTGCTATTGATTAGGCTTAATGATAGTTAAGACACTTTATGAGGGGCGTTACCAGTAACGCCCCAGGCTTAATGTACTTTAACTCCCTCCATTATGTGGGCTGGCTGGGGTCCTGGCGCACTCTATATAAGCCACCCCCCTCCACAGATAGAGCGGTTCGCACTCTTGTAATACCCATATTCATAATCCACTCGACCGCCTCAGGGCTCTGAGACGTAGGGCTGTTACTTCTTCCGAGAAGGGCCTGAACTCGTACATCGCTTGTCTTCACAACTACTCCATAGCTAGAACCTTGCCACTCCTTACCTACCCCCTATTCTACTGTCAGACTTAGATCCACGACAGTTGGCGCCCACCGTGGGGCCGGTGTTTTAGCGATTTATGGAGGAGTTGCAGTACTTCCGAGTACCTTTATCATGATGACTGTTGGAGTTTTGGTTGACGGACGCGAGATCCGTCTCGGTGCTCTCACCTTTGTCGCTGACGACTCCGCATGGCTCCAGGAGGCTCCACTTGACATCGAGGCGCTCCCCGTCCGCGGGCGACGACTTCAAGCATGTGTTCGCGGCGTTCATCTGCGGCAACCGTCGACCAGACGGTCGACTCCACTATCGGTCGCCGCCTGGGCCTCCCACCAACAAGCGCTGCTGGTCGGTCGAGACTCCAGTGGTGGGTGAAACACGCGGTGGCTCGCCAGACAGCCACCACCTGTGTCGCGCCATCGAGCCCGACGAGTCTCTCTACTACTGCTCGATCTGTCGACCGCTCGTGAGAGATCGCATCCGAGTGTGATAGCAAGTGATCCAACAAGCGGAGATCCTCATGGTCGACGGCCCTCGCGATCCTCCCGGCCGCCCGCGGTGGCGGAGCCGCGGAGGAGGAGACCCGTGCAAGAGCACGAAGAGTACCAGCCGAGACACTCGACTCTCTGCAGAGAGAAGAGCTTTGCCGCAGAACATGGATGCCCTACATACTCCCATCTCCGGAGAAACCCCGAGGCTCGCGCTTTGGAGGAAGCACGCCATGGCCAATGTGGTGAACGCGCTCGCCGAGAATCTTCACGAGCACTCGACGAGCGTCGCGCAACGAATCCCGAAGGCCGACGCCGACTCTTCCCACCGACTCGTATACCGCCGCCAGCTCAGAATTTAGCAACACCTTCAGATAGCGTAGTCTATCCACCGCCCCAAATGAAGTCGGGAGAGGCTTGCAGCAGACGTAGATTTACTCCGAGCAGCGGAGACGAGAACTCAGCGTGTCGCAGTCGCAAGAACAGATTCACAATCGATCCGTCAGCTGCGAATATCGTTGATCGCTCACAGACCCAGATCGCCTCATGGCGAGAAGGGCGCGACAACCGCGAGAGCATATGGAGACCGGATGACAGCGCCGAGTGCCCTTTCCTCCGAGGGAAGGGTCATACGCTCCTCGGCGGCAAGATGATGACGCCGCTTTAGTACGGGCGAAGAGTTCGGTCGACCCTGTGGAACCTGTGCTTTGACGCGATCCATTATCGTGCAAGGCTTGGTCGACCGAACAGAGCTCATCGAGTGGGCCAGAGAGATGCACCCACCAGCAATGAGTGCACATCTCTCGTCCGGAATGTTTTAGCGGGGCTATCGAGCCGCAGAATTCCCCCAATTTCAGATTAGCAACAGAGTCAACAAGTTCATCGGGGAATCCAAGCCCAAACTTGGCTTGAAGATTACCGAGTGGCTGTTCAGATCGGGTGGGAATGATGAGGTGGCCATGAAGCATTTGCCCTCATGTTGGAAGGTTACGCGAGCATGGCTGAATCGCCACCTCCTAGCAAGATATATACTTGGGAAGATTTGTCCCAGTGTTCGTCAGACTTTTGAAGGGACTTGCAAGCGATCGCTGGTTTGACAGAGCTGCAAGTTTGTGTGCGAAAACCAATGAAACTCTCCGAGAGTACATTCAGAGGTGGATTACTTTGCACCATATTGTGGAAAATGTGTCCGACCATCAGCGGTTTGCGCCTTCAAAGATGGCGCTAAAAACAGAGAATTGAGTCTCAAGTTTGGGCGAACCGGGACATGACCACGAGTCGAATGATGGAGATTGTTAGCAAATCGCCTAACGGCGAGGAAGAAGACCGACTCAAGCGGCAAATATAAGCCAAGTCACGGAGAAGGGAAATTCCAGTCGGAAGCAGAAACGAAAAGCCGAGCCAGCAGCTCCCGGCGAGGCCCTGGCCGTGACTCAGGGGAAGTTCAAGGGGAAGCCGAAAGGATCCTGGAATCCAAAGAAAGTAAAAGATAAAGAAGGAAATGACGTGATGGATATGCCATGCCATATTCACACGAAGAAAGATGAAGAGGGCAACATCATTTACCCAAAGCACACCACTGCCAAAGGTCGACTCTCGATCCAAAGCGGTTTAGGAAAACAGGTCTAAGGACAAGGAGAAGGAGCCGACAAGGCCGGAGACAAAGAGGACAGTGAGGAAGAATATCCGCATGTCAACTCTACTCTGATGATCTTCGCGGACGTGGAAAGCAAGAGTCGACTGAAAGTCATCAATCGGGAGGTGAACATGGTTGCCCCAATAAAGCCAAGTTATGTGAAGTGGTCCCAGACACCCATCACATTCGACCAATCTGATCACCCGACTCACGTTGCCACTCCGGGCGGCAAGCGTTGGTGGTCGATCCATTGTCGAAGGCACTCGACCGACAAAAGTGCCGATGGATGGTGGTAGTGGGCTGAATCGCTATATGCGGATACATTGAAAGGGATGGGCATTCCGATGTCCCGCTTGAGCACCAAAGAACATGAGTTTCCACGAGTCATACCAGGAAGAAGGCCAATTCACTCGCCAAATCGCCTCGGACGTGGTTTTGGTGATTCCAAGCACTTTCGCAAGGAAAAGTTGACCTTTGAGGTTGTGGATTTTCAGAGTGCATACCACGCCATTTTGGGGAGGCTACCACGCACGATTCATGGCTCGACCATGCTACGGTACCTCAAACTGAAAATGCCAGCCCCAAAGGAGTGATCACCGCCACCGCGATCGGAAGAAGGCGAAGAGTGCTTTAAGGGCTCAAGATTGCCGACTCCCAAGTGACAGCGGTCGAATTCGACGAATACATGCAAAACGCAGATCCGAGTGATTTGTTACGGTCAAGAAGCCAGCCACAGAGTGCGCATTTCATCGTCTGGTGAGACGGCCGACCCATATTCACCCGATCGATCCCAATGCAGCCCGACCCACATCTCCACAACACTCGACCGAAATAGGAAGAAGCGCCATCCGGTTCCTCCGTGAGAATCGAACATTTTCGCATGGAAGCCACCGACATGCCAGTGTTCCTGGCTGGCCGAGCATCGCCACGAGTCGACAAGTCCGCAAAACCAGTCAAAGAGCATCTTCGGCGGTCCGCCGTCCAGAAGAGAAAAGCTATTGGTGAAGAAGTGGCTCGACTACTAGCAGCAGGATTCATCCGAGAGATATATCACTCCGAGTGGCTTGCTAACGTCGTCATGGTTCCCAAGAAGGACAACTCACTCCGCATGTGCATTGATTTTAAGCACATCAATCGGGCCTGCCTGAAAGATCATTTTCCTCTCCCCCGCATAGATCAAATTGTTGACTCGACCGCGGGATGTGAGAGATTGTCTTTTCTAGATGCATATTTCGGTATCATCGATCCGTCAGATGGACCCGATGAAATAAAACAGCTTTCATCACTCCATTCGGTGCTTCGCTATATCACCATGCCATTCGCCTCAAGAATGCCGGAGCCACATTTATGCGAATGATTCGAAGTGTCTTCTCCAAATCACCGGAATGTGAAAGCGATATGGATGATATCGCCGTTAAGTCGCGAAAAGGTTCCGACCTGCTTGCGACCTCGCCAAACATTTGCCAACCTCGGAAGGTTCGATATCAAGCTCAATCCGTCAAAGTGCACATTCGGAGTTCCCGTGGAAAATTACCGGTTTTCGCTTTCGAACGAGGCATCGACGCTAACCGAAAAAAGATCGGCACTATTCTCCGAATGAAACGCCTGCGCGAGTGCACGACGCCCGTAAGCTTCTCGGATGCTTGGCCGCTTTAAGTCGATTCATCTCACGACTCGGTGAAAAGGCATTACCTCTTTACCGATCGATGAAGAAGGTCGACAAATTCGAGTGGACTCCATAAGCTGATGCAGCGTTTGCCGAGCTAAAAGCTCGCTCTCCACCCAGCCGGTGCTTGCTGCTCCAATCAGCAAAGAGCCTCTGTTGCTTTACATCGCAGCCATCGGACAAGTTGTCGATCTCGTGCTTACTACGAGCGGAAGAGGAAGGAAAGGCCTTCAAAGTTCAGCGCCGGTGTATTATCCGTTCAAGTCTTGACTCCATCCAAGCGAGATATCCTCATTATCGAAGCTTGTGTATGGCATATACATGACCATGAAGAAGGTTGCTCACTATTTTTCGATCATTCTATCACGATCGTCGACGCCCTTTATCGAGATCTTGCATAACAGAGACGCAACCGGTCGAGTGGCGAAATGGGCGATTGAACTTCTTCCCTTGATATCAAATTCGAGGCAAAGAAAGCCATTAAGTCCTGTGCTATAGCAGATTTCCTTGCCGAGTGGATTGAACAACAACAACCGATCGAAGTTCACTCGGAGCATTGGACCATGTTCTTTGATGGCTCCAAGATGTGAATGGTTCTCTTGTCAGTTGTTCTGTTTCCCAGAGGAGATAAGCTTAGGTATGTGCTCCAAATTCACTTTGACTCCTCCAACAATGAGGCGAGTATGAGGCCCTTTTATATGGATTGCGCATGGCCATCTCACTCGGCGTCCGTCGCTCGATGGTCTATGGCGACTCAGATTTAGTGGTCAATCAAGTGATGAAGGAGTGGGGCGTAGAAGCCCAAATATGATCGGATATTGCAATGCAATGAGGAAGCTGGAAAAGAAGTTCGAGGGTTGAACTCCATCACATCTCCCGATCAAAAATCAAGCAGCAGATGATCTCGCAAAGATAGGCTCCAAAAGAGAAGCCATTCAGTGGTGTGTTTTTGGAGCATATACACACTCCGTCACCAAAGAAGATCCCTTCGCAGAGGAAGCTCCACAACCCAAGAGTGCCACAGACTCGACTGAGGTTGAGGTCCCGGCAGTGGTCGACTTGGTCATGGAAGTTTTAGTGGTCACTCCCGATTGGACCATCCCATACATCGCATATATTCTAAGGAAGGAACTCCCGGAGGATGAGGAAGAGGCTCGACAGATCGTCTGTCGATCCAAAGCCTTTATCATTATCAAAGGGCGCTTGTATAGAGAAAGCACGACGAGTCGGACAAAATGCATAACGCGAGAAGAAGGTCGAGTCATACTCAATGACATCCACTGGGGACTGGGCCACCATGCATCCTCTCGCACCATTGTTGCCAAAGCATACCGAGCCGGATTTTATCGCCAAGAGCAAATGAGATGGCGAAAGAAATAGTGGACAAGTGCGAAGGATGCCGTTCTACTCCAATATGTCACACAAGCTGCGTCGCCCCTAAAGACCATTCCACTCGTCGGCCTTTTTGCAAGATGGGGTTGGACATGGTCGGTCCCCTGCGAACAGGTCGGAGCGGTTTCACGCATGTACCGGTAGCGATCGACAAGTTCACCAAGTGGATCGGCTAAGCCAATCAAAAGTCTTGACGCTTGATCGCTGTTTCCTTCATCGAGAGTCGACATTCGGATATGGAGTCCCGCACAAGATTATCACGGATAATGGGTCGAACTTTGACTCGGAAGAATTCAAGGATTTCAGAACGCCTAAGGTACACGAGTCGACTACGCTTGATCGCCATCCGCAATGAATGGACAGCGGAACGAGCCAACGGATTAATCCTCAAGGGTCCAAGCCCGATCGATGCGGATCTCAAACATGTGGCTGGAGCTTGGGTTGATGAACTTCCTTCGCTTTGGGGTTTGCGGACCACGCTTAACGGTCGACCGGAAGAACTCCCTTCTTCCCGGTCTATGGAGCGTATAGTCCTACCGAGTGATCTCCTTCACAATGCTCCCGAATTGAACTTTACAATGAAGTAGAAGCTGAACAAGCACGCCAAGATGCAATCGACCTCCTAGAAGAGGAAAGGAGATGGCTCGATCCGCCGACCATCTACCAACAAGACTTGCGCGCTTTTACGCCAGAAATGTGAGAGGTCGAGCCTTCCAGGAAGGAGATCTGGTCCTTCGAGTGGATCAGCAGAAACAACATAAGCTTGCTCCCTCCTGGGAAGGGCCCTTCATCGTCACAAAGGTCCTCCACAACGGGGCATATCGTCTCTACAACGTCGAACACAAAATCGATGAGCCCCGAGCTTGGAATGCGGATCTGCTCCGCCCGTTTTATACTTAAAGTTTTTCACTCGGAAGAGTTGTAATAAAATACTTTTGTAGTCCACGAGCTTCGAAATAATAGTGTCATCATTCCTTCATAATTTTTGTCACTTTTTATTTTCGTCCAGTTCCCCCAGTGGGTGGCTTAGTTGCGAATCCGTTTCGCCTAAGTTTGTACAAATCCCACCGAGTGGTAAGCCGACTTCCACTCGGAGGCTTAGCTGCAGCTCGCTGCTCGCCTAAGTTATTAAAATCCCACCGAGTGGTAAGCCGGACTTCCACTCGGAGGCTTAGCTGCAGCTCGGTGCTCGCCTAAGTTATTAAAATCCCACCGAGTGGTAAGCGGACTTCCACTCGGAGGCTTAGCTGCAGCTCGGTGCTCGCCTAAGTTATTAAAAATCCCACCGAGTGGTAAGCCGACTTCCACTCGGAGGCTTAGCTGCAGCTCGGTGCTCGCCTAAGTTATTAAAAATCCCACCGAGTGGTAAGCCGGACTTCCACTCGGAGGCTTAGCTGCAGCTCGCTCGCCTAAGTTATTAAAATCCCACCGAGTGGTAAGCCGACTTCCACTCGGAGGCTTAGCTGCAGCTCGGTGCTCGCCTAAGTTATTAAAAATCCTACCGAGTGGTAAGCCGACTTCCACTTGGAGGCTTAGCTGCAGTCCAAGGATTCGCCTAAGTATAATGTGTACCCGTAAGGAGGGCGAGGCGCAGGTCGACTGCGACCCTCTCCTCCGAGCTACACCATAAGTATGATGTGCGTTCGCAAAGAAGACGAGGTGCAGGTCGACTGCTACCCTCTCCTCCGAGCTTCGCCACAAATACAACGGAAATCCTACCGAGTGAAGAGCAAACCTCTCACTCGGGGGCTTAGCTGCAGCCCAGTGCTCGCCTAAGGTATAAAAATCCTACCGAGTGAAGAGCAAACCTCTCACTCGGGGGCTTAGCTGCAGCCCAATGCTCGCCTAAGGTATAAAAATCCTACCGAGTGAAGAGCAAACCTCTCACTCGGGGGCTTAGCTGCAGCCCAGTGCTCGCCTAAGGTATAAAAATCCTACCGAGTGAACCTCTCACTCGGAGGCTTAGCTGCAACCCAGTGCTTGCCTAAGGTATAAGAAATCCTACCGAGTGAAGAGCAAACCTCTCACTCGGAGGCTTAGCTGCAGCCCAGTGCTCGCCTAAGGAATAAGTTGGCGGCAGTCGGCATCTCGCTGTTAACCTGCAAAGGACAATTCAAGCCAAGAGCAATCATATCCAAACATCCAATCCAAATTTAGGTCGATACCTAAAAGAACCGAGAGTGCTCAGGCACTAAGCCATTAAGGTTTTATCGGTTACAACTCCACTCGACATACCGAGGCAAATTTAAAGTCAAGGAAAGTTTTTACCCCTCCCGAGAGGGCTGGATGGAGCAACGAACTCGTCAAGGTCAATCCCATCAGCAATCCGTAGCAGCGAGCGATGAAAGTCTCCATGAAGGACACAAGTCGTGTTTTTGGTGTTGGCCACTCGGAGAGCCGCCACTTATCTTCTCGGGCATCCTTGCAATGGACTCGCACTGCATATTGTATGACATCTGCGCCACACCGAGTCAAGACTTCTTCCACTCTTGCACTCGGTCGTGGACGGCGTTTAGTCAAGCCATCAACGACTCGAGGTCATTTTGGAGTGTCTCCCTGTGCCGAGGCCGAGTCGATGCGGACGAGCAACCTTCGCCTTGCGAGATAATCCACGACGGCAAAGAACACGAGACTCGGTCGGAAGATGTTCATGGCAGTTTCATCATTTACCGGAGAATTGACAGGTCAAGGTTCGTCTCCAAATGGCTGGTTTCTTCTTCAAAGTTGCGCGAACTCGCAAAGACAAAACCCTAATCAAGAAAATAGTCGAATGGGAACGAGCAATGTTGGAAGAATTGGTCGAGTGAAGAAGATTACCTTCGAGCATAAGGAACAATTTTTAGCAAGACCACCCAAGAAGCCTTCCAGTCATTCTTCTTCCCGGTCATCCGGTTGATCCTCTCACCGAGTAGTCTTGTCGACTTTCACCGATCAACATCCTTGGTGGCAATGGCCGAGCAGCCTTGATTGGTGTTGTCTGTTCGAGCTTGGTGATCGAGGCTAACTTTTCATCACGAGCTTGATCTTCTCGCACAGCTCAAGCTCCTTCTTCCTTCTGGGCCTCCTTCACCTTGCCTCAGAAATTACAGAACGCCAAGATTGAAGCAAATAAGGGGAGAAAAGAGTCGTCAAGTCTCACCAAACATACCTTTGGTCTCCTCCTTTGCCTTCCTCAAGTTCTCTGCACCAGCTTTCAAGTCCAACTCGAGCTGAATATGTTTCGCCCGATTCGGTATAGCGCGTCGCAAGATCGCAGGATTTCTACGAAGAGTCACGACAAAATGTCGAGATGATCCACTTCCGAGTGAATAAAGAAAATGATGCGTTTAAGACTACGATCGAATGCAAGCATTCGACCGTAGTCTCGGGATTACACTCGGTGGGTGCACTCAGCGTGCCCCCACCGGGTCTTATTCACATGAGTCACCACCGATCGACCAAAAAAAAAAAGTCGACCATCGACTGTAACTTCTCGGTCGTAATCAATCGCCAGATCGACCACGCCTCGGGATTACACCGATGGGTGCACTCAGCGTGCCCCCACCGGCCTCGTAAACCCATTCGCTTAATTCGAGTGATGATCAATATTTACTTATGAAGTTTAAGACCGACCGCCAGCAATGACCTTAGCCTTGGGGATTACACCAGCCGGTGCACTCAGCGATGCCCCGCTAATACTGAGTTTTACCAACACACCCACCGGTGATGCTATGAATTCCGTAAAGAAAAGTTTTGATAGCATATCCTAACAGAGCAGGCGGTGGTCGATCGACCAACATTGCTCAAGGGCGAGTCAAGCGTCGTAAGTTGCTTGGCTCGCATCACGAACGATCTTCACCGCTCCATCATGATCCTCGCTGACGGATCGCCTCCTTAGCAAAGATCGGCCCGGTCCTCCGGACGTGGTGCGTGGCGAAGATCGAAGGTGCCAAAGACTTTCGACAAGTGGGTCGGGCACTCGTCAGCGGCACCGCGAAAGACACGGTATGTCGAGCGCCGACCTCTCCTTCCGTCACAACGGTCTCGGGCGCCGTCACTTCTTGGGTTACTTGGCCAGTAGATGCCTTCCCGCTCCTCCTAGTCTTCAATGGCTCCTCATCCTCATCATCGTCGTCGGGAAGAGTGATAATGTCATTGATTGGAGCTTCAGAAAAGAGTCAAAGTCAGAAACTATGAGTCAATCGACTAAGAACAGAATTAAGGATACAGTACCAGGATTTGAGGTCGCGGCGTCCTCCATCTCATGGTCCTCGGCCTTGCCTGAGGTTTCGAAGTCGCAGCTGAAGTTCCAAAGAATCACCGACCGATTCAAGTGTCAACCAGAGATAAAACTTATATAGTACAGGAAGACTCAAGCAGTATGTTTACCCTGAGATGGTGGGGATGGCCACCTTCATTTTTGGCAGAGGCTTGGTTGTCCTCGACGGAGCTACTTTCGACTGCTTCGGCGCCTTCTCGGTCGGCACCGGAGAAGCGGTCCGAGGGCGTTTGGTCGACTGCGAGGCAGTCGCCACTCCCTTACCGCGTTCAGTCGAAGGGTCGTGCACAAGTTTTGACCGCCTTTCCGAGCGCGGTGGTACAACCTCTTCCTCCTCATCCTCATCATCATCATCCTCGTCATCATCATCGTCGTCATCGTCGTCTTCTGCAGCGTCTGAATCCCATTCTTCCTGGCTCTCGCCCCCGCTGGCTTCCCCCTCCTCAGTCGGAGTCTGAGCGCCATTGGGCATTGAGTACAGCTCGGTAAGGGCCTGGAAATATCAAAGCAGAGTTCAGTCGACCAAGTCACAAAAACACACTCGACGGATGTACAATGGAAAACAGAGCAAATGTACCTTTTCCGAACGCCACAGATCAAGTGGGAAATCCTCCGGATCTGCGAGGGTTGTCCTTGTTCCCATGATCGCAGCCATCCATCTTTCCACTATGGCATCGCCGATCGCCTCTGGGTGGACCCGAGTCTCGCCTTCGGTGCCGCATCAGCCACATGCAAGGACTCGAATCAAGAGGCTGGATTCGCCTCAAGAAAAACCTCCAAGAGGTCCATGCCGGTCATGCCGTCCCAACCAGTTGCACCACGCGATCCATCAACATCTTCACCTCGCCTCTCTCTCCGAACCACTTTCGTGGAGGAGGGTCTGTTCACTCGACTCATGGTAAATGGAGGAAGACCACTCGATCGTCCGGCGTCGACTCGCTCGGCGATAGAACCAGGTCGATTGCCACCCCGACCGACTCGGAAAAGACATAGCTGGAAGGTGCTCTTATTCCTCAACTGGATCCCTAGGCCCCCGCACATCTGGACCACTTGGGTCTTCTCGTCACTGGGCTTGCTTTCTTCACACCGAGAGCGGCATGTGAAGATGTACTTGAACAAACCCGGTCAAGGTCGGCAGCCCAAAAAGTTCTCGCACATGGACACAAACGCAGCAAGATACGCGATGGAGTTTGGAGTAAATGATGGAGCTGGGCTCAAGAAATTCAGAAAACCCGAAAGAAAACACTGATGGCGCGAAAATCCTCGGTCGACATGGGTGGCGAGAGCACACACTCACCCTCTTCGGCCGAGGCTGCCACTCTTGGCCAGAAGCCTCGCAGCCGTGGGGATCAACCCGTCGTTAGCCATATCGAGGAGATCCTTCTCCCGATGGTCGATCGATCCAATCTCCTGGACCCAGCCCTTCGCAAGCGGGATCTCGACGAGGAGCCGCCATGGCTGGTAGATCTCCCTTCGCCTTCTCGCCGCCGACGCTTTCTCCGCCGCCGACGCGCCTTCTTCAAGCTCCAAAGACCGCCGTCTTCTCTTTGCCCATGGCTGCCGCCGGAATGCGCAGGGAGGAAGTAGCAGAGCGGCAATGTTGCAGAGGGCGAAGATGAAGAGAGCCGAGGAGGAAGAACGGGAACTGTGGCGAAGCCCCATGAGTCGCATTTATAACATCCTTCCGAGTGGATGACAGGACCCGAACAATCTAATCATATCCCAAACAGTTGATCGCGCGATACGTGGCTGAAAAGGCGGCGCGAGATCGAGGCGCCCTATTACGCCCCATCCGAGCTCCGCATGATCCGTTCGCTTTCCAAGGCTTCCCCAAATTTCAGATCCGCGAGATCCGCGAGCGACGATCGGTCTCGCTCAAGTGCGAGATTTCCTGCGATCCGTCGCCGAATAGCAAAGTAAAAGAAGGTCACTCGACTAAAGAACAAGAATGGATCGAGTCGATCAAGAAAAGTCGCTTGTCATCAACGGAGAAGATCTTGATCCAAGACAATACTCACCAAGATGCAAAAGACAATCGGAAACAATGTCAACTCCTCCTTCACTCAAGCCTCAATCCATTCGGGGGCTAATGATGGATTCATGTACCTAGGGTAGGGTCATAGGCCTGACCTAAACGTCCTACCCTAGGACACTCTTAGAAGACATCACCTTCCAGTCGACCAGAGAGGGACCCACTCGACCGGTCTGGAAGGACTCGACCATGGAAGACTCACTCGACCATGAAGACACACTCGACCACCAGAAGGTCAGAAGGCACTCTGCAACGCAACGGCTTGCTATTGATTAGGCTTAATGATAGTTAAGGCACTTTATGAGGGCGTTACGAACGCCTGTGCTTAATGTACTTTAACTCCTCCATTATGTGGGCTGGTCAGGGGTCTGGCAAGACTCTATATAAGCCACCCCCCTCCACAGATAGAGGGGTTCGCACTCTTGTAATACCCATATTCATAATCCACTCGACCGCCTCAGGGCTCCGAGACGTAGGGCTGTTACTTCTTCCGAGAAGGGCCTGAACTCGTACATCGCTTGTCTTCACAACTACTCCATAGCTAGAACCTTGCCACTCCTTACCTACCCCCTATTCTACTGTCAGACTTAGATCCACGACACCACCCACGTTTTACATCTGACGACCCATGTTTGGATTTCGATGTTTTGCGCTGAGTTACTGGTTTCCACGGGATACTTTCTTGTCCATCGTATTTCTTTTACATCTCTCATCTAGCATATGCGAGTGAGCAACACACAAGTTTCCTGTACTTTGGAGAGTGTGTTGTCTCTTTAACATCTCCTCAGTTATTTTAGAACATTAGCATTTTCTTAGGGTAGTTGCCATTTCTTTGTTTTAGCATAACGTTTAGCATTTACGTAAACAAAGAACATTTAGTAATTACTAGTACTCCCTTTGTATCAAAACGTAAGAATTTTTTGGTTTTGTATAGGGAATAAAAAACATCTTAGATTTTGTTACGGAGGAAGTATTTTTTTTTTTTAAATTAGCATTTCTCGGTTGGCTCTCTCTCTCTTCAGGATTTTCTAACATTTTTTTAGGGGTATAGAATTTTTTTTGTGGGAAAGGGCAGTAGGATTAAATTTTTTAGGTGAAGCAGTAGGATTTTTCTAACACAAGGGGGGTAAACTTCATTTAGGCCCATCTGCCTGTCGACTAGAGCGAAGCCCACGGACCAGTCCACGTGCGCCGAGTGTATTGTTGTTACTTAGCTCGACCGGATCCATCTCGAGCCCACTACCCACCTGCATCTCGGAAACATCGCGCAGCATCAGGCGATTCGACCTCGCCGTTGCTCAGGCGCCGGAGACGACGACGCCGACGAGATGACGGTGTTCCACTTCCTCAACTGCGCGGTCCTCACCTTCGGCCCCCACGTCGTCTACTACTCCGCCACCCCCCTGTAAGCGAACCCTCTCTCTCCCCCTCCCCCCTCTCTGCCCGCGAGATCCGTATCCCAAACGTGGTAGATCTGTGTCCGTCAAGCGGTCCGGTCCTTGCTTGGTTGCGTGATCCGGGCACGGCGGAGTAGGAATGCCGTACAGTGTTAGTTCCGCGTGCGATTTTGGCTTGTCGGATGGGGTTTTGGTTAGCGTAGTTCCAGTGAATTTTGCTCAGTTGAGGTTGCGTTAGGAAGGTATTGGTTTAATGCGTGGTGTAGATGAGTTTCTACTGAAATTTTCGCTTGGGTTCGGGCTCTGTCGGGTGAATTGTGCTGTTCGAATTGAATCTGATTGGCTTAGTCATAATCAGTGTGGTTTATGTCTCCTCTAGTGTCAAGTAAGTTCAGAGCATTGTAGCTCATTTTGTAAGTTGGATGGGAAGATGACACAGTAGAAGACTTGCCTTTGTGAGTTGCACGCTAGCAATATGAAGTGCTCTGTGTAATGAACTTGAACCTCGTCAAGAACTTGATGTTAGTTAAACAAGAGAATACATGACAATTCAATCCATGTGCTGAGTAAAGAACATTTTAGCTACGGTCAAGAAATTTGATGTATTAATAATAATTCTAGGAAGGGAGTAACTGTATTCAAGTAGACACCGTCATCTGTAATTGGTGTAATGCCCAACTAATACTAAGCTAATCAGATTTGATTTGAAACAAAAAATGATTATTTCCTTTATTTTTTCATTATACTTTGTAAGACAGAGGCACTAATTCCACACCAAGTAGCAAACAAGGGTTACAAAGAGTGTGGAAGAAGACTTTGCTTTAATTTTTGGGCTAGGTCTAGAAGGCACTTTCTCCTTTCAATTTGTATTCTTTTCCTTTATGGAAATGTTGTTTAGTTGCGTCAATCATAGACAAGGCATACACCCGGATAATTTTTACTCTTAGGTTCATTTCTTGTTAGCAATACTCCAAATGTATACGACTGCACAGTGGCGGTGCTACTACTTGTTTGTGATGTCAAGTGACAACATAAAATTTGGGTTAGCTGCACTAATAGGCTTTTGATTAACTATATCTGATCTACATATTGCATAAGTATATAGCGTTGCCATCACTAGGTCTGACTCCTAGCGACGCCAGTGTGATTACAGTAAGTATGCGTTCTATTAAAGCAACTTCATAGAATTTCAGAGTTTGCATTGTACTAAAGCACAGTTGCGAAGCTCCAAAGCTGCCTACTCGATTAGTCATGCATGACAATTAGCCGGTCCCTAGAATGTTACACGTGTGAGTTGTGAGTTATGTAAGACATGCTACAAGTCCTGGGAAAATTCAGTTCAACAAAGTTTCTGATCACGACCAATCAGAACACTACAAAAAATAAACAGCAAAACATTGTGGTATGACCTTCACATGTGAACAACATCCTTCGGCACACATCTATTGAAAAAGCATCAGCAGAAACAACCTTTGACAAATATCTACTACACTCATCTTGCCACCTCCCCATCGTCCAAGAATCACTTAGCAAATTTCTAAATAAACCTTACACTATATGACCTCTCTAACTTATCCGGACTCCAGCCGGTAGTTTTTTAAACGGCAAGACCTAGCTTGGCCTGAACAAATGCCAGTCCACATACTAAAACCACGACGAGTAAATCGGAACGGAGGGGGTATTACTTAAATAGGTCCATGATCATTCATCAGCCCATCACTCGCACCCATATTATGTACACCATCTTGCAATTTCGTTAAGCATCTGAAGTATCATCAATGGCAGCATACACCATCAAGATCTTTCCCTCTTGGGCACATTGCTCTTTTTGCCCGTGCTTCTATGGCAATTACCAATCTACAGTACTTCCCACCAATTATGACAGTGGGTGCCATGGATCTGTGTAGTCAGTGGCATTCAGCATGGGTGGCTCCACAACCATGACCATATGGAAACCCATGTCTTTCCTGCAGAAGCAGTGTTGCATGCAGCTCCAGAGCATGGTGCCAGCTGCCAGATGTTGCTGAACATGCATCTGGTTCTTTATGCATACTATGATGCAGACGAGGCTGCTGTATATGGGAAGCATGCTGCCAACCTACTTCCGTATGCCCCTTGTGGTGGTTGATGAGCGGGTTATGTACTCCAGTAATAAGAGTTGCACACTATAGTGTATGATTGTTAAAAGATAAGTACCAATGATTAAGGGGTGTAGTCCAGTAACAACTTTCACATACTATCATGTGTGACTCGTCGAAATAAGAACCATAAATGAGGTATTGATCTGCTGCATTAAACACTGGTGTAAAAGCAGTAGTAATAAAGTTTCCCACACTACTTTTTGCAGGTCAGAGTATGACACGATTGGCACTAGTGTAAAAGCAGCTGTTGTTTATCTGGGAGCAGCACTTGTAAAGGTGAGTAACTAGTCGTGGATTCTTAGCACCATGATTGACATGCCCAAACAATCCACCATTCTCTTGTCATTGCTTGAGAACCTTTTTAGTTGTTTGATCAATGTGCTCTTGCCAACTACTTGACTTGTACAATTAATATGTTCTTTGGAATGACCACTCAACTAGTCTTTTTACTTAAATCTAACATACATGTACCAGTTTTGAGAGCAGACTGGTTGTCCGAGGGTTGTATGCCACTCAGCAGGTTGATTTTTTTTTTTGTCTTAGAAATTCCATGAGTTATTAGAAGGTTGTAAATGGCATCTCAATTTTCATGGTTTGTACTGGTTATCTTCCCTGTTATGCAGTCCTGTTTGTCCAAAAATCACAGTACAAGTTGAAGCTTGTCATCCTGATATTGTCAGCTTAGCCTGTTTGTTATTCTTGGTTCTTTTTATTGTTACCACATGATGTTTTACATTGCTAGTTTATGTTTTAGTTTTTGGCATACAACACCAGTATAGTTTTCTATGCTTACTTATCACCAGTTGCATGGAGGAGATTTGTGGGATTGCTAACCATTGCTATTTTATAATGGCAGCTTGTTTGTTTAGCAACATTCCTCAAAGTACCTGATGCGAATGATAGCTTTGATCCCTACCAGGTATATTTTTTGCATTTTGACAAAATATTCCTGGATTTACCCTGTTTGCCAGTGTATCTAATCTTCCAATTATTTTCAACCCTGCAGGAATTAATGAAAATTCTAATTGGGTTTATAGATGTTGCTGGCCTTTATTTTGCTTTGACACAGTTGACCCACAGAAACATCTCCCAGAACCATAAGTTCCAGGCTGTTGGTCTTGGTGAGTTCGTAGTTGTGCTTGTTCACTTTCTGATTTCATTTAGCTGAAGTGTGTCTCGTCAAATTATAATATTTCATCGGTAGTCACATATGTTTGTTTTACTCTTATTTCCCATCTCCATTCTGTATGTTCACCTGCCTTACTACACCTTTAAATTTCTACTTTTCCTTCCATACTGTGCTGGTCAACCTTTTTATAAACAGATGCATTTCTGATGTTGATCTTTGTATGAATTGCTGCTTGCCCTTTTAGCTGTACTGAAATTTGTTTCCGTGCTCATGCTTTTGTCATTCACACAATTGAAAGAATAGAGACATGCTTATTTTGTCTACTGATAGCGTTTCTCAGGAAATTGAATGCTCTTACTTCACTTTATTATTTAAATTGAATTGGACCTCCTTAAGTTTGTCACTCCAGATAAATTTGGAAGCGATGCAATACTTCGACTTATTTCCAGCTGCAATTTAACCTTATCTTGACTATCATTGATTTTTGGGGTTTCAGGCTGGGCTTTTGCTGATTCAGTTCTGCACCGGCTGGCACCTCTCTGGATTGGGGCACGAGGGCTTGAATTTACTTGGGAGTACATATTCCAAGGACTTGAAGCAAATGCCAATCTTGTAATGCTACTATATAGTGTGAAAAATATAATGTCAGGTTCCTTGTTTTGATTATCCTAATTTCGGAAGACTTACTTTTGTACTTCTGCAGGTGATGACCCTCTCCCTTGCTGCATTAGGATCCTTGATGTGGCTGAGGAAGAACAAACCTAGGACTTTAATTCCAATTATTTATGCATGTGCTCTGCTTCTGGCAACAATGCCATCTATCACCAGGTAATCCCGTTTCTGTAATGCTGCAGTAATCCTCAAAAAGTATAATTATCATGCTCTAACATATGTTGATGTTCTTATACTGCTAGATGTTGGTAAATCTAGCAGGATTTGTGTCAATCAATGTACATTGGCTTAATTCCTACCTCCTACACTTGCTCAATACGGATCTGAGAAAAATATATCCATCTACAAACATTTCTGCTGTATTCCATATCACTTTTGACCTACTGTCGTTCTTGTCGAAAATTTCACTACATTCCATCATGTTAACTCCACAGTCGGTGCATCTCGCCTATCCATGGAATAACATCCTTAGTTACAAGTCAGTATCGATGTCTTGGAACTTTGTCTCTCCTTGCGGGCCACTGAAATTTTAGGACACACAGAAAGTTCAGTTAATCCGAAGTGAAGCCCTATTGTGTGCTGCACAATAGCATTTGTATTGAACATCACAAGCCATTGGAACTTGAGTAACATTGTCTTGGAAGTAATATCTCTTGTTTGCCAAGTTTACCAGGGCAGATTCTTTCAAACCAGACATACTTATGTTGCAAATTTTGGTGGACATGCACTAAAAGGATTTAGATGGATCACATGTTTTGTACCTGTTTTTAGTTGGAACATCGTTCTGCATTCATCTCCATTTGATTCATTTATTATGTGCTGCACTTTAATGGCTCGTGCTATTCAACTAAATTTCTTCCATTTTTGTTCACGCCGCTAAACATTCTAAAACAATATTGCAGTTACTTGCGGAGATCGTTGGAGTGGCAGACACCCAAGGTGGTTGGCTTCGAGCTCTTCTCCTCGCTGGTTATGGCTTTCATCAGCTGGCAGCTGTTCTCGGCTTGTCAGAGGCCGATGTAATCAACGAAACAAAGCACTGCGGGATTTACCGGAGATTTGGCGCTCCCAAGATCTCTCTTGTTGTACTTGGGCGAAGTTAGAATGCTGCTTAGAGCCTTGCTGCTACCATAAGATATATTTTGAGGTTCAGTTGCAGAACGTTTTACTTTCTTTGTCGGCCATAGTGCAGAAACACATGATCTAATGAGCGCCACTGTAACAGGTGCTCTTCTAGGAATCGAGCTAAATCGTAGCACCTTTATTACTTGTTGTGTGTATCGCATATTCTGCTCAATAGCATTGCTTCTTTTAGATTGAAGCCAGGATATTCACTTACGTCGATAGATTACGAGAAAAATACACTGTCGTTTCATATTTACACCCTACATGGTTCTGTTCAGGAAGATGTAAGACAAAGCATCATCACTTCTGAATGTTGTGCTATCAGTTTTGTACAACATTTTCCCTTTTGAATTGTATACCTCCTAGGAAATTTGAGGAATCTAGTACCTCTATTCTTGTGAATCGGATGCTAAAATAGAGGGGAAACAATCCCGCGGGTGAAAAATTCTGTAGGAATTCTCCAAACTGAATAAGCCTGAAGAGAGTATACACTGCTGTTCCGCATTTCTATGTATATATGATTTTGGTCATCAAGATGTCAGACAATGTTGCATTATGACTTCTGAACATTGTGTTATCAGTCTTGCAGAACATTTTCCCTTTCGAAGTGTACTCTTCCTAGAGTAGAATCATACAAGCGGCGAACAATCGAGAGACAAATTTGCAGGGCTGAGCCTCCAAAAATGTGTTTCCGGGGTATTCATCAATCAATTGTCATTGATACAAAACCAAATGTAAAATAGCATACATCACGTTTTATATATCACGAACAGCAGCCTGAACCGAACTGAAACGGCTGGTCAGGGCAGGCACACGGCGTTGGGTTGGGTTTCACTCCTCCGACTCCTCGAAGGCCGCCTCGGCCCGGAGCAGCACGAAGCCGACGGCGACGCCGACGAGCGTGAGCGCGTTCATGACGACGGCGATCTGGAAGATCTCCCCGGCGGCGTTGCACTGCGCGCCGAACGAGCCCCCGCGCCTCTTCCCCGCGGGGCTCAGCGACGCCACGATCCTGGCGAACTTGTAGTCGGCGCTCTTGCGCACGCCCAGCATGGTCACCTTGTTGAGCCCCTTGAGGCCGCTGTAGGCGTTCATGCCCTCCACGTACGTCACGCCGGACCTCTTCTTCGCCGCCGGCGCGCCGGCCAGCTGCGGGAGCGTGGCCACGGAGAGCGACGCCATCGATCGAGCTCGGCTGAACCTGCAGGGAATCCCCAGAAACAAGCAAGGGCTGAGTAATCCGCAGCGATTGGTTGCGAGCTGCGATCTGGTACGGGAATGCGGCTTGGATTGCTTACCTTTTGGAGTTCTTGGAGCTGGAGGAGGAGGAGGAGGGAGTGTGGCCGGCTGCGGTGCTTGGGGTTGGGTGGGTCACATGGAGGGAAAGGAAGGAGTGGTTTTGTACGGGGGATCGGGGGAGGATAAGGTGCGGGAGGCAACGGGCGGTGGCCGGAGGGCAGTTTATCCTTGCCCCTGCAAAGGAGAAGGTCCAATTGGTGGCTAGATGGATCCCCATTGGCCGGACCTGGTCCACATGTGCATGCTTCCCCCTTTGTTGTTCCGAGGGCCGTTCGTGGAATCCACACGCTGGCCTAGTACTAGTAGCAGTACAGTTTACTTTTTCTTAGGGATCCCATACTTTATTAATTTGAAACAATATTCAAAGGGATACAAAGAGGGTCATGAGGGGAAATAAGCCACAAGTGGTCATCCTGCGGAAGCGAGACAGAAAATTTTACAAGATTGCGACCCTGCTGATTCGAAGCACGACCTTCGAACATAAAATCAAAACAAGTAAAATGCGCTCTTCTATTATTTATCTCCTTGATTGACGACTGTGATATGAGGGCCTCCTACCCGTTTTATGACGTCATCCACAATCGGTTTGCAGACACTAGCAATTATCAAGTGATCCAAAGATAGATTAGCCGCAAGTGCTAAAGCCTCATGGCAAGCAATGGTCTCTAAAACTGTAGGGTTAATAACACCGGGTAGAACAATTGATGAGGACCCAAGGTAGTGACCGTGTTCATCCCAGCATACTGCCGCCGTAGCTCCAACACGCCCATCATAGGACAAAACCCCATCTACATAGATTTTGACGTGTCCATTCGGAGGGGGTTTCCAACAGCTTCGCATTGGTATTACAAGTGCATGCCCATGCCCTGCCAAAGTGGAAGTCCTGGCAATGTTGAGGCCATCCAACTCGGGAATGAAGCTCTTGACAAAGCGATGGGTAGACATTGGGCTTTGGAAGATAGACTCATGTATTGCTTTTCGACGAGCGGTCCATAGTGCCCAAAGAGTGACGACCATCTTCACAGACTCCGCATGTGATAGTGAATCCTTCATGTTACAAAAGCCAATTTTTCGCATTGGGTTCGTGAGACTGAACAATTTGATCAGTTAATTTCTCGTCACCTAAGACCCAGACACACCTTGAAGCTGTGCAATCAATCAACGAGTGCCTCCAGGAATCGACAGCTCCACAAAGTTGGCAAGAATCTGCGTCACATATTTCTATGGTGGCGCACGTCCTCTGGCGGCAAATAATGTCTTGCCAGCCTCCAAAGGGAAGTTCTGATTTTGCTAGGGACTTTGCTGTTCCAAAGAGATGACAACTCTTCTCCTTTACCTTGCCATTGAACGTAGCTCCTCTCTGATCAAGCAAGTTATCCCGGGTGTTTCTCAAGTTCACTAACATGCGGTATGCCGACCTGACAAAAAATGCACCATTCTTTTTGAATTGCCATGCCCAGAAATCTATCACTAGGGTCGTGTAGAGAGGCATGTTCTTTATTGCTTCATCGTCAAAGGGGAGAAAAAACTGTTGCAACTTATCATCTCTCCATGTTGCTGAGGTATCGTCAATCAACTCACTGACAAATGTAGGGGGAACGCTAGCCAGGCAAGCTAATGGCCTCATCGACGAGTAGCTCGGTATCCAGTTATCTTCCCATACTCGGGTAGTTGCACCATTCCCAATACGCCTTATGATGCCCCGCGAGACCATGTCTCTAACTTCCAGGATCGATCTCCAAACTTGAGACTGGTGAGGTGATACGTCTCCAACGTATCTATACTTTATGAAGCATTCATGCTATTTTATTATCTGTTTTGAATGATTACGGGCTTCATTATACACTTTTATATTACTTTTGGGACTAACCTATTAACCGGAGGCCCAGCCCATATTGTTTGTTTTATTGCTGTTTGAAGATTTCAAGAAAATGAATATCAAACGGAGTCCAAACGGAATGAAACCTTTGGCAGCGTGATTTTTGGAACGAACGTGACCCAGGAAACTTGGAGTGCAAGCTGGAGAAGCATCAAGGAAGCCACAAGATAGGGGGGCACGCCCACCCCCCTGGGCGCGCCCTCCACTCTTGTGGGCCCCTTGAGGCTCCCCCGACAGACTTCTTTCGCCTATATAAGCCTATGTACCCTAAAAACATTGGAGACGAAGATAGATCGGGAGTTCCGTCACTGCAAGCCTCTGTAGCCACCAAAAACCTCTCGGGAGCCCGTTCCGGCACCCTATCGGAGGGGGAATCCATCACCGGTGGCCATCTTCATCATCCGTCGCTCTCCATGACGAGGAGGGACTAGTTCACCCTCGAGGCTGAGGGTATGTACCGGTAGCTATGTGTTTGATCTCTCTCTCTCTCTCTCTCTCTCTCTCTCTCGTGTTTTCTCTATGGCACGATCTTGATGTATCGCGAGCTTGGCTATTATAGTTGGATCTTATGATGTTTCTCCCCCTCTACTCTCTTGTGATGAATTGAGTTTTCCCTTTGAAGTTATCTTGTCGGATTGAGTCTTTAAGGATTTGAGAACACTTGATGTATGTCTTGCCGTGCATATCTGTGGTGACAATGGGATATCACGTGATCCACTTGATGTATGTTTTGGTGATCAACTTGCGGGTTCCGCCCATGACCTATGCATAGAGGTTGGCACACGTTTTCGTCTTGACTCTCCGGAAGAAACTTTGGGGCACTCTTTGAAGTACTTTGTTTTGGTTGAATAGATGAATCTGAGATTGTGTAATGCATATTGTATAATCATGCCCACGGATACTTGAGGTGACAATTGAGTATCTAGGTGACATTATAGTTTTGGTTGATTTGTGTCTTAAGGTGTTATTCTAGTACGAACTCTTGAATAGATTGATCCGAAAGAATAACTTTGAGGTGGTTTCGTACCCTACCATAATCTCTTCATTTGTTCTCTGCTATTAGTGGCTTTGGAGTGACTCTTTGTTGCATGTTGAGGGATTGTTATATCTATCTATGTTATTATTGTTGAGAGAACTTGCACTAGTGAAAGTATGAACCCTATGCCTTGTTTCCTACCATTGCAATACCGTTTGTGCTCACTTTTATCATTAGTTACCTTGCTGTTTTTATATTTTCAGATTACAAAAACCTATATCTACCATCCATATTGCACTTGTATCACCATCTCTTCGCCGAACTAGTGCACCTATATAATCTACCATTGTATTGGGTGTGTTGGGGACACAAGAGACTCTTTGTTATTTGGTTGCAGGGTTGTTTGAGAGAGACTATCTTCATCCTACGCCTCCCACGGATTGATAAACCTTAGGTCATCCACTTGAGGGAAATTTGCTACTGTCCTACAAACCTGTGCACTTGCAGGCCCAACAACGTCTACAAGAAGAAGGTTGTGGAGTAGACATCAAGCTCTTTTCTAGCGCCGTTGCCGGGGAGGTGAGTGCTTGAAGGTATATCTTTAGATCTTGCAATCAAATCTTTTTGTTTCTTGTTTTATCACTAGTTTAGTTTACAAAAGAAAACTACAAAAAATGGACTTGAGTTTGTCTCATACGCTTCGTCTTTTTAATATCTTTCGTGAGAGTGATGGAAAGGAAAATTATGCTCAAGTGCTAGAAGAAGAATGCATTAAACTATTTGGTACTAGATTGTATGATGAGCATGATTGCAATGTTGTTAGTATGAATTCCTTGAATATCCATGATGCTAATGATATGCAAGGCCACAAGCTTGGGGAAGCTATGTTTGATGAAGATGATATTTTTTGTTCCCCAAGTTTTGATGAGAATATTTATTATGATGAAAGCATGCCTCATATTTATGATGATTATATTGATGAAAGTGGGTTTGGAAGAGTGTCAACTTTATTTAGTGATGATTCCACTATTTCGGCAGAGGTTCCAATTGATTATGAGAACAAAGTTGCTATCTATGATGATTATTGTGATGACTTGTATGCTATTAGGAATAATGATAACCATGAAACTTGTCATCATGATTTTAGTTTTCAATTGGATTATGCCTCAGATGATAATTATTCTGTTGAGTTTGCTCCCACTACTATTGATGAGAATAAATTTGCTGTGGAGAGTAGTAAAATTTCTATGCAAGTAGATCATGAAAAGAATGCTTTAGGTGCTGGTTATATTGTTGAATTCATTCATGATGCTACTAAAAATTATTGTGAGGGAGGAACTTATGCTTATAGGAATTGCAATTATATCAATTTTCCTCTCTATGTTGAAAACCTTGAAGTTATGCTTGTTTTACCTTCCTATGCTAGTTGATTATTGTTCCCGTAAGTTGTTTGCTCACAAAACCCCAATGCATAGGAAGTGGGTTAGGCTTAAAGGTGCTAGTCATATGCTTCATGATGCTCCCGTTATGTTTTAATTCTTATCTTTTATGTGAGCATCATTGTCATCATCATGCCTAGCTAGAAAGGCATTAAAGAAAAGCGCTTGTTGGGAGACAACCCAATATTTATCCTTACTGTTTTTGTGTGTTCACATGATTATGCTACTGTAGTAATCATGTTTTATAGCTTTTGTTTCAATAAAGTGCCAAGTAAGACCTTTAGGATAGCTTACGGTGATAGTTGTGTTGATCCAGCTGAAAATCAGAAACTTTTGCACCCAGTAAATTAGTTTTGTTAATTCACAGAAACGTGATATTGATCTGATTATTTTTGATCTGGATTGGTACACGAATTTATTAGGACTTCCTAATTTGTTAGGAGTTTTGGAGTTACAGAAGAATACGTTTGATACAGATTACTACTGACTGTTCTGTTTTTCACAGATTCTGTTTTCTATATGTTGTTTACTTATTTTGATGAATCTATGAGTAGTATCGGAGTGTATGAACCATAGAGAAGTTAGAATACAGTAGATATTACACCAATGTGAATTTAGAATGAGTTCATTATAGTACCTAAGTGGTGGTTTTATTTTCTTATACTAACGGAGCTTACGAGTTTTCTGTTGAGTTTTGTGTTGTGAAGTTTTCAAGTTTTGGGTAAAGATTCGATGGACTATGGAATAAAGAGTGGCAAGAACCTAAGCTTGGGGATGCCCAAGGCACTCCAAGGTAATATTCAAGGACAACCAAGAGCCTAAGCTTGGGGATGCCCCGGAAGGGCATCCCCTCTTTCGTCTTCGTTCATCGGTAACTTTACTTGGAGCTATATTTTTATTCATCACATGATATGTGTTTTGCTTGGAGCGTCATTTTATTTTGTTAGTATTTGCTTGCTGTTATTTAGAATAATGTTTTGCATCTTTATTTTCAATAAAAATGTCAAGGATAGCCTTTACCATGCTTATTTTGCTAGTATACATGTTGTTGTTTGAAAACAGAAGGTTTACCGTTGTTGCAAAAATTCCCTAGAAAAGTCAGAGAATGGTATAATGTTGATTTTTTTGCATATTGAGATCTGATAAATCTTCTACAGCATAGTATTTTTCTCATAATTTTTACAGTTGGGGAAGTATTGATACTCTTGCATTCTTTACAGACTGTACTGTTTTGGCAGATTGCTGTTATGTTTGCATTGTTTGCATATGTTTGCTTGTTTAATGATTCTATTTGAGGATAGGAGTATTAAATATGCAGAGGCATTTAGTATGCAATGTTGAATAATAATTTTAGTGATTTGT
Organism: Aegilops speltoides; assembly: GCA_021437245.1. NCBI lineage: Eukaryota > Viridiplantae > Streptophyta > Magnoliopsida > Poales > Poaceae > Aegilops > Aegilops speltoides. Next base: position 443,733,103 of record CM038145.1, on the reverse strand, counting down.
TACAGCAGAAAATGATAAAGGTTTTGCATTGGTTTATACTAACCTATCTCACGAGTTCTTGTTGAGTTTGGTGTGGATGAAGCTTTTGTTGGGGAACGTAGTATTTTCAAAAAAAAATTCCTACGCACACGCAAGATCATGGCGATGCATAGCAACGAGAGGGGAGAGTGTTGTCCACGTACCCTCGTTGACCGAAAGCGGAAGCGTTAGAACAACGCGGTTGATGTAGTCGTATGTCTTCACGGCCCGACCGATCAAGCACCGAAACTACGGCACCTCCGAGTTCTAGCACATGTTCAGCTCGATGACGTCCCTCGAACTCCAATCTAGCCGAGTGTCGAGGGAGAGTTCCGTCAGCACGATGGCGTGGTGACGATCTTGATGTTCTACCGTTGCAGGGCTTCGCCTAAGCACTGCTACAATATTATCGAGGAGGACTATGGTGGAGGGGGGCACCGCACACGGCTAAGAGATCAAGAGATCAATTGTTGTGTCTATGGGGTGCCCCTCCCCCGTATATAAAGGAGTGGAGGAGGGGGCCGGCCAAGGGGTGGCGGCATACAGGAGGAGTCCAACTCCCACCCGGAGTAGGACTCCCCCCTTTCCTATTAGGAGAGGGAGAGGGAAGGAAGAGGAAGGAGGGAGAAAGGAAAGGGGGGGCCGGCCCCCCTCCCAATTCGGATTGGGCTTGGTGGGCGGGCGCCCCCTCCCTTGCTCCTTTCCCCTCCTTTCCACTAAGGCCCAATAAGGCCCATATACCTCCCGAGGGGTTCCGATAACCTCTCGGAGTTCCGGTATTGTCCCTATCTCACCCGGAACCTTTCCGGTGTCCAAATATAGTCATCCAATATATCGATCTTTATGTATCGACCATTTCGAGACTCCTCGTCATGTCCATGATCAAATCCGGGACTCCGAACAACCTTTGATACATCAAAACTCATAAACTCATAATATAACTGTCATCGGAACCTTAAGCGTGCGGACCCTACGGGTTCGAGAACTATGTAGGCATGACCGAGACACGTTTCCGGTCAATAACCAATAGCGGAACCTGGATGCTCATATTGGCTCCTACATATTCTACGAAGATCTTTATCGGTCAAACCGCATAACAACATACGTTGTTCCCTTTGTCCTCGGTATGTTACTTACCCGAGATTGAATCGTCGGTATCTCAATACCTAGTTCAATCTCGTTACCGGCAAGTCTCTTTACTCGTTATGTAATGCATCATTCCGTAAGTAACTCATTAGTTACATTGCTTGCAAGGCTTATAGTGATGTGCATTACCGAGAGGGCCCTGAGATACCTCTCCGACAATCGGAGTGACAAAACCTAATCTCAAAATACGCCAACTCAACATGTACCTTTGGAGACACATGTAGAGCTCCTTTATAATCACCCAGTTATGTTGTGACGTTTGGTAGCACACAAAGTGTTCCTCCGGTAAACGGGAGTTGCATAATATCATAGTTTTAGGAACATGTATAAGTCATGAAGAAACCAATAGCAAGATACTAAACGATCAAGTGCTAAGCTAACGGAATGGGTCATGTCAATCACATCATTCTACTAATGATGTGATCCCGTTAATCAAATGACAACTCATGTCTATGGTTAGGAAACATAACCATCTTTGATTAATGAGCTAGTCAAGTAGAGGCATACTAGTGACATTAAGTTTGTCTATGTATTCACACATGTATCATGTTTCCGGTTGATACAATTCTAGCATGAATAATAAACACTTATCATGATATAAGGAAATAACTTTATTATTGCCTCTAGGGCATATTTCCTTCAGTCTCCCACTTGCACTAGAGTCAATAATCTAGATTACACAGTAAGGATTCTAACACCCATGGAGTCTTGGTGTTGATCATGTTTTGCTCGTGGAAGAGGCTTAGTCAATGGGTCTGCAACATTCAGATCCGTATGTATCTTGCAAATCACTATGTCTCCCACCTGGACTTGGTCCCAGATGGAATTGAAGCGTCTCTTGCTGTGCTTGGTCCTCTTGTGAAATCTGGATTCCTTTGCCAAGGCAATTGCACCAGTATTGTCACAGAAGATCTTCATTGGTCCCGATGCACTAGGTATGACACCTAGATCGGAAATGAACTCCTTCATCTAGACTCCTTTATTTGCTACTTCCAAAGCAGCTATGTACTCCGCTTCGCATGTAGATCCCGCCACGACACTTTGTTTAGAACTGCACCAACTGACAGCTCCACCGTTCAATATAAACACATATCCGGTTTGCGATTTAGAATCGTCCGGATCAGTGTCAAAGCTTGCATCGACGTAACCATTTACGACTAGCTCTTTGTCACCTCCATAAACGAGAAACATATGCTTAGTCCTTTTCAGGTATTTCAAGATATTCTTGACCGCTGTCCAGTGATCCACTCCTGGATTACTTTGGTACCTCCCTGCTAAACTTATTGCTAAGCATACATCAGTCTGTACACACATTGCATACATGATAGAGCCTATGGCTGAAGCATAGGAACATCTTTCATTTTCTCTCTATCTTACGCTATGGTCGGGCATTGAGTCGACTCAACTTCACACCTTGTAATGAGCAAGAACTCTTTCTTTGCACGATCCATTTTGAACTTTTTCAAAACTTTATCAAGGTATGTGCTTTGTGAAAGTCCAATTAAGCATCTTGATCTATCTCTATAGATCTTGATGCCCAATATGTAAGCAGCTTCACCGAGGTCTTTCATCGAAAAACTTTTATTCAACTATCCCTTTATGCTATCCAGAAATTCTATATCATTTCCAATTAACAATATGTCATCTACATATAATATCAGAAATTCTACAGAGCTCCCACTCACTTTATTGTAAATACAGTCTTCTCCAAAAGTCTGTATAAAACCATATGCTTTGATCACACTATCAAAGCATTCATTCCAACTCCGAGAGGCTTGCACCAGTCCATAAATGGATCGATGGAGCTTGCACACTTTGTTAGCACCTTTTAGATCGACAAAACCTTCTAGTTGCATCATATACAACTCTTCTCCCAGAAATCCATTCAGGAATGCAGTTTTGACATCCATTTGCCATATTTCATAATCATAAAATGCGACAATTGCTAACATGATTCGGACAAACTTAAGCATCGCTACGGGTGAGAAAGTCTCATCGTAGTCAACCCCTTGAACTTGTCGAAAACCTTTCGCAACAAGTCGAGCTTTGTAGACAGTTACATTACCATCAGCGTTAGTCTTCTTCTTGAAGATCCATTTATTCTCGATGGCTTGCTGATCATCGGGCAAGTCAACCAAAGTCCATACTTCATTTTCATACATGGATCCCATCTCAGATTTCATGGCTTCTAGCCATTTTGCGGAATCTGGGCTCATCATCGCTTCCTCATAGTTCGTAGGTTCGCCATGGTCAAGTAACATGACTTCCAGAATAGGATTACCGTACCACTCTGGTGCGGATCTTACTCTGGTTGACCTACGAGGTTCGGTAGTAACTTGATCTGAAGTTTCATGATCAATATCATTAGCTTCCTCACTAATTGGTGTAGTTGTCACAGGAACCGGTTCTTGTGATGAACTACTTTCCAATAAGGGAGCAGGTATATGAAGGAAATATGCCCTAGAGGCAATAATAAAGTTATTATTTATTTCCTTATTTCATGATAAATGTTTATCATTCATGCTAGAATTGTATTAACCGGAAACATGATACATGTGTGAATGCATAGACAAAACATTATGTCACTAGTATGCCTCTACTAGACTAGCTTGTTAATCAAAGATGGTTATGTTTCCTGACCATGAACAAAGAGTTGTTATTTGATCAACAAGGTCACATCATTAGTAGAATGATCTGATTGACATGACCCATTCCATTAGCTTAGCACACGATCGTTTAGTATGTTGCTCTGCTTTTATCCATGACTTATACATGTTCCTGTAACTATGAGATTATGCAACTCCGTTTACGGAGGAACACTTTGGTGCTACCAAACGTCACAACGTAATCGGGTGATTATAAAGGAGTACTACAGTGTCTCCAAAGGCAAATGTTGGGTTGGCGTATTTGAGATTAGGTTTTGTCACTCCGATTGTCGGAGAGGTATCTCTGGGCCCTCTCGGTAATACACATCATCGAAGCCTTGCAAGCATTACAACTAATGAGTTAGCTGTGAGATGATGTATTACGGAACGAGTAAAGAGACTTGCCGGTAACGAGATTGAACTAGGTATTGGATACCGACGATCGAGTCTCGGGCAAGTAACATACCGATGACAAAGGGAACAACGTATGTTGTTATGCGGTCTGACCGATAAAGATCTTCGTAGAATATGTAGGAACCAATATGGGCATCCAGGTCCCGCTATTGGTTATTGACCGGAGACGTGTCTCGGTCATGTCTGCATTGTTCTCGAACCGTAGGGTCCGCACGCTTAAGGTTTCGATGACAGTTATTATGAGTTTATGTATTTTGATGTACTGAAGAAGTTAGGAGTCCCGGATGTGATCACGGACATGACGAGGAGTCTCGAAATGGTCGAGACATAAAGATTGATATATTGGAAGCCTATATTTGGAGTTCGAATGGTTCCGGTGAAAGCGGAATTTATGCGAGTACCGGAGGTTACCGAACCCCCGGAACTAAATGGGCCTTAGTGGGCCTCGAGGAGAAGAGGAAGGGCCGGCCGGGGTGGCCGCGCCTCTCCCCCAGTCCGAATAGGACAAGGAGAGGGCGCGCCTTCCTTCTTCCCTCCCCCCCAATCCTACTCCAACTAGGAAGGGGAGTCCTACTCCGGTGGGAGTAGGACTCCTCTGGCGCGCCTCCTCTAGGCCGGCCGCACCCCCTTGCTCCTTTATATCTGAGGCAGGGGGCACCCTGAACACACAAGTTTGATCTACGGATCGTTCCTTAGCCGTGTCGGTGCCCCCTCCACCATATTCCACCTCGGTCATACCGTCATGAAGCTTAGGCGAAGCCTGCGCCGGTGAAACATCAAGATCGTCACCACGCCGTCGTCTTGTGAAACTCTCCCTCGACACTCGGCTGGATCGGAGTACGAGGACATCATCGAGCTGTCGTGTGTCAAGAACTTCGGGCGCCGAGTAACGCGCCGGATCGGTCGGATCGCGAGGAGAACGTCGACTACTTCCTCTACGTTGTGATCGCTTCGCTTGGTCTCACGAGGGTGCGTAGACAACACTCTCCCTCTCGTTGCTATGCATCACCATGATCTTGCGTGTGCGTAGGAAAATTTTGAAATTACTCGTTCCCCAACAAAGTGGTATCGAGCCAGGTTTTTATGGTTTGATGTTTTGCACGAGTAGAACACAAGTGAGTTGTGGGCGATACAAGTCATACTACCTACCAAAGATGTCATACTTTGGTTCAGCGGTATTGTGAGATGAAGCGGCCCGGACCGACATTACGCGTACGCTTACGCGAGACTGGTTTCACCGCTACGAGCACTCGTTGCTTAAAGGTGACTGGCGGGTGTCTGTCTCTCTCACTTTAGTTGAACCGAGTGTGGCTACGCCGGTCCTTGAGAAGGTTAAACGGAGTCTATTTGACGAAGTATCGTTGTGGTTTTGATGCGTAGGTGAGACTGGTTCTTGCTTAAGCCCGTAGCAGCCACGTAAAATTTGCAACAACAAAGTAGAGGACGTCTAACTTGTTTTTGCAGGGCATGTTGTGATGTGATATGGTCAAGACGTGATGCTATATTTTATTGTATGAGATGATCATGTTTTGTAACCAAAGTTATCGGCAACTGGCTGGAGCCATATGGTTGTCGCTTTATTGTATGCAATGCAATCGCCCTGTAATGCTTTACTTTATCACTAAGCGGTAGCGATAGTCGTAGAAGCATAAGATTGGCGAGACGACAACGATGCTACGATGGAGATCAAGGTGTCGCGCGGTGGCGATGGTGATCATGGTGGTGCTGCGGAGATGAAGATCACGAAGCACAAGATGATGATGACCATATCATATCACTTATATTGATTTGCATGTGATGTTTATCCTTTATGCATCTTATCTTGCTTTGATTGACGGTAGCATTATAAGATGATCTCTCACTAAATTATCAAGAAGTGTTCTCCCTGAGTATGCACCGTTGCCAAAGTTCGTCATGCCCAGACACCACGTGATGATCGGGTGTGATAAGCTCTACGTCCATCTACAATGGGTGCAAGCCAGTTTTGCACACGCAGAATACTCGAGTTATACTTGACGAGCCTAGCATATGCGAGATATGGCCTCGGAACACGGAGACCGAAGGTCGGCGTGAATCATATAGTAGATATGATCAACATAAGATGTTCACCATTGAAAACTACTCCATCTCACGTGATGATCGGTTATGGTTTAGTTGATTTGGATCACGTGATCACTTAGATGACTAGAGATGTCTATCTAAGTGGGAGTTCTTAAGTAATATGATTAATTGAACTTAAATTTATCATGAACTTAGTCCCGGTAGTATTTTGCAAATTATGTTGTAAGATCAATAGCTCGCGTTGTTGCTTTCATATGTTTGATATGTTCCTAGAAAATTGTGTTGAAAAATGTTAGTAGCAATGATGCGGATTCGATCCGTGATCGGAGGTTTATCCTCATTGCTGCACGTAAGAATTATGTCCTTAATGCACCGCTAGGTGACAGACCTATTGCGGGAGCGGATCTGAGCGTTATGAGCGTTTGGCTAGCTCAATATGATGACTACTTGATAGTTTAAGTGCACCATGCTTAACAGCTTAGAATCGGGACTTCAAAGACGTTTTGAGCGTCATGGACCATATGAGATGTTCCAGAGTTGAAGTTAATATTTCAAGCAAATACCGAGTTGAGAGATATGAAGTCTCCAACAAGTTCTATAGCTAAAAGATGGAGGAGAATCGCTCAACTAGTGAGCATGTGCTCAGATTATGCAGGTACTACAATCGCTTGAATCAAGTGGGAGTTAATCTTCCGGATAAGATAGTGATTGACAGAGTTCTCTAGTCACCATCACCAAGTTAGTAGAACTTCGTGATGAACTATAGTATGCAAGGGATGATGAAAACGATTCCCGAGCTCTTCGTGATGTTGAAATCAACGAAGGTAGAAATCAAGAAAGAACATCAAGTGTTGATGGTTAACAAGACCACTAGTTTCAAGAAAAGGGCAAAGGGATAGAAGGGAACTTCAAGAAGAACGGCAAGCAAGTTGCTGCTCAAGTGAAGAAGCCCAAGTCTGGACCTAAGCCTGAGACTAAGTGCTTCTGCTGCAAAGGAACTGGTCACTGGAAGCAGAACTACCCCAAGTATTTGGTGGATAAGAAGGATGGCAAAGTAAACAAAGGTATATTTGATATACATGTTATTGATGTGTACTTTACTAGTGTTTATAGTAACCCCTCGGTATTTGGTACTGGTTCGGTTGCTAGAGTAGTAACTCAAAGCAGGAGTTGCGAATAAATGTAAACTAGTTAAGGGTGAAGTGACGATGTGTGTTGAAAGTAGTTTCAAGATTGATATGATCATCATCGCACACTCCCTATACTTTCGGGATTAGTGTTGAACCTAAATAAATGTTATTTGGTGTTTGCGTTGAGCATGAATATGATTTGATCATGTTTATTGCAATACGGTTATTCATTTAAGTAAGAGAATAAACTGTTATTCTGTTTACTTAAATAAAACCTTATATGGTTACACACCCAATGAAAATGGTTCACTGGATCTCGATCGTGGTGATACACATATTCATAATATTGAAACCAAAAGATGCAAAGTTAATAATGATAGTGCAACTTATTTGTGGCACTGCCGTTTATGTCATATTGGTGTAAAGCGCATGAAGAAACTCCATGCTGATGGGATTTTGGAATCACTTGATTATGAATCACTTGATGCTTGCGAACCATGCCTCATGGGCAAGATGACTAAGACTCCGTTCTCCGGAACAGTGGAGCGAGCAACTGACTTATTGGAAATAATACATACTGATGTATGTGATCCAATGAGTGCTAAGGCTCACGGCGGGTATCGTTATTTTCTGACCTTCACAAATGATTTGAGCAAGATATAGGTATATCTACTTGATGAAACATAAGTCTGAAATAGTTGAAAGGTTCAAAGAATTTCAGAGTGAAGTGGAAAAATCATCGTGACAAGAAAATAAGGTTTCTACGATTTGATCATGAGAGACGAATATTTGAGTTCTGAGTTTGGTCTTCAATCAAAACAATGTGGAATAGTTTCACAGCTCACGCCACCGAACACCACAATGTTATGGTGTGTCCAAACATCGTAACCGCACTTTATTGGATATAGTGCAATCTATGATGTTTCTTCTTGATTTACCAATATCGTTTTGGGATCATGCATTAGAGACAGCTGCATTCACGTTAAATAGGGCACCATCTAAATCCGTTGAGGCGACACCATATGAACTGTGGTTTAGCAAGAAACCAAAGTTGTCGTTTCTTAAAGTTTGGGGCTGCGATGCTTATGTGAAAAGTTTAATCTGATAAGCTCAAACCCAAATCGGAGAAGTCGTCTTCATAGAATACCCAAAGGAGAGATGTTGGGTACACCTTCTATCACAGATCCGAAGGCAAGACATTCGTTGCTAAAAATGGATCCTTTCTAGAGAAGAAGTTTCTCTCGAAAGAAGTGAGTGGGAGGAAAGTAGAACTTGATGAGGTAATTGTACCTTCTCCCTTATTGGAAAGTAGTTCATCACAGAAATTTGTTCCTGTGACTACTACACCAATTAGTGAGGAAGTTAATGATAATGATCATGAAACTTCAGATCAAGTTGTTACTAAACTTCGTAGATCAACCCGAGTAAGATCCGCACCAGAGTGGTACGGTAATCCTATTCTGGAAGTCATGTTACTAGACCATGATGTACCTACGAACTATGAGGAAGCGATGATGAGCCCAGATTCCTTGAAATGGCTTGAGGCCATGAAATCTGAGATGGGATCCATGTATGAAAACAAAGTATGGACTTTGGTTGACTTGCCCGAGGGTAGGCAAGCAATAGAAAACAAGTGGATCTTCAAGAAGAAGACTGACGCTGACGGTAATATTATTGTCTACAAAGCTAGACTTGTCAAAAAGGGTTTTTGACAAAGTTCAAGGTGTTGACTACAATGAGATTTTCTCAACTGTAGCAATGCTTAAGTCTGTCCGAATCATGTTAGCAATTGCCACAATTTATGAAATTTGGCAAATGGATGTAAAAACTGCATTCCTGAATGGGTTTCTGGAGGAAGAGTTGTATATGATGCAACCAGAAGGTTTTATCGATCCAAAGGGAGCTAACAAAGTGTGCAAGCTCCAGCGCTCCATCTATGGACTGGTGCAAGCATCTCGGAGTTGGAATATACGCTTTGATGAGTTGATCAAAGCATATAGTTTTGTCATGCACTTATGGTGAAGCTCAGATTTACTAGAAAGTGAGTGGGAGCACTACAAAGATTTCGATAAGTATATGTGAATGACATATTGTAGATCGGAAATAATGTAGAATTATTCTGCAAAGCATAAAGGAGTGTTTGAAAGAAGTTTTTCAAAGAAAGACCTCGGTAAAGCTACTTACATATTGAGCATCAAGATCTATAGAGATAGATCAAGACGCTTGATAAGTTTTTTCAATGAGTATATACCTTGACAAAATTTTGAAGTAGTTCAAAATGGAACAGTCAAAGAAAGAGTTCTTGCCTGTGTTACAAGGTGTGAAATTGAGTAAGACTCAAAACCCGACCACAAAAGAAAGATAGAAAGAGAATGAAAGTCATTCCCTATGCCTTGGCCATAGGTTCTATAAAGTATGCTATGCTGTGTACCAGATCTATTGTATACCCTACCTTTGAGTTAAGCAAGGAGTACAATGGTGATCTAGGAGTAGATCACGGACAATGGTCAAAATTATCCTTAGTGGAATAAGGATATGTTTCTCGATTATGGAGGTGACAAAAGGTTAGGTAAGTAAAAGGGTTACGTCGATGCAATTTTGACACCAATCTAGATGACTCTAAGTCTCGGTCTAGATACATATTGAAAGTGGGAGCAATTAGCTAGAGTAAGCTAGTGCGGAGTATTGTTGACATAGAAATTTGCAAAATACTTACGGATCTGAATATGATGCCAGACCGTTGACTAAAATTATCTCACAAGCAAAACATGATCACACCTTAGTACTCTTTGGGTGTTAATCACATAGCGATGTGAACTAGATTATCGACTCTAGTAAACCCTTTGGGTGTTGGTCACATGGCGATGTGAACTATGGGTGTTAATCACATGATGATGTGAACTATCGATGTTAATCACATGGTGATGTGATCTAGATTATTGACTCTAGTGCAAGTGGGAGATCAAGGAAATATGCCCTAGAGGCAATAATAAAGTTATTATTTATTTCCTTATTTCATGATAAATGTTTATCATTCATGCTAGAATTGTATTAACCGGAAACATGATACATGTGTGAATGCATAGACAAAACATTATGTCACTAGTATGCCTCTACTAGACTAGCTTGTTAATCAAAGATGGTTATGTTTCCTACCATGAACAAAGAGTTGTTATTTGATCAACAAGGTCACATCATTAGTAGAATGATCGATTGACATGACCCATTCCATTAGCTTAGCACACGATCGTTTAGTATGTTGCTACTGCTTTTATCCATGACTTATACATGTTCCTGTAACTATGAGATTATGCAACTCCGTTTACGGAGGAACACTTTGGGTGCTACCAAATGTCACAACGTAATCGGGTGATTATAAAGGAGTACTACAGGTGTCTCCAAAGGCAAATGTTGGGTTGGCGTATTTGAGATTAGGTTTTGTCACTCCGATTGTCGGAGAGGTATCTCTGGGCCCTCTCGGTAATACACATCACTCAAGCCTTGCAAGCATTACAACTAATGAGTTAGCTGTGAGATGATGTATTACGAACGAGTAAAGAGACTTGCGGTAACGAGATTGAACTAGGTATTGGATACCGACGATCGAGTCTCGCAAGTAACATACCGATGACAAAGGGAACAACGTATGTTGTTATGCGGTCTGACCGATAAAGATCTTCGTAGAATATGTAGGAACCAATATGGGCATCCAGGTCCGCTATTGGTTATTGACCGGAGACGATGTCTCGGTCATGTCTGCATTGTTCTCGAACCGTAGGGTCCGCACGCTTAAGGTTTCGATGGCGGTTATTATGAGTTTATGTATTTTGATGTACGAAAGAAGTTGAGTCCGGATGTGATCACGGACATGACGAGGAGTCTCGAAATGGTCGAGACATAAAGATTGATATATTGGAAGCCTATATTTGGAGTTCGGAATGGTTCCGGTGAAAACGGAATTTATGGAGTACCGGAGGTTACCGGAACCCCGGGAACTAAATGGGCCTTAGTGGGCCTCGAGGAGAAGAGGAGGGGCCGGCCAGGGGTGGCCGCCCCCCCCAGTCCGAATAGGACAAGGAGAGGGGGGCGGCGCCCCCTTCCTTCTTCCCCCTCCCCCCAATCCTACTCCAACTAGGAAAGGGGGGGAGTCCTACTCCCGGTGGGAGTAGGACTCCTCCTGGCGCGCCTCCTCTAGGCCGGCCGCACCCCTTGCTCCTTTATATACGGGGGCAGGGGGGCCACCCTGAACACACAAGTTTGATCTACGGATCGTTCCTTAGCCGTGTCGGTGCCCCCTCCACCATATTCCACCTCGGTCATACCGTCATGAAGCTTAGGCGAAGCCTCATACCGTGAAACATCAAGATCGTCACCATGCCATCGTCTTGTGAAACTCTCCCTCGACACTCGGCTGGATCGAGTCGAGGACATCATCGAGCTGTACGTGTGTCAAGAACTCGGGGCGCCGAGTAACGGGCGCGGGATCGGTCGGATCGCGAGGAGAACGTACGACTACTTCCTCTACGTTGTGATCGCTTCCGCTTCGGGTCTACAAGGGTACGTAGACAACACTCTCCCCTCTTGTTGCTATGCATCACCATGATCTTGCGTGTGCGTAGGAAATTTTTTGAAATTACTACGTTCCCCAACAGTATAGTTACCTCATCAAATTCTACTTTCCTTCCACTCACTTCTCTCGAGAGAAACTCCTTCTCTAGAAAGGATCCGAATTTAGCAACAAAAGTCTTGCCTTCAGATCTGTGATAGAAGGTGTACCCAATAGTCTCTTTTGGGTATCCTATGAAGACACATTTCTCCGACTTGGGTTCGAGCTTATCTGGTTGAAGTTTCTTCACATAAGCATCGCAGCCCCAAACTTTAAGAAATGACAACTTTGGTTTCTTGCCAAACCACAGTTCATAAGGCGTCGTCTCGACGGATTTTGATGGTGCCCTATTTAACGTGAATGCGGCCGTCTCTAAAGCATAACTCCAAAACGATAGCGGTAAATCAGTAAGAGACATCATAGATCGCACCATATCTAGTAAAGTACGATTACGA